>JABFTP020000124.1:59890182-61090182 GCA_013387265.2 Cryptolaemus montrouzieri
TATAGAAGGTCGTTTATACAGGGTGGTTCCAGTCTGCAATCATTAATTTACACATGAGTTTCTTCACGTAACCATCGGTCAATAGAAACGAAAAATTTCTCTAAAGGAATAATTCTGTTAGAAAAATCTGCAAGATAGAGTCTGTGGGCTTCAGCTAAATTATTACCTGATATATCATAGAGTAGATGAATATCAGTCAATTCTGGAAAGGTGTACTCCACTTTAACGTTTCAAAATACGAAAAACAATGTATTATTGACACTTATGAAAAGTTTCCTGTATGTTACGGTGTATACCAGCAAGATTAGATTTCGTTTAAAAGTGACTATATATTTTCGCAACTACTGCACATATCAAATGAATGAGTGAAAAAATCCTTTTCTGCTTTAAAAATAAGAGTTACCAGTAGAAACGTTAAAAAATGTATCTCAACATCTAGTATCTTGAGAACGGAGGACATTTGAACATATGTTCATGGACATATCTTTCATGTTGTACGATGAGAAATCTTCTGCAGAAATTAATGACGCCTGCCGGAAACATCCTTATAAATGAGAAATAGTAACGGCCTCAAAACAGACCCCTGAGGAACACCCATTTCTATTTGCACCAACTCCAATTTTATGCCTTGAAGAGTGATATATATTTAACAAATATGATCCGATGTAAAAACATTTGCGTGTGAAAAAACAAACAATATGAATCAATGTGTTTGGGAACACAGGTTTTACTTTTTGAAATTCCATATTTATTATTTTATTATGTAATTGATGTGTGGTTGAATAATGCGCAATGAATCAAAGTTCTTCACAATAATACACTTCGTTTCTCAAGTTTCTCTCAGATACTTAAAATATAATAAATAATAATCAGTAGCTAATTTTCATTATTTTCATATTACACGTTGAATAGATGCTCAATTGGGAATTTCCGCAATTTATAGATATTGAATATTCTCTATGAAATTACAGGGACTGCAAGAAGATAATGAATGCAAATTTATACGAAATAAAGTCAAACTCATAAACTATAAGAAACCGCCTGATTTATGTTTTAATAATCAATGTTCATTAATTAAATTAATCAACAATTCGATCGAAATTCAAAATCTACAATTATCTGGCGTTAATTGAATTTTATGGCTACGGGGTGTTCATGTATAATTAATTAAGTAAAATTAATAAATTATGCGAATGATTTTTATGATATTCCTAATTATGCTGAAACAATAGCAATAATTGTTAAAAACGGGTTCGAATATTTTGATTGAAGAAAACTAAGAAAATATTACCAAAGTTACTAAGGAATCATTCAAATATTTATTTGTAAATTTTGAGGTACATACAGTGTGGACAAAAGTACGGACTTCAAGCTTTCGAGAAAATTGATTCTCATTTTGATGACAACTGTCAAAAAATTACCTTATTCGCATTTTTAAAGGGGAAAAATATAATTCTTATTTTGATGAGCAAAAGAAAAATATAAAAATTAATATTGAACAAAAATGACGTGTTGACACAGGAGTAGAAGAACATTAAGATCAGTTTACAACTTGACATTGGCTAAGCTTAGAAAAGAACTTTTCATCAACATTTTTTATTATTTCTAGTGGGATATTTCCGTTTTTCTGCGGTATTTCGTATCTTCAATATTTCTTGATGTAATCAAGAAGACTACTGATTTGAACTCCCTCAAAAATGTCTATATGAGGTGATCTCGTTGGCCTTTAATGGCTCTATGTCGTCCAATCCATATTCCTGGATGTCAAATCAACATATTCCCTAACTCCTCTCGCGTAGTAGAGTGGTGCCCCATCTTGTTGAAACCAAAGTTCTGGACTGGGAATATCAGGGCCATTTTGATCAAGATAAAGTCAGAAAAGTTAACAAATATATTAATATGTGCAAATCGCGATCAGTGGGACCATTTAGGCTAATTTTTCAAATATTCCATGTATTCTAGGAGGATTTACAGAAAGAAAAATTGGGAGAAATAATCAGGAAAACGGAAAATTCGGGAGAAACTGAACTCCAAACCAAAATTCCAAAACTACGAAAACCCTATAATTTTTCGTTTTGTTCACTGTAGTGCAGTAGAAGCTATTAAGTGAAAAAAATTGGATTAATCGCAAAATAAAATCGAAAATTAGAACAACGTGCAAAATGATACTACTTATAAGCTGTCTTAAATATAATTGACAATATGAATGAAAATTTTATGATTTCTTTCATTCTTTTGTCCATTAAAATTCCAGTTTTTAAGGACAAATTTGATGGCAATTGAGAAAGGAAGTTAGAAAATACGGAGAAGCGTTTTTGTATGGACTCTTGATCATAAATAACGAAATGAATGACTGTGGTTGATTTTTTGTTGCGTTGTGGTCCTAAGTATACATTCAGGAAAAACAATCGGAAAATTCGGACGAATTGCGAAAAATTACAATAAAAAAGAACATTCAGTCGATTAGAACGGCATATTTGGTTGGTTCTGTTTTTCCCTTTGCTTCATTAGTGAAGCAATTTAAATAAAAATCTGTAGAAAAACCTGGAGATTTATTGAATTTTGGATAGAACTTGGTCGTAACAACTTTCTCTGGTATGTCACTGTACTTTTGACGGCTGCAACTGAACATGTTTCTGCATATTTGAGTGTGCCATGGACTGATTCACAATTGAATCAAGTAGGTGGTTTCATAAATTCTGCCCTTGAGATTTTCTTTCATTCATAATTCATTTCAATATGCTGACTCAACATTAAGTATTTGAGGTGATTGACTGTGAGCATTTTGAATTTTCTAGACCAATATCGGCACTTTTGTGTCCTTAAGGAATTAATTCTTTGCACAGACAGAACGGTTGTCACGACGTTACGAAAGTGTCATGAAAATCTGAGAACATATATATTGCCATTAAATAAAAATTTTATGGTCATATTCCTGACACCGTAAATTTATAGAACCTGAGAAAATGAAGCCCAAAGTCAACCTGTTCAAGCGTTTTCCATAAAACATAAAGACCTAATACAATATATATATTTTTCACACTGTATATTTATGTGGTTCTCAGGTTTCTTCTTATTGCGCCATAATGGTCCACAAAATGATATCAACCATTAGGGAATAAAAAAAGTGTAACCTTATGTCAGAGTTAATTTCGTTTTAAAGACTTTCTCACGTTTTTCAGTTTAGTAAACTCAAGAACTATAATGACGTGATTGAAGACACAGATCCGAATTTAACACACATTTCTATGACCATATTTCCAAATAAACTTCTATAAGTTCACAAACACGTGATAATAATCAAGTTCTTGTGACTCGGCTGTTTTTTTTTGTTGACATTATCATAAACTTATTTTTATTGCCGATTTCCAAAATTTTGGTATTGTACAGAGTGAACAGATTTCGACGTTTTAGTACTGCAGCTAGGAAGAATATCATGAATAGGGGAAAACGAACCCCTTTCCCGTGTTCTTTTTGAGTGAGAAATTCAATGCTGCAAACAGATTCAAGGTGTCTTTTTTCGTTTTCAAGTTAATTGGGAACTTTCGAAATCAATCAAATGCTGATATCTAGTTTGTTTTTTAAGTTATGTAAAAATGATTTTGACATTCTGCAGGCACGTGAACGTAGAATTATATACGGAACTATTTTTCGTTTCGTTTCCGAGTTATCATGCAAACCTGTTCTTTTTAATGAATTGATTTTTTTGATTGGTTTTTTTTATTTTTGAAAATATAAGCATGTGCACTCAATTTTTTCATCCAGGGCGTTTTTTAATGAAAAACGGAAAATTGTATAACTCTTTCCTAATCACGTCCTGGATGAAGAAATCGAGTTCACACGTGACATAATTTTGTAAAGGAAAAGAAACTCCATTCAGTAAAAAAGTGTCTGCATAATGTCAAAGCCAATTTAACATATCTTCAAAAACAACCGAGATATTAACATTTTTCTGGTTTCGAAAATTTGCAAATAACTCGAAAACGAAAGAAGCTATCTTGAATCTCTTTGTGACAAAAAATTTCTCTCACGAACACGGAAGGAGGATCATTTTCCTTTTTAATCATAATATGTACTGCTGCAGTACTTAACGTTGAAATCTATCCACTGTACTGTGGATACCTGAATATTTTTTTAAGGAGAAACAATTTTTTTTATTGCCATTCAGTTTCAATAATTGGCGTGCCATTTCAGTATCTAATTTTAACTGAGATTTTATTTTAGCAACAAGTTTATGAGTTATTCTACAATGAAATGTCTCAACCCAGACCTGCATTCCGAACCGACAAAGATGTTGAACGTTTTCATGCTGTCGACAGCGAAATAAACGCAAGAAAACCTAAAAGACTTTCTACTCGCAAGCCCGACCACCATTGCGCTACATGAACAAGTGCTAGTTTCATAATTAGAGAAGCTGTCTGACGGTATGACTGATGATCCTATCGGTAGACTGTGACCGTTTGAGAAAGAAAAAGAACAACGAATACCACAGCCTTCTTACGCCGGGAGGTTGTGTCAGACCCATGTCACTTTTCGTGACTACCCGTCAAAAAACGAACCCACGTACTGATTGTGACGAAGCGGACGCGAATGAATGAGGACGGTCACAGTCTGAACGAAATCCGGAATGGCAGGACCAACGTTTAAAAGTCGGTTGAACTATTGAATCTCCGAGAGAAAACGAAAAAAACTGGGTGGGGCTTAATATAATGCCATTATGGTTGAGTTGAAAGCACACAACGGAGCTTGTGAGTTTTTCGTTCTTTCTTTGTATCGTTTTTCGTCGAGGTAAAAAACGGGGTTAATTTTCTATGGGTAGTAAACGTTTCCAGGAAATAGTGATAAGGGCTGAATTGTTGGAAGCTTTTGTTATCTAGATAGCTCAAATAACTGAACAGGTTATTTTAGTACATTAAAATTAGAGTCTTTTTAACTTAGAAAAGTACGTTCTTACTAAGATATTTTGTATAAAACTTCAGAGTTTCCGTACCGCCTTTATTTTTGGTCTTAATACCTTGTAGAATTTTCCACCGATTTCTTTCTGAAACGAAGAAGGTATTGAGGTAGGTGAAAAAGATTTTCACCATTAAAATACAATTAAGAAGCAAGTTTCATATTTTTTAACTAATAAAAGTTTTGGTCAATACTAGTTCATGCAAAATAATAAAAGGTAATCGTTATTCCGCAAATTACTGCCCAAAATTTCATTAATTGATAAAAATAATGTATATTTGGAGAAATGCAAAGGTTATGTTTGGGTATCGTATGCGGGCGTACATATTGAACAGAATAAATGTAGATATTTTTGATAGCTGTAATAAACACCTCAAAAAAGTCTAGAGAACACTTCTAAATATCGATATATCGTATCCAGAACGATCAATATGGATGATTTTTTTAAAGAAATGAACACCTGCATCAATTCCTCACCAAATTATGTAGAGTGCCGCAATAGATTTCAGTTTTTTTTTATAAAAAACTAAAAATGCAGCAGATGCGACGCTGCTTTATAATCATTTTATTTATTCAGTGTTTGAAATCAGTTAGTTGGCACTTTGTTCCTGTTGTAAGCACAAATAAAAGATTCAAGTTTTGTGATTTCTGTTGTAAGCACAAATAAAAGATTGAAGTTTTGTGATTCGATCATCGAAAGACGACATTTGACTAAAGAAGAGATGTTACGAGCCGTTGGCATGCTCCAAGGTGGGAGCTCACAACGGGAATTATCCAGGGTTTTGGGAAGTAGCCCAAGTGTGATAAACCGTTTATGGTCGCGTTTCAATGAAACAGGTAGCGTAGAAGAACGCCATACAGGTCGTTTCAGAATTACTACAGTCGCCCAAGACCGATTTTTGGTTTTACAAGCTAGAAGAGATCGTACTACCACAGTATCTCAATTAGCTCAAGAGCTATTACGAGTTCATAATGTACAAATTTCCGACCAAACTGTGAGAAATCGACTGCACGAAGGTCAAATCCACTCCAGACGTCCTTTAAGAGTTCCACAACTGACCCATGAAAATCGCGCTGCTCGTTTAGCTTGGTGCCAAGAACACGTAAACTGGGATCAAGAGAGGTGGGCCACAGATCTCTTCAGTGATGGATCTAGATTTGGTTATTATCCCGATTCGGGAAGAATTCGAAAATGGAGAGAACCTGGAAAGCAAAACCGTCTCCAGCATGCTCGAGAAGTTGTTAGACAGGGAGGCGGATCAGTGATGTTTTGGGGAGGTATACGCCTTGGTGGAAGAACTGACCTCGTTTTCATAGAGAACAACCTCACGGGAAATTCTTACGCAAATGAGATGGTTTTACCTGTACTGGTACCGTATCTCGAAACAATGGGTCAAAATCCACTCTTCCAACAAGATAATGCCCCTCCTCATCGTGCAAGAGTTGTCTTGAACGTTCTTGAAGAGAATGACATCGATCTTCTATCGTGGCCATCCTGCTCCCCAGATCTGAATCCCATCAAGCATGTGTGGGACACCCTAAAAAGAAATCTCCTGCGTCAAAACGTCTTTCATCATAAACAGGAGCTTCGATTAGCAGTTCAGGGGGCTTGGAATGACTTAGGTCAAAATGTAAAAGACAATTTAACATTGAGCTTGCCGCGACGATGCCAAAGTGTCATTAATAACAGAGGTGGACCTTCTGGGTACTGAAAAATATAAGTGCTTCCATATCGTTTCGAAAATATTAGTTCAGAATTTTTTTTGTGTTTTACCAAGTTTCGTCATTTTCAAATTTCAGATTTTTTCATATAATAGGCGCTTTGGAGAAGTCGAATATTATTTTATTTTCTTGAGAATACATTATATACAATACATCCAAACAAAAACCGAAAGATTTCTATAAATTTGAATCATCAAATTCATATTTTAAAGATATTGTGTTCCCTAGACTTTTTTGAGTTGTTTATTTCATTCAAATTGCTTTCATCGTAAGCTGAGCGTCAGTATAGAAGAAGTTGGCTGAAAATAATAAAACATGGATAAAGTGCTCCCGAAATTCCGTCGAAATCCGAATTATTACTGGCCAGAATCAATTTCAATTAAAAATGGAAATTCGTTCAAGGCAATGTAGACAAAGTTACCACCTTTCTTTTGAGTCATCACTCGATCCATCTTCCCTATTCAAAATGTTCAAGGATTGCAACCCCATCTTAGGGGGTTGATATTTCAGGCAAGTTTTGTACCCCAAAAGATGTCCCCCTTGAAACAAAAATTGAGCTGTTTTTGCGTTTTGATCAGAAATGAATATCTTGTTTAGTTTTCGTTGAAGCATCCTGTATTTTTCTGCATTAATAGTTTACCTCTGCTAGCTAGTCGAAAATCACTGTTTCCGTGTTGTTTTTGTACGAGGGATGTCTTTTGAGTTTTGCATATAGAACTAGAATGAAACAATTGAGAGCTTTTAACGGCTTTGGCAACATATGGCCACTGAGCAATCAAAAAAAATCATATTTATTCAGCATGTGTTTCATATCCAACAATATTTTTGGAAAAATAGGATTCTCAAAAGAATTCCGAATCTCCATGGTACTAATAGAAACAAAAATTAAATGTATATAAGTAACAACATGATTATTTGAAGAGGACAATGATAAAATCTTGAAATACAACTCCTTTGGTTATAAATTTAAAGCCTTATCACTTAATCCAATGTTGAATAATCGACCCAGTCGAGGAAGAATAGAAACATACAAAAATAGCTTTCCGATGAACGTATGACGTTATTCTCATTCTCTGCCTCACTTCCCTCTGCTCGGTGCGGCTCCCCACTCGCACACATGTTCGTTCCCAGTTTTTGCTTCCATCGTTATATGTCAGGAGAAGCCATTTGTCTTCTTCACCCTTGAAGTTTACAAGTTTGTTACGCCTTTGGATTTCACATTTAGGGTCCTCGGAGAATCGAACGAGAGAAGAACTACTACGAGAGTTCAAGAGAATGATTCTTCCTTCCTGTTAATGCTCTTGCGTTTTGTTTCTCGCACCGGTCCCCGCATTAATCTTGGAATTAAATGCGATTAGAATCGACGGGAAATAATTGAATTGTCTGAATTTCAATGAGAGGATGGTCTGTATTGTTTTTGCGGCTCGAGTAAGTTTCCTATGAATTTAAACTAGTCGACAACTGGCAATTTTAGGAACGGAGTAGTTGAAATCGATAACGCGATGGGAGGAAATACTTTTTGATTAGCTAGAGTATGTTGATAGAAGTGTTGCGACTTTACAAGCAATTTCGCTTGAAATATAGAAAATTCAACATTATCTAAGACCAAGAACTATAATGTTGAAAAACGAAAATTGGCAATTAAATCTTGAATTGTCAATTTTCGTTTTTGAAAACTATTTGGCCTTTATAGCCAACGTTGCTATGGTTTCTTGAATTGCATTAACCCATATAACCCTGAAACTATCTTTTTATTATAAATGGAACTTTTTTCGTGGATTGAGGTTGAAAGGGGGACTACAAAGTAAAATCCACAATTGCGTATTGAAACAATACGCAGAAATTGGTTGAATATTTTTCATTTGAAAGATTGGGATCGTGAGACACAAGTCCTTTCGCGAACGAGATAAACAACTTTAATTGGTATGATACGGAATATTCAACATAATAGACATATTTTCGGTAATGAACTGAAGGAATTTTCTCGTTATTGACATTAATTGGCAGGTCAAGAGACAGTTCCAACACATTTTCAGCGCGTTCGACTGAAAACGGGAATGTTAACTATTGTCAGTTGAAGTCGTTATAAAAATAACGTGGCATTCAAATTGGTTATTATCAATTGCTGCCGTTATGCCGCATTTATCGCTTATTGTTGTGTGTATAATTAATTCATTATAACTCTGTCATTAGCTTAATCGACCCAATAACTTGAATATATGGTGAGATTTTTGAAGTAGGTTGAACGAAAAAAATTTGAGAAAGAGAACGTATTCGAAAGTACAGAGACTACAGACATGGCATTTCAGTTTTTTTATCAATTTGCATATATTATTATTTCACTATCGGTTTAGTGCAGGGGCAGTGCTTTGATATCGGTTAGAAATTAAGTTTCTTAGTGCTTCTTTTAGACTCAAGAAAGAATATAGTAGCAAAGTGTCCGACCCTAAAACTATGGGAAGGCATCGTTTAAGTGTTGATGAAAGGAACATAGTAGTTTGGATGCTTCACACAGACAGAAGTTGCATAGATGACGGACAACTAGTCAGAGCTTTATAATGATGTCGTGGTATAGAGAAACAAGAGTTATAAAGTCTTCGTCCACTAGGCAACAAAAGTCTTCGATACTCGACGACTTTAGTATCGTAGATACTATCGCTATGAGCTAATATATATCCTGCACACTCGCTAGTATTTCGTTGCTTTATTGGCAAAGTAAGTATAGAGCGACCATTAAAGCAAGATCCATGAAGTTTAAAGATGGTGCAGCTATTATTAAATATTAAATTCGTTTCTGAAGTGTACATATATAGTTGTTCCTCAATTATACGCTAAAGGAGTATTCTGAAATTTATATTACAGAAAAAGTTCGGTCGAAAATAGGAATTAACTCATTATCACGGCAGATATTTTTCAATGGTGTGATCACTTCTAATCACTAGATTTAACTGATGGTGCGCAACGCTAATTTCGTGATGTTTATGAAGTAAGCATTATACAACAGTATCGACAGTATCGGAGATTTACGTTGCTTTGTGGACGAGAATCTCTGCTGGTATCCACTGTAACATACAGGAAACGTGACATAAATGAAGTTGATTTCTATCAATCATAGGTAGTCTTTGGTATTTTGAAAATATCGAATGGAGTACATCTCTCAAGAATTGACCGATATTCATGTATTGTATGGCCGATCTGATGGTTTGAAGACTCTATATTCCAGCTTCTCCTAACAGAAACTGTCCTCCAGTTTCGTGAAACCGGACGGTTTCGACTAGCCAAGAAAAATTATGGACCCGAATCGGACTCCGATAAATGAAGAACGTATTCTGGATGAAGTCCATAATAATCCAAGATTTAGCAACCGAAGGCTATCTCTACAGCTTGGCGTAAAACAACTGTTATACCCCTACCATATCCAGATGATCCAAGCTCACAGAGCTGATGATCTGAAATTGCCGATTTTTGTAGGAATATATTGTTGACACACAAGCAGGGTTTTACGAGAGTATAATGTGTTTCCACAACGATCACGTGAGAGCTGAAGAAAATCCTTATGAGACAATTGAGCATAGCCAACAAGAAAAGGTTTCTATCAGTATCCGGGTCGGTTGGTATGATGGCAGATTGTTTAGGCCAGTAATTCTACCTAACAGATTGAATTGTCTAGCATACTTTGACTTCCTGCAGAACACTCTGGTTGATTTTTTCGATCATATGCCTTGTGCGAATAGAAGAAGAATTGGGTTTATGCTCCCCCGCATTTTGGACTAATAGTGGGAAATAATTTGAATGAAGCATATCCCAATAGATGGATTGGTAGAGGTCGTCATGTATCGTGGTCTCCACGCTCCCCCGATCTGAATCTCCTTGAGTACGTCGTATGGGGGATTTGAAAAACCTAGTATACTCATAACCTGTTGCTACCATACAGGATGTGCAGCACGCGTTCTGGATATATAACACAATCAGGTCTAAAATAAGAATTCCCTAAAATACTCTAAGTTTCACCCGAGTGTTTTAAGTTCCAATGAATAAAATGAACACTCTGTATATTCAAAATGAGGTGAAAACTACTTCAAAATGACATTTTGTTGACCATCACTTCAGTTGATAATTTCAAGAGACAAAAAAAATTTGAAAATGGAAGATCTTTTCCATAAATATTTTTAAAAAGACCAGTGGTCCACTACACTATATATTTTCACAACTACTGGATACATCTAATGAATTTATGAATAAAAAACTTCGTTTTTTGCAAATTGGAGCTTGATTGCTTGAAAACTATAAGACTTACCAATAAAAACGTAAAAAAAATCTGAACTTCAACGTAGGTTAGATAGGCTTTGTACGAAAAACTTTTGGACATATATTCATAGGAATTTTTTCATGTTTTTTGATGGGGAATTTCTTGTAGAAATTAATGATTGCATACCTGAAACAAGAGTACGTGGTTTTTTATAAATCTAAGTTGTATTCGGAAATATGTAGCAATTGAGATTGCTAAAATTTTTTAACTAATTGCACATGGGACAATTCTCATATTTTGTGAGTTATTGCTGAGTAGATTTTCTACGATTCTAAAAATATCGACAGATTCTTTCTCGTTGGAATTTGTGATGCAGAAAATTGTGTTATAAGTCAGTTGAGAATGTGTCGAATTCTTCGCGTTCTTTCGTCAGAAAAAACTCATAATTGGCTAATTCGACCATCATACTCGATAAAAGTCAAATTGAATCGAACGGGCAATATCGCAGTATTATAACTTGCCCCACTTGTTGCCAGCTACGGCATTCAATGAAACGTGAACTGCCTGTCAAACTTCTTATCTGGATTTGTTTTATTCTAGAGCAGTTTCATTATAAAAATTATTACCTGGAGCACGGTACCCGGCACGGAATTCCATACGCGAGAACAGAAAAAGTAAGGAGAAAATAATTATATACATCGGGTTTGAAGGGAGGCAAATGCGGCCTTGTGACGCCAATCAAACGGCCCTCCCGGCGGTCCCGGGCCGCATTCGAGATAATGAGTTTATAAACGACGCATAAATCATCATCGTCGTCTTCGGAACCGTCTCCTCTCCGGTTCTTTTCCTGCGAAATTTCGAAATTCAGCGGTCGATCGCTGGTGACTTTCGGCCTGTATCCGTTCGTCGGGATTCTACACGTAATAATTACAATTAGTTCCGCCATAATAGGATTCCCGACATCCATTTTGATTATGACGAATAGGCTATGTTTTGGATTTCACGCTAATTACATGTCTAACACCGAAAAATCAGAATTTTTCCATTGGTAGAACGTCAACGAGGATGTATGATTCAGGTAAAAATATTTCTGCAGTATGAATAATCGCTTGGAAGGTCTAATACACTCCTGGACTAAATTAACGTAACTACAATATTTATCAACAACTGTTCGAAGGTGAAATATAATAATATTGTGCCAAAATTTAATATGACGAGTTAAAATCCTCTGTCTTTTGTGCCAGCCGGCAGTTTCTTAGTACATGATTCACAGAAACGATTCGTCGTCCAATACAACAAAACAGCCATCAAACTATATATAATAACAAAATAACAGCATTTATCAATGTGAAGATAAATATTAGAAGTTCAAGATAGTCAATATGACCAACCCTGGACGTTGCTGTGTTCTCAAAGCACTCCTGAATGTGTTCCACTCGTCTTGCGTGACAAATTCCACCTATGAGTCGTCTTCACTTGAAATAAAACAAAATTTGCTGAGTATTGAACATCCCATCAAAAATATACAACTGAAATGCAAAGTGCCTTCAGCTGAAACATTTTCCTCATAACAGACGCGTTAAAATACATGAACACATTTCAAGATTCTTCTTTATTGAAAAAACCTCCAAAAAAACTCCTTGAGATGTTTCCCGAATCCGAATATCTGGTATACTGCACGGAAAAAAATTGCTAATCCAACCAATGAAATTACGTTTAGATTTCATTCAGCCAACCAGACCATCTTCACGCTTTGGTTCGAGCCAAGCGGAATTGAGATAGATCGATATTTTGAGGTGATGCACGAGAAGTTCTCAAAGATTCTATCAGTTCATAGCAAACCAGACCAAAAAAGCTTGCCAAATCACATACGCACTTGTTGGGTACGTGGTATGAACGGAATGCAGATTTGGTTAAAAATATTTGAAACGCGAGTTGTTTGGTGCCCGAATCAAATTAACTCCTCTATCTTTTATGGAGCAGTCGGCAGTTTCGTGTTACACGATGCACAATTAAGATTTATCTTCTTATTCGCAGTGAGGATTCGTCCTCTAATTCATAGTGACAATCCATCGTACAGGAAAAAAACTGATTTATTTTCAAGTGCGTGATTGCGATAATCAACGATAGCAGGATACACATTGTGAAAAATTAACATGAGAGTTCCGTGCCTCCAAAAAAAAGATGATCAATTAAGATCAGACCGTTTATATAGCTATTTGCAAGGGCAATCGAAACAGACAACTTCTTCGTATACTAGACAGAAACATTCATTCTAAATACGCTAAGCCACCTACGTTTAGCTCGAAAGTGTAACTTCAGGGAAATGGGGAGAAACGGGTGATTCAACAGAAACTGTCTCGCTCGACAGTGATACATCAATAACAGCTAGTTTCTAGGTGTGTTGTGCCCAAAGTAGAAAATGATTCGGGTTACGATTCATTCTTCACTTCAACCACAACACTGTTTCAACCCAAATGAAAAAAGAATCTGATGCCCTATGTATATGTTGGAAACCCTCTGAATATCGATATATAGGACAGTCTAAAACTAACTGACCTATAGTCTCCTCAACTTCGCCACACTCCCAATTTGGACTATTCATAGAATTCCACTTGAAAATCATAATATTAAAACACCCGTGACCTGCTCTCATATGATTTAAGGTACACCAACCAGGAACCTCCTGAGTGGGCTTTTACATGAGGATTTTAAATATAAATAGGATAAGGATCGCACAGAAAACCAGGCCACCAAATCGGGTTCCCAGATATCAATCCCCAAGCTGGTGGACTTCGTAGGTCGTTGATAATTGGATAATAAATTGATGATTAGTAATATAGATGAATATTATCGGCACAACTGTAGTTATCAGAAGCGGTTGTAATATCATTCATATATAAATTGAATAATAAAGGTACCAGAACAGATCCCTGGGGAAGACCATTATCAAGAGTGGGAAAACGACTATTTTTCTCTCTTAACGAAAACCGAAGCCATCTATCAGACAACATACTAACGGTCGGCTTAATACTACAATGAACAAATTCATCCACACTGTGTCAAATGCTACAGGAGGATCCAAGAATACAACTCCTGTGTCAGCTCAGACGAAGCCATCTATCAGACAACATACTAACGGTCGGTTTAATACTACAATGAACAAATTCATCCACACTGTGTCAAATGCTACAAGAGGATCCAAGAATACAACTCCTGTGTCAGCTCAGACGGTTAAAGTTTTAAGAAATAGTCTTAAACTTCGAGGTTCAAGTATATTGTACATTGAAAACAGAATTTGATGATATCATTTAGTTTTAATTTCGGTTGAAGAATTCCAAAACAACATTTAGTTCTGAGGAGTGGAATTTTCAGTGCAAAAGGAAAAAGTGAGAGTGAAAACCTCGATGGCATGTTTCAAATTCGGATACTACCTTCTTATGGCGAGAAAAAGAGAAATACTTCCAAGATAGAAGAGTTAACACTGTTGAAACCTTCATAAAACACGCAACAGTGATTGAGTATAATAACATATTTCAAATTTCGAGTACACTTATAGTATAATAAAATGTATTATAAAGGATACTCAATGAGAGAACATAACATTAAATGATTCGAGTGCGAGTATACTGAAAAGAAGTTTAAGATTACCATGAAACAAATTGGGTATAGTATGCCTGTCTTTCTTTATAATGAAGAATCTATAAATACGTATGTTATATTCAAGAATGGAAAGTGGTAACATAATGAATGAAATATTTTGAAATTCCTCTATATCCATCTGAAATTTGTTTCAATTTATGGAAAAGAAAGGCGTTCTGGATCTGCTAATTGTCTTTTGGTTAGTAATGAATGAAACCAATGAAACTTGTTAGTATAAAAAACCTTTCGCAGTTCGAGTATACTTTCATTGTAAAGATTATGATTCAGAGTAAATAATCTCGAAGGATTCGAGAAACACGAGAATCAAACATTTGCCTTCAACATAACTTAAAATATATGTGTATATGCCACCAAAAAATCAGCTGTTGGAGATTTATAGCATAGAACTTTATCCAGCTTTCATGTCGACCGAATCCTCTCCATACTGGCGCATCCATCGAAACCGACGTAACATCAAGGAAACAAGGATGAAAGGTGAAGGCGCTCTTCTCATACGTTAATTAAAGAACTATCGAACTAATCAGAGTTCATGTCCGTGTTGAAATAAATCAAACTCGGGATCCGCTCGGGCTGAAAATAATTACACGTCTCGTTCGAAGCGGGGTTGCGTCCATCATGGCCGCCGTTCTTGCATCCGAATCTAATATCGTTAATTAGATAACTGAAAACCTCTGGGAATCCGACGAATTTTTAAAATGGGACCAACAGCATTTGTCTGAGGACCCTCGGACCTTTTGTTTTGGTTTCCACGAAGTGATGCTTCGATCTAACTTGGAGGCTTTCTTGAAATTGGACTCGACTGGATTCGGATTTATATTTTCTTCAAACATTTCATATGGGGCCTTTAAGATTCTAATGGAGTATGAAAAATAGTCTTCCACATGAATTCGAAAGCTATTGAAAATGATTATGATTGTTACCCTTGATAATCCCTAAATAACTGTACATTTACGTTTATTTCGTAACTCTAGTGTAGCCAGAATGAAAAAATGTTCGAAAAAATCGAGTTCACCTATAGATAATATAGTTATATATTTTATAATGAAAATTGTACTTTACTTTATATTTATATATATATATATATATATATATATATATATATATATATATATATATATATATATATATATAAACAATATACAAGAAGAACATTTAAATTTTGAAGTTTCAGATGATGAAAACCTAGTCCCATTCATGAAAAGCATCGAAAATAAATCAGAAAATTCATCTAAAAATAATGATAACAAAGATATAGAAAATTTATTTCTCAATCAAATGAATTTATTTGAAAATATTGACCCAACTTTAAGACCTAAACTTCCTAAAATTCATTATTCAAAGAAAATTTTCGATTGTATAAACGAGCTTAATGAGAATATTCTTCCAAAGCAACTTGTTAAAGTAATGAATATCTATACACTTCATCTGATTATATATTGTGCCACTATTACAGTAGTTAAACATTCTGGATACAAATTAGAAAATTTTGGATCTAATTATAATATCAAGAAAAAACCTTCATGGCAAAAAAGGTTAGAAGGTAAAATTTCTTCTATCAGATGTGATTTAGGAAGATTGACTCAATATTCCAGAGGTAATCGATCAAAAAACTTATGGCACATATTGGAAAAATATTCCTCAAATATAAAACCAATAAAAATAATGAGATAAGTAATGGACAATTGATAGAATACATTGATACTTTAAAACAAAAACTTTCAGTATACTCCATTAGACTACGTGAATATAAAATAAATTCAGATAGAAAATTCCAAAACAAACTATTCAAAAATAATGAAAAACATTTTACAAATTTATTTCAGGTTCAAATGAAAATATTTCTGGAAATGGAGTTCCTAAAATTGATATTTTAACTGATTATTGGTCTTCAATTTGGGCAGTGCCAAGGCAAAACAATTCCAATGCAAGTTGGATTTTAAATGAAAGGTCTCGATTTTCTAGAATAGAATGCATGCAATTTGAAAAATTTTCAAACGAAGATATAACATCAGTTATTAAACACACAAAAATTGGAAATCTCCAGGTTTTGATGTATTCATAACTTTTGGTTCAAGAAATTCTCTTGCGTTCATGAAAAATTGGCAGAATATTTTTCATTTATAATAAAGAACCCTCAGCTACTCCTTTATTTTTCACACAAGGAATTACTTATTTAAAACCGAAAAGTGATAATACTATTGATCCGTCTCAATATAGACCAATTACTTGCCTTCCAACAATATATAAAATTCTAACTGCATGTATTACCCAAAAATTTATGCACATTTGGAGAATTATAATATTCTTTCCGAACATCAAAAAGGATGTAGAAAAAACACCTTGGTACTAAAGAGCAACTTGTAATTGATTCTGTTGCTTTGAATCAAGCTCAAACTAAGAAGAGAAATATTCATACAGCCTTCATTGATTACCAAAAGGCTTTTGATAGTTCTCCCATTCATGGCTTCAAGAAATTTTGGAAATTTATAAAATTGATAAGACACTTCGTCATTTTCTTGAATTTGTAATGAAAAATTGGAGAACCAATCTTCATTTAAATATTTCAAAACAATCGTTAAAATCCGAAGTAATTCCAATCAAAAGAGGCATTTTTCAAGGTGATTCTTTAAGTGCTCTTTGGTTTTGTCTTTGCCTCAATCCATTATCTCATGAATTAAATGCTACTAGTTTCGGCTTCAAAATAAAGAGTTTATTAACTGAATTCAAATTAAGTCACTTAATTTATTTAGATGATATTAAATTATATGCCGGAACCAGATCTCATTTAAAAGTCTACTTGAGATTACTTTCAACTATTCCAATGATATTCATATGAAATTTGGGCTTCCTAAATGTAAAAATCTTTCTATTGAAAAAGAAAGATCACCTCTGATTATATAAAGATTTCCAATATCGAAATCGAGCCAATGCATCAAGGAGATACATATAAATATCTTGGATTTTGTCAAGAGAAGACAATTAACCATAGCAGCACTAAAGAAAATATTAGAAGTTCATATTACAAAAGACTTAGAATTATCATCAAGAGTTATTTAACTAGTAAAAACCTTTTCAGAGCTATCAACTCCTATGCTGTTCCTATTCTTACATCTTCTTTTGGAATTATTAAATGGTCTGAAACTGATCTAAATGAGTTACAATGTCAAACGAGGAAAATGCTCTGTAAATATCATAAGCACCACCCAAAGTCAGCTGTTCAGAGAGTTACACTACCTAGACATCTTGGAGGTCGTGGATTAATTGATTTAAATAATCTTCATAGTAAACAGATTTTTCATCTACGTTCCCATTTTCATGATGAACAGAGAACGTCTAAATTACATGATATTGTTGTTGCTTCAGATTATAATCTTACACCTCTGAACTTGACAATGCAAAAGGTAGATTTTGATATATTTGATGATAATTCTAAAAGAGAAAGTTGGATGCAGAAGGAATTACACGGAAAGCACCTAAAGAATTGAAAATGATTATATTGATGAAATTGCATCGAATAAATGGTTAGTATCTGGAGAATTGTTTGCTGAAACAGAAGGCTTGGCAATTGCAATCCAGGACCAGGTTGTTTTCACAAGGAATTATAGAAAACATATCATCAAACAAAATATAGATGATTCTTGCCGTAGATGTTTCTGTTCTTCAGAAACAGTTTTCATATATTATCATCTTGCTCAGTCCTTGCTTCAACAGATTATTTAGAAAGACATAATGCCGTTGCTAATATTATTCACTTCAATCTAGGAATTAAACATGACCTAATTCCCAAAAGAAAAAATTTCAAAAATATGAACCTGAGATTATTTGTGAAAATGACAAATATAAACTTTATTTTGATAAAACAATTCTGTGCAACAGAGCTGTAAAACACAATAGACCAGATATCGTTCTTAATGATAAACAGAATCAAATAACATATATAATTGATATTGCTATACCCGACACACATAATATACAAAATAAATACAATGAAAAAATTTCTAAATATATGATGCTTGGCGACGAGATTAAAAAATGTGGAAATGAAGAAAATATTTATTCTACCGATTATTATTTCTACAACAGGCGTTATTCCTAGAAATCTTCACAAAAGTATTGAGATTTTGGGTCTGAAGAAAAATTTGTTTGAACAGTTACGAAAGATAACAGTCATCAAATCTTGTAATATTCTTCGTAGGTTTCTTTCCGAAAATAATAATGAGGTAGAGTCATAGGTTTTCTCTTTAGTTTATACTGCTCAGAATCTCATTTCATATTTTATTTATTTGTTTATATAAATGTAATATAATTAACTGACAATTTTGTCATATTTATATTCAGAGCAGTATTCTATTCGATCGTTCACCACTTCACACAAAGGAAACTATTAATGAGTAACATTCAGTGTTACTTGACTAAGGTCCGTACACTGTATTTTTCCGGGGAGAAAGCCTCTGACACTACTCGTTGGTACATTGATATCATTGTCTGATGATGCTATAGTATGTATATATTCTGGTAGATTGATATATTCTCATAACATTTAACGTTATCCTAATATATAATTACTCCAGGATATGTTTTGATTATAATCATTGCCTGGCAATGGTATTAATTACCGGGTGGTGGATTTATATTTTTCATGAAATCAGTTTGATTGCATGAACAGATATATGGGCAACTCGTCGGGTAAAACCCTATATATATATATATATATATATATATATATATATATATATATATATATATATATATATATATATATATATATATATATATATATATATATATATATATATATATATATATATATATATATATATATATATATATATATATATATATATATATATATATATATATATGATACGTAATGTTATGAACAAAAAGAAATCTTTCAAATTCCACTTATCGTCTCTTTGTAAAGTTGATAATTTTTGATTCAATTCAAATAGGTTTAGAAATTCCTGAAAATCATATGGATGGGGTACCATTCAACATTGATCCTATGAATTTATTGAGAATTTTTCCATTGATATAATAATTCTATTATGTGTTATATGTAATATTGAAGTTTTTATACTTTTTAACTCTTGTTATTTTTCATTTTCAGAGAGGAAAAGAGGGCGGCAGACATACACTAGGTACCAAACCCTCGAGTTGGAGAAGGAATTCCACTTTAACAGGTACCTGACGCGAAGGCGACGCATCGAGATCGCGCATGCGTTATGTTTGACGGAGCGACAGATAAAGATATGGTTTCAGAACAGGCGCATGAAGTGGAAAAAAGAGAATAAAACCAAAGGAGAAGGTGGTTCAGAGGGAGGTGGTGACGATATTAGTCCTCAGGGATCACCCCAGTGAACAACTTCTCAACAATAACCATATGTACCTAATTACACATTGTAGTCATTTTCAAAATGCATTTACCTCTAGGTCGGTCCGTCGGGATCGAACCGAAAGTGTGCCCGTTTCGGCGAAAGTTTTCCAAATTCTCCCCACACAACCATAATGACCTCTTAAAAAAGTCTTTTGTGTATAATTGAAGTCGATATAAGTTAGTATGTATATCGGAAGAGCGCATATGACACAGAGCGATATTATAGTTTATTTATTTATAAAATGTAGATAATATAATTTTTATTAATTTTATAAAGTTGTTTTTGCGCGGAAGTTAGTTTGGACTCATATGATTTTTTTAGAGGCCAGTGTTACGTGCAATTTAGTGATGCAGATAAACTGCCAAATTGACTCCCAACCCAGTGAAAAAAAAATTGTATGCAATTTTTGTATAAAAATTTTCTATGAATATTCTGAGGGAAGAAGCATTTTTAAAATTCTTTCTAGCACCATATTTTTCAGAAAATTTCTCGAGCAAAGTGAAATTAATTAGGAAAACAAGAGTTGTATCTTGGATCTTCGGAAATTAAGTGCATAAAGCAGAATATATGAATTCGATGGTGAAATTGAAAGTGTACAAGAAGTAGATTATTTACTTAAATTGTAGATACTTTGAATGTATGTATATTTGAGTTATAGATACCCATAAGAATGAAAAACTGTACATAAATCCGACAGAAAAGGATATGAAATATACGATATATTAAATTACACACTTTCATGCCAAAGGTAGAGTAATGTTATCCATGTAGGATTTGTTAACAACGTTTGGTACAGGCAAATTGGATAAAATTAAGTTTAAAATTAGATTATGTAATTTTTTATTTTTGATTTTCGTTTTTCAATATACGCATGGAAAGAAACTGTCTTCTTCATTGACTATTCATTCATAAAAATTTTTATAACATAAATCATTAAACATATATTTATATATATATATATATATATATATATATATATATATATATATATATATATATATATATATATATATATATATATATATATATATATATATATATCTATATGAAATAAAAAGATACATTAAAGCTAAGACCTTAAGGCGTTGTTTTTACGCTAAATTTTTGCGTGAAAAATTTAAGTGAAGTTTTACTACCTTAATGATTTTTCATAAGTATATTAATAATGCTGGTTCTAAGAGTAGTGATTTGAGAATTTCCATCTATAAAGAGTATCTTGAATCGAAGCATTTAAAAAATATCATGCTTGGCAAAGTGGAAAAAGGGTAAAACAATTTCTTTAGAAAAACGAATTTGCTGCTTGAAATAAAAAAAAAATTCAAATTTAAAATAAATATATAATACAATATTTTATTCATATATTTCATCAATAGTGGATTATTCTCTAGCAGATGAAAGCTTATTTCTCTTCTATTAACTTTAATTTTTTCCTAATTCTTATGGTATGAAGAATTTGCAGCTGATTTTTTTGACTTCAAGAATCTCTGTTTATTTTCTGGATATACCAGATGTTTCATATGTTGTTCATACTCTAGGCGCTCGAATTCAGAGTGTAAAAACGCAAGTGTAGACTTACCCTTAGGTCATGATATTCTTGTAACAGATGAAATTAATTTTCTAATTATATATTTTCATGTTTTTCAGGTGTTAAAAAAGAAATATGTATGGCATACCATTTGTTACTGTTCGACCTTAGTTTTATCATCGGTAAATAAAATGCTGATCTGCTAAAGCATTGAAGAATTGATTGAACATGAAAGGAATGAGTGTGTACTTAAAAAAACTGAATATTTGGTAACTCTAACATCGATGAATATATGGAGTTCCATTTCTTGAATGCAATTGTTTCCTTTAGATATTATTTGGGAAGAAATGTATTTTTGACAAATGGCTGTTCTCTACGTTTCGTCTCATTGTACGACAAATCCAATTCGGTAAATCGTTGTGTGGTCGAAATGAAATCCAACATCAGATCCAAGAACTGACCGGAGAAGCATCATTTTGTGTGATTTGAAAGGACGAGATAGAGAGTGAGGCACATATTTCTGTTTTTGATACTTGTCTCGTGGATTCATTGAAATCTAAAAAAGATTCCAAAGTTTGCGGTGTGTGAAATATAAATAAAGTGGTCGTAATAATGAAAACCTTGCGTACAAAGAACAGGAATTCCTTTGCCCAATACTGGCTTAATTATAATGGTGGTGATCTCCAAAGTATTTGTTGCTTTGTTGCAAGATACCTAGAGATTGTTCAAGATTGCTGTGAATATTTCTTAGAGTAAAATGGGTTTTGTTATGCAGAGTCTTTCTTCTGATTGTATACAATTTTTCTGCAACTGATTGTAAAAAGTTGGCTATCAGGTTCTCCCCTCAATTTTTTTCAACAGCACGAAATCGGAGTACTGAATTCTTTTCAAATGCTTCTCCTTTGATCGTCTTGATTGTTTCAGTCGTTGATATGATATTGAGTTTTTAGAGTTCAAGGCTTCTTCAATGCTTTCAAGAAGGCGATATTGTGTGAAAACTGGGGTTGGAAGTAAAACTGAAACTGAAAATAAGATTACAGCGAGTACAACGTCCGAACTATCTTTCATTTTGCTTGACCGACAAAATGTATAATGAGACTTAACGTGCAGACAAGTATTCAAAGCATAAATCCAAAAAGATTTTGAGCTGTAATAATATTCGAAGCTATTGTTTTAAGAATAGAAAAACCTCACAAAAATTTTTTGAAAAATGCTTGTTCTTTTTTTTCTATTTATCATCAAAAAGGTTATATTTTTCACTGTGATATTTAATTCTTGAGTGCTCGAAAATGGATGAAGCTTATAATCTTTTTTCGTTAAATATTTTTCAACAATTTGCCTGTACCAACTCAGATCCCTTTGTAAATACTTGAAACTATGCAATATAAACAAGTATCTTTCGAGTTGAAATACAATTTTTCATTTTCAGGAAGAGAGAAATATTTTATATACCATTATAGTTGAAAAGCAATTCGAAAAAATTCTTGTTGATTTATGAATTGCCAGTGATAAATTGATAACGAAATACGTAACTCTGCTACAAAATTCAGTATACGTAATTTTTAAAATTAAACTATTTTATAAAGAGAAGAATCTATGTAGGAAGGGTTGGGCAGATTAAATAGGTTAGTGAAATCTTCGTTAACTTTATAATCTTTTCTTAAAATGTATAGAATCCTATCTAAATCCTCACTGAAAATTGGTTAACGGACTTTGTTTTCGAAAAATCTGAACCTTATGAAATTGTATTAGCAATAAATGTGGAATAAACTTCGCGAAGTTGTGAATGAAACTATAATGTCAAGTCAGCTATAGATCTTTGCATATTTTGAAAATTTTATCTTGAGTATCAACGTATAACATCCTATAATAAAATCGCCTCAATATCCGTCACCTGGATTGGTACATTTTAAAGTACAGAAATTTAATAGAGTTGCTTGTTCTGAATGTTGAGTTCTAGTGGGCGCCACTGGTTATACATATACTTAGTTTCGTTGTCCAGAATTCGACTTGTAGTTTGTAAAAGTTTTGGTTTGGTTTCATCGGTTGATAAACATCACTAATGAGTTCATAACATATATGATAAAATAGACATTGAAGATGTGTTTAATAATTTTCGCTTTTATGAAAAAATCATATGTACAACAAAGTTATTTCAAATGGTCATATATTATTATGTCCTTTAAAGCGGACCTCAGTTGATTCTAAAATAATTTGAGTTAGTCAAGGGTAAATAGTAAAATCACAGAACGCTTTTTATTATTGCACTTTTTGCCAGTGGCGTGTACATTGATAACGCTGTCACAAAATTCTTTATTAGATATGTTGTCTCAGGTGAATGCAATAAAGGCAAATTCTTCATTTCGAAATCAAAAAGAAATACAAAAATATCTAAGAGTAAAAGTTTGTGCTTTTAGTTACTTAATGTAAGGAAAATTGAATGGGTTGGTGGCGTACAATTTTTTCATCAAAAACATTGCTTATGATGCATTTCAGAAAGCCACTGGACATTTTCGAAATTAAGTCTAAATTATTTCCTCATCACCTTCAATATTTCTGCCAAATTTTAAGAAACTCAATAAAGAATCTAGGGCCATATGTGTGTTATTTTCGTCCTCAGTTCGGCCGTTTTTACATTTAACACTCTATATGGAAAAGAAAGCATTTCCAGACCGTAGTTCATATAAACTTTCAGTCTTGAAATCTCAAGAAATCACCTCTTATTTGGTCAGTCTCTTACATAAATGACACCCTGTATATATATAGACTAAGAATTAAAAAAACAAGAACTTCATCCAAGAAGTTATTTAAACCAAATTATGCTAAATATTTTTCTATTTATTGTAAATGTTCGTTCCACATTAGATAATTAGAAATTTATTCTAATATAGTTACTTCAAAAACTTTTTCTCAAATTTTATCCTCAGATTTTTTGCTTTACGATTCATCATAAAATTCACATTTTCGAAAACTTTGATATATATTACTCTAAATTAGGGTCGCGGTACGGCATGCTGTAAATTTGTACCTATATGGATAAAAATAGAAAATAGTTCTTTGTGCTGTGGTGTAAACTTTTAGATTTAGAACTACCTGCTGAGTTTGACAACCTGTTCAATTTTGTTTTTCCGATTTGAAACAAAATGAAAAATAACCAAGATCATAATGAAGAGTTCACTTGAATTTGTTTGAACCTGATGTCGATTTCAGTTTCAATTTGATTAACTTTTGAAATTTCGAATTCTATACTTTATAACTTGGATTTTTGTCTTGTGGAATTCATCTTATATATACCGTACATATAATTAATATATGTATAAATAAATATTATTGTAAATTGATTCAAATAATTATTTCATTTCTTCCTTATTGAATTTGGAATATGAAAATGGAGTGATCTTTTCACAAGTGTAGAGAAGAAAATTATTGATTATTCAGTTAATAATGATATAGAAAGTGATGTTGAGCCCTTAAGGGTTTGGAGTAAGTTAGGTGAGTCCGATGGTGAAATACCCCAACAAAAAAATTTGCGTCAATCCCTGTGAAATCTGAACAAATCATACCTAACGATAGCTTAGGTAAGTAATGTTGGTATGTTAGGTACGAGGTGTGGCTATGAAATAACGAGACTGACGCTGCTGAGGATCAAGTTTGCATGCGCCAATCGCCTTTGACCGACAGCTATTTCGTGTGAGGCTTTCTTTTCAGAATGAAGTTAGTCTCGTTTGTAACCGTTTAGTTATAACCTTCATTTCAGTAATGTTATTTAGTTTTGCTAGAAAAAATTGTTAACGTAATAATAGAGCAATGAACTGTTGTTAACTTTCACTTCAAACTCGTAAAAGCCGCTACTGAAACTTACAACTTACTCAAAGAAGTGTATGACAGTTCATCACAGGTACGTGTTTTTGAATGATTTAAGCGACCATATCGCCCTTCAACGGATGACAATGTCGAAAATGTTGCTTATTTGATTTGGTTTGACCGACGATTTAGTATTCGTGCAATTTCTGAAAGTACATGCATTGATTAAGAATTTTACGTAACAAATTGAACATGCGGAAACTGTATGCTAGAAAGGTAAATGTTGAACGTTATCTGTCAAGATGTACTGGCCAAGTACAGCATCCACCTTACCCACCAGACTTTGCACCATATGACTTCTGTCTGTTCCCTAAGGTAAACTTTGCATTAAAAGGGACGAGGTTTGAGTCTATGGGAACTGTAAAACAGAAAGCGGCAAGAATCCTGAAATAGTTGAAAGAAAATGACTTCCAATACTGTTTGCAACAATGAAAAATTCACATGGAGCGTTGTATGCATAGAGCAGGGGTATATATTGGAGGTGATGTGAGTAATTATGTATAAAACGAATATAAAATTTTTAAAACATTAGTCTCGTTATTTAATAGACACACCTTGTATCTATGTTCAGATCCCTAAAAATTATGAATTATAACTCTTTGGATTAGGAATTGTGATGTTTGTAAAATGCAAATGTTAAATCGTTTTACCTGCACATAAAAAATTATAAGTCATTAATAAATTAAGATGCCTAAAAAAGGTATTCGGAATTTCGCAAATAATTCAGGAACTGTCAACAACTCTCGAAACTGTATCTGCCTCATTTGTTGTCTCGATATAACTTTGAAGTGAGTACAGTGTAAACAGATTTGGACGTATTGCATCTATGTGAAAAATTGTGAATAGAGGAAAATTACCCACTTTCCGTGTTCCATTTGCGTGAAGTAATCATTTCCACAAACAGATTCAAGATTGCTTTTTTTTGTTTTCGAGTTATTTTGAAATTTCGGAAATTCTCTGAATCAGTGAAGTCCCAATATCTCGGTTGTTTTTGAAATTATGTTGAAAATGGGTTTGACATGCTACAGGCACTTCTTTACGTAAATCCGAAGTACGTGCGTTTGCTCGAAAATAAACCTACTATGATTTCGTTGAATAGAGTTTTTTTCAAAAATATATCATAGTGTCCATTCTAATAATTCACTTAGACTGGTTGAAAACTTGAGTATGTACTTTGTTTTCATTATGACGATTCAAAAGTTAATTCTTGCAGTAATTCAGGTGAAGTATATTGTTTTTTCATCAAATTACACTTATTCTATGAATATAACATCATTTGTAATAACGAAGCGACCATGTCGTACGAAAATTTTGAACCATTAACGTTGAATATTAATTTAGCGATGTAGATCAACATCCGACCACCAATGTTCATTTTGGCGCATGAATATTCCATCACTACTACTGTGAACTTCATCACTCTGAATTATTTCTCGGATTTTTCTTCAGATTTTCGCAGAAACCAGATGTAGACGTAAAACTTCTGGCTGCAAAAACTTGGATATTCCGATACTATAATGCCTAAGAAATAAAATCGTTGAAACTAAACATAGACCCACTGTGTGCGTCTTCCAAATCAGCAGAATCTGACAAAAGTGAATCTGCGATTCACTTCGAAGCAAATGATCCGAATCTTTTTTTCTGAATAACTGGACATGTGGTAGATATACCCTAGAGCGGTGAATTTTAAATGGTGCACAACTATTCAATTTGTTTGCCAGAAGTGTTTGGTGAAATACAAAAAAAATGGCAACAACATTCTTCATCAAGGGAATGAAAGTTTTCACACTTCCTAATTGGCTGGCCACAACTAAGAATTGATGAGTCATTCTTCATGCAACCCTAATTTGACACCAACTGACTTCTTATTTTTCATTTCAAATTAGGCGCATCTATAGTGGATACAAAATACAAGACAAGAAGTGCAGTTGTTTGACAGTTTTTGGTACAGGCATATTTTATCGAGAAATTTTGTGTTTGGTTTACGTTGATTGATAGTGAAGTTTTGAGGTTAATAATACCACATCTACTGCTCTCAACGGTGTTTAAGGACTCCGGTTCAAGATAAAAGCTATAGTCATCTGGACGTCACAAGGTGGTTCATGTTTCATGAGGTGGCTATGTGTCAATGATGTGTGGCCTATTCTTAAGCGAACAAGCTTTACTTGGTCTCTTCTATTACTGTTGGTCAGTTAATGAAATCTGGATACCAAGTTGGTACTACTGACTTGAGCTTGGTCTTTGTGGCGTTCCAATTCAATTACCACTTTCCTGTATATGTTTTTTGATTAACCGTCTGTAGTCTGTTTGAGACGATTGATCGGTGTCAATAAGTGAATCTGGATTTGATGCTGTTCATATGGGAGGGGACCCATAGAAGTTTAACGGTTTTGTTCTAACCCTGGAGATTGAGGACTTCATACTTAATGAGCTGTATGATAGGGTACCGTATGCATAATTGCTTCAAAGCTTCCAATGCACTGAGGGGGTCCGTGGTCAACATTTTTTTACCAAGTGATGATGAACATATTTTCGTAGCCTGTAGTATCGGTGAAATTTCACCACTGTAGATACTGGAAGTTATTTGGATGGCAGAATGCATTTCTTGTTTCTTCGGCTATTACAACCCCTGAAGCTCTGTTTGGGTTTCAGAAGCTTGGGTGTATATCTGAGCGTAATCTTGGTATTTGGATAAAGTTTGTGGATGAAGATTCGGATGAATGAATGTTTGTTTAATGTCAAAATTGTTTCTAAAAATGTCTTTCTGTTAAAGGATATTTACCGGTTTCGGATTACCTGAAAATTGAACAAGAAGAAATGATTATGTAGTTGTTGATGTTGCATTTATTTTCTGAATTTCTAGATACATAACAACGATAAATACACACAATCAAATTTATATGGAATCACTCGGTATTTCATTTTATTGATTGTTTTTAACCAACTACTTGTGAAGAATGAAGTTTTTGTTGTAAAAAACTGGATAGTATGATAAGAAATGTTCGCGATATTGTACTCAGTCGTCACTAAGATTTGAAAGTGTGAATTTCAAAATTTAAAAAAGCCTATAATCATAATTGAAAATGACTTGCGTTGGATTGTCCGATGTGCAGAGGGGTCGAATAATTTCTCTCGTTGAAGAAGGGTGACACAGAGGGATATAGGGGCCACAATGGTGGTATCACAGGGGGTAATTTCAAAAACCTACGTCCGATACGTGGAGCTACAATCTCTGCAAAATAGGCCTAGAAGAAGTCGCAGGAAGATCACTTCTGAAGAACAAGACCGCTTTTAGTGCCAAATTGCAAGAAGAGACCCTAGTGCGTCGCACCCCATACTCCAATTTCTGGAAGCAACAGGCATCAGTGTATCAGTCGAAACGATACGTCAAATACTTCGTCTAAGGGGTTTATATAGCAGAAGGCTAAGGGTAGAGATTGTAGCTCTACGCATCAGGCGTAGGTTTTTGAAATCACCCCCATTGTGCCGCTATATGCCTCTGTGTCGCCACTTCTTCAACGAGAGTAATTATTCGGTCCCTCTGCACATCGGGCAATCCAACGTAAGACATTTTCAATTATGATTATAGGCCTTTTTTTATTTTGAAATTCACAGTTTCGAATCTCAGTGACGACGGAGTACAATATCCCGAACATGTGGTGATAATTCGACATTTCTTACCATACTATTCAGTTTTTTTACAACAAAAAACTTCATTCTTCACAAATAGTCAAAGATCCACGGTTAAAAACAATCAATAATGTGAAATACCGAGTGATTCCATATAAATTTGGTTGTGTATACAACACGCTAATGGTGTTAGCTTCTGAATTATTTTCATCTTAATTTGATATAACTTTCACAATTTTTATTTACTTTTGATACATTTTTCTAGACACTATTCCTAATCCAACGATGCATATTTAGGAACTTGTGAATTAGTTAACTAACTGAACAATTTAGCGTTTGCTGGTATCTTTTTGCAACATTGGATGATATAAAAATGTGTTGTGCTTAAATTGAAAATATTTTTTACATCGGAGGATCAACAGATGAAAGGTATAGTATGCTCAGAATCTAAAGATCCAGTTAACTAATATATGGTTTTCATTCTTTCACAGGAATTAAGTGGTAGGAGTCAAATTCAGAAGAAAGCTGGATATGGAATTTCAATTGCCTTCAGCGAAAAAACTACCAGGTAGAAGAGTTTTGTATGGAATGAAGAATTGGCATGATCTGGAATGACGTTTTATCAAATTTGTTTTATGTAGAAGCATGTTATTATCTGTGTGTTGTAGTTTAGAATGTCTGTATTTTACATAAATATTTCTTACTTCTTTCATTTTTGAACTATACTGTACTTCACATTTTTGTAGGTATTAAGTGTTTGACTCATATTGTGAGAAACATATTTATATATCTCGCCTCTGACTTATGTTGGAAAATTCACTGAATTATTTCAGAAATGAGAACTACGAAAACTCCTTCTTTATCTTATGGTTTAAAAAATTAACTCTCGTTGTTGCCGTGGAAATTCATGAACGTCTACTTGGTGTACAGTGCGATCCACTCAAAAGGAACCATCCTGAATAATTTTTCGATGAATCTCCTGAAACTGGTCAAATTTGATAGGAAAGGGACATTTTTTGTTACATGTGCGTCCTTCCCCTATCAACCCCCTATTCTTGTCAGGTTCCACACCAAATTTTTGAATAGGGAAAACGGGTCATGTGATATCTTTTTGAAAAGGTGATTTCGTTCTCTATATGATCAGGTAATTATTATTTCTTCGAAATAAATCTATTTAAAACCAGCTTATTTATGAGTTACATTTTCAAAAGCAATATCTTGTTTCTTTGAATAAAACTATATAATGAATGACTCTTTGAATCTTCAATTTCATTATCTACACTGCCCCAAGAATTAACGCAGAAAATCGAAAATTCATATTTATTAAGAAGTTTAGTTATCATCAAATTATCTTGGAGCATTGTTTTTCCAATAATCCATCAGCACTAAGGAATGCTTGAGAACAATCGAAATGGAAATGGTACTCATAGAATAATGAAGAATATAAAACTTTCGGAAAAAGTCCTCTGAAAATTGTTAATACCGGATATTTCCATACCTGGCGAGAATTACTACACTACATCTACGATTGATACCCAAGAAGTATTTTGATCCATTTTGTTCCAAATTTCCATCAGTATGTGCCGAATATCATTCACGGAAACTGGTTGGTTCTGCTGGCTTCTCAATATTATTTTGAGAATGCTCCAGTTAGGTTCGATGGGATTGAGGTCTGGACTTCGTGTAGGCCACTCCAATGAAGTGATTTCGAGATCTTGAAGGTAGTTTTTAATGATATGAGCTTAGTGGAATCTGGTGTTATTGTGCATAAACAAAAATTTCTATCCATATTTTTTGAAAATGATACGAAATGTTCTTCTCAAACGTCTATAACGTACCTGTGAGTACTCAGGGTTCCTTTATTTACGATGATCAGATCAGTGCGAGCATTCAAAGAAACTACTTTCCACACCATTATCGAACCTTCACCAAAACCATAGGTAGATGAAAGTTGCCCTGTGCTTATCACCCATTTCGACGTCTGTACACTACAGAACGTCGGTCGTAATGAAAAAGACAAAAATCGACTCTTTTGTATACTCTTCCCCAGTCAGCTTCTAACCAATTGAGATGTTCTCTCGCAAAATCAAATTGGGCTCTTCGATGTGATACGGTAAGAGCTGGGCCTCGAGCTGCGCAAGGATGCCTCAAATCAAATTCCCTAAAACGTTATTGTATGGTTTCAGTACTAATTCACACTCCACTGTTCTGTCGAAGCTGTATTTGGAGGTACCTAGGTGCGATCCGTTGTCTCAACGTTGAATTTCTTAAATAAGAAGATAAGATAGAGTATTTTATATTGAATAAAAACCAACAAAATTACTAGATATACACATAAAAAATAACAGTACTGACCTATCTATTTGTTTCTTGATTAATATGAATTTCTAGAGAGACAGAGGAGACATAACAGATAAGAGATAAAAATCATTTCATGGTCTAATTTTACTCTCAAACAAAGCACGATTAGAGAATTTCACCCATTTCCAGAAAAGAGCGATGAATGAGAAAATATTGACATGAAAGGCCTTGTTGAACTGAAAAGGACTTTAAAAGTGATTGCACTTTTCGTTTGAAGAGAAAATTCTGAAAACCATATTTAATCTTTTCACTTTGAGCAGCCATATACAGAAAAGGTGAGGTCAGCTGAGTAACCACCGCCTGAAGGAGGTTTGAGTAAAAAACTCACTGTATGTTTGGTTTACGATTTAATTTTTAATGAATATGATCATCCGAGCCTCCCTCTTACTTTTTAAAACCTGTAACTGAAGGATATTGAGATGATTTGGAAACGCGTATGTACAGTACATTCATAATCTTAAATTGTTGATTTTCCGCTTTAGAATATAACAATTTTATCAGTTTTACATATTTCAGAATAAACTTTCAATATATTAACGTTTACTGTTATCAAGGAAGAAAATATTTTACAAAACGGTGGTGTCATTATTTGCGTGTTATGAAATAATCATGTTGAAAATGATTAGGGTAAAGTAAAACAAAACTGTGATGATACATTCCTTGATTATTTTCATTCCAGGTTTTAACGAAAATATTTCATCTTAAAAGCACCTGTCAGTCATCATCCGGTCAAGAATGTAATATAAATATACATTTATTAGCTGCGTTCTCTGCTTAGTAAAGGCAGGTGCATCATTTTAATGAAGTGATGAATATTTATAATATAATTGACAATTTGCTAATTTCCTGGAAACATAGTTTTTTCATTAAGTTTTTCATAATCTAGGCATTGAATATTGAAATTAAATTAATAAGGAGCATTAAATTGAGTAGCTATTATCAAATTAGGAGTATCTGTCACTTTCTTTAATGGAAATAAATATGATGAAAAAAAAGAAGTTTTCTTTCAAGTATTCTTGATATATTCGTTGTACCATAAAAAACGTTCCAAGCTATAGCTCCTACAATTGTTGATCGATTTGAATAAAACAAAAGCCGAATTGCATCTTGAATGATATTCTAACAGCCTGTTACATTGTCATTGATATATCTCTTCCAGAAATACCTTCCCTTGGACTTTTTCGATGCTAACCCCATATTTTAAATTTTTTTTTAGTCTACTCATTCAATTGTGAGTACTTTCTGGTGAGGTTAGATAGTATCACTCAAAAAGCTTTACTGTCCGAGAAAAAGAAATCAAGAAATTTCGAAAGAAAACACATTTTTGATGATATTCGTAGATTAGGCGACTGTTCGAGTTTGTGAATCAATTCAATTATTTCGTTTTTGTGTAAAAAATTATACAAAACGTAACGGAGATTCTGATGGATTGTGAAGTAAGCTCTGTGGCGAAATACCACTAAAAATCACAGAAGAATCTTCTTCGAATTGTAGTAGATGTCATTCGCAAATTATGAGAAATTAAGTACCTACCCTAACCTTGCTGGATAGTCAATTGATCATCTCCTGCCGATCCAGTTCTCAGGCAAATTAGATTAGGTTAGGTTAGGTTATCTAAATATTCTCATACTCAAGTATCAAAATGCAGGGGAGCACGATCTTGTTGGGAATATAAATGTAATAAATTAATCTTCTGAGGAAGTGGGATCGTTTTCCGAAATCTCGATAATTCTGGGATAAATCAATTCTTCTAGCATTTGTAGATTACTTCTTTGAGATTCCCTCTTGGTAAAGGACGATCCCACAATATGGTACTCGTAGAAACTAGCATAACGTAAAACGTCTTTAAAAGCTGCTAACTACCCTCGAAAGGTTTCCCTTCAAAACAGAATTTTATTCGTTTTCCTCTCTCGTAATAATCTTGAAAATAGCCAACATATTCGAGGTGATTTTTTTGAAATGAAAAAGATTTTTTTATGCGAGAAAGATTTCAAACGAGATATCCCACCAACTATCCAATTTTAAGACCCTAGAGCGCCTCCTCTTAGGGGGTTGCTCGTTAAAGCATTAAATATACGTCGAAAGATGTCCCCCAAACAAAATCATTCGGCGTGTTTCGGCAAATTTGTCCGATCGCTTCGGGATAAGAAATATACAAAATGGGTGGTTCAAGATGGCACACCCTGTATGGCTCACGTGTTTTTTCCCATTCTCCTGAGCTCACACGTCAGCGTAGAAGGCTTGGTGTATTTGGAATATTTATGCATTCTAAATTATGTGCTTTCCTCCGATTTGTTTGGACATACATCTAAATTCGACATTTCGGTTAATCGATATAGTCGTTCATTTTTTTTATAAATCTTTTTTTCATGCGAATGAACACATCAATCTGGTCAATTTAGACATAATAGTAGTGATCAAACAACAGTAACAAAAATGACTTTTACTGGTTAAGCCCAGGGACATATGATGAGACTCTAATTCAATATTTGTTACTGAGGTCTTGGGAGAAGTGTCAAGGAAGTTTTGCTCAGACATTTAATTACATATTATAATTATAGTAAACAATGTCAACAAATGCTTCTTTCAATATATATACAGTCAATATGACTTATCTTGATGAAATAGTCTATGTTAGAGTCCATAATCACTTAGGGAGTTCAAATTCCAAAAAGTTCTTGTATTTTACTACTATATGGGGAAACCTCAATTTCAGCTTCGGATTCATCTGGATTTCTGGACTCCAGATTGCAGTTATATCTCAACCTCTGAGCTCCACCTTTCTATCTACGACTCTCTATCTAACCTAGGACTTATATTTTTGATATAGGTCACTACACAATATTTGAGATAACGATATATCTCTAATTTTCACTACAGAATTTTGATATAATTTAATTATTTCAAATACAATTAAAGAAGATTTTCAAGAACTAATTAGCTTGAAGGTCTGCGGCAAAAGAAAGTGCTGGGGAAGGTTCGGAAGCCGGTAAGACATAGCATCTGATAGCCGGATTACGCGCATCAGACTGTCTGCCAGTGGCGTGACACAGATGGAAGGTTGGCTGGAATCAGGTGTTTTAATTCAAATTGTTGTGACGTGATTTTAGCACGTTACACAACAAGAATTTTGACACAGCAGAATTTCGGTGGAAATTTGGGTTTACCATTTGAAAAAGGATCAAAAGTCCCCAACGATCCCTTGTGTGCTGAGAAAGTCACTCGTGGTCAAAGGTAAAAATTTAAGTTTACCTTGGTTATTATTGGAGACTAAGTTTTATCAAAAAAGTACCCCAGAACAAAGTTCTAGATCTCAAAATTATCATTTAAAAATGTGATTGATTTTTTCTCAAAGAGGAACCATTACTGGGATAACACGATGGTAAGAGTAACGTTCTACATAATGTGTATACGTTTCCACATGTAACCATCTGCAATGATGTAGTTTTCCACGAACCGTTATGACGTGATTGTCACCTAACCTAACCCAACCTCAAATTTTGAACTCGATTGAAATTTTGCTCTGCCGGAATTTCTGTTCCCTCAATTGTCTAAAAAAACTGACCTACAAGAAGATTCTTATTTTTTAACGAAATCTGGTAGGAAAACAATTAAAGGAGCGTTACAGGCAATATCAACTATGGCCGCAGTTGCAATAATATTTATTCTAAGAGACAGAAAAATCTGTAACCCTTGGTAGTGGATTTTACGTGAAAATATGTAGAATAAGAATTCTTCCTAATTTATTTCGAAAAAACAAAAATGCAGGCGGTGTAAAAATGACAAATTTTTATGATTTTCTTGAAGCACAGAAACTATTGTGGCTCGATCAAATCCCTGGCATCTTCGGTTTCATGGAAAAGTATAGCGTGGTGTCCCGAAATTCGTATCACATTATCTTATACCTTACCCATCGAATTGAGAAAGAAGATTGCAAGAGGATACAGATAAAGCAGGATATTATTTGAAGAACCAGGTAAACAGCTTGCAAAAATAATTAATGTTGATGGATTTATTTTATGAAAATTCATTTTGATATAAATAAAATGAAATATTTTATCTGATTTCCACTATATTTATTTTTGATACAGATACGTCATTTTCAAGTGTCTAGAACTAACAGACAGACAAAATGTGCTAACAATACCTATTTTTTTGGACACAACTAAGGACTGTCTATGGGATCCCCATTCTGTACCTTATTAGCAGATATTTTTATGAACAATCCTGAAAAATCTATAATGAATAATAAGTAAGCATAAAAACATATTATTTTTTGGTACAGATGATATTCTTGTGGGTTTTCTAGACAAACAGAAAAATAGATCTCTTGCTACATTTTTAAATAGAATGCATAATAAAATAACCTTCACTGCTGAAATTGAACGCGACAATTCAATAAATTTCCTTGATATACCCATCATAAATCCGTAATAATCTCACTTACAACATATATGGAACAGAAACATTTACAGACTCAATTATCCCAATGAATTTTTCAAATCACAATATACATAAATTAGCCGCTTATAATTCAATGATTCATAGAGCTTTATCCCTATACCTAATTGACTTTGATACGGAAATCAATATCATTAAGAAAATTGCATCAAATAATAATATTCCTGTCTACCACATAAACACTTTTATTAAACGCAATAAACAGAGACAAATTTCTCGATTACTATATTCTACCATAGCAAAACCAGAAAATAGATATGCACGTCTTACTTTCCAATAAATTAAAAATTGAATGCAAGGAATGCCCAATAGATTAAGTAAGATGAACAGGTCGAAGTTTTGAATCACGATTCAAAGAACATCTTTCCCCAGATAACAATTCCCCGGTTTGGGCACATTGAATCTACAAATTCCCTTGGAAGTGGATTCCCAAATATATTTCGCTATAGCAACTTTCAAAAATAATTAATGTAAACAACTTTCAAAAAAACAATGAATAATATTGTTGATGGATTTATTTAATGAAAATTCATTTTGATATGAATAAAATGAAATATTTTATGTGATTTCCACTATGTATATTTTTGATACACACGATCGTTTTTGACAGATGTTATTTACAAGTGTCTAGAACTAACAGACAGACAGAATGTGCTAACAATACCTATTTTTTTCCAAACAAAACTAAGGATTCCGCATGGGATCCCCATTCAGCCCCTTAGTAGCAGATATTCTTATGAACAATCTTGAAAAATCTATAATGAATAATAAGTTAGCACAAAAACATCATTTTTGGTATAGATACGTTGATGATATTCTTGTGGATTTTCAAGACGAACAAAGAAAAAGATCACCTGCTACATTTTTAAAAAAGAATGCATAATAAAATAACCTTCTCTGCTGAAATTGAACACAACAATTCAATAAATTTCCTTGATATACCCTTCACTAACTCCATCATAATCTCACTTACAACATATATAGAAAAGAAACATTTACAGACTCAATAATCCCAATGATTCATAGAGCCTTATCCATTCCCTATACCTAATTGACTTTGATACGGAAATCAATATCATTAAGAAAATTGCATCAAATAATAACATTCCTGTCTACATAAACATTTTTATTAAACGCAAAAAACAAAGACAAATTTCTCGATTACTATATTCTACCATAGAAAAACCAGAAAATAGATACGCACGTCTTACTTTCCAATAAATTCAAGATTGAATGCAAGGAATGCCCAATAGATTGAGTAAGATGAACAGGTCGAAGTTTTGAATCAAGAAAATCTTTCCCCAGATAACAAATCCGCAGTTTTTGGGCACATTGAATCTACAAATCACATAATGACATCAGATAATTCGAAAATTGTCCACAAATGCAATAACGGTATGACAATGAATCTGTTGGAAAGTTTGAAGATCAACAAACTTTTTAAAAACTCAAAATTCACCACTCTCAACGTCGACTAAAATTGAATCACTCCCCATCACTTAACATTTACAATAGATATAGTTAGCACATTCTGCCCCATAACATAGTGGAAATCAGAAAAAAGTGTTTCATTTTAATTATAGTGCAACCAATACCCTAAAATAAACTTGAGACCAACTGAATACTTTCTTAAAGGCCACTCTTCCCTCAGTATATCAGCAAAAAGTAGAGACCAGGAAGAAGCTATATGTAGTCTTTGTAATGAAAGAATGCATAGTTTTAATTAATAACAGTCGAGCAATCCTGAGGGACCAGGAAAACTGGAAGGAACCACGACATGAAGACTGGGGAAATAAAACTCTTCAAACAGGAATCAAAGCTTTCTGAAAGACACCAAAGTCCTCCTACTTTGGGGTGTATATTCTGTCAAAAAAGTGAAATTTGAGACAAATTCTTTGTTAGATAGTTTAAGCCATTGAATAAATCGCAAAACACACTTGTGGGATCTGACGAAATCGAGCACTGTAAACAAACTAAATGATAGATCGTGTTCAAACTCCTCGTTAGTATAAAAAACAATTGTCCCTTTTTAGCAACAACAAAAATTTTGAACATCGTTCTAAGCAGATTTTTTAAATAATCAATTTCCGGTATTTTTTGACAGAATGTATAAGCCGTGAAAGATAGCTACATTGAATAGCGAACAACACTACGTATAACCGAGAAACTCCGCAAAATCTAGACACTAGAACACCTTGTATATCCGAGTAAGGTACTGTAAGTGATACGGTGTCCTATACAAATCAGCAAACGTTTAAATTGTTCTGTTCCATTCGTATTAATTTTGACCATTCCTGTATGAATTTCGCATTACATTCTTTAACTAAGACTCATAACGAAATCTCTGCTGTCTGAAATATTTATTTGGGAAGTATTGATTTCCCCTTTATTTCAATCATGCCCTTTTTCTCTTTTATGGAACTTTAATTGAAAGTCCAGGAAAAGATGGCTACGTTCCAAAGTGATTATTATTGGTTAACAAACTGTAAATGGCTCCGCCTGGGTTTTATTTCTGACTGGTTGATGAATTACTTCTTGCCAGACTGCAGGCAAGTTTCGGTTATCCAAACACCATTTTTATCGATCACCCCCAAGAAATTTCAACTGAACAAATTTCCTCACGTGTGTTGAACGTGGCTGTTAGAGCTCGGGGTTGGAATTTGTACACGAAGTTAGATTTAAACACCATTTCCATGAAATATTCATGTGATGTTAATGATAAATTTAATATATTTTTGTTTTTTTCGTTTGGTTATTACCGATTTGAAAAAATTGCAATTTCATAATTTCAATATTTTGTTAGCAAGCATTGGATGGTAGGGTATATGAATAAATTTATAATACAGGGTGTTACATAGTAATGTCACAAATTGAGGGCGTAAATCTACGTCCAATTCAAGAAAAAAAGTTCATATAAACATTTGACGAAAAAAAGGTTTATATAAACATAGGTCGGCAAAAGCTTCGTAACGAAGCTACAGGGAAAAAATTAGTTTTTTCTTCAAAACTCCTGTAGTTTTTGAGATATTCAGCCCAAATTTGGAATGAAAGCTATTTTTTACAGCCTCCATCATTACACGTTATAAATTTCAACTAGAATCTACAAGGTGTTTTATTTTCCGGAGCCATGTCTTCTTTTGCCCTTTCGAACTTTTTTGCAGTACGCCACTGATGAGCGTACAATTAATTTTCGTCATCTTTGTTCAATTTAGAAACTCTTTTGACACTTGTAATTTTTTTGTATCTCCAACCGTTCTCGAGCTTCTCGAGCAAAAAATTGTTAAACGATTGTGTGCATTCGCTGAATTGAAAGCATTTCTAATTGAAAAAATTGACTAGTAGGCTTTGATTTTTACCTTTTATTTATTTATTTTGACAGTTGCTAAAGTTGAACCAGTGTCTGCTCGAATTGTTTATTGAATTAACGATTAGTTTTAAGACTTTTGAAGTTAATGCTGTAAGAAAAAATGGCCAATTTTACTAACGCCGAATTGGCTGATATCCATTACATGTACGGTCTGGCGAACTGGTACTTTTACTGCAAATAATCATTCAAAAGGTGCAACGCAAACCATGAGAATTTCTGATATTGAGGAAGCAGTTTTGAATTGTATTGATTTCAATCCTCATGTGAGTACAAGAGAAATTAGAAATCAGTTGAATATTTCACAAGTTCTACTTTGGAGGATTCTTCACGACTTTTTATTATACCCGTTTCATCCAATCTCTACTCCCTCGAGATTTTCCTTCAAGACTGAATTTTTGCCGATGGGTCTCAGATAAAATTAGAGAAAATGCTCATTTTGATAGTAAAATCATGTTCATAGACGAAGCTAACTTTTCGAGAACTGCTATCACAAATTTTCACGATAATCATTATTGGGTTGAGGAAAAAAACCCATTTGATTGAAGAATCCCATCATCAAGATCAATTCTCACTGAATGTCTGGGTCGGAATAATTGAAAATTATTTGATTGGGCTATTTTTTTTGCCTAATGGACTAAACGGTCCCGCTTATCGGCAATTTCTTGGGGAGGAATTACCTTTATTGCTCGAGGATGAGCAACTTTGGTGAGAAACATAATGTGGTTCATGCATGACGGGGCACCAGCACATTTCAGTGGAAAAGCTAGGGAATTCTTGAATAATACATTCAAAAACCGATGAATAGGTCGGGGTGGGCCAGAACCATGGCCTCCTAGGTCCCCAGACTTAAATAGTTTAGACTTTTTCTTATGGGGATATCTCAAAAGTTTAGTTTATACCACTCAAGGAATCACTGTAGAAGAATTGAGAAATCGAATAATAACCTCTTGTGACACGATAAGAAATACCCTAGGAATATTTCAAAGAGTGCGAGATAATAAGCGAAGAAGGGCAGAGGCTTGTATTCTTGCAGGTGGAGGACACAGCAATTTATTTTTTGGGCATACCTATCGAGTATTTCTATTATTTTTTTTTGTTATTTAGCGAATAACATACAATTCAAATAATTGAAATTCAATGATTTTTCACTCGAAAACGGTTGGAGATACGAAAAAATTACAAGTGTCAAAAAAGTTTCTAAATTGAACGAAAATGACGAAAATTCATTGTACGCTGATCAGTGGCGTATTGAAAAAAGTTTGAAAGGGCAAAAGGAGACATGGCCTCGGAAAAGAAAACACCTTGTGAATTTCAGTTAAAATCTGGGACGTCTAATGATGGAGGCTGTGAAAAATAGCTTGCATTCCAAATTTGGTCTGAATATCTCAAAAACTGCAGGAGTTTTGAAGAAAAAACCAATTTTTTCCGGAAATTTCAACACCCTGTAGCTCCGTAACGAAGCTTTCGCGGATATATGTTTATATAAACTTTTTTTCCTAAAATTGCACGTAGATTTACCTCAAGTTGTGACATACCCCTAACAGTATGTTCTGTATATAACAAATTTCTTCTCGAAACCAGTTATTTCTCTAACAACCACAGCACTTGTGATATTTCTATCGAATAGAGTTTTTTCGTATAAAAAAAACAACAGGCTCTTAAAGATTTGTTGAAATATCTTGTATACGAAATAAGTTCTAAGTTGCATGTGATATATTTATTATGTGCTTGTTGGCACACAAACTTGTACAAAGCAGTTCAACAGTTCTCTTCTGAATTGAGTCATTCAAATCACAACTATTTATCAACCACCATCAATCTTATAACGTTGAGCTATGAGGCTATCCATTCTAGTACGTTGTGCATTGTAACGCCACTTGAATCAAAAGTTATGGGCAATAACAAGTGGCCTCTCAAAGTAATCTTCCGGTAAATCATTCTCGGCCGAAAGGTACACGCGATTTCAGTTTATCTTGGTTATACGAGTTGCTTCGTAAATGCGACAGACAGAGACAACGTCATCGCGATGTTTAGTTGCAGAGAGGTATCTGGGGGATATTGGCCCCTTTTATAGAACAGGAAGTGAATTGATTCTTTTAGGTAAATGTTTACTGAAATTTTATTAACAGATTTAGGAATGAATTTATGATTTAATGGACATCACTCATGGTATGGAACAACAATTGAACATTTTCGAGATTATATCCTTTACTTCTTTGATTGAAAGTAATGTTTACATGTAAATTCTCTTCCTTATAACGAGGGTAAATTCTGTCCGAATATTTTAAGGGTCCGTTAATTTTGTAGATCGATTCGGTCCTCAATATAAATACAAGAAATTTCTTATTGAATGGAATGCACAATTTGAAATATTCACAGATATATTAATAATTCTAGATATAAAATTGGCGACCAAATAAAAGTTATACAATGTTAAAATGAGACGTTATCAAGAGTAATACAATACTAAATTGAAAATGAGTGATTTCACTTATGTGTAACGGTATTTACAACAGGAGGTAAATTGAAGTCTAATTGGTCGTTGAAAATTGGCTGGTTTTTCCTATGAGCGGACGTAATTTCAATAATCTCCAAGATGTCCATTCTTTTTCCTTTATTACCTGGATGCATGAGTTGGATATTCTCGAAATCTATGAAATAATTTTTGCTGATGCAGTGGTCCGAATAACCCGTAGAAGTTTCATTTTGGAGAATAGATGCATCTTCTCGATGCATCTTTTATATATATATATATATATATATATATATATATATATATATATATATATATATATATAGAATGAAAATGATTATATTGATTAAATCGCATCGAATAAATGGTTAGTTTCTGGAGAATTGTTTGCTGAAACAAACAGAAAGCTTGGCAATTGCGAGTCAGGATCAGGTTGTTTTCACGAGGAATTATAGAAAACATATCATCAAACAAAATATAGATGATTCTTGCCGTAGATGTTTCTGCTCTTCAGAAACAGTTTTTCATATATTATCATCTTGCTCAATCCTTGCTTCAATAGATTATTTGGAAAGACATAATGCCGTCGCTAATATTATTCATTTTAATCTAGGAATTAAACATGACCTAATTCCCAAAAGAAAAAAATTTTACAAGTATGAACCTGAGATTATTTGTGAAAATGACAAATATAAACTTTATTTTGATAAAACCATTCTTTGCAACAGAGCTGTAAAACACAATAGACCAGATATCATTTTTACTGATAAACAGAATCAAATAACATATATAATTGATATTGCTATACCCGACACACATAATATACAAAATAACTACAATGAAAAAATTTCTAAATATATGATGCTTGGCGACGAGATTAGAAAATGTGGAAAATGAAAAAATTTTTATTCTACCGGTTATTATTTTCACAACAGGTGTTATTCCTAGGAATCTTCACAAAAGTATTCAGATTTTGGGTCTGAAGAAAAATTTGTGTGAGCAGTTACAAAAGATAACAGTCATCAAATCTTGTAATATTCTTCGTAGGTTTCTTTCCGAAAAAAATAATGAGGTAGAGTCATAGGTTTTCTCTTTAGTTTATACTGCTCAGAATCTCATTTCATATTTTATTTATTTGTTTATATAAATGTAATATAATTAACTGACAATTTTGTCATATTTATATTCAGAGCAGTATTCTATTCTATCGTTCACCACTTCACACAAACGAAACTATTAATAAGTAACATTCAGTGTTACTTGACTAAGGTCCGTACACTGGATTTTTCCGGGGAGAAAGCCTCTGACACTACTCGTTGGTACATTGATATCATATAGTATGTATATATTCTGGTAGATTGATATATTCTCATAACATTTAACGTTATCCTAATATATAATTATTCCAGGATATGTTTTGATTATAATCATTGCCTGGCAATGGTATTAATTACCGGGTGGTGGATTTATATTTTTTCATGAAATCAGTTTGATTGCATGAACAGATATATGGGCAACTCGTCGGGGTGAAACCCCCTATATGCCGCTTCTCGCATCTTAAAAACCATAGCCTCCGATCTTTCCAATCATCTGGTTGTATCTTTCTGTTCGTTATTTCTTTTTCAATGTCTTTCATCCATTCTGTTCTAGGTCTCCCTCTTCTTCTTTTCCTGGCCAAAACCCATTCCGAAATCTTTTCCTGTCATCCTTCTCATATGAGCGTACCATTTGAGTTGTTTGTTCATAATTGTGTCCATGATTGTTGTTCCTATGGGCATTGTCTCCCTAATAATCTCATTACTGATCCTGTCCAATAATGTCAAACCGCAGCATCTGCTCCGAAGCTAATAACTTTCCAAGCAGCTTGTCATTCAGTACCTTAACTTCCGAACCATACGCTATTGTTGATTCTATCAAGGTTTGATAAATATTCCTTTTCGTCATTTTACTCAAATTTTTGTTCCACAGAATTATCATATTCCTTCCTTTTCCTATCTTTGGTAGTATATCTTTTTCATCATCCGCTATCGTCACTCCAAAGTAGTTGTATTGCTCAACGTTCTTAATGTTTCCTTTGTCTGTATCCAAATATTCTCCCTCCCCGCCTATCACCATGTACTGTGTTCTTTTGAGATTCATTTGCAGATCCCATCTGTCGTACTCCTCTATAAGTTTGTTCATCATGTAAGTCATGTCTTGTTTGTCTTCTGCTAGGAGAATTTGGTCGTCTGCAAATAATATCGTATGAATTGTTGTGTCTCCTATTTGTATCCCCGTTAGGGCACATTTCCTGATCCAATTTTCTAGAGCGGCGTTTAAATATATTTTGAATAGAGTAGGAGACAAGCAACATCCTTGATTCAGGCCCTTTGATGGGGAGAAGGGTGCAGAGAGAGTGTTTCCGATTTTTATTCTGGCTGATCCATTTTTTGAAGATTTTTGGTAGCATTAATGTAAACTGCATGTTACCCTTCTCCATAGGTGGAGAAATTTGCTGCAGAGGTTAGATCGTATCCTAGGCATTTAGTTGATCTACGAATGACAGGTGCACATCTTCCCCTCTAGCCAGTTTCTTCTCAACAATTTGTTTGACAATGAATATATTGTCGACATATGATCGGCCTGGTCGGAAACCAATTTGCTCCTCACTATCTCTAAACTCTTCATCTATCCTCCCTTTGAGCATTCTACCATAAAGTTTCCCCAGCGAAGATGTACTGCTGATGCCTCTGTAATTTCCACAAGTGTTTCTACTTCCTTTCTTGAAATTGGGAATTATGTGCGATTCCTTCCAGTCATTAGTAATATCATTCTTCTTAGGTATTTATTGAAAATGAAAACTAAAATAGATACATAAAAACTCACAGAACTAGAAAGTTGTATTTCGAGTAGATCAATATGACAAACATATGAAAATTAAAGAAAAATCAGTGGCGTTCTGTTTTTTCATCGAAAGTTTTGGTTATAAGTTGGTTGATAAGTTGAAACAAACAAACGATAGTTAAATTAGCCTCTTGTTCTATTGAACATCATTACCGATTTTTAACTGAATCGAACAGAAGATCATCTAGTAAGGAGACAAATGTTATCACCGTGAGTTGGGTTAAATCTTAATATTTTGAGCAAAGTGTACTTGGTTAGTTTCTAGAATATCCAAAATTGGAGAAATATTTCAATTCTACTGGAAATAAGAAATTTAAATAATGAAATTTAATAAGATTAAATTATACCAAGGCTAGTTGAAAGAAAATTACGATTGACACTACCTATTAATTACCTATGCCTAGCTAGATCAGAGTCCCTTTATCTCAGTGTGTGAGATCTTCGTCTAGAACCTAGGTCTTAGATATAGCCTTAGGAATAATACTCATCAATTCATTCAACTAGCTTTATTACAAGATAAATATCGAAATCATAGTAACTGATTAATAAATTACTAACTCTAATCAAGGTAACTAATACAAACAAAAACTTAACTTAAAAGATTAACCAACTACAATAAAAGGAGTCTCAGACGAGATGAAAAACTAAATAGTACCAATTTTCAATTTAAAACAATCTGAGCTTTTCAACAAATCGAAACTCAATGATAGAGCTCAGTCAACAATTAACGAAGATAGACGAGAAGAATTTGATCATAAAGAGAAACACTTTTTAGGAATGAGATTAATTCCAACGATTATTGGATTTGATGTTTTACATCAGTTTTCTGGTATTCCTGTATCTTACAGCTTACAGGTTACTTGATTGGCTGCATATGGTTCGCAAGGTGACTGCCCTAGGTGGCAGATCTCGATCTAGGTTAATATACCAAAAGAAAATTCGAAATCTCTCCACTCTCTAATCGAATTGGTTATCGATGAGATCCGGCAAAATTACCGACTACTTATAACGCCTCAGACGATTGGAATTTATCCAGAAAATCAAGGAATACTTAATTTCTATTACTGAAAATTATTCACTGCAATCGCTACTACACATCTCCAATAAAATTACAAACGATTCCGAAGATTTCTAAATGGAAAGAGAGCGAATCTAATGAATTCCGAACTTATATAGACTCGGTTCTATGAAAAACTATTGATTTGCAAAAAAAAACTAATAAAAAGCGAAGTTATTCTCTTCACAACAATAAAGTGGAAACGAAACATAGAATGAGTACTGCTTTCCGTTCTCCCACAGAAACGAGAAAATTATCTTCTTTCAAGTATTGAGTTCACAATTAACAACCTAGATCAATAGCAGCGACTCCTCACGGATATAACTATAATTTTCATTTGGTATCATTACCTGTAGATTCTAGATTCGAATTTCAAACTGTTTGAATATTTAACTTGATGAAATGAGATTGAATTATTGATAAAATTATGAAAACTGAGTTTGAAAGATATAAATGATTAATTCGAAAAATCGGACTGTTACAACAGGATTCCACAGTTGAAATATTCCCAATTGTTCATGAAACACCCTGTATATACTATACTGTATAAGTATTGATAATACACTGCGTAGTTTAGTTTTTCCACTTTTCCGTACGACATTTTCATGCAAGCCTTCTCTTGACATCATGGAAGGCTGCCAAAAAGTTTTTGTGGGTCCATTGGCAAATGCGTTTGCTACAAAATTTTTCACTTATAGTATTGACATGAATGCTAAATATGCAATATAATGTTGCCAGATCTATATTTCAATACCCATAATTTTTGTGAACAGTGTAGTTAGTTAATCGTTAGAGGAGATTAGGAAACGTTCTCTTCATCAACAAACGCCAAAGCTTCCAAAATTCGTACGTGTAAAGTTCTTTGATAAATTGATTCTCAATAGCCAGCGCATCCACCATTTACTAGCTCAACGAAAGTTTCAAATCATATACAAAGCTTTAACACACATTATGTTTTCAAGATCGTAAATTATATCACCATAAAGAAATGATTTATTCATTGGGCTAATTCGGCACTGTCCCCAATTGCAGCTAGCGAAACATCCATAAAATCGCAGATGATGATTTAAGATAGTTGTCCTTTCGCTACTTACTTTTATGTTTACAAGGTCGGTTATACCCGCTTAGGGTATCCTTTATTTTATAGCCTCTTTTATGAATCCGTTGGGTGCATAGAATGCGTCGCTCTATGGTTTAAAAGCAGTACAATCTCTCAACCAATTGATATTTAACGATAGGTTGACGCGTGCCAGCAGATTTATGGTTATGGTTTGTTTGTAGATACATAAAGTTAAAGGTTTAGTTTAACGATGTCGTTAAATAAATGCGGTGTTTTTGAATGCCGACAACGATTTTTTATGGTGTAATTCTTTATGGCTCTATATATCTTCAAATTTACAGATGAGTTCAGCGTTATTGTTCGTTTAGTGTATGTTATCAATCTTACGTGTATTCAATTAAAGAAGAATTTAAATTATATTAGTTGAAATATATTCTTTTTTCCTAAAATTTGTGAGTTGTTCGTAACTAGCTGGACCGATCTACGTTCTTTAATTTTTTCCAATTCAAGTTTCAGTTTCTTCATTTTTGTAATTAATCAATGAGTCATTAATGAAAATACAAATATTCGATGATTCAGGTATGCAGTTATTAATTATAACAGGAGATTCCTCATCAAGAAATGCCTATGAACATATACCCAAAAGTCGTCCGTTCGCGAGATATAGGGTGTTAAAGTTAATTTTTTTTCGCGTTTCTGTTTATAACTTGTAGTTCTCAAGGGATCTAGCTCCTATTTCAGAAAAAGGAATGTATTTATGCATCATTTTATTAGATTAGTCCATTAGTTGCCGAAATGTACAGGGTGATATTTTTTCAATGTCACGCTACCTTTGATCCCTTTGCGTCGCTGGTCTTCTCAAAAATATTTATTGAAAAGATCTTCCAATTTCATATATTCTTTATCCGTTGGAATTTTCTCGAAATCACAACTATGGTCATTTACATGAGAAGGCACGCGTTTTTTGAATCAACAGTAGTGAGATTCGATAATTAGTAATACGAACGAGGAGTCGGAACTGTCCTCATAATTTTCACAAAAAATAGGAAAATAGCGTTGTGAAATAGTCTTTACGTCATTTAGAATTGGGATATCAGAGTGTTCATTTTATTGAGTGGAAATTCCAATGACCTGTAACTTTGTGGGCTATGATAATAATATAAAAGCTCATTTTTGTCGATAATACATGGATTTTGTTATTACGAAAAGTAGAATGGGGTACACCCTTCAATAAGAAAAAATGTAGTGCAGGTCGGTATGTCAGGACATCGATGAATGCAGAAATTATTTTGGATGAAGTCCATAATAATCCAAATTCAAATTCAAATTCTTTATTGCCTAATATACATTTATATGCTTACAGTTGTCAAAAATACATAGAAAAAATGAGCCAGATGGAAAACGGGGTAATGAGAAAGCAGCAAAATGTTAGGGAACTAGGAAATTTCAATTTTGGATCTCATCTTAGTAAAATTCTAAAATTAATAAAAGATACACAGAACTTCACGATAAGAAGTTAAAATTGAGGAACTCATCTCTGGTATGAAATATGTTTTCAGTTAGAAAATTCTTGAGTTTTAGTTTAAATGTTTTGAAAGGCAAAGTGCGAAAATGAAGAGCTAACTTAGTAAACTATTTGATAGATGTATAAACTGGACCCTTCTGCCATCTTCCCAGCCTCAGAAAATCCGAGCGTATGTCATTCTTATGTCGAGTATTATACGTGTGGAACTCACCATGCAATTTCCAAGACATCACATTTTTATGTGCATATAATAAACATTCAAAAATATACAGGCCAGGAAGTGTGTTACTTTATGAAAGATGTCCTACAATCGTCTCTATAGTCAATGTTATCGATTATTCTTACTGCTCTTCTCTGTAATCTGAAGATGTCGAAGTCAGAGCAATTACCCTATGCCAGCAATCCATATTTTAAATGGGACTAGCACGGGGCAAAGTAAGCAGTTCTCAGAACCATAGAAGAAACAGATGATGCAAGACTGAGTACAAAAGTTTTTCTAGACAGTCTAAATGAGAGGTGCCGAATATGCTCCACCCAGGTGAGTTTGGTGTCTAAATGAATACCGAGAAATTTAACATTGGAATGCTCAACTTGACGTGTGCTAAAAATATTCGTTTAGTTTTTTGACAATCCACATTCAATCCGTTACCCAAGAACCTCTCCTCGGCCCTCGACTCCGTTCTCCTACCCACCGCCTCTGCCTCTTCCAGAACATCACAAGCCACAGAAACAGCAGAGTCATCAGCGAACAAAACAGTTAGATAGTCTGATACTTATGAATACTAAAAAGAGAATGGGGCCCATAATCGAGCCCTGAGGTACACCAATTATGAAGAAGAACTCCAAGACCTCGAGGGCTATCTCTTCAGGTTGGCCTTCTCTGTGACAGAAAATTATCTGGAAATTCTCATTTAAATTGCCCGCGTTGAGTATTTTTAAGTATCTTATGTTTCCTTAATTACTATGACAAACATGAGCGAGATCTGTCAACTAGTTTGTTTACGATAGCTGTTGAAACTAGTCGACCTCAGTGGTACGAATTTCACGATGGAAAAAAATTTTGAAAGAAGAGTTTGTTTCAAATTTTCTGTTTTGAACAAAATTCCGTGAGCTGAACCATTGCGAGTGCTGGAAAAGGCTTATGGAGATTCTGTTTTTTCAAAAACACAAGTGTACGAGTGGTACAAAGCCTTTAAAGACGGTCGGGAGATCGTCGAAAATTTGTTTCGTTCTGGTCGACCTTCGACTTCTTTAACCGACGGTAACGTCCGAAAAATCAGAGAAATGGTGCTCGAAAATCGTCGTGCCAGTGTTAGAGAGATAGCTCGTGATCTCAACATCTCTCGTGAAACCGCTCGCTTGATTTTGGTGAACCAATAGGGTATGCGGCGCGTCGCCGCTCGGCTCATTCCGATAGAGCTGAATTTTCTTTGAAAACAATACGGGATGCTGGTAGCTGCAGTCATGCTGGATCGTGCGAATTCTGATCCCACGTTCATGGGACGGATCATAATTGGTAACGAGGCATCGGTCTATGAATACGACACACTAAAGAGCCCACAATCATCGGAATGGGTGGGAAAAAATGAGCCAAAACCGAAAAAACCTCACCAAAGTCGATCGAAAATCAGGACGATGCCGATTATTTTCTTCGATATTCGTGGTGTGGTTCGTTCCGCAAGGTCAAACGGTCAATAAGAACTTCTATTTAGCCGTATTGAGACGTTTGCGTGAGAATAATCACCGTGAACGGTCGGATTTGTGGCAAAACAATTCATGGATTTTGCATGACGATAACGCACCATCCCATCGAACCACGGTTATTAACGAATTTAGGATCAAACACTCGATAAACACCATCGAACAGTCGCCTTATTCGTCTGATCTAGCTCCGTGTGACCTTTTTCTTTTCTCCAGATTGAAATTGTCGCTCCAGGGAACAAAATTTGATTCCGTAGACGTAAAAAAAATTCGCAGAAGGAGCTGAAGGTAATCCCTGAAAGCACCTATAAAAAATGTTTCGATGATTGAAGAAACGTAGGCGCATGTGTATCGCTTCAAATGGAGCATATTTCGAATGAGATTCAATAAATATTAGAAGATTAAGATTTTTGCGTTTTATTTCAAATTTCCGGATACTTTTTTGTCATTTTTGCAATTGCTTCGAATTGCTAAGTCGTATGTCTTTCGTTCTGAAAATATTTGAGAAGGTGTTAGATGAATTCATATCGACTGAGGTGTTATCGCTGAACCAGTGTTTGGATTACACTGAGACTGTAACTGCATCGTTGATGGACACAGAGGGTGTATTTAATGCAAGCATATCCCAATTGATAGATTGGTAGAGATGGTTTTGTAGCTTGGCCTTCACGATCCCCTGATATGAATCCACTTAACAACTCACAACCTGTTGCTAGCATGCAGGAATTGCATGCACGCGTTTTCGCCTGACGTGACAGAATTAGAAAGTTTTAATTTCGACTAAATAAAATGAACGTTCTGTATATATACAGATTCAAAATGACGTGAAAACTATTTTCGCATCCACCTTTGAATCACAGAACAGTTGCGTTTCGAAAAATTCAGACAAAAAAAATTTAAAATTGAAACACCTTCCCAATAATAGTGCCCAGTGTTGCACTAGACTAGATTTTGATGGAGTCAAATGTAGCATGATTCTGAAAAATTATCACCCTGTATATTTTTCTAGTGCTGGACACATTTGATGAATTGATGAGTGAAATTATTCCTTTTCTACAAATTAGAGCTAGATCCCTTGAAAATTACCAAACGAAACTTGAATGTTTTGTGATGAAGAATCTCCCGTAGAAATTATTGACTGCATATCTGAAACACCCTGCTTAGGTATTTGGGCTCCAAAAGGTCATAGAAAAATATTTTTTGAGTAACTCTAGGTCTATCCCATTAGGAAACAGAGTGACTCAGGTCCTTGATGTTAACGACAGTTATGACACCGCCGCCCGAATAAGTCTGGCCAAAAGACCTAAATTGATTGAAAAAACTCGAGAACGATCATCAAGCTCGGAGCAATTAGGTGGACAATCCGCTTATTTTAGCAATTTGAGGCTCCTGGGGAGGATGGCATAATAACCGCCTTGCTACAACAATGTGATTGTATACATCCCTAAGATGGGTAAATCGAACTTACAGCCTTAATCCTTCAAATTGATAATCTTTCGTTCTGAAAATCTTTGAGAAGGTGTTAGATGAATTCACATCGACTGAGGTGTTATCACTGAACCAGTGTTTGGATCTCGCAGAGACTGTAACTGCAGCCTTCATGGACATAGAGGGTGCATTTAATGCGCCCTTCTCCCCTTTCAGTTCAGTATGGGTTGTAGCTGGTAGGGGCTGTCCCCGAAGAAGAGACCCATCTCCTTTGTTGACCTACTGGCAATAATCGGTACACTGGACGTTTGAGTACTGACAGCTGACGATATAGTCATTCTGGCTGGCGGAGATGTCGACGATATCCCCGACAGACTTCAGGAGGCTATTGCGGTTACAAGGAGGTTATTTGCATAACCTCCAATCCCGCGTGGACTTTTAATTCCGGTAGTGGAGGAAACAAAACATTTGGGGGGCACTTTGAACACTTTGCGTGGAATTCGCATCTGGAAAATGTAATAAATAAGGCTAGGCATTCTTCAGGGTCATGTCAAATGAACTGTGCGAAGAAATGGGGACTTGTTCCTAAGCTACTCTACGTTATGATACGTGAGACCACGTATCACTTATAGCTGCATTGCTTCGTAGGGTCTTAGCCTTTAAAAATCATTTGACCCAACTCAACCACTGTAAATTTAAGAAAATGGCAGTGATCATCATGTATATGATCCCTGGAGCATTTCGCTACACCCATTGCAGCCACGGAACTGATACTGAGCCTGGCTCCCCTTGACCTGGTGATTAGAGGAGCATCTAGGATTGCTAACTACATACACCATCATCACCATATATGGTCAGCTTCTGGCCTCGGAGCTTTACAGGCTAAAATTGAGGACAACGAGAAGTTGAGTATGAAGTTTGACATAGCATTACCCAAAACAACATGAAGCTGCCATTCCAGGTCATCATTCCTAGTAGACTTGCATGGGCTTGCTCAAAGGTCTACTTTTGGCTGCCTTTTGATCCACAAACGGCTCCAAAACTGCCTAAGGTGTTGGAGCTGGTGTATATAGTCGAGTTGTCAATCTGTCTTGGTAGGTTTGCTGTTTCCATGCAGAAATATTCGCCATCAACCACTGTTCTAACTTTCTGCTTGCGGGGGGATCGACAAATTAGTAGATGAAGATCATAGCTAAGCTACATGAAGGACATTGTCATCCGACAGCTGCATGTCACTTATGGTGCAAGAATGTCGTTCATCCCTTTTTGCATTTTGCAGAAGGCGGACCTATAGGCCTCCGAAGTGTTGGATTGAGATTCCCCTGGAGACCGCAAGGATGGAAAATAACCGGTGGTTGGACCTGAAGGTCCAGGAGTACTGACTGAGTCTCAAAGTTCAGATACTCTCTGCTTGCCATCAATGGACTCTCCACTGCGAGAGTCAAGGATTGGTTTAAACTCTCTATGCAAAACCTGGGAGTTCTATTTGCCATATTATCGAGGCACTATCGTTTAAGAAATCACCTCGATGAGTTAGGATTGATATGGAATATTTAATGCACAATATGCCAGAAGGTAGTATAATCAAGAGAACACGTCATATGCGCTGCAGGAAACAGAATTAGGTTAGAGGAACTTGGATCTAACAAACTAGAGCTGACACTCACAGCTTATAACCTTTATGGGAAGAATAAGTCTTGTAGCTGAAATTTAAGGTAGAGTGTGCTGCCATGAACCATTGGATCGCATTAACAGGCCTGATAATCAGCTCTCACTAACATTTTAATACCTGTAAAAATTTTTAAGGTTGAAATTAAATCTTTCTACAGAAAAATTAGGAATTGTCATCGAAGAATTTTCGACCCATCGTACGATCACCAATTCAGCATACCCACAAGTCAACTTTCCCTAGGTATTGATTAAGAGTTTTTATGATAAAGCGAGGCTTTTCTTAGGACCAATATCGAGTGTTTTGAGATTTGTCCGAGAAAAGTATTCATTCCAAGCAGAAATTACTGGATTTTTCCTGAATGGTAAGAACAATATTCAGATTACTGTCGTTGCTATAATGATTTCCAAACTTCGATAGAGATAAAGTATTTTTAAAGAAATAGTCTGAAGTAGTGATGTACTTCTAGCTCTACCGAAGTCTCCTTGTGACAATCGCAATGAAATCGGATGGAAGCATATACTTCAAGCTTGGCGATCAATGCAGACAAGAAGTTTCAGAAAGCGTATTTTGGAACTAGTTTCAAGACAGAAGGATTGTTGTTCGTTATCGCTTGCGGATAGCTGACTATACAGATGGTGTAACCTAGGGATGAAAAATTGACCCGTTTGAGTGTCAAATGCTGGTATTCAAAAGACTCTCAGTTCTGTTCCAGTGCAGAGAAGGTAACCTTAAAAAAATAACACACAGTCACTATGAGATTTATCAGATTCGAGAGGACTGTTGGATGGGACATGTAAACACACACTTTGACAAAGGAACCGCTTAAGTTCGGCGTCAACTCCAAGTTCCGGTGACTCGCTTGGGTAAGTTTGCAAAACATCATTTTCCAGAATTAAATATGAAAAAGTAAGGTCAAGTAAGGTATGAGTTAACTGATTTACAAAATTGTGAAAAATATTTCAAGTGAATGAATTTTCGATTTATCCTGTCATAACTCAAAGAAAATTTATAGTTCCAACTTATACACATTATGTTCCATGATCACCGTAAGTCATTTAATAACATTAAAGAAGACATAAACAAAAATCGTTGGACGATGAGAGTTTAAGTGAAAAGTTATCTAAAGATCTTCATACTAAACACTTATTCGGCCATATATTTCGACGCAAAGCTGGTAGTTGGGACCGCAAACAGCTTTATGGAAAATGCTGGGGTGGCGTCACATAAATCAATAACTCCGGATACTCCACTCACTTCCATATTCTGTCTCTCTCAGTCTTTCCCCACGTTCTCTAGCAGATTTCTTGATGTTCTATATTATCACTGTAACTGTTGTTGCGAGCTTGGAAAGGAACGGCAGAAAATAGAGAGAATACCGAGATTGAGTTTATATTTAGTATTCCGTATATTCACCATTTCTAGTGCCATTTAAGGAGATTTCTTGACATTCATTTATATGAAATTGGCTTTGTTCCTCTATGTTGCGATTTGGAACCTAATATACACTATATTGAAACTATCGGATCATCTGTTATCATTATTATTATTGTTGTTTATCATTTCTTGCAAATCGTGAAATCACAAATCCTAAGATTGTTAAAAGATCGAATTTGACCTTCGATGATTACGTGTTTTGTTTAAAAAATAGATAGTTGGGAACATAATGGTATTTCAAAAATGAAATATATCCGGCCGTTATTAGGTGATATGTAATTGACATCATGAGGATTGCGAATATTACTACGTAAAAAATATCACTGTTTAAGATGGAAAGTTTATTCAACTTTATAGCTATCTCGAGCTTTCCCTCTTCATCAGTTAAGTTTGAGTTCAAAACTATGCAAAGTTAGCAATTTATTTATACTGGGTGATTCACCAGTACACTCTTGAAGATTTCAATCATGTTGGAACAGTAATGTATTTAGAAAATGAAAATCTACTTCAGCAATTTATTTTGAAGTAAACAGGGTGTCCCAATTTCCTATAAAAAAATCTTGGGAGGTTTTTCCAGATTGGAAGACCACTTTTTTGTTGAAGATTCAAGAGCGTCCTAAACTCTGCTATAATGTCTTTAAGTAATAAGTTTTTTCGGTGAGTATTTTCGTCACAATATTTTTTTTCCGTAAAAATTCATGAAAATAGGCTCTCACATCTTCGAATGCTCGTTCGGCCAGAGAGGATGAATACTTATTGCACAAGGATAGCTTTATTGATGAATTGAAATAGATTATCCTCATTTTATACAGGAGTGACTCAAAAAATTATTGAATGTTGTAATTTAAAAATATCACATCTTGATTTTTTCAAATGAAACATCCTGAATTTTTTTATAAATTCATTATTTTTCAACTGAAATCATAACAAGAAACCATTCAAACGAATAAATCCATATTCAAATCCGATATATATATATATATATATATATTCTTTTGAAAATAAAAAATATATATATATATATATATATATATATATACATTTATTTATCGAATTTACAAAATTCGAATAATTGTATTTACAATAACTGCTTATAGCTATAATTTTTCGGTGTGTGTCAGAAAAACACAATCGTAAAAAACAAGCGAATAAATGGAATACCAGCAGAAAAACAGACCATTCCCGTTCCTTAATCAGACATCTAAACTCGCATCATGTCTCCTACGATTGCCCCTAAAGTATGAGCACAGGAAATCTAACAGGGAAACTATACTATCTTGCGTATGATTCAGTAAACGAGTGAAAAAACCTGTGAAAAAAAACTCGTATCCATGTCGCTATTGCACTAGCAATAGCTTGTCTGTTTATGTTGTGTTAGTGTCGTGTGTACAAAATGAGTACCAAAAATTTTTCTGCTTAGCAGCTTCATTCTCTCATTCTCATCTTGTACTCCATGATTTCCAGAACTTCTTCACGAAGACAAGGGTGAAAAGGAAGGGGGATTGGGACTGGAAAAATCTGTAACAATGGAAAAAGAAAACCAGCAGAAAAATATTGCATCAAAACATACCTAACTCTTATATGTCTAAACTCACTCGAATCTAAGAACTTAACTAATAATCCTCTGTTTTTCAACAGGGAACATCTCATACAACTTTTGGGAATGAAGCCCTTGCCTTATCAACATACACCATGGAAAAGAAACCCTAAGGGGGAGCAAAAACTAATCTCTTAAATAGACTTAAAGTTCTCTACCCAGTTGATGAAATTATCTGAAACGGAATGAATTTCTTGAAACCACCCGTAAAATGGTAAATAGGACAATCGAGGACTAAATGTCTTATTGTATCTTCAGCTGCGCCACATTCACATGCCGGACTTTCTACAGTATTCCATTTGAACAACATACTATTATTACGACCTTGTCCTGTCCTGGGACGATTTATTGTACACTAATTTTTCCTACTTATATCGAAACCTGCAACCCTTTTGGAAGGATCCTCTATGAGAACTTTATTAAAAACATCAACTTCCTGCCATTCAGTTTTCCAAAGATCAATAGCCTTCACCCGTGTACGCAAAAAGTCAATCGACCAAATAGGTTTCCTAGATTTCAATCTCAGGTTAGTTGGATTTTGAGGATCGTGTATTATCGGAAAAACTTCTGGAAATGAGTGATACTTATCCAAAGACGATTTAAGAGCTAATTTCCTGAGAATATGGAAAGGAACTATATTACAAATGACCGGAAGCCATGGGGTAGCAGTTGAACTGATACATCCACTTATAACTCTCATCGAACAGTTCAACTGAGAATCAATCTTATTGACATGAGCACTATTCAACCACACCTGACAGCAATATTCTGCTGCTGAATATACTAAAGCTAAAGCAGTAGTTCGCAAAGCAGAGACTCTGGCGCCCCAATTAGATCCACCTAGTTCATGTAGTATATTGTTTCTTGTTTTCAACTTCTGACATAATTTATCAATATGAAATTTGGAAGTCAAAGAACTATCAAGCTTTACACCATGATATGTTGGAGTGAAGTTATGAATTAATAGTGATTGATTGAAGAATACTCTTAGTTGCCTATCCTTCTCATGATTATTCAGATGAAAACAAAAAACCTCAGTTTTCGAAGGATTTGGACATAAACGCCATTTTTTGAAGAATATGTTCAGAATTTCTATATCAGAAGTCAGTGTTTGCTTATTTGTTTCGAAGTCATAGTGACGAAAAACCAAAGCATCAGCATAAATAAACTTTGTAGATAATGTTTCAGGGATGTCAGACATATATAAATTGAAGAGAAGAGGTGCAAGAACAGATTCCTGAGGTAGGCCATCATTGAGAGTGTAAAATCTACTGCTTTTCTCACCGATAAAAACTCGAAGTCTTCTATCAGATAACATATTTTCTATCAACTTTACCATTTTTCCACATTGAACTACTTCAAAGAGTTTATAAACTAAACCAACCTTCCAAACTGTGCCATATGCCGAAGAGAGATCTACAAATACAGCGCCTATTTTAAGTTTACTCTGAAATCCTGTCTCAATGAATGTGGATAAACCTAAAACCTGATCAGAACAATTTCAATTTTTTCGAAAACCTCCCTGAGAAGTGGACAGAGCTCTGTCAATGATTCTAACCTCTGATAAAGAAGTCTTTTTAAAATTTTGAAAGAAAAGAAAGTTGATAGGTCGATAACTACTAGGAAGTTCTGGATTTTTTCCAGGTTTGAGAATGACAATAACTTTAGCCTTTCTAAATTCAACGGGAATACTACCTGAGCTGAGTATGTCATTGTAAAAGAATAGTAACCACTTGTTAGCGTTATTTGCTAGATGTTTAAGAAATTCAGGGAAAATACCATCAAATCCTGGAGCTTTACGAACTTTAGTAGATTTTATTGCAGATTTGAGCTCTTCTTCCTCAAAAGGATTCAATAAATCCTCAACCGTAATAGCATTCCTCCTCCTTGTATGTAAGATCCGTTTCATTCTATTCCTGTCATATCTACTAATCTTCACACTTTTCCAGACATTAACAAGCCTAGATGCTGCAGAATTCGGATTCATATTAGACGGAGTTTTAGAAACGGGATCAGCATTGCGTAATTTCCTCAACCAATCCCAGGAACATCTACTAGAATGATTAGAACTAAGGAGTGCATCGGCTGTCTCTCTGGAAGGATTTTGCTGATAATCCTTATAAAAAACATTTGATTCCTCTGACCACCCTGGTATATAATCCTTTCGAAAGCCTCTGGGAATATGTTTTTTAGCAGCATTTTTGACAACTCCTATAAATCGGAAATAATTTCTACCCAAGGAGGGAACCCATCTCAAATCACTATCTACCTGTTTAGTGAAATCATTCCAAGGAGCTTTTTTGAAATTCCATCTTGGTTTTTCTAACGAATCTGCAAATGTAAATTGAAAACCTAACGAAATAATAACTGGCCTGTGTTGACTGTGAGGAAAATCTGAAAGTACTTTACGACGAACAGGAAGAGGTAACAATTCAGAGTCGTTAGAAACCAGACAAAGATCAGGATTATAGTCGCGATTCCATCTGGTAGAATTAAAGGGCCCTTTGCCTCCGCATCGAATACAAGTTTGAAATCATTTGTTTCCATCCATTCAACTAATGAAATACCACTCCTATCGTTTTCTGTATAACCCCATTTATTGTGATGACAATTGAAGTCACCACAATAGATAGCAGGGTGGGGAAAAATAATACCGAAATTGATGGGCCTGATTTCGCCAGGAGGCTTAAAATATAACGACAAACACATCAAAAAATTTGAACGCAATATAGAAAACACTACTCAACATACCCTTCTGTACAAGTTCAATATGATTGAATGATGAAGAATTTACATAGCAAGCAAGGCCATAAATAGGACTAAGGAGATAATCAAAAAGTACATAACCTGCGATATTTCCTCTTTCACGGAGATGTTCTTCCGTCGCAGTGTGAGTTTCCTGAAGCATAATCACTTCCACCTTGTTCTTGAAGGAAGTTATGACGTCTACTTGATTTTTTTTCAGTTTCTAAGTTTCTCATAATTTTTGTTGCTGGTACATACATAATTTTTTTCTCCTAAAATATGCATTTTTCGAAGAAAATTGCATGAGAAAAAAAGTTTTCTATCAAAACAAGACCTGAGAAAATAATTATTTCATGCTCTACTTAATGGTTGCTGTATTGATTAGAAAGTCCTTCGAAACTGATAGTTCCTGCAATAATTCATGCTAATTACTTCTTTCGTTTGCGAAGAAAAATTAAAAGCCACATTTTCTCTTCACTCTGACCAGCCATATCTCGAAAGGTAATCTAAGGGAAACAGTTATTCGACACACCTTCAATTTAGCTAAGTAATCAATCGAGGTAGGTCCACGTTTTGAATACACCCTGTATACTGGGTTCTCACTTTTTATACTCTGGAACTCATAAATTCCCAAGGGAAGTTGTTAATTTTTGTCAACTGGAAGTTTACTCAAATCATCAAATCATTAAATCAAAATAAAATATAACGAATTCATTCACATGTTCCGACCTGTAATCATCCGAATATCCTCATTTGCGTGAAATTAAAATTGAATCAAATCCTATTCCGAACAATCAAAAACGAATCAGTGGTATAAATAGCCATACTGAAATTATGCCTATCAGAATATTATCTGGCGAATCAGGTCTGTATAGCTCCGCTTGGAACCCGACAATTCCGAATAATCAAAATCGAATCAGCGGTAAAAAGCTATACTAAAATTATGCTCAGGATATTATCTGATGGTGAATCAGGTTCGTAAGGCTCCTTAGAACCCGACATCTTGATTGGTGGTGTAGACTCAGATGTCTGAACAAAAATTGTTCGCGTTTGTCTAAATAATATACAAATTTAAAAAAAGGTTTTTTTATTTCCTGTGGAAATGGCGACACTATCGAAGAAGCGTTCTTTGAGTCAACCAGTTCAATAAAATGAAAATTTTTTTGAGAAGACTGTGGTGCTATTGACGAAGTATAGAAAGATCTTAAACAATTAATGAGTTAGCTGACACCTTTTTTTACAGCCCAAATTAATTGACGTGTTATGTATAGTGTGGACAGATTCTTACGTTTTCAATCAAGTTGAGCAGCTTGAAAATTATGCGAAAAGCTGGATTTGGCTTGATTTTGCAACCTAATAGTTGACTAGATATCAAGCTGCTTGAACGCTTGATACTCGTAAGAGCATAAAGTTAAGTTCACTTGCTAATTGCTTATTGCAATTTCTAGTAGTAGTATCTCTACATCGTCATACAGATTTTCCTAATTAGCAGTGATTCACTGAGATTTCAAAGGAGGAAAGAAATCTACCATAAACGTTGGGAATGTTCTGTATTCAACAGTAACACTCGACAAAATATCGATATCGTTTACAACTTCCAACAGATTTTGTTATAATAATATAGAATAGATTCGAATGAAATGATTCCTTTAGGGGTTTTTCGTATCATTACTAAATATTCCTTGTAAAAATAGAAAACTGATAGAAATTTAGATAGTGTCGTCACCTAACAGCCAGAAGTGTAAGTATAATAATCTATCGATTTTACTACATCTGGCGATATTCAGCCGAACTCTTTCGGAGAATGAGTAAACCCGCGAAAATCGAGATTAAAGTGTGATTTTTTGAGAACCGAGAGTCAGGCGAGTCCAAGGACATATACAGGGTGCTTCAACGAAAACTAAACAGAGGCTATATCTACCAAGATATTCATTTCTGATCAAAACGCAAAATCAGGTTAATTTTTGTTTCAAAGGGGACATCTTTGGGACAATACTTGCCTGAAATATCAACCCCCTAAGCGGGGATTGCAATCCTTGAACATTTTGAATAAGGAAGATGGGTCGAGTGATGACTCAAAAGAAAGGCGGTATCTTTGACTACATTGCCTTGAACGAATTTCCATTTTTACTTGAAAACTGTGAAAGATACGGGGTGAGCAACTGAAAGGTAGGTTAGATTTCAAGTAGACAAAGATAATACCTTTCTTTCGAGTTATCACTCGATCCATCTACCCTCTTCCAAATTTTCAAGGGTGGTCACCCATGCTCCAGGGGTTGAAATTCGAGATGATGGTACTTGATGATGACTGCCATTGATCAGCATGGATCTGTTCCATTTAATCTCACTGAAACTTGAATAGTGTCAGGGAAATAGTCTTCCCTATCTTTCAGTTGCTCACCCTGTATCTTTTACAGTTTTCAATTAAAAATGGAAATTCGTTCAAGGCAATGTAGACAAAGATACCACCTTTCTTTTGAGTCATCACTCGACCCATCTTCCCTGTTCAAAATATTCAAGGATTGCAACCGCCGCTTAGGGGGTTAATATTTCAGGCAAGTATTGTACCCCAAAAGATGTCCTCTTTGAAACAAAAATTGACATGTTTTTGGGTTTTTATCAGAAATGAATATCTTGGTAGATATAGCCTCTGTTTAGTTTTCGTTGAAGCACTCTGTATATAAATATATGCAAAAAAATCTTGGTTCAAAAACAAAGAACTATCAACTATCTGATGAAATAGGAATCTTATTATCATATTTTTTACTTAAGTTCCAATGTAGTTATTTCTTTTTTTCTCAGAAGTTCAATTCAGTTATTTTTCGATGCTATGCTGTGTTTTATTTGAAAATATACATTTCACTTTCACTCTTGTTCTTGTTATGTTTTTGTGTTTCTTGCATCAACTTTATGATACTTTTCAGATTCATTATCATTAAAACTTTATTGTGGATATTTTTTTCTTGAATTTACCATCGAAAATAATTAAATGGCATGTCAGGGAAAAAAATTCCTATTAAATATGATCGGAAATAAACTATACATTCAGTGACATCTAGTCAAAAAATTTCATAAAGACACATCTTCACAATGAATATATAACAAACAATAAAATTAAAATAGAGACATTTAGAACTCATAATTCAAAAACTCTTCTGTTGTGTAAAAACGGATTGTTCACTGGTAAATTCAATTTCTGGCAAGCTTTTCAGTCTGTCTGAAAGTTTATTGTAGAACTTTATTCCAAGATAATTCGCTCTCAGCTGAGTTCTCTTAATACGATGGTGTGGCAAGGATATTTGATTTTTAGCCCTTGTATTATATGGATGAAAGTCAGAATGGAGATGGAATTCATTATTGCTGTTCCTACTGTAGACGTATTTTAGGCAGATAAGTTTATAAACAGACACAATGGTAAGTAACTTTTGAAATTTAAACAATTCTCTACAACTCTTACAGCCTCTTTTTGTTTTAGCAGTATCCTACTGACCCCCGTGCAATGTCTCCACTATACAATCCCAATGGTATGGAAATTTGCGAAGTATGCCAATCTACAGATATCCTAATTGGCTACTTCCTTTACTCGCCGGATAGAAAACAGAGCTGTTGACAACCTTTTCGATATGAAATCTATACAGATTTTCCAGGTAAGAGCATCGTCGATAACAATGCCTTACATATTAATGGTATTCTCCTCTCTGCCGTTCACTTGGAACTTGATTCTTTGTGTTTTTTCACGGTTCAGCCTCAGTCCATTCGCCGAAATCTACTCCTCTGCTGCGTCTAGGGCCTCGGCCACCTTATAGTCTAGCTCAGTGTATGTTGGAGCCATATTGAATAGGTTTGTATCATCGGCATAAAGACATATTTCTTGGCATGTTAAGTTTGATGACAAGTCGTTAATATATATGGAAAATAGCACGGGTCCTAAAATTGAGCCCTGCGGAACTCCATGTATAATTTCTATTTCCCTTGAAACATTTCCATTCCATGATACAATTTGTGTTTTATCCTGTAGATAAGACCTAAAAGTTCCCAGAGCTATCCCACTTATACCATACCTATCCATTTTCTCCAGTAGAAACTCCCTGAGAATGTAATCGAATGCTTTACTCAGATCAAGAGCCAATAGTTCAGCATGTTCGTATGAGTCGAAAGCGACTGTTATTGCTTCCACTAGTTGAAGTTGATCCCTTTTTTCTGAAGCCATGTTGTGAATTGCCTATTAGGTTATTACTTTCTAAAAAGGTTACAAGTCTTCTTTTAAGTAGTTCTTCAAAAATTTTCCAGATTGAAGGAAGTATGGAAACGGGTCGGTGGTTGTTACAATCATTTACATCATCCTTCTTATAGATAGGTATGACCTTGGCTAGTTTTAATCTCCTAGGATCTCATTGAATATAAGAGGAAGTTCATGTTTTGCGATTCAAGAAGCTTTAATTTTCAAACTTTTGTGAAAAAAAACTTTAACTGAATTTTGAAATTAAAAGCTTGACTCGATTTCAAGTCAAGCAGCTTGATTTTCTAGTTGAGCCGTGAATCCCAACTATAATACTGTGTTCTTTCTGCTTGATTAATTTATAGCTGTAGATTGCCGATTGAAGGTAGTCTTTTTCGTTTTCGAGTTGTTTGGAAATTTTCAAAATCAGTTAGGCGCGAATATCTCAATTAATTTGAGGTTATGTCAAAATGGATTTGTCATTCTTCAGGCACTATTTAACGTTAAATCGAACTCCATGCAAATTGTTTTGTTTAACGGTTTTGAGTCATAATTAACGTAGGTAACTTTGATCTCGATGCATAGAGTTTTTTCCCTCTCAAAAATATATCATATGTTTTCATCCAGAAAAAGTTTTCATGAGAAATCGATAATTTTATAACTTTTTCCTAATTTTATCTAATAACTTCATGCCCTTTCACAGAATTTACGTGGATTAATTAGAATAGTTTAATTATGACATTTCGAAAATTAATTCTTCCAATGACTGTAAGATGAATTATTCTATATTTTTATCAGGTTAGAACTATTGTGTGAATATAATGTTTTTTGTAACAACGAAGCGACCATGTGGTACGAAAATTTTGAAAAGTTCAATAATAATGATTGTTATATTCAAGATAATTATGCTGCGGATACTGCAGAACCTGCTTATTTGGAACCGTTCATTCAACGTCTCAAAGGAAATAAGAATATGTAGTTGATAGAGAAGATGCAACAATTGATGTAACAAGTAATCTCAGATCACAATGTTAGAAATAAAGGGAAAGGTATTTGGAGGCAATACCATATTCCTTGCGAGTGTTTTTGATTGGTTAAACAGATGTAAGCAATGACCGAAAAAGCATGTCAAAGTCAAAAAGCAAGGTTATGCTGAAAGATCTTTCCACGGATCAAACTGTCACTTACCAAGATTATTCGCAAGTACCTATGTGTGAATTGCGTGAAACAACTTGAGTTCAGAGTCCAGATTTTTGGACAAACACCATTTAGTTTTTTCTTCTTCTTCATAAAGTTTCGGTTGCTTTCTCGTCGCAAATTCAGCAACCTTCCTACCCATCTGATTCGATACCATGAGACTATTCTGTATTCATCGCTTTCGAAGATTGGAAGAAGAGGGAAATTGAATAATAAAGTCTGAAGAATTACTAATCATTTGTAGATTATTAGATTACAAGTATTACTTTTTGGTCACAAAGGTATGTACACGGGGTGTCCCCCAAGCTCTATGACAAACTCTGAGAGGTGACTCCTGAAGCAATTCTAAGACAAATTAGAATTAGGAATTAGAACCTTGTAAGTGGAAATACACTTCAAAAGTTTGATCCTCGTGATTTCTGAAATCCCAATTTTCAACATACGAGAGCGAACCTGTAGTTTTACTAGAGATGGAAGGAAATACATATCTTGTTGCACAGAATATGACATTCGTAGCCGTAGTATATTGTTTATCAAGAATCTTGAGTTACTTTTGATAGATAAATATCAGAATATCTTTTTCGATAGATAATATTTGCTTTGAAATCTTAAATTTCTAGAATTGAAGGTGTATTTCATCAGTACATACAGATATGATCGATGCTTATGATATTTGCGATGAAAAGGCACGAGTAGCTACTAAAGAATACCCTCGAAGATTACCTCAAAGATATTCTACTGTTCGTACAGTTTTCACTTCGGTATTCAGAAAGCTTAGAGAAACGGGAACACATGTACGACCTCGTCAAGTCAATAAACAGAATGAGGGTTCTCTTCATTTTGTATGTTAATTTGCAATGCATTTCCAACTACCTCGATGTCTCATGTGGTCTGTTTTGAAAACTGGATGATGAACTGGACCCTTATCATAAACAGGGAGTGGAGAAAATCCAATGCAGGGAACGAGCAGCATCAACTCATATTTCGCGGAAGGAGTCTGTAGCAACATGCTCAAGATCCAGATTTCATTTATAGCATTTTATATTCTGATGAATCAAGCTTCGCAAAAGATGGTATAATTGATGCCCATAATGACTAGTTATGGGCCTGTAGAATCAAAATGCGGTTATGCAATGACGTTTCCAGAGGAGATTCAGTATCAACTTCTGGGTTATCAGTAGGACGGAGTGGCTCCACATCAAGGAAGAATAGTTGTTGAATGGTTGATTGAATATTTTCCAAATAGATGGATTGGTAGGGGTGGTCCAATTGCTTCTCTACCACCCTCACCATATCTCAACTCATTAGAAACCTATGTATGAGGATAGATGAGCAACTTGTCTACAGTGTGGAGGTAACAGATTTCGAGCAGTGACAAGAAGAGGGGTTAACAATGCCGCCAAAAGAATTAGAAATGACAATATCCATCATATTGTTCTGCAGTCATTTTTCAAGACGAGAAGTCAATATTCAGACGTTAGAAGAAACGATAATCAAGAAGACAGAAAACTTCTTAGAAAAAATAGAGAATCACGAAAACGAACAAATAAGAAAGATTGTACAAACAAAGATAAGAAAAACAGACAAGCTCATTTCCCTGCTAAAGTGGAAAAGAGGACAGGAGGACGAAGAAAAACAAAACAAAAGAAGGAGAATAACAGTGTTATCTTCACTCGATCCGAAACCTCAAAGAGAGGCTGGTGACCCAAGACCATAAGTAGGTAAGAGTAAAACTTCTAAAAATGAGACAATAAAAAGAAAACAGTAGAAAAAAGGCAAAAGAAAGACGAATTGGCGAAAGGAAAGATCTTTCCGGACCGCGTCAAAATTAAAGAGACCACAGACAGTCACTTTTCGTAGATGTGAGCTATGCATCCCCGTTGGTAGCGGTTATTTTGGGCAATTCTTGTCGTGATAAATGTGATTTTATTCAATATTCTCGTCAATAAACTTTCACCACTTTGATATATCTGTCAATTCAAAATTTCGAACTAAATAGTTATAATTGATGTGTATTTCATCACTCCAAAATCGCTCCTAAATCTTCAGTGGTGTTTCCTATCAGCTAACTTGCCATTCTATCGCAAAAACCATAATATAATATCTGCGTATTCTTCAATAACGAAAGAATGCATTTTCAATTCGAGGAATTTTAGGTTTCTAAACAATAATTATCTATCAGAAAAGATATTCTGACATTTATCTATCAAAAGTATCCCAACTCATTTGATAATCTAGTTATAAATGTCACTTTCTGACCTAGAAGATGTGTATTTCATTCCATCTATGGTAACACCACTCAATCGCTTTCGCATGTTAAATATGACCGTATCTGAAAAGATTCTCACTATTTTGTCTTAGAATTTTTTCAGGAACCACCTCCCAAAGTTTCTCCTAGACGTTGGAGGACATCCTGTATACATGTATTAAGCTTCGTAATTTTTTGGTGTATGTGGTCTTTTAATTTAATTTTAATGTATTTCCTTTCGCCTCTTCGTCTTTCTCTCGCCTTTCTTCTATTTTTTTTTCATTGTCTCATTTTAATGAATTTTACTCTTAGCTACTTGTTAGGTAGCCAGCCTCTCTTTGAGCTTTCAGATCGAGTGAAGATAGCCCTGTTATCCTCCTTCTATTCTGTTTTTCTTCGTCCTCGTGTTCTCTTTTCCACTGAAGGAGCGAAATCTGCTTGTCGGTTTCTCTTGTCTTTGTATTATCTTTTTTGTTTCCTTGTATTAATTTTTTGGTGGAATAAATAGGTAGGTACATTAACTAAAGGAAGATCCATTTTATGTTTTTTTAATCATTATTTATATCTGAAGGATGGTGGTACGTTCTCTTCTACAGTTAAATATAATTACTATCACATGGAAGATCGGATCTGGCCATTTTGGCCCCCTGATCGAAAGCAGTGAACATTGTAGTATTGATCATTGAAGATCTACAGACGGAAAAAGTGATTGAAGTCCCATAGGGTGGAAGTATACGCCTCACAATAAACACAAGCTTGGATCGTGAGAAGGTGAGAGTGTAGCAGGTTTCGTTCTATTTGATTATCTTCTTAGTTTTGTATCAGATATTGCTTCTTACGTTAAGTATGTTTCTTTTAAATATGTTCGGTTGGTACGAAACGATATTTATTACTCACATAATTTCTTTCTGATGTTTTTCCTTTTCATTTTTTAGATTGCTGGCGCATCTTCTGCCAATGAAGAATGAAGAACGAAGCGTAAACACAATAACTCCTATTACAATTTTGTTCACATTACATTCAGAGACTAACTGTTACTGATGTATTAGCGATGGGGAAGATTTCCTCGGATCGTATATTGACTCGACATAAAAATTCGATATTATGGCATAATCCATGTAGTCTACGGATTGTTCGTTACTCTTTTTTCAGTCGAATAAACAAATAAATTAAATTTTTCTTTCTTGTAACGTATTCATTCTATTTTATAAATTATATAATATAAAGATTTACCCAGTTCCATAATTTTGTGATGGAACAGGTACGTATATTCATAAACTATCGGGTTCTTCAAGAAATTTTATTTTTATTTACATTTAATATTTGTGAAAATTCTTGGTTCCTTTTTTGCTTTTATAGTTCTTTTAAAATTAATATGGCGTGTATATAACTCTATTAATAATTTACATTTCCCGATCTTATTTATTTTAATATCATTTCAGTTCAATTATGAGTTCAAATCAAGATAATCTACCTAACCTCAAAATTTCAACAAGCGTTAACCTATAAACATAATATTCAAAAAAATAATCAGCATTCTCCTGAACTCTTCTCAATTCTAGAGGGAATCGAAACTCGGATAGAATCTGAAATCCTCCATTGCATTCTATCCCTACTCTGTTATCCGGTAGAAACAACGTGAACCTTTGGTGGGAGAATAACCGGACATACAGGTATACTTTTCAAATTTGGCGCCTCGTCGAAGCCATCACGATTTGGGCCGGTCCTGCTTAACTCCACCTCGAACGCTTAGTTGCTGTCAGAAAACTGTCAGAGACGCACGGCCCACAGATTTGTCAGAGACCCTTAACACCGCCTCTGTTTCTTCAGAGTTGGGTCCGATTGGTGGATACTTGTAGTTTGGTGTGTATGATTAAGTGATTAACTTCATGCATATCGAGCCTCGCTGGATACTAGCGACTCTTTCTATACTTGCGGAAAGTATTGGAACTAAATAGTTTATAATGCTGAGCTGGCAAGCGAACATCGCGGAAAGGTAGATATTTATGATATATTTATGTAGAATACCTTATCGGATGTGATTGTACATTTATTTTCATTGCCCAAATTCTTTCATTGTTCCATTAGAGATGAAACTTCAGGATGATTCAGTATGATTCAAAAGTCAATAATTGAAATTAAATATTAATCAAAGACTTTATTGTCGTGATTATTAAAGATAAATAGGTATTCTGACATGGAAATATGTATGTTCAACACACAATTCCCATTTTTATACCTAGAAACTTGATTCGTTAAATATGAAACCAGAAGGAAAATATGATGAACTTCTTGTGTTTTAGTCTGTTAGAAGCATCTTTAAAACTCTATTATTATTAGCTTGCCTACAAGTAGAAATTGGACGGAACTTACTATAAAGGATGTCTTCTAAAAACACTAATCGCAATAACTCCTCCATTTTTACTCGAACTGGGAAAATTCAAAAACTCGATTAAATTGTCGTTAAAATCTTTTTGTGAAGAGAATAAGAGAAAATTGTTTTTTAATATAGTAGTGATTAAATAGTGGCTGTTTCACTAGTGTTTATGCACCAAAATAATATTTAAAAATATAATATAATAGTATTATATATATATATATATATATATATATATATATATATATATATATATATATATATATATATATATATATATATATGAAGGGTTTAACACATATATGCCCATATATCTGTTGATGCAATCAAACTGATATCATGAAAAATATAAATCCACCACCCGGTAATTAATAATTGACAGGCAATGATTATAATCAAAACATATCCTGGAATCATTATATATTAGGATAACCTTAAATTTCATGAGAATATATCAATCTTCCAGAATATATACAAACAATAGCATCATCAGACAATGACATCAATGTACCAACGAGCAGTGTCAGAGGCTTTCTCCCCGGAAAAATAACATTGAGTGTTACCCATTCATACTTTTCTTTGTGCGAAGTGATGAACGATCGAATAGAATACTGCTCTGAATAAGTATAAATATGATAAAATTGTCAGGTAATTATATTACATTTAAATATACAAATAAATGAAATATGAAATGAGATTCTGAGCAGTATAAACTAAAGAGAAAACCTAGGACTCTACGTCATTATTTTTCGGTAAGAAACCTACGAAGAATATTACAAGATTTGATGACTATTATCTTCTGTAACTGTTCAAATAAATGTTTCTTTAGACCTAAAATCTCAATATTTTTGTGAAGATTCCTAGGAATAACACCTGTTGTAGAAATAATAATCGGTAGAATGAATATTTTTTTCATTTTCACATTTTTTAATCGCGTCGGCAAGCATCATATATTTAGAAATTTTTTCATTGTATTTATTTTGTATATTATGTTTGTCGGGTATAGCAATATCAATTATATATGTTATTCGATTCTGTTTATCAGTAAGAATGATATCTGCCTATTGTGTTTTATAACTCTGTTGCATGGAATTGTTTTATCAAAATAAAATTTATATTTCTCGTTTTCACAAATAATCTCAGGTTCGTATTTGTAACATTTTTTCTTATGGGAATGAGGTCATGTTTAATTTGTAGATTAAAATGAATAATACTAGCGACGGCATTATGTCTTTATAAATAATCTGTTGAAGCAAGGACTGAGCAAGATGATAATATTTAAAAAACTGTTTCTGAAGAACAAAAACATCTACGGCAAGAGTCATCCATATTTTGCTTGATGATGTGTTTTCTATAATTCGTCGTGAAAACAACCTGATCCTGGATCGCAATTGCCAAGAATTTTGTTTCAGCAAACATTTCTCCAGATACAAACCATCTATTTGATGCGATATAATCATTATTCAATTCTTAAGGGTGCGTTCCGTGTAATTCCTTCTGCATCCAACTTTTTCTTTTAGAATTATTATCAAATATATCAAAATCTACCTTCTGCATTGTCAAGTTTAGAGGTCTAAGATTATAATCTGAAGCAACAAAAATATCATGTAATTTAGACTTCTCTGTTTATCATGAAAATGGAAACGTAGATGAAAAATCTGTTTACTATGAAGATTGTTCAAATCAGTTAATCCACGACCTCCAAGATGTCTAGGTAGTGTAACTCTTTGAATAGCTGACTTTCGGTGGTGCTTATGATATTTACAAAGCATTCTCTTCGTTTGACATTGTAATTCATTTATATCAGTTTTAGACCATTTAATAATTCCAAAAGAAGATGTAAGAATACTGCATAGGAGTTGATAGCTCTGAAAAGGTTTTTACTAATTAAATGACTCTTAATGATAAGTCTGTTGTAATATAAACTTATAATATTTTCTTTAGTGCTGCTATGGTTAATTGTCTTATCTTGAACAAATCCAAGATATTTATATTTATCTTCTTGATACGTTGGCTCGATTTCGATATTGGAAATCTTTATATAATCAGAGGTGATCTTACCCTTTTCAATAGAAACATTTTTACATTTTGGAAGCCCAAATTTCATATGAATATCATTGGAATAGTTGAGAGTAATCTCAAGTAGACTTTTCAAATGAGATCTAGTTCCGGCATATAATTTAATATCATCTGAATAAATTAAGTGACATAATTTGAATTCAGTTGATAGACTCTTTATTTTGAAGCCGAAACCAGTAGCATTTAATTCGTGAGATGATGGATTAAGGCAAATACAAAATCAAAGAGCACTTAAAGAATCACCTTGAAAAAAATGCCTCTCGATTGGAATTACTTCGGATGAAAAACGATTGTTTCGAAATATTTAAATGAGGATTGGTTCTCTAATTTTCATTACAAATTCAAAAAAAGACGAAGTGTTTTATCAATTTTATAATTTTCCAAAATTTCTTGAAGGCATGATTGAGGAGAACTATCAAAAGCCTTTTGGTAATCAATGAAAGCTGTATGAATATTTTCTTCTTAGTTTGAGCCTGATTCAAAGCAACAGAATCAATTATACGTTTTATATATATATATATATATATATATATATATATATATATATATATATATATATATATATATATATATATATTATATATATATATATATAGACTATATATAACCATATAATATATATTCTATATATATATATATATATATATATATATATATATATATATATATATATATATATATATATATATATATATATATATATATATATATATATATATATATATATATATATATATATATATATATACATTTATATACAGATACATTTTGCTAAAAATTGAGAAGTTTTAAAGACTGGAGTAGAATTGAAGAAGATATGGTGACCATGAAAATCAAACGTTGCGGAACATAAATTCAATGAAAATAATGAATTGGATTTTCTCTTAAATTAACAAGAAATTTAAAACGTCTATTGGAGAAAGAGTAGTAAAGACGATATTATCTAAACGCATTGCGTACATAATTAAAAAAACGAGTAAACGAGTGTAACGTAAATAAGCAACTGAAACTTTATGGAAAAACTAAAACAACGATTGATGATTATTTAAATAGTCGCTTATACATATCATTCCAGCTAACCGCCATTTTGTTGAATACACCGCTGATATATCCTTTCTACTCCATCTGTTGCATTACAATTGACAAGTGCTTCAAGGCAAGTATTAATACTAATCCCTTGTCTCAAATCTTCCTCATTGTGTTATTACGTAAAGTCGATCCAGTAAATAATATAAAATCAGGAATCAAGGGGCATCAGAAAAGACGAACGAATGCATATTCGTCCAAAAGTGTAGCATTAAGGCAATTAGTATTTAAATTCGCTTTATGCTGGGGGGCACCATCTTGTTGAAAGTATAGTTCTTTGATTTTACTAGCGGAATATTGTCGAGAAAGTTGCCAACACATTGATTGAACTATTATATATAATTTGATCCGAAATTCCGTCTATGAAATATGGGCCTAAAATTTTATTATCATAAATAGCAAACCAAACATGCTTAAATAATTGTTTTCTACTAATATCTAGCATTGATGATTGTTGCGGTGGAAAATACTGTAATTGGAGAATGAAATTTCATATGTCCATATAATTGTGATTTTGTTGTAGTGCCATCAAGTTAAAATTACAAAATTGCAGTCTGTGCTTTAGATCAATGATTTCTGAAGCGTGAACTTTCTTTGCAATGAGAGATTTGAACTTATCTTCGCCTAAAATTCCGTGCACGTTTCGTAATGATGCTCCTGAATTTTATTGAACACATTCTGTCAAAAAAAATCCTTCAACGAAACATAAAACATTTATTTTTCATCCCAATTTACTGTATATCAAGATAGTCCACTTTCGAAAGAACGCTAACGAATAGTCCAATCATCAAAACATTTTTCGAACGCTTTTTCCGGAATCGACTTCAGTTATATCGATTCAAAACGGGTACCACGAAGTGGTAATTTAAGTTTCAGAAAAAGGAAAAAGTCGGCTGGAGCCATATTAGGTGAATAGGGTGGTTGTTCGACGGTATTTTTTGTTTTTTTGGTCAGAAATTCATTCATAATGATAGGTTTGTGAGATGGTGCTTTATAGAGGTGCAGAATCAATCTAAGTTCTCTTTCCACAATTCTTGCCTTTTTCTACGAAATTGCTCTCTCAAACGCAGAATAACGGTCAGGTAATGTTCTTCATTTACCGTGTGGCCTTCTGGCAAGAATCCCGAGCGTATAACACCGCGAGAACCAAAGAAAACAATCAAGATTACCTTGACTTTTGTTCGACTTAGACGTGTTTTTTTTCGGTTTCGATTCAGCTGGTTTGCATATCGAACTCATAAGCCCATGTCTCATCACCGGTTACAATCCGTTTTATGCATGTGGGGTGGGAATTGACTCCTCTTCAGCGATACAATTTTTGATGAAAATTCATGTTATTTGAAACTAGTCGAGCGGCAATGCGTTTCATGCCCAAACAATAGTTCAAAATGATACGAATTGATGCGTGAGACACAGAATATTCATTGCCTATCTCTCTCATAGTTGAATGACGATTTTCAATTCTATTCAGTTCACTTTATATAATATTTATTTCAGTTGTGCCAACTTAGCAACAACAAATATTTTGGCAATCGATTTAAGTACATTTTTGAAATATTCAATACCCGGTATTTTTTTTGACGGAATGTATGTAAGCACATCCAATTCCTTATCTTCATTGAATGTTCGTACGCTAACTTTGGGTTGAGTCTTTTCCTTATTACATTTTAAAACATTGTTTTATTCTCATTCATCATTTGCTATGTAGCATACCATTTAAAAGTTGGATTTAGTTTCCGATATGATCAGAAGAAATATAATGAATTACATAAATAATTTTTATTTATATAGATTATGTTACAACTGGATATAAAATGTACTTTGCCAGAAACCTTTAAGGGCTGGATTGAACTACTTTTCATTAAGAGAGAGAATTGTGAAAAAATCAAGACGTTTACGTTGAAATCTTTCTTCTGGATTCTGGATTAAGTTTCTGAAATCATATTTTTACGACCGGTCCTTACTATCATCATACAATAATAAGAAATTATGTTATAACAATTTATTACAAACCAATCGCTTGTCATTTGGAAGTGATTATCTACTGAGTTTTTTAGCTTTTCGTTATATTTTTCGACACATATAACCTGAATAAAGTTAATAATATCTTATTGATTCAATGTGTAATAAGGGCGAGCATTTACATTTCGTAAAATTTCTGCTATTTTTGTTCCACAAAATCGTCCTCCTGAGATCGACAATCTCCTTACAGAATGAACCACAATACTTGACAGTGCCTCGACGTTCTCAACAATTGGTGTTTTCCACAAGATCACATGGAGTGAGAATACTTGAGTAATAATTTAGTTTTGAAGCCTCATAGCGATTGTTAAGAAGCCTTTTCATGTTGAACGTGTCACTGTATGGTGATTTGAAGGCTTGATTGGTCTGTTTTTTCTAAAATTCGACGGAGATTTCAGTTCCTGTCGATGAATTGCGCTATCGAGTTGTTAATTGTGGCTTATTATTGATGATATATAAGTGTGATAATATCAATTACGATTAATACTAGGTGAAACATAATAAATAAATGATTGGTTCATCACTTGGCAAAGGTTTCACAAATATTTTTATTAAAATACTCGACATATGTTTCGGGTTGTTAGCCCATTATTAAGAGCAATACAATACTAAACTCAAAATGAGTGATTTCACTTTCTATTCAGAAAAATACTCGAGTTTCTCATTTGAACTGCGCATTCGAGTTCAAGTATTGAATTGAAAGAAACTCATCAATTGTTTCCTATACTTGAAAATGGGTTTTCATCAAGTAAAAGCTACACAAGTTCATATATTATTTCTTTCAAAATAGGTCAAGAAGGGCAGAAGGTGGAAAACATCTTCTTCAAGCGTATTCCATAAAACTTGGAAACTATTTAAATTTAAGAAATAAACAAAAATACTAGGCTTAAATTTCACGAAATATAATGTATGTAAATGTTTGATATACAGGGTGTTACATAATAGTATGTCACAACTTGAGGGGGTAAATCTACTTGCAATTTAAAGAACAAAAGTTTTTATAATCATAGGTCCGCAAAAGCTTCGTTACGGAGCTACAAGGTTTGAAATTTCCAGACAAAAATGTTTTTTCCTCGAAACTCCTGCAGTTTTTGAGATATTCAGCCCAAATTAGGAATGAAACCTATTTTTTACAGCCTCCTACATTACACGTCCTAGATTTTAACTGAAATTCGAAAGGTGTTTTCTTTTCCGAGGCCATGTCTCTTTTTGCCCTTTCAAACTTTTTTGCAGTACGCCATTGATCAACGTAAAATTAAGTTTCGTCATCTTCGTTCAATTAAGAAACTTTTTTGACACTTGTAATTTTTTCGTATCTCCAACCGTTTTCGAATGAAAAATTATCGAATTTGAATTATATGTTATTCGCTAAATAAAAAAATAAAAGATATACTCGATAGGTATGCCCAAAATTTGCTTTTATTTTGATAGCTCGTCTTCTGAGACTCAAGTTATAATTATTCAATATTGAACTAAAAAATAGAACAATTAAAAACTAAATGAATTGCTGGAAGTGCCCTCCACCTGCAAGAATGCAGGCCTCTGTCCTTATTCGCATATTATCACGCACTCTTTGAAATATTCCTGGGGTATTTTATCGTGTCACAAAAGATTATTATTTGATTACTCAATTATTTTACAGTGTTCACTGGAGTGGTGTAAACTAAACTTTTGAGATATCCCCATAAGAAAAAGTCTAAACTATTTAAGTCTGGGCACCTAGGAGGCCATGATTCTGGCCCACCCCAACCTATCTATCAGTTGTTGAATGTATTATTCAAGAATTCTCTAGCTTCTCCACTGAAATATGCTGGTGCCCCGTCATGCATGAACCACATTATGTTTCTCACCAAAAGTGGCACATCCTCGAGCAATGAAGGTAACTCCTCGAGAAATTGCCGATAAGCGGGACCGTTTAGTCTGTTAGGCAAAAAAATGGCCCAATCAAATAATTTCCAATTATTCCGACCCAGACATTTAGTGCCAATTGTTCTTGATGATGAGATTTTTCAATCAAATGGTGGTTTTCTCAGCCCAATAATGATTATTGTGAAAATTTGTGAGAGCAATTCTCCAAAAATTAGCTCCGTCTGTGAACATTGTTTCACTATCAAAATTAGCATTTTCTCTAATTTTATCTAAGAATCATCGGCAGAAATTCAGTCTTGTAGGAAAATCTCGAGGAAGTAGAGTTTGGACGCGTTGAATATGAAACGGGTATAATAAAAAGTCGGGGAGAATCCTTTAAACTAGAACATGTGGAATATTCAATTGATTTCCAATTTTTCTTGTACTCACATGAGGATTCAAATATATACAATTCGAAACTGCTTCCTCAATATTTCGAGTTCTCATAGTTTGAATTGCACCTTTTAAATGATTATTTGAGTAAAAGTACCAGTTTCCCTGAACCTTCTGTGGATATTTGAAAATGTTCGCCTGTGTGGTGTTACTCGATTTGGAAAGCGCACCTGATTTAATCGCCTAGCTTCTGTTGTTTCCGTCAGCCAGACCGCACATGTAATGGATATCAGCTAATTCGGCGTTAGTAAAATTAGCCATTTCTTCTTGCTGTAATAACTTCAAAAGTCTTAAAACTAATCGCCAATTTAATAAACAATTCGAGCAGACACTGGTTCAACTTTAGCAACTGCCAAAATAAATAAATAAATGAAAAAAATCAAAGCCTACCAGTCATTTTTTTAATTAGAAGTGCTTTCAATTCAACGAATGCATACAATCGTTTAATAATTTTTGCTCAAGAATGGTCAGAGATACGAAAAAGTTACTAGTGTCAAAAAAGTTTCTAATTTGAACGAAGATGACGAAAATTGATTCTACACTGATCAGTGCAAAAAAGTTCGAAAGTGCAAAAGTAGACATGGTTCCGGAAAAGAAAACAACTTGTAGATTTTAGTGAAAATTAAGTACGTGAAATGATGGAGGCTGTAAAAAATAGCTCAAAAACTGCAGGAGTTTTGAAGACCTGTAGCTTTTGCGGACCTATGTTTATATGAACGAATGAACGTACAGAAATTATGACAACTATATATAGATACAATTGAGAATATAAATACAAATGTTCTTAAGTAATTAAAAGCTTATTGAGTTGCTTCTTCTTAAGTTATCAGTGATGACAGGTATATCCAATAAAATTAAGGAATAAATAGCTCCCTGAAGAGATTCAATAGATGTGAAGGGCTTAAATCGACTTGTTCATTAATGAGTCTACCTGAGTGTTTGTGTTTATTGACTTCTAAAGTTTTCTAAAGATCAACTTTCCAATATTCATTATCTGTATGCAAAATTTCAAATTGTGGGTGGAAAGAGTGATTATTTTCTAGGAGATGATTCGCGTAATTAGAATCTGATTTTTTATTTGAAAAACTGCGTTTATGTTCCGATATTCTAATATTGAAATTTCTATGTGTTCTACCAATGTAGATTATAAAATAATAAGTACAATTCATGAAAATAGTACCAATAACGATATAGTATTCACTGAAGCAGATAAAGGTAACACCGTCATCGCGAGTAGTGAAACCGATAATATTTCGAAAACTGAAGATCTCTTAACAGCTGGAAACTACATAACATCAACTAAGGATCCTACCGCTAAATTTTAGAGAGAAGTTAAAAACGTAATTGCAAAATCAGAAATCACAGTTCACGAATAATACAAATTCATGAATTCCAATCCACAATCCCCAGAATTATATTCGTTGATAAAACTTCATAAACATAATTACCCTATTAGACCTGTTGTTTCTGATGTAACGGCACCTTCATTCAAACTTTCAAAATTCCTTAAGGACTTGCTAATAAAACAATGAAATTTTAAATCTGAATTTTCGGTCAAAAATTCATACGAACTAATTACCAATATCAAAGATACCATCATACCACCTAATTCCAAACTCAATACTTTCGACGTTAGAAATCTATTTCCTCGGAAAGATACGTACTACTTAGTTAAGGAATTATTAGAAAAGAATCATATCAATACGATAATTAAATCAGATATACTTTCATTATTACAAATTTGTTTGTATCAAAATTATTTCCACTTCAACAACAAGTATTATTCTATTGAAGACGGCTTGATTTTGTTAGCAGAAATATTCATGAATAATTTACAGAAATTAATTCATAATCATCCACTTAGTAAATATTGCTTATACAGGTATCGCTATATAGACGATATTATTTGCTTCACAGGAACAGATAGACAGTTGAAAATTTTCGAAAATTATATAAATTCATTACATCCAAAAATTGAATTCACAACCGAAATAGAAAGCAATAATTCAATAAATTTCATAGACGTAACAATTTCGAATGAAAATGGAAAACATATTTCCGCAATCTACCATAACCCTTTACATACAGATATTATAATACATAACTTGTCGTGTCATCCGTATCAAAACAAAATGTCAGCATTCAACAGTTTTATTCACGGATTGATTAACATTCCGTTATCACCAGAAAATTTCAACAAAGAATTAAATTTAATAAAACAAATAGCTAATAATAATGGTTATGATCCCAATCAATAAATAATATTTTGAATAAAAATCAAAGTAGAATCGCATTGAATGAAGTTTATCCTGTCGATAAATTGAAACAAGAATTCAACACCTAAACGTACTATAAGTGAAAAATTGAAAGCATTCGTGAGTAGAAATAGTTTCAACATAGTTTTCCAAACTAATAATAGCTTAGGCACATATATAGAAAACAATAAAAGCAAGTCAGATAAAAATAATAAATCAGGTGTTTATAGATTGAATTGCAATGACTGTGATAATTTCAACATTCGTAGAATACATAGAGATTTCAATATTAGAATATCGGAACATAAACGCAGTTTTTCAAATAGGAAATCAGATTCAAATTACGCGAATCATCTCCTAGAAAATAATCACTTTTTCCACCCACAGTTCGAAATTTTGCATTCAGATAATAAATATTGGAAAGTTGATAATTGGGAAACTTAAGAAATCAACAAACACTCAGGTAGACTCATTAATGAACAAGTCGATTTAAGCCCTACACCTCAATTGTATCTATATATAGTTATCATAATTTCTGTACATTCATTCGTTTGGAAAAGCTACGTTGTAGCAAAACGCGTTTGAATCACAATTAATCAGTAAAATTCCTCAAAAAATATTATTGGTTTTTGTAATTGTTTAATCAATTGGTAGAAATATTTCACTAGGTGATTATTGAGACTATTAATTACAAGATTTCGGAAGTACTCAATAATTGTTTCCACTCTATTTAATGAATATTTACCAACTTGTTAATTCTTTTAAAAATAGTGTTACTCTCGAAAAAGTTTAAACTGTATAAATTAATGAATATAATATTACAAAGAGCCTACATTGAAAATAACGTATGCCTTTCAAAACAGGTATCGTGGCCAAACCACCCGTAACCCGAATATAGAATAATAAAATGTTCAAAATGAGTTCTCCAACAAATCTGTCATGAATCGACCAAGATACGTTATGAAACGTATAGTCCTTCAGATTTTCGAGAGGGAAAAAGAAAAGACGAGCGAAATTCAAGTAAATCCAGATGATATTTATCAGTTTTTGCCTCCCGTAGAACGATTTCTGATCTCTTTTTTATATTCTAGACCGTTCTTCCGATCTCTCAATCATGCTGAAGCCTTGTTTCTTTACAACGCCCTCTCTTACATTATTCATTGCAGTCACCTCTTCTCTGTTTGGCGCTATTTCGAGCTTACGAAGTTCTTCTCGACGAGGTATCGAGACTCGTTCTCGGTGCAAATGTATACGAAATATGTTACATTATATTACAGTTCGGAAAGTATTTTTCGTACTTGAAAAGTAACGCGATTAGGTGTAAAGCTTGGGATCTTCAAGAAGTTCATAAATAAAGTATTTACATTAAATAGTGTATTAATATGTGCTTTCAATAATAATTTTTTAGAATTGAGAATAATTCTTTGGAAAATATGAACGTTAGTGTGATGTTTCAAACGAGACGACATTAAATTCATTGAGAATAAAAATGAGAATCTAATATTCTCATGTTTATACTGATCTCAGTGTCATAATGATACGCTATTTATGTCAGAGTATGAATCATTTTTAGATGAAATATAAGATACCGATGGTACACAAATCAAAGTAAGGTACTTTGATTATAATCATAACAATTTTCTTATGAAGAAGTTCACGGAGTTTATTACTAGTAATAGTTTGTCAGAGTTGCGAAGAGGATGTATTTGGGTTACAGAATGGAGAAAAACTCTAATTGACTATATTGTTACAAATATGAAAGAACTGAAGTATGTCATGAACCTCACACCACTAATTGGTGATCACTTCTTATTCTTCACTTGCCATACCCAACCTAGAGCGTTGGCGATCAAAAGCATGACTTGAATTTTGTCGGCAGCTTTTCTAAATAAAGATGGTGTACTTTGTCCGAACCACTGGCGAAGGTTCTTAAGCCATGATGTTCAACGGCGGCCTAGCCCGCGGTAACCTTTGATTTTCCCTTGAATTATTATTTGTAACATATTGTATTAATTTGATTGAGGAGGTCGTTACTTGATGAAAATCGATATACATATTCAATGAAATAAAACTAAAGTATTTAGATTTTCACTATATTAACAAAACTATGACCGGTTTCACCACACTGTGGCTTCATCAGATAGATACAAACAGAGTTATTCCTTATATTTTAGTCTTATTTCCTACTTAATATTACAATAGGTACAAGAGGTATGTTGGAAAACCCATCGGAGTTGCCTACTTTATGAATTGAAAATATTGAGTAAAGGAGAAGGATTTAGATCTAATTGACTATTAAGTAACCTACCTGAATTCTTTTCTTTGTTGATCTCTAAAATTTCCAATAGATTGAGCTTTTGTCTATAATTTTCATTGTGTAAAATTTTGAAATTATCATTAAAGTTATGGTTTTCTTCGAGTAAGTGATTAGAATAATGGGAATCTGATTTATGATAATTAAAACTACGTTTGTGCTCGGATAATATAACTTTGTAAATTCTGTAAGTTCTACCAATATAAATTTTATTACAATCCCCGCAAGACAGTTTATAAACACCGGATTTATTACTTTTATCAATTTTAGATTTGCAGTTTTTGATATGTGAGCCTATGGAATTATCTGTTCGGAATGCTATATTCAAATTACGATGCGAGAGGAATGATTTTAATTTTAGACTAGGATTACCAATATAAGTTAAGCTGTTGTATTTTGTGTTAGGTTAGATTTCATACTTGGAAATACTTCCTGGATTGCTTTTTGAAAGTTTTTGCGTGAAATCATATTCTCAATCATAGTTGGACTGTAACCGTTATTGACTGCTATTTGCTTAATTATATTTAGCTCTTTTATGAAATTATTTTGTGACATTGGGATATTAATGAGTCTATGTACCATACTATTGTAAGCTGCTAATTTATGTGGATAAGGATGTGTAGATGAGCTGTGAATAGTAATATCTGTATGCGATGGCTTATGAAAATAGAAAAATCATGTTTGCCGTTAATTTAAGTAATAGTTAAATCCAAAAAGTTAATGGAGTTTTCTGTTTCTATCTCTAACGTGAATTTAATATTATCATGAATTTTGTTAATAATGTTTTGAATGACTCTAATTGTCTGTTTGTGCCAATGAAACAAGAAATGATATCGTCGACATATCTAAACCAATGAATAAAGTATTTGAATAACGGATGTTCTTGGATAGATAGATAAATATTATCCATGAAAATTTCAGCGAGCAGAGGCTCAAGGATTACCCATGATTAAACCTTTTTTACTATTATATAATACTCCATTGAAGTTAAAATAATTTTGTTCTGAGCAAATTTCTAAAAGGTGTAAGATTTCTGATTGAATTATCGGATTGACTCTTTAGAAATTTGTTTAGAACAAAATTATTTTAACTTCAATGGAGTATTATATAATAGTAAAAAAGGTATAATCATGGGTAATCCTCTGAGCCCTCTGCTCGCTGAAATTTTCATGGATAATATTGGAAAAACTATCCAAGATCATCCGTTATTCAAACACTTTATTTATTGGTTCAGATATGTCGACGATATAATTTGTTGTTTCACTGGCACAAACAGACAATTAGAGTCATTCAAAACATTCATCAACAAAATTCATGATAATAATAAATTGACGCCATCGCATACAGATATTACTATTCACAGCTCATCTACACATCCTCATCCACATAAATTAGTTCGACCATACAAAGAAATGCCTCCCCACACCATTACTGAGCCACCTCCGAAGTTTTCGGTTTGCCGGATATTGCATTGCTGATACTGTTCCCCAGGTCGTCTGTATACAGGCATGCGTCTATCGTTTGATACTAGACAGAACCTGAACTCGTCGGAAAAGTGAACATTCGACCATTCTGGAATACCCCAATTTTCATGTTCCCTGGCAAACTGAAGTCTTGCAACTCGATGCTCTCAGGTGAGACGCGGGCCGGTAGAAGCCACCCTTAGTCTGATATTATCTTCTCTGAGCCTGTTCCTAACAGTTTGCATTGAAATATGCACATTTTCGAAAAAGGAAGTTTATTTTGTAGCATTCTAGCCGTACGGTGTCGAACTCTTAGTGCAGTTAAACGAAGCCAACGATCATAAACTGGTGTTGTTATCCGATTTCTTCCCTGTCCGGCCCTTCTTCCACATTCCCCTGTTTCGTGGTACCGATTAATTGCTCTTGAAATAGTGCTATGGTTAACATTCAACAAGTTAGCCACGTAACGTTGGCTTCGCACCTCCTTTAGAAGTGTTACAATTCTTACCACTTCATGATCGTTCAGGAGCTATTACAATAAATTCGAAGATTCGAAAATCAACAAGAAACACAGAAAACTTGCATTAATTTAGCGTGAAAACTGAAGAGAAATTGAATGAATACTGATAGTCAAATAAACTCATTCTTGTTTCAGACGTGTTTGAGAACATATGAAAACTAATGTTACTACATAGATAAGATTTTTTCCCCTCATATGTCCAAAAACATATGTTGACAAAGAAACTGCGATCGAGCTGCTTAATCGATTGTGGAATTCAGAATACCTGGTGAAATAACCTTCACTGCTGGAATTCAACACAACAATTCAATAAATTTTCTAAATATCAACATCACTACACTCAATAATAATCTCACCTACAATATATATAGAAAAGAAAAATTTAGAGACTCAACAATCTTAATGGATTCTTTTCCATTGTTACTGATTCCTGTCTCAAACCCCCTTCCTTTCACCCTTGTCTTCGTCTGGAAATCATGGAGTGTAAGATGATAATTGAAGCTGCTAAGCAGAAAAATCTTTGGTACTCTTTATGTACACACGACACTAACACAACATAAACAGACAAGCTGTAACTAGCGCAATAGCGACAGGGAAACGAGTTTTTTCGTCAGGTTTTTTCACTCGTTTATTGAATTATACGCAAGATAATATGGTTCCCCTATTACGTTTTTCCTGAACTTACACTTTTCCTGACACACACCAAAATTAGAAATATAAGCATTTATTGGAAATATAATTATTCGAATTTTGTAAATCCCCTTTTCAAAAGAATATATATACAGTGTGTTCCAACGAAAATTTGACCCCCCCTCTAACTCCGAAATGAGTAACATTAGCGAAAAACACCAAGACACGTCGATTTTTGTTTCGAGGGGGAGCATTTTTCGAAATAATTCGAAACTTCTCAGATCAACCCCCTACCCCCAGCAACCCTAACTTTGAAATTCATCATAGGGAATAAGGGTCGAGTGGCACCTTACTGAAAAGGTCTGTCAATTCTCCACCTTGCTTTGTCATTTTAGAATTTTAAATTAACATACAGGGTGTCCCAACCAAGGGTGAAGTTGAATTCTGGAAATCCCAAATACTAAATGAAATAGATTTATTTTGGCATAATGCAAGCGCAGGTTTATGCTCGGTCTAGAAAAACGACCTACACTTGTGAATTTAGAGTTGGTGCAATCAACCCCTATTTCCAGCATCCCCAACTCAAAAATCATTCGATCGATAATAGGTCAAGTGGCACCTCGTTGGAAAGGTACTGCAATTTTCTCTTCGAATTTGGTATTTTCGAAATTCAGAATCATCATACAGGGTGTCCCGAAGCAGGAACATTGAAAATCCAAATAACTTTTGAAACTGGTTCATTTCGGTATACGAGAACATGTTTGATCCGAGAATAGGACTTTCTTGTGTGGTTATAGAATTTTGCAATCAACCCCTTCCATTCAGCGTCCCCAACTTGAAAATCATACAAATAATTCAAGTGACATATCTTCAGAAAGGTTTTTGAATTCCAGAATGATTAAAGCATTTCATTCAGTTCGGCTCTCCATACAGGATGTCGCTTTCGAAAAATTCAATATCGTCATTTGAAATTATCAACTAAAATTAATTCGAAACTGTTAAAAGTATTGGGGTACGATGTGTTGAGCATCAATTACGAAGAAATAAAGCTGATTTCTGCATTGAAAATGTTCACATTTTTTCATTTCCATCTGGCGTGCAGTCATCTGTTATTTCTCATTTTTGCAATGAAATATTATTATTATTCAGATCAGTTCCTCATTATTGTTGTTGTTCGTCAGTTGAAATTAATCTGAAAATGGTTTATTCCACTGAGGAAAGGGTCGAAATTGTATCGACGTATTTTCGAAATAACAGTTGTGCCAAAGAAACGGCAAGGATATTCGATAGGAACCATCCTGAAAGAGAAAGGAGTCAATCACCAGTACGTTAAATATTTGGTTGACAAATTCCTAGCTACGGGTTCGGTGGCAAACAAAAACATGAAGTGGCATGTCCTGTCAGAAATGAGGCAACGGAAGTGGCAGTAGTGGGTCATCTACAAATGGAGAATACTACTTCGATCAGAAAACTATCTCGTCTGACTGGTGTATCAGCTACAACTGTCCATAGAATCGTGAAACATCACAAATTTCACCCTACAAGGTAAAATTAGTGCATGAAATAAACGAAGATGATCCAGATCGTCGTTTACAGTTTTGTGAAAATCTAAGTGAAAACCTAAACGCTAATCCAAATTTTCTGAATAACATCTGTTTTTCTGATGAAAGCACCTTTATGCTCAGTGGTGAAGTGAATAGACATAATTGTCGATATTGGGACACACAGAATCCTCATTGGTTTAGAGAGGCCCACACGCAAAGGCCTCAGAAGTTGAACGTTTGGGCAGGAATTTTTGGCAATCATCTGGTTGGGCCTTTCTTTATTGAGGGAATCTGAATGGAAATGGCTACCTACAGTTGTTAGAGGAACACATACATCCTAGATTGACAGAAATTTTACAGAACGATCCAACTCTTTCTGAGGACGAAATGCGTTTTCAACAAGACGGTGCTCCTCCGCATTATGATGCTCAGGTGCGCCAATATTTAGACGAAAATTTCCCAGGAAGGTGGATTGGTAGAAGAGGACCTGTTGAGTGGCCAGCCAGGTCACCAGATTTAAATCCCTAGATTTTTTTGTGGGACCATCTAAAATCTAAAGTTTATGCCACAAGACCAGAAAACCTGGAGGAGCTGCGGATGAGGATTATCACAGAATGCCGACTTTTGACTCCTGAAGTTTTCGCTAATGTGAGAAGAGAGTTCGAAAATCGTCTGTATAACTGTATGGAGGTGGGCGGAGGTCATTTTCAACAATTGTTGTAATAATCAAGTTAGTTTTTTGTTTTCAATTGAATACAAGTTCAATAAATCTCGTTTTCCTGTTTAGATGAGCATCCAATCAGTTTCTCCATCATCCCCTCATCCTGATCCTCACGCCAGAAAACCTCGATTGCCAAACTGAAACCAATGCCTCAGTGATTCAGAAAATAGAAAAATCTTTCTGGAACTTTACCACTCAACCTGTAATCACTTGTATTATTTTTCGAGTTGGGGATGCTGAATGGAAGAGATTGATTGCAAAAATTTCATATTCACGCAAGAGAGTCTTATTCTCGAATCAAACATAAACATGTTCTCGTATTATACCGAAATGAACCAGTTTCAAAAAGTTATTTGGGTTTTCAGTGTTCCTGCTCCGGGACACCCTGTATGCTGATTCTGAATTTCGAAAATACCAAATTCGAAGAGAAAATTGAAATACCTTTCCAACGAGGTGCCACTTGACCTATTTTCGATCGAATGATTTTTGAGTTGGGGATGCTGGAAATAGGGGTTGATTGCACCAACTCCAAATTCACAAGTGTAGGTCGTTTTTCTAGACCGAGCATAAACCTGCGCTTGCATTATGCCAAAATAAATCGATTTCATTTAGTATTTGGGATTTGCAGGCATTCAACTTTACCCTCGGTTGGGACACCCTGTATGTTAATTTAAAATTCTAAAATGACAAATCAGAATGGAGAATTGACAGACCTTTACAGTAAGGTGCCACTCGACCCTTATTCCTATGATGAATTTCGAAATTAGGGTTGCTGGGAGTAGGGGTTGATCTGACAAGTTTCGAATTATTTCGAAAAATGCTCCCCTCGAAACAAAAATCGACGTGTCTTGGTGTTTTTCGCTAATGTTACTCATTTCGGAGTTATAGGGGTCAAATTTTCGTTGGAACACACTGTATATATATATATATATATATATATATATATATATATATATATATATATATATATATATATATATATATATATATATATATATATATATATATATATATATATATATATATATAAACCACATCACATATAAATTAGCAGTTTATAATTCAAAGTTCATGAACTCTTTTCTTTTCCATTCCTTATTCATAACAGACTTCAATACGGAAATAAATATCAATGAGAAAATTGCATCAACTAATAATATTCCAGTATCCCACATATAGAATATCATTAAACATAAAGAACAGAAACAAATTTTTCAGTTAACAACCTCTTTTTCAGTGGTCCTAACATAAGCAAATTGGTGTTCAATACCGAACAAATACTTATAATTTAAAAAAGTCTGGAATATAGAGAATTGGATGCAATTAATATACCCAACAGCTTACGTACGATAAACAGGCCGAAATTTTGAATCTAGAATCAAAGAACATCTCTCCTCAGATAACAAATCCAACGTTTTGAACATATTAAATCAACAAATCACATAATCACTTCAGATATGTTCAAAATTCTCTACAAATCCAGTAAAGCGATGACAGGAAAAGTTTGTAAATCAACAAACCTTTTAAAAACCCAAAATTCATCACTCTCAATGGCCAACTAGAATTAAATCACTTTTCACTACTCAACATTCAAAATAGGTATAGTTAGCACCTTTCTCATAACTGTTTCATTTCATCAATTCATTTCGTTATGTATGAAGGATTTTCAATATTTCTTAGTGACATGAAAAATGTTCTTATGAAACTCGAAGATTTTAGTTTTTTTAATTATTTATATTGATATTTGTAATTCTCAAGATTTGTTTAAGACGTTTTAACTTACAAAAACAAAACAATTACATTTTTATATTTTAATCTTAATAGGTACCATAGGTTTCTAGACCTTATAAGCTGCAATCATATTTGAGGGCATTTTCAGCTACATTTATTTCTGAGAGTAATGGAATTATAATTATGGAATAATTTTGAATTCATTATAAATATATTTTTCAAGTGATGAGCTAATATACATATCTTATTCAAATTGGCTTTCGTTAACTTTATTTTTAGTATACAGTGTGTTCTAATGAAGACGTGCTACCCTGAACAATTAGGCTGGTTTGATTTCTCTGTGAATTTTTTGAAACAGATCGATTTTTGATCATCATTAACTCCCTATTCCTGACAACTTGTAGCCCGAATCCTTGATACCATCTTTTAAAAGGGGATTTCATTCTCTATGCAACCACGTAATATATGTCTCATGAAAGGGCATTGTCATCATTTAAACCAATATCGGCTGGGGTCCCACAAGGCAGCGTTTTGGGACCACTGCTATATTTGTTATATACCTCGGATTTCCCAACCACTGAAGAAACAGTACTGGGTACATTTGCAGACGACACTGTAATTTTAGCAAGATAAGACTTAATAAAATATATAAATGGACAAGGGACTGGAAAATGCAGCTTAATAACTTGAAATCCGTTCACATCAATTTTTTGTTGCGACGAAAGGACAACAAGCTGAGGATTTTCTTTGAGCAAATTCCTAATAACATCATGTTAGACAGAAGACTAAACAAATCCAACTGAAAATAAGTCAACTGTACTGGTTAGTCGGAAGAAATTCTCAACTAGACCTGAAAGCCAGAAGACTAATTTATCTGTCTATTATAAAACCAATTTGGGGTTGCACTAAATTATCAAATCGAATGATAATACAGAGATGTCAGAACAAGTTTTTAAGATTGATCACCAACGCTTACCGCTACGTCACCAACGAAGAACTGCACAACGATCTCGAAATCAAATGGATCCATGAAGTCATCCAGTACTTAGCGGTATAACACGAGAAAAGATTGTTGAGACAGCAATTTAACTTTTAGACAACACACAAGAAATTTGAAGACTGAAGGTCACCAAACCACACGATCTTGTGTGAAGTACTGGGTTGAGATTCTATTTTGAATTGAATCTAGTGTCTTGCTCTATTATATGGTCACCATTCTATGATTTTGACTCCTACAATATCAAGTTCAAAATAACTTTTTAATGTATATATTGTATAAAATGCCTATTCCCCGTGACAATTTTTCCGCTTCCCTCACGCGTTCTAAACTTGCTCTGAAGACCTTGAAGATCTAACCTAACCTAAAGCCGGACAATTTTTTTTTCCGTTATAACTTTCGCAATTTTAGAGCTAGATCATTCGTTCTTGCTTCATTGGAAAGCCAAAGGACTAGGTTTTTCAGAAATTGTATTGAAATTTTACTTCCGGTGAAATCTTAAATGGCTGACTCATTCGAAAATGAGCAATATTTCAAGATCGCTGGAATGTTTTTTTTTCAATAAAAAATTCGAATGGGGCATTCAGCCGACAATTAAGTCTTTTCAGAACAATTTGACATATTGATTTCGTAAATATTCCAAGTATTGGTAAAAAAGTAGCGTGAAGAATTTTTTTCATTCTGATTTTCAGCTGAAATATTTTTTCACCTCGTGGCGTTGGCACTCCTGGAGTTGTTGTGTTTGTCATGGATGTTCTAAGAAGACAAAGAACCATTTCTTACCAAAACCAACCTGAAATCTGATTTCCGTTCGAATTCAAAATGGCCGACTTCCTCAAATAGTAACAATTTTCCTCGCGCATTGAAAAATTTTGCGTGGTCGTAATGAATCAACTGCGTAATTCAATCACTAGATTCAACCTTTCCCATCATTTTGAGGGGTCGGACACGAATGTTGATTCAGAATTGTGCCAATTGTCGACAATAATGTTTCTCTTCTTCACCATCATATGCACCTCCCTTTGTGAAACCTCTGAACATAGACTGCATGTCTATGATAAAAAAAGGAAATATCATCGAGTTTTAGACGACATCTGGTTTGAACTCGAATTTTATCTTTCCAGCCCCTAATTACAAAAGAACTACAATCTATGATCTTGAGGAAAAATTTCGGACAACAGGGTCATTAGGAAGAAGACCAGATACTGGTGCAGCTAGAACTGTTAGAACACAGGTACTCGTCTTTTTCATTATCTGTTTCAAGCATTAACTCTACTTTTTTGTATAACAAACTCAATTGAGAATTTAAGGATAACATTCATCGAATTTCTGCATTAGCAGTCAGCCCTATCAGAACTCCAGGAACCAGCTTGACTGTTTCCAAAATGTCTTAGAGATGCCAAATCTCAAAAACCCCTGTGAGGAGAATAATAAGACACGATTAGGGTCTTAAGTATTTTCCCAGGCACTATAACTTTCAATTGACTCTAGCTGTCAAAAAGCGCAGATTCGAGAGATGCAGAAATTTATTAAATAGATTTAGATTACGTAGACAAATTGAGAATATCTGGTTCACAGACGAACAAATTTTCAGTGTTGTCCCACCAAAAAGCAGACAGAATGACAGAATTTGTGTTCCGTCGAATGAAATCTAGAGGAATGTGCCTTTAATTCGTTTGTAGAGGGAAAGACAAAAGTTTTCCAGGAATGTAATGGTCTCTGCCGGTATTTCGAGGAACTTTAAAAATCAAATCATTGTTGTAGGACAAGGCATAAGATTAGATCCGGAAAATTCTTGTCACATAATTCTAGATCATATGTTACCAACTATTGAGGCATCAACTCATCAGTTCACTTTCATGCAGAATGATTGCTGTTTTTTGTATGACATGAATAAGTACAGTTGCCACCAGCTGAAAATGAACGATTAAGAAATTGAGGAGATTTTTGTATGATTTTTATTCGTTCAAATCTTCTTTGGAATCTCACAATTTTTTCCATATTCTTCTGACAACGTTTGCCAAAGAAATGAACAACCAGTACTTTATCACAAAAAACGCTACATACTCTCAACTGGCCGTTAGTGTACAGGGTGTCCCAAATAGTCTCGATCTTAATCCGTGCGATTATTTTCTGTTGGGTCATTTGGAACAAATGGTGTATAAAAATCGTATTATTTTCAATAATTGTGAGGAGCCGAGGCAAAAAATTCAAGAATGTTGGATCAATCTTGATCAAGAAGTAATTTCGAGATCCATAGAGAGCTGCCAATGGAGGTTATATTCCATTCTGAGACCTTGATTCTTTTTACTGAATATTTTTACTCATGTTACTTGTTAAACGCAGATGTTTTAACAGTTGGCATCTCAGAAATATTTGGGAAATAGTATCCTGATCATCTTCCTAATAACCCTGTTATCCGAAATTTATCCTAAAGATCATAGACTGTACTTCTTTTGTAATTAGGGGCTGGAAATTGGCGTAATATTTGCCAAGCAGTATAGCCACGCACAAATAAACATTCAGTGAAACGCTCATCCTCATTTCTTTAAGCCATTGTTAACAATTTCAAACGTCAAAAACAAGCAACACCAAAAGAAAATTCGAGTTCAAACCAGATGTCGTCTAGAACTCGATGATATTTCTTTTTTTTTGTTTATCATAGAATTAATGCATGCAGTCTATGTTCAGAGATTTCACATATGATGATGAATAAGAGAAACATTATTGATGACAATTGGCATAATTCTGAATCAATATTCGAGTTCGACCCCTCAAAATAATGGGAAAGGTTGAATCTAGTGATTGAATTACGCAGTTGATTCATTTTGACCGCGAAAAATTTTTTAATGCGCGGGGACAATTGTTAATAAGTGTGGAAGTCGGCCATTTTGACTTCGAACGGAAATCAAATTTTAGGTTGGTTTTTGTAAAAATTTGTTCTTTGTCTTTCTAGAACATCCATGAAAAAAACACAACAACTTCAGGAGTGCCAACGCCATGTGGTGAAAAAAATATTTCGATATCAGCTGAAAATCAGAATGAAAAAATTCTTCACTCTACTTTTTTACCAATTCTTGGAATATTTTCAAGATCAATATGTCAAAACGTTTGAGCGATCTTGAAATATTGCTCATATTCGAATGAATCAGCCATATTAGATCTCACCGGAAGTGAAATTTTCATACAATTTCTGAAAAACCTAGTCCTTTGGCTTTCCAATGAATCAAGATGTAGATCTAAAATTTCGAAAGTTATAACGGAAAAAAAATTGTTTGGTTTTCTCTGGCGCGCCCTATATATAGATTTATTTTTTATTTTTTCTCTCATTGAGTTTTGCAAAGCAATCAATGAATTGTAACATGTTTTAGTTCAGTTTTACTTACTTTTTTACTAAAATTTCAGTTTCAAAAATTCTCTACTGTTAAATCTTATTTTTGATGATGTGTATTATAAAAATATACATACGGATCTTCCGTTAACTGAATGAATATTTATTCATATTCATTTTCCAAAACCATCGACAATGGGACACCCTATATATATGAACTTGAGTATTTACTCATATTCATTTTCCAAAACCATCGACAATGGGACACTTTATATATATGAACTTATTGTAATGTAATATTTTTGTTTATGTATATTATAAAAATATACATACGGATCTCCCGTTAACTGAATGAGTATTTATTCATATTCATTTTCCGAATACATCGACCATGGGACACTCTATATATATATGAACTTATTGTAATGCGTAAAATCACTTTTACTTTCGTGTTTGATTCCTCTGAATATTTGTACGGCAAAAACGTTGTTATAGCTCTAGAACCTCTACATTCATTGCTACATTATCCACCAACAGAAAGAGCACATCACAATGAAAAATCTATAAATAATAAATAATTCCTGCCATGAATACAATAAAAAATTAATTATAATCGATACCCAGGCAACGAGAGAGATAGAAAACGAATTGTGACTCACTGACGAAAGGAACCGCAAATGAAAATAAATGAATTTTATGAAAAATCATTTATCATTCGTAAAAGGAAAATGATGGGAATTTATCGTCTGCCCAACACCGGCCTCTTTGTGCCTGCTACCGTAATTTCGCAACTACCAAGGTGTTACCTAAAATTATCGAATGTTATTAATGAAGCCAAGATTGAACTGTAATTAGATTTAGAGAAAATAATAGCTGCCGTACTATAGCAAAGATCATTTATAATCATTTGTTGAATGGGGAGTGCAGATACACAATGTGCAATGATGATGAAACGGTGTATCGATCTAATGATTTTCTACAGTTTAATCATTCGTTTCGATGTAGGAATATATTGACATTCTTCAGAAAATTCACTCTTTGACAAACTATTGAGCTAATTCATTAAAATTTAATCGAATTGCGGAATAGTTATATTCTATATATCCACTACCAGATCCGTTGCTGCCGCAAAAGAAATAGAACATCAACAAAAATCGAAGGCTCAACAAAAAATATTCCTTGAAAAATACATTGCACCAAGCAATTAACTCACAACTTCAATATTTGAAATTTCATTTTTGGTAGGCAGTTAATTATCAAGAAAAATATCTCCTGACATAAGCCAATAAAATTCGATGTCTTATCTTGGTGCACATGTTTCCGCATGGGAAATAAAATGAACGAAATGAATCCGGATTTTGCAATAAAGCACTACATATTGATAACAGCAATTGTTGACCAATTTTCGCGAGTAACTTGTTTTTCTTGACGATTTCAATTTTCATTAATATTGCAACGCGAATCATGAAATGGATCCCAGCAGAATCTGCTGAAGAAGTGGTGTTAGACCCTGATTGAACGTATACAAGAATTGGACAAAGGGTTGTAACTTTCCTAATCACTAATAAGATGTAAAGTAATAATAGTTAGTTCAATTAGAATAGGTTGTTTAGATGGGTCGTGGATTTTGGTTCCCTTCAAGCATTCAATGTTGACAGTTCCTTCCCTATGAAGTGAACACAAATAATTAAAAAATTAAATAAAATAATGTGATCTATTTGATAAATAATCTAGACAATACAGAATTTGTGAATTGGACTCATCTTTATTGTTGGAATAAACGAGAAGTGAACTTTGCTCTGATGTTCGAATGATGAATATTTTGTCAAATGTTCATTGTCAAGTACTGTTGAATAAAGTTCGTGGATCCGTTTATTTACGTTTATAACTATCTTCAAACCCACGAATATACGTTCCTTCAGGTTATGGGCGCCATGAATACGCTGGAGTAAGATAGTAAAAGTATTCGTAAAAGGATCCGAAAGTAAACTTGAATTTTGACGCGAGTAGAAAAATTTCCATAACTAGCATGTCGTCTGGATCAGTGCGAATTGAATTACTCGACAAGGACAATTACGACACAAGGAAGATCCAGATGGAACTATTATTGATCAAAAATGATGCATGGGGAAATGTGAATGGTGAAATTCCGAAACCCGCTGCAGGAGAAAATCAGAACTGAAGCAAATAAACTGCTGTTCAAGTTCGAAAGAAGTATGGGAAAAATTGCAAGGTCTAAAGGGCCAGTTAAGATGGCAAATCTCTTGAAGCAATTGACATTACACAAGGTGTATGATAACGATGATGTACGAGAGCATTTGAATTCATATTTTGACACAATTGACAAGTTGGGCGAAATGGAAATTGAAATTAATGAAGACTTGTTGACAATAATGTTGCTGAATTGTCTTCCGTCCAGTTTCGAAACATTCCGAAGTGCACTCGAGTCTCGAGATGATCTTTCAACACCAGAGAATCTGCGGGTGAAAATTGTCGAAAAATACGATGGACGGAAGAACGAAACACGAAAAATAATTTCGAATGCAATGGTCGCGAAAAATCGATCACAGAATCGCTTCAATAAAAGGGAAAGTAATCATCAGTCAAAATCAGCTGAATTCAAGTATAAGTGGCAGGTGTCATAAGCGTGGACATAAAGCCAAAGACTGTACGTCAATTGAGGAAAAAGTATGAAAAGACTAATGATACTGGAAAAACAACTTATTATGCGAATGAAAAAGCATTTGTTGGTGAATCAAATTACGAGCAACGTATTTCGTGTTTCGATAGTGGCTGTACAACACATCTATGTAAAAATATTGAAGATTTCAACAAGATCAATGACAGAAGACCTGGAAAATTAAATTTGGCGAGAAGTGCATCTGCGAAAATAACTGCAAGAGAAAAAGTATCGTTCTTTTCTTAAGTGAATAGAAAAGCGATAGAAATAAACACCTCAAAAAAGTCTAGGGAACACTTACCAATATCTTTAAAACATGAATTTGATGATTCAAATTTATAGAAATCTTTCGGTTTTTGTTAGGATGTATTGTATGTAATGTATTCTCAAGAAAACAAAATAATATTTGACTTCTCCAAAGCACCTATTATAAAAAAAAATTGAAATTTGAAAATGACGAAATTTGGTAAAACAAAAAAAATCCTGAACTAATATTTTCGAAACGATATGGAAGCACTTATATTTTTCAGCACCCAGAAGGTCCACCTCTGTTATTAATGACACTTTGGCACCGTCATGGCATGCTCAATATTAAATTGTCTATTACATTTTGGCCTAAGTCATTCCAAGCCTCCTGAACTGTTAATCGAAGCTCCTGTTCATGATGGAAGACGTTTTGACGCAGGAGATTTCTTTTAAGGGTGTCCCACACATGCTCGATGGGGTTCTGATCTGGGGAGCAGGATGGCCACGGTAGAAAATCGATATCATTCTCTTCAAGAACGTTCAAGACAACTCTTGCACGATGAGGAGGGGCATTATCTTGTTGGAAGAGTGGATTTTGACCCATTGTTTGGAGATACGGTATCACCATAGGTAAAACTATCTCATTTGCGTAAGAATTTCCCGTGAGGTTGTTCTGCATGAAAACGAGGTCAGTTCTTCCATCAAGGCGTATACCTCCCCAAAACATCACTGATCCTCCTCCCTGTCTAACATTTTTTCGAGCATGCTGGAGACGGTTTTGCTTTCCAGATTCCCTCCATATTCGAATTCTTCCCGAATCTGGATAATAACTAAATCTAGATTCATCACTGAAGAGAACTGTGGCCCACCTCTCTTGATCCCAGTTTACGTGTTCTTGGCACCAAGCTAAACGATCAGCGCGATTTCCATGGGTCAGTTGTGGAACTCTTAAAGGACGTCTGGAGTGGAGTTGACCTTCGTGCAGTCGATTTCTCACAGTTTGGTCGGAAATTTGTACGGGTATCTTGTCGGTTTTAATTGACCTATTGTTCACGTTATTATTTTTATTATTATTTTATATTTCTATATAGGTATTTTTATGCAATTCTAATTTCTTAAGGCTATCATGCAAAGTTTTGGGTATTAACCCAGTCGAGGGTACGATGACAGGAACAATATCTATTTTCTCGAGGTGCCACATCTGCTTGATCTCAATAGCAAAGTCTGTGTATTTGGACTTTTTCTCCTGGAACCTGTTCAGCACGTTGTTATTATTCGGTATAACGACATCCACCAACATTGCTGTTCTGGCTCTCTTATCATACACCACTATGTCCGGCCTGTTATTCGTCACCATTCTGTCAGTGATAACAGGCCTATTTGCTGGAAGGTATTCAGAGGTCCGTACTTGTGTGCAAGTTTCTGATGGATAATGTTGCATACTTGATTATGCATGTGAAGATAGTCCGTACTGGCCAGTTGTTCGCATCCGGACGTAATATACTGTATAGTCTCCGATCTTATATGGCTTTTTCTGCACTTATCTGTTTGTAATGTTCCGTCCTTCATAATAAATTTTTTTGTAGTTGTTTGTAGCACTTGGTCTTGGATGACCATAAGGAATCCCTTTCATCAACCATTTGTTGAAGGCTTCTTTGTCGATGTGTGGTTGATTAAACTCATGGTGATGTCGTCCATGCAATTCCTTTCTTGACCATTGCTCTTGTTTTTCAGTATCTGATAGGAACGGTAGATTCAGCAGGTCATCTCTGGTAGCAAGATTTAGAGGTGTATATCCCTTATCAGCCATCGATATCACTCTATGGAGGTCAGAAGTGAAAGCTTTTGCAGAGAAGAATTCTCTGAGATTTTTCATCTGTTCGGTATGTAAGTTGACAACATTCATCAATCCGGGTCCACCTTCTTTCCGTTCTAAAGTTGTTCTTATCACAGAGATTTTGGATGGTGATAATTATACTTTGTCAACATCGTTCGGGTTTGCCTCTGAATATCATCCATTTCTGCCTTAGTCCATCTGATTATTCCAAATGAGCAAAGCAACACTGGAATGGCGTAGGTGTTGATAGCTTTGACTAGATTCCTCGAGTTCAACATTTACTTCAGCGCAGTCTTCAGACGCTGACTGTACTCTGGACGAATCTTCTCCTTCGACTGTTTTTATTCTAGCAATCTGGTTTGCCGGTATCTCAGATATTTGTACGTTTCGCCATCTCTCATACACTATATCATATCACCATTTGGGAGTTGTGTTTCACCTTCTATGACTTTCCCTCTTTGAATGTTCAGGGTTTTACATTTTTCAATCCCGAATTTCAGTAGACCATCAAATTTGATGTCATCCATATATAGCAGGTGAGAGATTGTGTCATAGTTTCTATCTGCTTTTATCCTAAATCCGTATCCTGTTCTATTGAGCATTGAAGACAATGGGTTCATAGCGAAACAGAGCCATAGTGGACTCAAAGAGTCTCCATGAAAAATTCCACGACGTCGGTTATCGCGTCGGTTTTAATTGACTTATTGCTTATGTTGACCTGTAGGGACGTACGCCAGTGTGTCATTGTTGTCTTCATGAATTCTACCAGGACTGGATGAATTTTGTATATCTGTAATACTTCGACAAGCCAAGAATGGACGGTACTATCGAATGCCTTCAGATAATCGAGAAAAGCTGAATGAACATTCCGATGCCCTCCGTGTGTCTGTTTCATTATCACAGAATCGATGATGAGCTGTTCCTTACACCAGTGGTGTTTCTTTCTGCATCCCTTGTGCTCCTCTGCTAATATATCGTTGTCATCAAGGTGTTGGTATATTCGACTGGATATGCATGAGATGAGTATCTTATAGAGCGTTGGCAGACAAGTGATCGGCCTATACTGAGACGGATCTTGTATTCTATCGCTTTTAGGTAGCATATATGTTAAGGCTTGTGTTAGGAAAGTAGGCGTTTTGCTGGGATGTTAAAGAACATACGTGAGCTGTTTCGCTAGGGCTCCATGGAGCTTATCGAACTTCTTGTACCAGAAGTTATGAATAGTATCTATACCTGTGGCCTTTCAATTGTTGGGCGCTCTAACTACTGTTGCGATTTCTTCCTCCGTTATTTCTTCGAAGTCCATATGATTGATATCAAGGCATTGTTTTTCATTCGTGATCCATTCAGCATCTTTATTGTGTTCTTTGGGGTTCGACCATAATGATGACAATAATCGGTCAACCACTGTGCGTCAGGTACTTCTCTGTTATTGTTCGTCGCAGTTTTGTTATTAGCCTTATGAAAATTGACCGCGCTCTGGAGGAACCTTTTATTTTGATGTTTCCTTTCAGTACACTTGATGTATCTGGAGAGCCTCTTTGCTTTTGCTTGGAGTTTCTGATTCAAAGTGTCCATATACACGTATTATTATTATTAAGTGCTGTTATCAATTTATTTCTCATGAGAGCAATATGTACGACAAGAAAAACATAGGATTTTTGTTCTCATTTGTCCGGAAATATACGAAAAACTTATGATAATAATTAGTTGCCTACCAAAAAATTATTTGAAATATTGAAATTGTGAAATAATTTGTTGACGTAGCGAATTAAATTCGTCGTATCCTTCAGATAACAACTGATCATTGAAGCGGTGGATGTGCTTAGCTTCTTTCCAATTTAAAACACACAAGAAACAGTATTATAAACGTAAGTAGAAATGTCCTAACGAACTTCTATTTACCCTCCCTTACATTTTGTAAGCAGTTTATACTGCCATTCGAATATTTATTTCGATATGAATTGGTGATTACAGACTTGCGAAATTATTTATATTCTTTAATTATTATATAATTTACAAAGATAATAACACTCCTTTATATCAGCTTCAAGAAATACCTTCACCCTCAAACTCCGAGTGACGGGATAACCCCGGAAATTGTCTCTATCTATTGTATTTGAGTTCCTTTCATTCAAAATTTTAATTAACGTATCCAGTTTCGTTGCCGAAACGACGCGATGATAATCTCCGGAACAACGGGAGAGAAGGAAGTGTCAACGGTGACGAGGAAACGGTATTAATTATATCTTCAGGCAGCTAAGAATTTGTTCCTGGACGACGACGTGATTATGATATATGAATAGATTACTTTGTCATACCGTTAGAGATTAAGTTGAGAAATTCATTCTCTAGTTAGTAATGGGGATTTCGATCATGATGATTATCAACGTAAAGCGTGAAAATTCGAACTAACAATCGAATTGCCTTGAGTTGTTCATAAATACAATTTATTATAATGATTCTTGAATTATTTCCCTAGAAAGACTTCACGAGGGAAAATTGAAAAAAGTCAGATTAAAATGAACGAAATGAAGATACTAATACTCAGATGGTCTGAATAGGAAAGGAAAAGAGAAGAATATTTCAAAATACCAGAAATTGTCCAATAATTCTTAACAACTGTTACGACATTCAGTTGACAGTTGACAATGAGTCAACTAGAATTTACAAGGTGTTTTCCTTTCCGGAGCCATATCTTGTTTTGCCCTTTCAAACTTTTTTGCAGTACGCCACTGATCAGCGTTCAATCAATTTTCGTCATCTTCGTTCAATTTGAAAACTTTTTTGACACGTGTAATTTTTTCGTAACTCCGACCGTTCTCGAGCAAAAAATTATCAAACGATTTTATGCATTCGCTGAATTGAAAGCACTTATGATTGAAAAAATTACTAGTAGGCTTTGATTTTTTCCTTTATTTATTTTGACAGTGGCTAAAGTTGAACCAGTGTCTGTTCGAATTGTTTATTAAATTAACGATTAGTTTTAAGACTTTTGAAGTTATTGCTGTGAGAAAAAAATGGCTAATTTTACTAACGCCGAATTGGCTGATATACATTACATGTACGGTCTAACTGACGGAAACATAACAGAAGCTAGGCGATTAAATCAGGTGCGCTTTACAAATCGAGTAACACCAGACAGGCGAACATTTTCAAATATCCACAGACGGTTGAGGGAAACTGGTACTTTTACTGCAAATAATCATTTAAAAGGTGCAACTAAAACTATGAGAACTCTAGATATTGAGGAAGCAGTTTTGGATTGTATTGATTTGAGTCCTCATGTGAGTACAAGAAGAAGTGAAAATCAGTTGAATATTTCTCATGTTCTAGCTTGGACGATTCTCCACGACTTTTTATTACACTCGTTTCATATTCAACGCATCCAAACTCTACTTCCTCGAGATTCTCCTTCAAGACTGAATTTCTGGTTCTTATATAAAATTAGAGAGAACGCTCATTTTGATAGTGTAATAATGTTCACAGACGAAGCTAACTTTTCGAGAACTGCTATCACAAATTTTCACAATAATCATTATTTGGCTGAGGAAAACGCCCATTTGATTGAACAATCTCATCATCAAGAACAATTCTCACTAAATGTCTGGGTCGGAATAATTGTAAATTATTTGATTGGGCTATTTTTTGGCCTAACAGACTAAACGGTCCCGTTTATCAGCAAATTCTTGAGGAGGAATTACCTTTATTGCTCGAGGAAGAGCATCTTTGGTGAGAAACATAATGTGGTTCATGCATGACGGGGCACCAGCACATATCAGTGGAGAAGCTAGGAAATTTTCTTCAATAATACATTCAACAACCGATGGATAGGTCGGGGTGGGCCAGATCCAAGGCCTCCTAGGTCCCCAGACTTAATTAGTTTAGACTTTTTCTTATGGTGATATCTGAAAAGTTTAGTTTATACCACTCCAGTGAACACTGTAGAAGAATTGAGAAATCGAATAATAACTAACCTCTTGTGACACGATAAGAAATACCCCAGAAATATTTCAAAGAGTGCGTGATCATATGCGAAGAGGGACAGAGGCCTGTATTCTTGCAGGTGGAGGACACTTCCAGCAATTTATTTATTTTTAATTGTTCTGTTTGTTAGTTTGATATCGAATAAGTATAAGTTTAGTCTCAGAAGACGAGCTATCAGAATGAAAGCAAATTTTCGGCATACCTAACGAGTATTTCTATAATTTTTTTACTTAGCGACTAATATACAATTCAAATAATTCAAATTCAATAATTTTTCACTCGAAAACGGTTAGAGATAAACCTAAATTACGATTGTATAAAAGTTTCTAAATTGAACGAAGATGAAGAAAATTAATTGTACGCTGATCAGTGGCGTACTGCAAAGAAGTTTGAAAGGGCAAAAGGAGACATGGCCTAGGAAAAGAAAACATCTTGTGAATTTTAGTTAAAATATAGGACGTGTAATGATGGAGGCTATAAAAAATAGCTTGCATTTCAAATTTGGGCTCAATATCTCAAGAACTGCAGGAGTTCTGAAGAAAAACCCATTTTTTTCTGGAAATTTCAACACCCAGTAGCTCCGTAACGAAGCTTTCGCGGACCTATGTTTATATGAACTTTTTTTCTTAAAATTGCACGTAGGTTTACCCCCTCAAGTTGTACTACGTTTTCATTGCCTTCATTATGGAATTCTGGTTCTTTTTTGAGTAACTCATGTTCATCGTAATCATGATATTCATCGATCTGTGAGACGCAAATGCTATGTAGCACTGAGCAGGCATCTATAACGTGAAAAGTAACCTACATGTCTAGCCATTTAGATAAACAGGAAAATCGTCTCTTCAAAACATCAAATCAACGTCCAGTTGCATTCCTTGTAGATTCATGTGCTACAATATACAGGGTGCTTCAACGAAAACTAAACAGAGGCTATATCTACCAAGATATTCATTTCTGATCAAAACGCAAAAACAGGTCAATTTTTGTTTCAAGGGGGACATCTTTGAGACAATACTTGCCTGAAATATCAACCCTCTAAGCGGGGGTTGCAATCCTTGAACATTTTGAATAGGGAAGATGGGTCGATTGATGACTCAAAAAAAAGGTGGTACCTTTGTCTACATTGCTTCGAACGAATTTCCATTTTTAATTGAAAACTGTGAAAGATACAGGGTTAACAACTGAAAGATAGGGAAGACTATTTCCCTGAGACTGTTCAAGTTTCAGTGAGGTAAAATGGAACAGATTCATGCTGCTCAATGGCAGTCATCATCAAGTACCATCCTCATCTCGAATTTCAACCCTTGGAGCAGGGGTGACAACCCTTGAAGATTTGGAAGAGGGTAGATGGGTCGATTGATAACTCGAAAGAAAGGCATTTTCTTTGTCTGCATTTCCGTGAAAGAATTTTCATTTTTGATTAAAAACTGTAGAAGATACAGAGTGACCCACTGAAAAATATAGAGAAGACTATCGCCCCAAGACTATTGGAGTATAAGTACGAAAAACTGGAATAGATTCATTTAGATCAAAGATGACAGCCTTTGACCTGGAATGAATCTGTTCCATTCTTTTGCACTAATACTTGAATAGCTCAGGGCGATAAATAGTTTCCTCTATTATTCAGTAGTTCACTCTTCAAGGGTTGTCACCCTTGCTCCAGGGGTTGAAATTCGAGATGAGGACGACACTTGATGATGACTGCCATTGAGCAGCATGGATCTGTTCCATTTTACCTCACTGAAACTTGAACAGTCGCAGGGAAATAGTCTTCCCTATCTTTCAGTTGCTCACCCTGTACCTTTTACAGTTTTCAATTTAAAATAGAAATTCGTTCAAGTCAATGTAGACAAAGGTACCACCTCTCTTTTGAGTCATCACTCGACCCATCTTCCCTATTCAAAATGTTCAAGGATTGCAACCCCCGCTTAGGAGGTTAGATTGATATTTCAGGCAAGTTTTGTACCCCAAAAGATTTCCCCCTTGAAACAAAAATTGACCTGTTTTTGCGTTTTGATCAGAAATGAATATCTTGGTAGATTTATCCTCTGTTTAGTTTTCGTTGAAGCATCCTGTATGTTCTTTTTCTAGCATTTCTTGAAATTAAAACTGTTTAAGCAAGTACCTCTTACTGGCATACTCCTTGTCCCTAATATATAATTTGTAGTTGCCAGCAGCATAATCACCACTTATTAGTGAATTATTGGTTATTTCTAATTTGCACGTTCACTGGAAATTAAATTAATATGGGTACTTGCACAGCACATGTAGTATACTTTGGAAAAACCACAATTCGTATCAAATCGGGCTTTGATTTGATTCTCCTTGCTATTTTTTTTTACTCAAAAACTGGGCGTCGTACAAAAATGTCAAGAGAGCGTTTTTTCTTAATGAATAATTGTAAAATTCAAAAAGATAGTTTATTTTTTTAAAATTAGTAGCGTTCTAGTTTTTTCTTTGGGAATAACCTGCGTTGCGCCCATACGTGCGCCACTGGTAGGTCCAAAATATTGTTTCGTATAGAAAATTCAGCGCATTTGGAAGTTTTCGACACCTCAGAAATTTAATCTTAATAAACACCTCAAAAAAGTCTAGCGAACACTCTTGAATATCGATATATCGTATACAGAACGATCAATATGGATGATTTTTTAAAAGAAATGAACACCTGCATCAATTTCTCACCAAATTATGTAGAGTGCCGAAACAGATTTCAGTTTTTTTCTTATAAAAAACTAAAAATGCAGCAGATGCGACGCTGCTTTATAATCATTTCATGTATTCAGTTTTTGAAATCAGTTAGTTGGCACTTTGTTTCTGTTGTAAGCACAAACAAAAGATTCAAGTTTTGTGATTCGACTATGGAAAGACGACATTTGACTAGAGAAGAGATGTTACGAGCCGTTGGCATGCTCCAAGCTGGGAGCTCACAATGGGAAGTATCCAGGGTTCTGGGAAGTAGCCCAAGTGTCATAAACCGTTTATGGTCGCGTTTCAATGAAACAGGTAGCGTAGAAGAACGCCATACCGGTCGTTTCAGGATTACTACAGTCGGCCAAGACCGATTTTTGGTTTTACGAGCCAGAAGAGATCCAACTACCACAGCATGTCAATTAGCTCAAGAGGCTATCACGAGTTCATACTGTACAAATTTCCGACCAAACTGTGGGAAATCGACTGCACGAAGGTCAACTTCACTCCAGACGTCCTTTAAGTGGTACAGTATCTCGAAACAATGGGTCAAAATCCACTCTTCCAACAAGATAATGCCCCTCCTCATCGAGCAAGAGTTGTCTTGAACGTTCTTGAAGAGAATGATATCGATCTTCTACCGTGGCCATCCTGCTCCCCAGATCTGAATCCCATCGAGCATGTGTGGGACACCCTAAAAAGAAATTTTCTGTGTCAAAACGTCTTCCATCATGAACAGGAGCTGCGATTAGCAGTTCAGGGGACTTGGAATGACTTTGGCCAAAATGTAATAGACAATTTAATATTGAGCATGCCGCGACGATGTCAAAGTGTCATTAATAACAGAGGCGGACCTTCTGGGTCCATGCTTCCATATCGTTTCGAAAATATTAGTTCAGGATTTTTTTTGTGTTTCACCAAATTTCGTCATTTTCGAATTTCAAATTTTTTTTTTATAATAGGAGCTTTGGAGAAGTCAAATATTATTTTGTTTTCTTGAGAATACATTATATACAATACATCCTAACAAAAACCGAAAGATTTCTATAAATTCGAATCATCAAATTCATATTTTAAAGATATTGGTAAGTGTTCCCTAGTCTTTTTTGAGGTGTTTATCTCAAGCGGTTTACGAAAAATTCAGATTGAACTGCATCTTTCGATTGAAAGTCAACATCCTGTAAATCGGTAACGTAATATTTGCGGATATATGTTTATATTACCTTTTTTCATAAAATGACTTCAGCAATCACCTACTTAAATATTGCCGTGTCTTTTTAAACTCCTGTATATGTTGATTCTTATAGAGCCCTGAAAAAGATTTTATATAAAATGGAAATGTCGGCATAGAATTAAATTTAATAAATAAATTTGAAAACACTAAATATTTTTGTCTTTGGTGTGCGAACATATGTGTTAACCCATATCTAACTTTGGGCTAAACTGATAATAGAAACATACAAAATACAAACATTTCAATTAATACGTGGTCGAATAATGTTAAAATTAATAAAAAACTGTGCGTCACTTGATATGGTATTTGCAAATTAGAGATTTTAATCATATCCTTACATTATTGCTATAGGTGTGAATATTTAATTATTGCAGAAGAATAAATTTCGACCATCAAATTCCACCTCTCCAACTTTCGTATTTTGAACATTCAAATTTATTCGAAGATACAGTTTCGAAGAGAATTTTCCAAATGTTACGTTATTTCAAGTTTTATCTAACAGAACGGAATGCCAGACGAGTCAATGAATCAAAATAATTTACATGAGTCAGATATTCTTTAAGATAAAACGGAATAATCGCATAAACGTAGAAATATTTTTCAGTTAACATCTAAGCCAATTATCTGTTTTCCGAATTCATTATTGAAATGAAGTCTCTACTCAAACGAAGTCTCAATAAATCACTCTTTCTCATGTCGCATAGCCGATATTTCCACATCCTGATGAAAGCAGACTGAAATCAGTTAATCTCATTAAAATTCTCGAAGAAAAGAGCCAAAATAAGCCGCCCACAGTCTTCCATCTATTCAAATCTCTGTCGGCATCCCTTGATGACAAAGAAAACACAATATGCAGAATCCAAACAGGGGGAATCGTCCCATTATGCTGTCTTTTGCGTCATGCTCTCCGAAGACGTAGGACACCCCAGTTTCATTTGGTGATTCGCAATGGGGTTCGTTGGAAATTGACAACTGGGTGGATTCAGGGCTAAATTGGACATTATCTGGCGCTCTTAGCCCCTTATCTGATCAGATTTCGGAATAGCCGTGAATCATTCGTTTCGTCAGAAAAATCTATGCATTTTAAAATCGGCAACACAGAATCAGCCCTCGAAAATTAAATATCTGATATTACAGAGTGTCTTCAATAAGAATATCTCTGGAATGCATCAAAGGCGCTTCGTTGAAATGTATCTAAGGAGGTTTTCGGAGATATTCCAGCAAAATAGAATATTACCGAGATTCCACTATTTCCGGGTCCACCGGAATAGTTTTCCAATCTTTCATTCCAATGTAAACTCTTATTTGTCATTAAAGATTACTATTATCATTCAAATTTAAACGATTTTCAAGTAAAAGGCCCCTTGTCTTAATTTCAGGATTTTCGAGACAATCAACCATTTTGGAAATTTCACAAACGAGTAAAAAAAGATAAATACCATTGAAAAATCAAAACATCCATCTTACATTTCTTTGTTGGCTAAAGTTCTGTGTAGTCTGGGAACATTAGAACAAGAATTAGACATAAGATCAGACGATTTGAAAAGACGTAGGGGAAACCATATCAAATGAAAATTCAAAAGACATACCCCATGTCGGCAAAAAACTCCGTCAAGTTCTTGCAGAACTGACACACCGAGAGTTCTGTAAAAACCTGTATATACACTGCGCTAAAAAATTAACGCACAATTTCAATATTGCAAATTTTCAATTTGGTAGACAACTAATAATTAATTAATACATGTTTTTTCGAATGTATCCGGATATATGCCAACAAAATTTATTATTTTCTCTTGGCGCACATGTAGATGAGAAAACGAAGCATTAAACCTACCAATTTGTCCTAGCAAGATCAATCGCTATGAAACTTTTTGCATTCGTTTTGAAAAAGCATCAGAAAAGTTGGTGAACTAGGGGGCTAGGGAATTCTTGAATAATACATTCAACAACCGATGGATAGATCGGGGTGGGCCAGAACCATGGCCTCCTAGGTCCCCAGACTTAAATAGTTTAGACTTTTCCTAATGGGGATATCTCAAAAGTTTAGTTTATACCACTCGAGTGAACACTGTAGAAGAATTGAGAAATCGAATAATAACCTCTTGTGACACGATAAGAAATACCCCAGTAATATGTCAAAAGTGAGTGAAAATATGCGAAGAATGACAGAGGCCTGTATTCTTGCAGGTGGAGGACACTTTCAGCAATTTATTTATTTTCAGAAGATGTCTATACCCAGCTTGTCATCTTCGAGTGATGATAACGATTTGGAAGCATAAGGCGACCCTGTTCGCCACGCAAGACAATTTTACTAGGAGAATACCTACGAGATATGATGAACACAATTTAAAATTTAGATATCGAGGAGCGAACATACTTGCACTAAAGTTTTGAACTAAATTTCTCATCTCTTGAAACTGCAAACGCGAAGAAATAAATCCATTTGTGAGTTCTTATCTCGCTAAGATTATTTGCAACATTTGAGCAGCTACTTGGTGATGAAATAGGTATTAATATTCCATCTATGTTACCAATTGGCGGCTTTAAAGTCACAATGCCTAGGAACGAGTATGAAAAACAACAAATTAAAACCCGATTTCGTACTATTGGTGGTTTTTCTAAATTATTAGGTGCTATTGTACCCATATTAAACGGCTATGCCATCAAGAGGTACTTGTTTAGACCAGTTTTAATTCCAACGAATTCTAGAGAAAGACAGCCTAGCACACAGATCTACAACGAATGTAAATGGATATTGTCTTAGTGTTTTGAAGAGACGACTTCCCTGTTTGTCAAAAAGACTAGAAATAATGTGCTACATAACATTTGCATCCTACAGAACGATGAATATCACGATGAAAATGAGTTACTCGAAGAAGAACCAGAGTTGTCTAACGAATCAATGAGAATATAGCAGTTTGTACAACCATAACAAATTCAGTTTTTGATCTTACATGAATATCTTCTGTCCTGAAATTATATTAAAATTCTAGTACTTGTTGAAAACAAAAATAAATGTTATAAACATTTATTTCAAGAGATCAAATTGTTTTTTCTTCTTTTAAGCTCTAAATTATGGTTAATTCTTAATTTTAAAACATACAATTGCATAACATAGTTATTTAAAGTATAATACATGGAAATTTTGTTTGTTTCTTGAATTTCTCTCTTTAAGGATTGATTTTAGGGCTGGGCTGACTAATCATGTTTGGGTTAGGGATTTGCTTAGGCATTTGAGGTGTAACTTCATGCAAAACTTCATAGGAAGCTCAGGATATCCAAGACTTTTCGGAGAGGAGGAAATATCAGCTTGCTTAAGAGATGTTACTGAAACAAACAAAATTGTTCAAAAAGCTGACTGTTTTTCAAATATTATCATCATCAACAAATTAATATTATCAAGAAATTAGTAGCAACTCATTTGTTGAAGGATTAATCGGATCTCCCAAAATTTCCGAAATTTGAGTCCCAGTGCCATCTAATTTGGGACTGTAACAATATCTTTCTTCACATGTTCCACATCAACATCTTTTATTGTTCTCCTCGTTCAAATTAACATAAAGCTTACGAAGATGCTTGGAAGTCCTCGAATTATCTAATTCTGTATTGAATGCATTCGTTAACTTCTCCCAAATGGTATGGTGAATCGTTAAGACCAGTCTCCTTCTGCGTTGACCTAGGAGTCACTATCAGCAGTGACCTGTCCTGGTCTTCTCACATCACTAATGGTACGCCGGTCCAGCCTGGTCCAGTTTTGGCGAGCGACAAGGACCTTTTAGAAAAGGTAAAACGTAGTGCTACACGAATATCCTGCGACAGCGTTAGGCCAAGTTATAATGATCGTCTGCGTGACTCCAACGTTTTGACTTTTTGTCAGCGTAGGCATCGTGGAGACCTCATATTCGCCTATCGAAATATAAAGTTCTACTATGCCAATCTGGCAAGCATATCCACGCTTAACACTGATGCACGATTGCGGGGTCATGGGCTGAAGTTACGAAAGGAGGTGTTCAGTACTACGCTTCGCCAACACTTCTTCTCAAACAGGATATTTGACTCTTGGAACAGCTTAGGCACAGAGGCCTCATCGTTGAACTTATTTAAGAATGGACTTGACCAAACTCTTTTCGCATAATTCTTCGCATTCTACCACTACATAATCATCATATCTTTAAGTTTTTGCCGGCAGAGCTAAACACACTATTTTGTATCATATTTAATTTATGTTTTTATTAATTTGTTTTGTGCTCCTATAGGACCTTGTCATTTGCACTTATTTTTGTATAATAATAACGTGAACAATAAGTCAATTAAAACCGACGAGATAACCGTACAAATTTCCGACCAAACTGTGAGAAATCGACTGCACGGAGGTCAACTCCACTCCAGACGTACTTTAAGAGTTCCACAACTGACCCATGGAAATCGCGCTGCTCGTTTAGCTTGGTACCAAGAACACGTAAACTGGGATCAAGAGAGTTCTCTTCAGTGATGAATCTAGATTTAGTTATCATCCCGATTCGGGAAGAATTCGAATATGGAGGGAACCTGGAAAGCAAAACCGTCTCCAGCATGCTCGAGAAGTTGTTAGACAGGGAGACGGATCAGTGATGTTTTGGGGAGGTATACGCCTTGGTGGAAGAACTGACCTCGTTTTCATACAGAACAACCTCACGGGAAATTCTTACGCAAATGAGATAGTTTTACCTGTAGTGGTACCGTATCTCGAAACAATGGGTCAAAATCCACTCTTCCAACAAGATAATGCCCCTCCTCATCGTGCAAGAGTTTTCTTGAACGTTCTTGAAGAGAATGATATCGATCTTCTACCGTGGCCATCCTGCTCCCCAGATCTGAATCCCATCGAGCATGTGTGGGACACCCTAAAAACAAATCTCCTGCGTCAAAACGTCTTCCATCATCAATAGGAGCTTCGATTAGCAGTTCAGGGGGCTTGGAATGAATGCCGCGACATTGCCAAAGTGTCATTAATAACAGAGGTAGACCTTCTGGGTACTGAAAAATATAAGTGCTTCCATATCGTTTCAAAAATATTAGTGCAGGATTTTTTTTTGTGTTTTACCAAATTTCGTCATTTTCAAATTTCAAATTTTTTTTTATAATAGCTGCTTTGGAGAAGTCAAATATTATTTTGATTTCTTGAGAATACATTTTATACAATACATCCTAACAAAAACCGAAAGATAGGTAAGTAAGGTAAGTGTTCCCTAGGCTTTTTTGAGGTGTTTATAAATGATTTGTAACCAAATATAAGTACCAACCTCACATAGGGAAACAAAAAGTCACTGAAGTTCTGTATCAACTATTTGTTAACTTCTTGTCAGTTAACAAAAAGTATATATTGTTATTGAAATTTTTGAAAACTTCCATTTCTGTTGTTTCTCAAAACAACAGCCGATGGTTGAGCGGTTTACCTGAATGAAACCATCAAAAATGGTTCTTCAACTGGTACTTTGAATATTGCTAAACGAACATGGAGCTGTAGAATTAATTTTCGATTCAAGAGGACACATTTCAGGTTCATCAAGACTTGCCTTGACAAAACATGAAAAAAAATCCTTTCCCATTCTCACAAACCATCAAAGTTTAATGTATGCCAATCGTCAAAGATCCACATGAGAAACCTAATCAATTTCGTCGGCATTCACATGATATCCCCGACAGCCAATATTGAATTAACATAGAGAAGGGTCGAAATTAATGCATTGCATTCCGATGGAGCATTTAAACGTTCACAGTATATTGTTTTGTAATCCAAAGTCCCCCAATCACAATTCGCGTTGTTCGAGCCTCTTGCGTACATTTTCCAGTTTTAATTTCATGAATATATTAGCATGGTAAATAAAATTTACAAAGCATTTGATTTCGTTCCGACGCGCTTCGCCGTTTCCCCGAGCTAATATGCAAACAGAATATCCCAAACCACAGTCGGTATTAAAAAAAGTCCCTTTTGTATAGAAACGCTATGAGAGAGCCACCCTTCGAATATCATATTGACATGACAGCACCTTAATGATACTTCCCCTCGCGCTTTGCTTAGAATGTTGCTTTCTGTGTGTAAAACCGCGCTCTTTTCACAGTCTCAGGTCGCGCCGATGCTGTTTTGTCCCACATGACACCGACCCCGCCAACTGTGCCTGGGACACTGACAAATGACGAACTGTCACCGAGAAAGAAGACTAATATGGCTGCGCTGGAGCTATTCCTCTATGCCGGATGAATTCAATGCGACACACACGGCCATTTTCGAAAATACTTTTAACGTTTCATCTGACGAAATATTTTTTGCTCGATTTTCTATGAGAAATGTACGAAACTCTTTGTGATAATTATTATAAAAAGGCTGCTTGCATGTGTGCATTTTCATGTTTTATTCATGATTGAACGTGCTCGTAATTTTGAAAAATTTCCTTTATTTTCAGCCATGTGAAAATGAAACATGAATTGAAGGACAATTCGCCATGATTTGCAGAAAGCATGAAGAAGAATTCTATTTCAGTTTTTAATTAAATCAAACTATGATATTCGAATTTTCACTATATTGACAAAATAATGACGTGTTTCATAACACTATGGTTTCTTCATATAAGCATCATTCAAAAAATGATGTACGTTATATAAAAATTTTAAGAAATGGTCTAACTGACTATTGAGTAAATATCCGAAAATTTTCTCTTTATCCATTTCCAATGATTTCAAAAGGTTCAGTTGGAATCTTTTATTTTCATTATGTTGAATATAAAATTTATTATCAGAAGTACGGTTTTCTTCTAGTAGAAGATTTGTATAGGGTGCGCCAGAGAAAACCGTTATAACTTTCGCAATGTTAGAGCTAGATCATTCGTTCTTGCTTCATTGGAAAGCCAAAGATTCAGTTTTTCAGAAATAGTATCGAAATTTCACTTCCGGTGAAATCCAATATGGCTGACTCATTCGAAAATGAGCAATATTTCAACATATGATTTTGACATATTGATCTTAAAAATTTTCCAATAATTGGTGAAGGAGTAGCGTGAAGAATTTTTTTTCATTCTGATTTTCAGCTGAAATCGAAATATTTCTTTCACTAATAAAAAAGAAGTACTGTGTTTTAAGGAATTTTACTTAATAATTCGATTCGTAACGCGTTTCACTACATCGTAGCTTCTTCAGACGAATAAATTTCCAGAAAATAAAATATAAATGTTCTTCTTCACTACCAACATAAAAAAATCAAAATTGAAAAATACCCTTCTCATAACATTATTTATAAAAGTAAAATTCAACCAAACTTTTGTAATAATAAAATAAGTAATGATTTCTGAGGAATTTTACTGAATAATTGTGATTCGTAACGCGTTTCACTACACCGTAGCTTCTCCAGACGAATGAATGTACAGAAAATAAGAATGAGAATATAAATATAAATATTCTTAAGTAATTAAAAGCTTATTGGGTTGCTTCTTCTTAAGTGGTTATTTATGACAGGTATATCCAATAAAATTAAGGAATAGATTGCTCCCCGAAGAGATTCAATAGAGGTGAAGAGCTCAAATCGACTTGTTCATTGATGAGTCTACCCGAGTGTTTGTATTTATTGATTTCTAAAGTTTCCCAAAGATCTACCTTCCAATATTTATTATCTGTATGCAAAATAAAAACTGTGGGTCGAAACAGTGATTATTTTCTAAGAGATGATTCGAGTAATTTGAATCTGATTTTTATTTGAAAAACTGCGTTTATGTTCCGATATTCTAATATTAAAATTTCTATGTGTTCTACCAATGTAGAAATTATCACAGTCATTGCAATTCATTCTGTAAACACCTGATTTATTGTTTTTACCTGGTTTGGTTTTATTATTCTTTATATATATGCCTAAATTATTATTAGTTTGGAAAGCTATGTTGAAATTATTGCTACTCAAGAATGATTTCAGTTTCTCACTTGTAATGCCAACGTAGGTTAAGGTGTTGAATTTTTGTTTCAATTTATCGACAGGGTAAACTTCATTCAATGCGATTCTACTTTGTTTTTTATTTAAAATATTATTTATTAGTTTGGGATTGTAACCATTTTAGCCAAACATAAAACAGCAGAAATCATCAAAGAAGACTTTTCGAAATTATCACCTCATTGCAATTCCGATTATGAGATAATAAAAACAATTCGTGAAAATAGTACCAAGAACGATTTAGTATTCACTAAAGCAGATAAAGGTAACACCGTCATCGCGATTAGTAAAACCGATTATATTTCTAAAACTGAAGAATTCTTAACAGCCGGAAACTGTATAACATCAACTAAGGATCCTACCGCAAAATTTCAGAAAGGGGTTAAAACATAATTTCGACAGCAAAATCTCTAATTACAAACCACGAAAAATATAAATTCATTAACTCAAATTCTCAATCCCCCGAATTATATTCGTTGATAAAACTTCATAAACCTAATTACCCTATTAGACCTGTTGTTTCTTATGTAACGGCACCTTCTTTCAAACTTTCAAAATTCCTCAACGACTAGCTAATAAAACATCGCAATTTTAAATCTAAATTTTCGGTCAAAAATTCATACGAACTAATTGCCAATATCAAAGATACCATTATACCACCTAATTCCAATCTTATTTCTTTCGATGTTAAGAATCTATTCCCAACATTCCTCCGAAAGATACGTATTAGTTAGTTGAAGAATTATTAGAAAAGAATCATGTCAATACTATCAATAAATCAGATATTCTTTCATTATTACAAATTTGTTTAGATCAAAATTATTTCCATTTCAATAAAAATATTATACTATTGAAGACGCCTTGATTATGGGCAATCCGTTGAGTCCTTTGTTAGCAGAAATATTCATGAATAATTTAGAGAAATTAATTCATAATCATCCATTCATTGATTATCTTCAGGAGCAATCTATTCCTTAATTTTATTGGATGTACTTGTCATCAATAACCACTTAAGAAGAAGCAACTCAATAAGCATTTAATTACTTAAGAACATTTGTATTTATATTCTCAATTGTATCTATAAATAGTTGTCCTTATTTCTGTACATTCATTCGTCTGGAGAAGCTACGATGTAGTGAAACGCGTTACGAATCGCAATTATTAAGTAAAATTTAAAAACACAGTACTTGTTTTTTATTATTGATAATGGAATTTTGCCAAGTAAAAGCCTCCCAAATTCAAATATTTCTTTCACCTTATGACGTTGGCACTCCTGAGGTTGTTGTGTTTTTCATGGATGTTCTAAGAAGACAAAGAACCATATTTTACTAAAACCAACCTAAAATTTGATTTCCGTTCGAATTCGAAACGGTCGACTCTCTCAATTATTAACAATTGCGTAATTCAATCACTAAATTGAACCTTTCTCATCATTTTGAGGTGTCGAACTCGAATATTGATTCAGAATTGTGCCAGTTCTTCTCACAGAGGTTTTTGAGATTTGGCATCTCTGAGACTCTTGGGAAACAGTCAAGCTGGTTCTTGGAATTCTGATAGGGCTGACTGAATGCAGAAATTCGCTGAATGTTATCTCGAAATTGCTTATTGAGTTTGTAATACAAAAAATGTAGAGTTGATGCTTGAAATAGATTATGAAAAAGGCGAGTACCTGTGTTCTAACAGTTCTAGCTGCACCAGTATCTGGTCTTCTTTCTAATGACCCTGTTGTCCGAAATTTTTCCTCAATGCTCCTATAATTTCTGAAAAACCTAGTCCTTCAGCTTTGCAATGAAGCAAGAACGAATGATCTAGCTCCAAAATTGCGAAAGTTATAACGGAAAAAAAAGTCCGGTTTTCTCTGGCGCAATATTGTGAATCTGATTTTATTTGCTAAATCTGTAATTAAACTCCCATATCGTAATATCGAAATTTCTACAAGTTACTACAACATGAGAATTCATAAACACTTGATTTATTTAATTAATGAATTTCAGGTTTACAATTTTTAATATATTTCTAAGAGTGTTCTGACAGCTATATTCAGATAATGAGATCAGGAGAATGACTTAAAATTCATAATCATACGCTGTCGAAACAATCCATTCTCAAATAGAGAATCAGATTCCTTCAGTTCCTTCCTAAATTCTATTCATTCTAATATAAAAATCACTTTGGAAATGGAAACGGAGAGCTCCATTAACTTTTCAGATTCAACTTAAATCAAATTGACCACAGACATGATTTTTCTATTTTCCATAAACAATCTCATGTAGACATTACGAATCACATCTCTCAACTTAAAATAGCTACTTATTACAGTAGGATACATAGACTCATCACGATACTAATGTCTGAAAATAATTTCTTGAAAGGGCTCAATATTATGAAACAAATGACGGTCAATGATCGTTATAATTATAGTATGATCGACAGTATGCTTTTCTGTAAATAATTTCAACAGGAGATCCATGAGGTTTCTCCCAGAGTTAAAAACCAACCTGAAATATAAAACCGGGTTGGGCAAAAGTATTTAATATGATTCATAATTCATTGATTGTAAGTTTTTAGCAAAAACGCTCGCACAGGTTAATTTTTGAGTTTTAATACTTAATTTTTAATTATAAATCGCGGAGTACATCTCCATCTCCTTAACCCGTAGCCATCCTCACTTTTTATTTTTAAATAGCAGCTCTCATCTTGTGATTGCTCTTTTTGAAGCTCTAGGAAGCAATTAGGTAACTGTAAAAATTTCAGAAAACAGCGATTGCTCTCTTAAATTCAACTAAGTTTGGGACTGGAACCTTTGGCTTTGAATAACACTAAAAAACACTGTACACCACTACACCAAAACTCTATTTCAAATATTCTACGTGTGTTTCGCCAACTAAGTTGGCGTACACTGTACAGTCTACTATCATCCCCTGATGATGCTAACTTAGTTGGCGAAACGCGCGTCGAGTATTCAAAATAAAGTTTTGATGTAGTGGTGTACAGTGTTTTTAGTCTCCTAACTACAGGTTACATAACATGCATAATATTGATAGGCATGTTATTGCACGTTTGACCAATCGAAATTGTGTTTCATATTAATCACGAGTTGAGATTCCAACTGCTTCACCCGAAACCAATTTTGTGAAGTTAGAATACTGGGTACTTTAACACCCTGTATTTGAGATGGTATAGAACAAAAATTGTAAGAAAGTTTTTCAGTGATAAACAATTCGTTAAGGAATAAATTAATCCAAATTTGATTCTCTGGGGGATATCTTTCGCGATTTTCGAAAACTCTTTTCATATTATATCTCAAAAACTTCCGTAAACTTTAAAATTCAAGAAAAAGTTTACTTTAGGGGTGCTAGTATTGAGGAAGAAACGTCGATTTGTATACAAGACGGCAAAAAACGTCAATTTTCGAAGATTTGTTGGCATTGGAGATCCACTGAGAAAAAAACTATATTTTTTCAATGTTTTCTTTCATACTATCACTACTAAGCTAATGAGAACCCTCATTGGATGGTGGGTTGATTTTTACTTTCTGCTTCATTGGAATAAATAAATTATTTATTAAGAGATTAGGCGTATATACCACCATTTTGCATAATAACAAATACGTTAATTTTAGATATACGAATTATATTTTTTTCGTTGCCTTTTTTGAAAATTCTGAGGTAACACTTTTTCCTCTAATTCCTCTAGATTTGAATAAGGTTGTGTTGCAGAAGATGGCTTGGCTCCTAGGATAGCCCTTTTTTTTAGAACAAATATAGGTATAATTATTCGAAACAATTGAAATTTCGCAGGTTTATGCTACTAGTACCATAGACAATAGTGTAAGTGTGTTTTATTACCGCGCGTCGTCATTTCGAAGACAGTCTGCTTGGCCACGTCGAGACGATACATATTTTATAACCCTCATACAAATTAAAAGCGAATCTCTTTGGTCTAAAATGTGGAAATTCATATTTAACCTACCTTCAGCGAATTACAGCTGAGTATTTTTATTTTGTCCTTTTTTGTATATTTGCCAGATTATATTTAACCCGAATTTAATTTCCTCTTATGGCTCATAATATAATTCCCAAACATACCCTGGGTCTTTATAGGATTATTGAAAAGTAGTAATAGTATATTTTCGTGTTTGTATGTGTGTTTTTCTTCACGTTTGTCGGTGCATTTTTTTTAGTTTGATCTTTGAGGTACTGAACTTTTCTTTGTTTCATTATATTTTTATTGCAGATTGAAATAGAGCCTTCTACTAAAAATGACGCGGATAATGTACAGAAACACAGTTGAAATCCTCCTTTCAAGCAGTAAAAATCTGTTGAAACATATGGCACAAGGCAAACATTGAGAAACCGCATAGAATTAGAATTCATGGAAATGATAACTGATCGAGTTCCTATTCTCAATGAATCAAAAGAGAAGTATTTATTCAAATGGATAATTAGACTGCCTCAAACTGTTCGGATCCAGACTTACGAATTTTGAAAAGCGAAGTATACCGAATTTTTTAAGTGATAAAAAGAATATTGCTGGAAAAATGTCTCGAGAATTTTGTCAAACGTAATCTAGAAATATCGCTTCGCAGGGTTCAATTGTTTAATCCCTCTAGAGAAGAAAAAATCAACAAGCCAATTGTTTCTAAACATTTTGAAGCTTTACAAGACCTTTTCGACGAGTTAAATATTCCCGACATGGACGAAAAGAGATGTCGTCTAACACTACAATAAATAAAAGGTTTTTGTAGCAAAAATGACCTAAAAGTGCATTTTGTCAGTCAAGAACATGCGAAAATGTCACAGTCGCCATGTGCATAAGTACAACGGGCAATACTTTGCCACTATAATTCTATTCAAGGGCAAACGTTTCAGACCAGAATTTTGTGAGAATTCAGCCCCTAAGAGTTTAGTCAAAATGGATCCAACAGGCAGTAGGACGATAGAACTTCTTGTTGATTTCATACACCAATTAGGAGAGAATAAATCTCTAGGAAAATGCCTACTAAATTTTGATGGGCCTACACACATTAAGATGCAATAATCGTCGACTCTGCTGATGCCCATGATATTGTACTCAATTGGTTGCCTTTAAATATGACTCATGAGTAACCGCTAGACAAGTTGGTGAATAAGTTGTTTGAACATTTTTGGGACGAGGAGTATTCAGAACGTAAGTGTAAGTGACCAAGGACAATAAAATCAGTGTGTTTAGAGCTACCGGCCCGTACGATACCAGCGGATTTCCTGAAGAAGCGTATGCACCTTCTGTACTTACACTTATGCCAGATCCACGGATTGCAAGTTTCTTAAGAATGCCTGGTTCAGTGCTAAATTCATCACCTCCAAGAGATTCTACTCCCGGAAGTCCTGGTAGGTATCTAAGATGCCACAATCATTTGGACGAAAATTTTTCTAATCATTAAGAGGACAGGAATTTATCACCATCAATTTTCATTCACGATGATGTTTCCCAAATTATGCAAATTACGTCGAAACCCTTAAATCTTATCCGCAATCATCAACTTTTGTCAAGAAATCAGTTGATGATAGCACCTCTTTTCAAAATTTCAACATGGACAATTTGGCGAATCAAGATCCGATTCAAAAGTTACCTGTTTCGGACAATATATGTTAATGGTCCTGAGTTATGTTCGCCTGTTCCTACCACCTCTGGTTAAAATAAGCAGCCTTCAATCGTACGTCTGATTTACCTGAAAATAAAGATTTTCATGAAGGACTTCAAAAAATGAAATATTCTATAAAGCGTTTTAATATTTATGCTTCATCTTTTGAATCAGACGGAGAAAATTTGAATACCGACCTTAGAAAGCTCCCATCGTTCTCTGATCCCAATGAAGTTCAACTTTATGTTCCGGAAGATAATTTACCTTTATCAGAACTGAAAAAATATGCTCAGAAATCACCATTCTACTAACTAGTCTCTACTCCTATCTTTCGCTATCTTTAAATATAAACAGAGCATAAAAGCGATGAATTTTATAAGCCAGAAAAAACTAAAGATTTGTTTGATACTGCTAAAGGAAAAATGGCACAAAACACTGAAGGAACAACTATGAAAATTAAACCAAGCAGGCGACCAAGTGACGTTGATACAACTGAAAATTCGCAACTTACAAAAACCAGAGGCAGATAGGAAAACAACCGAGTGACTCCAATAAAGGAAAAAAAGACTAAACAAGAAAAAATGTAATAAACTCAAAAAAGTACCCAGAGAATGACGAATTAATGAAGATATTGATAAGATGGTGAGAAAAACAAGTAAGAAGAAGAAATCTAAAGCAGTTGGAAAAAATGGTTGGTATTGTCAGGGAGGCAAGGTGGATAGATTTAATGATAATCGTCAATGCCAGAAATTCCAAAAATGGTATCATGAAGTCCTTGGGGGCTTAACCGAAGACGATGAGAAGCAATTCATAAGTCCAAAATGCAATTAAATTTCTGATTAAACTATTAAATAAATTTACTTTTGAGGTTCTTTTCAAATTTTTTTTTGTTAGGAGTGTACAGACAAGTATATTTCGATTTAATTCCATTAATTGGTTTATTTTTATTTTGTTGTTAATTTTCATTTCGATAGATTTGAGATAACCTACATTTAAAGTTTTGGTTTTTTTAATTAATGAACAAGTCGATTTAAGCCCTTCACCTCTATTGAATCTCTTCAGGAAGCAATCTATTCCTTGATTTTATTGGATGTACCTGTCATCAATAAGCACTTAAGAAGAAGAAGCAACCCAATAAGTTTTTAATTACTTAAGAACATTTATATTCTCATTTTTATCTATATATAGTTGTCATAATTTCTGTACGTTCATTCGTCTGAAGAAGCTACGGTGTAGTGAAACGCGTTACGAATCACAATTATTTAGTAAAATTCCTCAAAAATCATTACTTGTTTTTATTATTATAAAGGTTTGGTTGAATTTTACTTTTTATGAATAATGTTATGAGAAGGGTATTTTTAAATTTTGATGTTTTATGTTGGTAGTGTTTATAATGTATATATTTGATTAATATTTTTCAGGCCCTCTTCAACGACCAGCTTCCCAAGATAGCCCAAAACCAAGATGTTAAAAAATGTTAACATTTGTATTAAAATGCCAAAAGCTGTAGTACTTTTTCAGAATATGATAAAAATAAATATATTACAACTTCCATTAGGTTTCTTTTTTATTTTGTTTATCTGCAAGATTATACGGGGTTTGAAATTAAGTGGGCCTTTATTGCCGCCTGTACATCAGTCAATTATTGTAAATTTTATTGATTTTTGCAAGCCTTTTGAAAAAAATTAAATTCAAATCTTATTTCACAATAAAACACTTTCAGTTTGGTTCTTGTATGTAAATGAAAATATAAAATAACTTTTACATGATAAAATAAGCATTTTCCTTAGACGAGCAATTTTTAATGAGTATGATACTTAAATTCGAATAATAGTATTTACAATAAATGCTTATACCTATAATTTTAGTGTACGTCAGAAAAACACAAGTGTGAGCTCAGGAAATGTAACAAGGGAACCATACTATCTTGCGCATGATTCAATAAACTAATGAAAAAACCTGAGGAAAAAACTCGTTTCCTTGTCGCTATTGCACTAGCAATAGGTTGTCTGTTTATGTTGTGTTAGTGTCGTGTGTACATAAAGAGTATCAAAGATTTTTCTGCTTAGCAGCTTCAATTCTCATCTTCCACTCCATGATTTCCAGACGAATAGAAGGGTGCAAGGAAGGGGGTTTGGAACAGGAATCTGTAACAATGGAAAAAGAAAACCAGCAGAAAAATATTTCAACAATCATACCAGACTCTTATATGTCTAAACTCACTTGAATCTAAGAAAAGATTTTACATAGCAAGAAAGGCAATAAAAAGAACCAAGGAGATAATCAAAAAGTACATAACCTGCGATATTTCCTCTTTCGCAGAGATGTTCTTCCGTCGTAGTGTGAGTCTCCTGAAACATAATCACTTCTTTGTTCTTGCTTGCCTATTTTGAAGTATAATCCCAAAATCCCTTCAATATTCAAACCTAACAAAACAATTCCCTCTCTGTTTGACCCCGATGGCCAGGTTCGGTCTTCTAAGTGATGCCGATTATGATCTATAGATGTTCTAGAATCATTATGAACTCAATAAATTGGGTTCACATCTCCCAAATATTATTATTATATTATAAATGTTGACAGTCGTTTCGAAAATATGACAGATAACTATGAGTATGAATAATATTTTCGAAATCAGTCAAATTCCAATATCTCCATTGTTTTAGAAGTTGTTCGTTTCGACATTCTACACAAACTTTACGAAGAATCGAACTATGTGTTCCTGAAATAATTGACTTATATTACAGGTTTTCAGATCGCTGCCAAGAATACATATACACGTATTTAATGTTTCCATCACAACCGTTGAAAGAAATTACTTCCTTATTTTTCATATAAATTGAAAAGTCTTGAATATGTGTTAGATAAATGGTATGAGTTAGATTTGATCGTCATAACACTTCGGAGACTTCTCTGAATGGAAAAAGTACACAACTCAATTTTGCAACTTAATTTCCTCACAATTGTTTTCTTGAAAACCAGAATTAATTTTGGAATCGAATTCTCATCTTACGATTCTCAGATATTCAAAGATGTTACGAAATAAATTAATTAACTTTTTCAATTAAGTGATCAATTTTCTGATATTTCCATCTATTAAAATCCCGTATGACATGGATAACTCCTCAACTAGCGTTGCTATCATTCGGAAACTAAATCGATATTCGAAAAAACATTGAATCGTTCCATTAATAACAACACGAGCTTATCCTCATATACCCCTCAAAGATTTTGTACGAGCCAACAATAAGAATGATTAATTTTCCGTTGGAGATTACAATCTCCAACACTCAAAATGACAATCATGTTCAAGAAAGTCCATTAATAATGCCTATTCTTGCTGGAGAAACGGAGAATCCCGCATATGCTGCAGTGTGCTTTAAATTACCAGTTATTCCTGCTGCTAACCATCCGTTATACCATAACCGATTATTTCGTTAAACGTAATCGATGATGAGGCAAGATAAGGTCCAACAAGTAGGCATGAATTCCAGCGCTTGGTTTTGAACGTTGCGAAAACAAATATGCATTTATGATGTTCTTGTTTCCTTATGGAGATGATAGACGTGTATTTCCAGGAAAATGTTATATAATTTAGAAAGGGTTCTTACTCTGCATGATTAATACCCTCAAAATGTATTGTATTTATTTTGAAAGCTATATACATATTGAAGGTTTCAAGATTAAGTCGACAGAGATTCCTCAGTATTTTTTCTATAAACTTTCCGAAAATACACATCAAAAGAATATGAGAGTCAGTTAGTAATAATTACATGAGTCTATATGAGTAAAGTGTTACTATACTGCAATGAAAATCATAGGCTACTTGACAAATAATTAATTCTGACAATTTGTCAACTATACAGAGTATCCGAAGTTGAGTGGATCATTAGACGTTTATAGAGAACTAATAATGTAAATGAGATAAAAACACAAGGTTTAACTTTAATCTACACTTTATTTGAAAAAATTCGACGACGTTTCGCTGACACAGCAGCTTTATCAAGAATGAAAAATAGAATGAAGAGTATGGTATTATAAACAAATCGTAGAACAAGTTGGATGAATAACAGGAAAATCCACACCGAGCCATTGTACAGTTAGTATGAAAGGTAATAAAACTAATTAAACAAGTTAAGTAGGGTGAGTAATTCAAATCTACCTGTTCATTCAAAAGCTTGTCCGAATGTTTGTATCTATTTATTTCTAATGCTTCTAGGAGATCTAATTTTGAACTTTTGATTTTATATGTAATATGTCAAAGTTTTTATTGAATGAATGGTTTTCTTTTATTAGGTGGTTTGAATAATTTGAATCAGATTTATTTTTATCGAAGCTACGTTTATGTTCAGATGTTCTTATGCCAAAACTCCTATAGGTCCTACCGATATAAATTTTATCACAAGAACCGCAATTGAGTTTATAGATTCTGATTTACTTGATTTTTCAACACGAGATTTATTATTTTAATATGTTTACCTAAGTTATTAGAAGTTTTGAAAGCTATATTAAGATTTTGTTTGACGAGAGAGGATTTAATATGTGTACTTGCAGAACCGCAGAATGTTCAACTGTTGAATATTTTATAGTCTTTATGAATAGGATATACTTCATTTATTGCTTTCTGATAGAGTTTTTACGAATGATTAGATCTATCATATCCGGATTATATGAATTATTAATGGCTATGTGTTTGATGATGTTTAACTCTTTATTATAATCTTCTACTGATAAAGGTAAATTGAGTAACCGATGTACCATGCTGTTTAAAGCTGCAACTTTGTGTTGAATTGGATTGAATTGGACATCAATTCAACACTTAAAACTTGCAACTTTAAATCTCGTGTTGAAAAATCAAGTAAAACTCAATCTTGTGATAAAATTTAAATTCAAATAAAGTGTAGATTAAAGTTAAACCTTGTCAAAAAGTTTTTATCTCATTTAAATATCATGGATCTACATCAAGTAACGGCCTCCACAATTCAAAAACTAATAATGTTCTGAAATTTTGGCTGTCTGAAACTCTATTTTTAAAATATTTTCACCTCAATGGCACTTCCGGTTATACCAACTTTGTTATTTAATATAGAACATCCTGTATATTGATAACTGAATCGAAAATTGATATTTCACGAGAACGGCGTGAGCTACCAAAATAATGAAAGGTGTTCTACAAACAAGAAACCATGCGAGACATAACTCATACCCGACTGAATCCCAGTCAGTATGCAATGTTCTATGTTTTTCGCCTCACATTTCGAAACAAAAAAACATCGAAAACTACATTTTTTCGAATTGTAAACCATTTATTTTTCAATTCATTAGAATTGCTGTAGAACACTAAATGAAGTTCCACATACATACTATGTACTTGATATTTCAATTTTTGTAGTTATGGCGAAAAAACGAATTTTATGTACCTACCTAAAATTGGCAAAGGCGGCTTAGATTCCTGCACGTGCATAGACAGTTCCCAGAGCATTAACAAATAACTCACCTTTTGTCATTGGATACTTGATTAATCAAGAGAAAAAATGCGAAACTGCAGTTGTCGAATTACAAAATTTCGAAACGAATTAAACTCTATCTTCCTAAATTTCATAATAATTGTTCGAAGTGATGGCCATTCACTTCTAGACATAGTTCTACTCGGCGTATAACATCCTGAGATGTGGCTCATCACATGAAAGAATTTTGCAGTCTATTATGCAAATCATATTTTGAAGTCACAAGTTCAGAATAAATTTTATCTTTCAGCGTTAGGTCAGGTGATCTTGGAGGCCACAAAGACGGACAGGTTGTTCCAATCCATGTATCTTCCAACATATCAGTTAAAATTCGATAATTTTCATTTGAGCGATGAGCTGGCGCTCCATGGAGTTGGTACCAACAACGCCTTGATTCAGCCACTGATAAAGTGTCAACGAAGTCACGTCCTCAAAATTTCCATATAAAGTTTTCATCATATACAAAATACGAAAATATGTTGTCCTTCAAAAGTGCAAACACATTAAAACTAAATTCATTTTGAGGATTTCTTTCTCTCGCAATAACGTATGTCACAAAAGTCTTGGGAAAAAAATCGAATAGATAAATTGATTACTGAAAAATATTTTATTGAATTGATTATATCATTAGGATCTCAACTCTTATCTAAACTCTATAAAATCGTATTTAAAGGATTGATAGGGGCCATCAGTCTTTGGACGACATCCACATCGATTTCTCGTATCTTCTGAAAGATTCTCTGTCTCAAACATTCTTCGTTTTGGGCTTTCCATCCATTGTCATACATTTTCCTTGTCATTAAACCCCAAAAATCGTCGATTGGTCTTGCTTGTGGAACGTTTGGGGGGTTATCTCCGCGAGGTACAAATGTGATGTTATTAGCCTCTAACCGCTCTCTCGGAACTCGCGCATGATGGGAAAAAGCAAAGTCTGGCCAAAACATTATTTCGTCATCAGCGTGATAGGTATTGATGAAATCTAACAATTTTGGGAGACATCTTCCAGTATATAGGTTTGCTTCAACAGCTTCGTATCTCACATGCCCTACATATTGTCTTGAAACCACAGCTTCAGAAATAGCACACCAAACCAAAACCTTGTCTTCAAATTTGTTCTTTGTTTTGAATTTTATTTCGTTCGGACAGACTTCTATGTTATTTGTATAGAAACCAGCATTACAGTTGATTTCAGAATGGGATAATGTAAAATATTTTTCATCATCCAAATTTATGGTTCTGTCATTTGCGAAGTGAATTCTTCTTAAGGCGCTGCAACATCTAGGGATATTTTCCAATTGATTCTGGGTGTATGTTGGACACTTACGCCTTTTACGATATTTACATCCCGCAGTCAGTAATTCTCGCCTTATTGTCTCATGAGAAGTACGAAAACATCTGGATAATTTTCGTAAGGATGTTCCTACTTTGTCTCTTGCTTCTTCTAAGAGTCTGTTTCTGCGGATTTCATTCAGAGCCTTCGGTCGACCACTTTTTGGCAAATTCAAGTCAGAAATATTCTGACCAAGAAAAATTTTGATGATTTCACGCTTAGAAACTCGACCAACTAAATTGTAAATAAACACCTCAAAAAAGGCTGGGGAACACTTACCAATATCTTCAAAATATGAATTTGATGATTCGAATTTATGGAAATCTTTCGGTTTTTGTTAGGATGTATTGTATATAATGTATTCTCAAGAAAACAAAATAATATTTGACTTCTCCTATTATAAAAAAAAAATTGAAATTTGAAAATGACGAAATTTGGTAAAACACAAAAAAAATCCTGAACTAATATTTTCGAAACGATATGGAAGCACTTAAATTTTTCAGTACCCAGAAAGTCTACCTCTGTTATTGATGACACTTTGGCATCGTCGCGGCATGCTCAGTATTAAATTGTCTATTACATTTTGGCCTAAGTCATTCCAAGCCCCCTGAACTGCTAATCGAAGCTCCTGTTCATGATGGAAGACGTTTTGACGCAGGAGATTTCTTTTTAGGGTGTCCCACACATGCTCGATGAGATTCAGATCTGGAGAGCAGGATGGCCACGGTAGAATATCGATATCATTCTCTTCAAGAACGTTCAAGACAACTCTTGCACGATGAGGAGGGGCATTATCTTGTTGGAAGAGTGGATTTTGACCCATTGTTTGGAGATACGGTACCACTACAGGTAAAACTATCTCATTTACGTAAGAATTTCCGTGAAGTTGTTCTGTATGAAAACGAGGTCAGTTCTTCCACCAAGGCGTATACCTCCCCAAAACATTACTGATCCGCCACCCCCTGTCTAACAACTTCTCGAGCATGCTGGAGACGGTTTTGCTTTCCAGGTTCCCTCCGTATTCGAATTCTTCCCGAATCGGGATAATAACTAGATCTAGATTCATCACTGAAGAGAACCTCTCTTGATCCCAGTTTACGTGTTCTTAGCACCAAGCTAAACGAGCAGCGCGATTTTCATGGGTCAGTTGTCTGGAGTGGAGTTGACCTTCGTGCAGTCGATTTCTCACAGTTTGGTCGGAAATTTGTACATTATGAACTCGTGATAGCTCTTGAGCTAATTGAGATGCTGTGGTAGTACGATCTCTTCTGGCTTGTAAAACCAAAAATCGGTCTTGGGCGACTGTTGTAATCCTGAAACGACCTGTATGGCGTTCTTCTACGCTACCTGTTTCATTAAAACGCGACCATAAACGGTTTATGACACTTGAGCTACTTCCCAGAACCCTGGATACTTCCCGTTGTGAGCTCCCAGCTTGGATCATGCCAACGGCTCGTAACATCTCTTCTTTAATCAAATGTCGTCTTTCCATGGTCGAATTACAAAACTTGAATCTTTTATTTGTGCTTACAACAAAAACAAAGTGCCAACTAACTGATTTCAAACACTGAATACATGAAATGATTATAAAGCAGCGTCGCATCTGCTGCATTTTTAGTTTTTAAAAAAAAAACTGAAATTTGTTGCGACACTCTACATAATTTGGTGAGAATTGGATGCAGGGGTTCATTTCTTAAAAAAATCATCCATACTGATCGTTCTGGATACGATATATCGATATTCAGAAGTGTTCCCTAGACTTTTTTGAGGTGTTTACTTCTTAGAAGCTCTAATTTGTGAGCCATTTTAGCGAACTTATTTAGACTTTTGACAGACAGAATACTCAATATAAATCATAAATGACATCTGTTGATCACGGCAACTAGGTCTTCCATGAATTGCGGGAACTATGCATGAAAAAACTTTTTCCCACGTCTTTCGTGACATACGTTTTGGTTGACCCAAAGGTGTGAGTTATTCCGGTTAAAAACCCCCTCATTAGAATTTAGCCTCATCCGTCCAGATAATCCTTTTGAGAAAATTGGGCTTCTCTTGTGTTCTGAGAAGGGGAATCTCACACAGGTCTATTCGAAGCTGTGGATCGCCAGCTTGTAGAGTTTGGACCGATGAAAATTTATAATGGTGCGGTTTATGTTCTTTTAGAATTCTGAGAATACTGAGGTAAATTCAGATCATGCTCTGCTATGCCAATGATGCACGTAGATTAACATCGTGAAACGTGAAATTTTGAGCAATGAGATTTCAGTTCAATATTTGTCACTTAGGCCTTGGAAGACAAAGTCAAGGTAGCAGATATTTAATTACATATTAAAATTATCATTGAAGGTTATAGCAAACAATACCAGCAAATACTTCTTTGTACATGCACAATTAATAACACTTTTCTTGGTGATAGTCAAAAATTATTGGTCCTGTAGAAACAGATGAGGCAGAAGTCGTTGATCTTAGGGAAATGGATGAGGTAGAGGTCTTCTATTTTAGAGTCTCCAATCACCTATGTCAGTTCAAGTTACAAAAGTCTCTTGTATTCGGAAAACCTATATTTCAACTTCGGAATCATCTAGATTTCAGGTCTTCAGGTAGAATTTATATTTCCACCTCTGGACTCCATCTACGACTCTCCACCTACGACCTATATTTTTGATATTGGTCACTACACAATATTTAAGATATAGATATATCTCTAATTCTCACTAGAGAACTTTTATATACTTTAATTATTTCAAATACGAACTAAGATGATTTTCAAGTTGAACTCATTAGTTTGAAGGTTGGCAGAAGAAAGACGGAAAGTGAAGATTCTAAAACCGATGGAATATAACATATAGTCGACTATGAGCACTAGATTGTTAGCCAGTGGCGTAACGGTTGGGCATAGATGGAGGGTTGATTGCAATGTGTTTTGAATTCAAATAGCTGTGACGTGATTTCAGCACGTTACAATCGAAATAAGCTAGAACGGCAATTTCATTCTCTTCATTGTTGACTACAGGCGATGAAAATGTTGATGGACCGTTCCAGTCGACAGAAAACTTGTAACGTATCTCCCGAATTTTTTAGCTGTCATATACGGCATATTTCGATATAATTCGTTAAATCTCCTATAAGTTCCACTCACATTCCGTCTTTCATCTCCATGAATGGAAAATAAATCGAGTATTTGCTCATTTGTGCAGATAGCCATTATGTTCGAATAAATTCGACTGACAATTAAAACAATAATAGTTTGTTATCTATGCTCAGGAGTTTGTCTGTGCTCTGGAATATCTCTATGCACGTGCAGAAATCTAAGCCTCCTTTACCAACTTCAAGTGTGTACGTAAAATTCGTTTTATCGCCATTACTTGAAAACTTTAAATCTCAGGTACGAGGTATGTATGGGGAACTTGATTTAGTTTTTTACGGCAAATGTAATGAATTGAAAAAAAATATGGGTTACACTTTGATACAACGTAGTTTCGATGTTTCTTCGTTTCAAAATGAGAGGTGTTACAGTTCGATTTTTCACAGTCACAGTCCTTTTGATTTGAGCACTAATATAGCCCATGTTTCAAGAGTAATTTTTCAGTTTTCTAAAGTCTCAACCATTTATTAAGGTATAATACGGTAAAAATTCAATCCTTGCAGTTTGGTATACACATCCAGTAATCTGTTTCAATAATTACATTCACATATAACTGATTATTCCAAAGTAACTTCAATGCACATCATAGTCATTCTGGTTCATAGCTCTTTCAAAATTGATTTTCTCATTCATTGCACCTAAAACAAATAAAATCAAGTGACTTATCAATAGTAAAACCTTTCGTGATAATCGTTACCTTTCTTTCACTTCATTCTATTCGAAAATTAACGTAAGGTTATTTGAGATCTTTGTGGTGACAATTCGTTTACCTTGATAGCGGTAGTTCTAGGTTGTCTTTCTCAACTCACTTCAACTATCTATATATATATATATATATATATATATATATATATATATATATATATATATATATATATATATATATATTCTTTTGAAAAGAGAGGATTTACAAAAATTTGAATAATTGAATATTCAATAAATGCTTCTATCTATAATTTTGATGTGTGTCAGTAAAAAACAGAAGTGTGAGCTCAGGGAACCATACTATCTTGTATATGATTCAATAAACGATTGGAAACCTGAGGGAAAAAAATAGCGGCAGACTATTGCACTAGCAATATGTTTATGTTGTGTTAGTGTCGTGTGTACATAAAGAGTACCAAAGATTTTTCTGCTTAGCCGCTTCATTCTCTCTTGCATTCCATGATTTCCAAACGAAGACAAGGGTGAAAGGAAGGGGGTTTGGGACAGGAATCTCTAACAATGGAAAAAGAAAACCAGCAGAAAAATATTTCAACAATCATACTTCTTATATGTATAAACAAATCTAAGAAAAGATTGCACATAGGAAGCAAGATCATGAAATAGGAACTACGAAGTAACGTGCCGAAGGTTTCAGTGATCACATAAATAATTTTCCAACTTAGTTCAAGAATTATTTCAATTCAGTTTCGCTTAATACCCATAGACACTTTTCAAGTATTCACTAAATTCAAAATTAACTCTTTGCCTTTTTTTTTGGCATCTCTTTCATACTTTTGGCTTCATTGATTTCAGTCTATGCCCATTAAATTCTTCCAGAAGTACGTTGAGATGTTTGCTTCTGACATTTTATGGTTTTTATGAACGTTGAAATCTATATATTCATTGGGAAATGAGAAAACGTCCTCTTTTCCATTTTAACCATCTTGTAAAGCTCAAAACTCGTGTTCCGTTAAGTACCTGCTAGCTGCAGCCCGAGTTAAAAGTTCGATAGTTGTGAAATATTTCATTGGTTTAACGAACAATTCAGGCTGTAAGGCGAATATAGTTTAAATCTGCTTGTCAGGATAGTCTATGCTACAGAGTACAGAGATTAGTGAATTTTGGAACATGCGGTTGAAGGAACTTATACCAGGGGTAAGACTGGAGCTAAAACTTTTTCAATTGTACCTTTACTGAATTAGTATTTTTTTCTTATTCAATTTAATAGATCTTGAAATCAATTATTTTCAAAGCACCTCTTGAATCTTTCCACCTTTGAAAGCCTTGTATACTCTGGAACTGGAGAAACCGATCATATAGAACTTTGAGACCGTTTTTTTTCACCTCACCTTTTACCCACCCTCAGCAGCAATAGTTTAAGCAATAGAACCGATCCAACTGTAACCTACCGACCTCACCTACAGTACTAGCAAACTCTACGTCAACTTTGTGACATACTTTGGGGACCATCTTTACTTGAAGACAATCATGTCAAGATAAGTACCTTGGTCATTTAAATTGTTTCCATTTTCCGCTGAGTTTCAATTCTATTCAGCTCAGAAGTGATTTCCTAACCATAAGAGAGCTGATTGTTTCTTAGAATTTTAGAAGTAAGCTAGTTTTTTTTTCAAGAGTGCAGTAAGGAATTTTACGTTGTATGGAAAGAGAGTTGAAGTCTAGAGAGAGATCTCAGCTATAATTGTGATATAGATTTTCAATTGTTTTGCCTGTCTGAATAGCGTCTCTCACCAATTTTTTAAATTTATTTATTTATTTGTGTTGTAGTATAGTTAAATTAGTCAATTTTGTGTATGTAGGTACCTACTTGTTAAACGTCACTTTGTATTTAATATTTCGTTTCATGTCAAATTTAGTCAATTTTGAAGTTACCCTTTCTTGAGTTTTCTTAACTAATTTATTTTTTATAGTATTAAATTTTGCTAGTTCAATTCTGGCTGTCAAGTAAATATTAGCTTGAATAAATTTGGTAGTTTCATATGATGAGCTACCTCTTTTCTGTATCGTATAGAGTGACTGATACCGCTTTCTATAGGTATTCTGACGGAAGTGTACACGCCGTACCAACACATTATAGAGGCGGAAAAAAGAGTATACTGACTGAGATTCAGTCGGATATAAGTTATGTCCCGCATGGTTTCTTGTTTGCAAAACAACTTTCATTTTGGCAGCCCACGATGTTCTCGAGATATATCACTCAACTTGGGATACCCTGTATAATAGAATCTACAGGGCTCTTTTGTTCCATAGAAACAGATTTTTATAAATGAACCAAAGTCTTGAACGAAAAATGATCATCCCGTTTTCAAGGTTGCGAATGCAGAAACAAAACTATTTTACCTGTTTACTCACAAAATAAGTGACGTGTCTGCCACATAATTCGCAAATGTTACTAAAGCCTTCCTCTATTAAATGTTTAGAATGTCCTTCAAATAAATTCGCAATCCTTTGCATATTCTCAGAAAGAGCTTTGTGTTTCACCTTCATTGTCGATTTGCATACCTCGTAAGGTGATCTGCATAGAAAAGATGCAAGGTCTTCCAGACGGAGTTAATTTCTGTTCAAATATTCGTACTATTGAAAATAGGCGAAAGGAGAAGGATTTATTTGAGAAGGGTGAACCTTGAATTTTGCAGATTGTAAAGGTAAATTATCGTTATTCTTGTGGTTCAACAATTTATGGTTAGGTAATATAAATGGCCAAGAATAGATAATGGATGTCAGGTACGCACACTGTAACAAAATACAATCCATTTATTGGTGAATTCCTCTGAAATATTGCTATCTGTAAAGTAGGAAGTTTTGAAGTTTGCTTCAACTGATAACTTACCTTGTTGATAAAGTTAACAAATTAACATTTCAAAAGATTTATGGAATACATGTTCCAATGAGGAAGACTCTGTTAATTTTATCTAATAAAGATTACACAAACGAACCAATATGAAATCCAAGTTATGTTGAGTGTTGTTTCGGAAACTAATATTTTTGTGATCTTCAATTTAGAATTGATGAGATAATTTCGATGAAATCACACGATCAGATAATGAATGTGAGTTACTTTCACCTCTTAGAATAATTGTTTTTGAAGTCCCATCCTGCATTTCGGTAATATTCCTATCATTGAGTGTACGGGGGGTAACAGAAAAAAAATGTTGACATATAATAAAAAGTCTGAAGATGGCGCATTTTTCCTCTCATGGGCCTCATAACCTAAAACTTCATGATATTCCTTTCCAAATAAATAGAAACAAGAAATCTCATAAAAAATATTCAATTAAACTTGTAAAATTTTAGGAAGTGAGAAGATCTTCCGTTTAATTTTTTCTATATCGACAGGTTGATTATTGTTCGAAATAAATACGAAAAACCATAAATAACTGACTATTTTGTTGAACATCATTTGACTCACTTTGGCTTGCCTCACCTTCTGTCTCGTAGAATCTATGTTGATGTAATGTTTGCATACAAGGTAATGAACTCCTATATAAATTGTCGTGGTATACTTGAACTTTCTTCTTTGCACATTCCATGTCGTATTGTACGACGCAGCAATTTGCTGCATGTCGACTTCCATCGAACAAATTATGATCAATACACCCCTCTTACGAGAATATGCAGTAGGGTGAATTCAGTAGTTGATGATATTGATCTTTTTGCTTATATAATAGACTTTCTTATTTTTAAACTGCACTCAAGTTGTCTCTTTTCAATAATTAGTTGTCAATATGTTATTGGGATATTACTTAATTAATTTTATATTATTGCTATTATACTATTGAGTTTTGTTATATCTTTAGGTATTTTTTTCAGTATTCTCAAAGGTGTCCCGTTATTTATTTATTATATGCCCAAAATAATTTTTCCTCTTTCGTTTTTTATGAAGAATATATCTATAGAAAAGAAAACTTTCGAATACTGCGGAAATTTCTGGAACTTCTATTCATTCAATAAATATCTGTGGCATCAACTTCACTTCTAAATAAATCATATTTATGACAACCGTTCAACGTCGAACACATGGTGTTCCTCCCAAGACAATAATCTTCAGTTTCTAAGCCTTATTGCCCTAATTTCACTGCGCCTAACAATAAAAGCGAACAATACAAATGAAGTGGAAAGATATTATGCAAATCCTCTTTCATTTCTTTCAAATAGAAACCAAACCATAATTTTTGGTGACCTACTTAGAACCATGTGTACAGAAATTTCTTAAATATTCATAAAATCTGTGGCTGAAGATAGTACAAAAGAATCGGTACCGAATTCCTGCTGTGTCAGAAGCAGATCTAAAGCAGGGTCGTAAATTAAACCAAATAGAAATCGGGTTTGCGAAATTGCGCAATAACTATGAGGTAAGAATCCTTATTTCAGTTATATTGTTGACTTGTCTGAATTTAGTTTATGTTTGGGTGTTTTTGAAATGTACGGTGATAGAAGTTCAACGAAGAATTTTCATTTATGGATTGTATGAAGAGTCAAGGTACGTATCAAATATGCAATCATTATTATATACTTTTAATTCATATCAAGAATAGAACAGTAATATTTTAAATTCAAGATATCAGAAAAATTTTCATATAATAGCTTTTCGTAATACTATTCTTTTTCGGATACTAATGGTTTGAAAAAAACATGATTTGAAAAAATTAAAAAAAGCACATTAACTATCAGAGAAGAGACAAAGGGGGTAGATGGCAAACATACATTGAAAATGGCAAATTTTCGATCATATATCTGGTCTTACCACGTTTTCATCTCAACAAATTTATCAAAATTAATAAATTGAAATCTAATATAGGGGATGTATGTGTTGACAGATTTCGACGTTTTAGTACTGCAGCTATGTGAAAAATTGTTAATAAAGGAAAATGACTCCCTCTTCCTCGTGATGTTTCGTCATGAGAAATTCATTGCCGCGATCAGATTCAAGTTATTTGAGTTGTGCCAATATCTTTGTTGTTTTTGAAGTTATGTATATATGGTTTAAACATTCGATAGGCACTTTTTGACGGAAAATCGTACTACGTGCGGAGCTTTAAAATTTCCTTTTTGTTCGGTTACATATATAACGCAAACTTGCGTTTTCTGAATATTAATCTCAGGCAATTTCTTTTGTTCGTTTATTTTCCTTTTCAAACATATATTACATGTGCACTCAATTATTTTCATCTTGTAATGAAAAACCGAAAATTGCATAACTTTATTTTAATTTCATCTAGAAACTATATGGCCATTTACAGAGATTGCTTAAGTATGTTCTGTGTACTTATTATGATAGTTTGAAAATCAATTCTCACAACGAGAATTTAGATAAATTATTTAATGTTTTTCATCAAGTTACAACTATTGTGTGAATATTGTATACTGTGCAAAAACAAAGCGGTCATGTCGTCCAAAAAGTTGATTTGATATGATTGAATGTTATATTCAAAACAATCACTCAGGTGCTGCAGAAAGTGTTTCTTTGGATCGTTTTCCTAACAAACGACATCTTCATGCAACTATAAGATAAATTGAGGGAAAACCTCATGAACATACATTTAACGTTCCAAGGAAGTGAGAATATGAAGTGGCTGATGAAGAGGATGCAACAATTGTTGTAATATGTAGTATAACTGCCAACTCGTCTATTTCGAGCAGGCAATTTGGAATAGAAATAAGGGTATCTAAGAGTCGAGCGCTCAGTATTCTCAAGTAAAACAGATGTAAACTTTATGAAATGAGAATATCCATGTTATTATAGCCAGGAGATTTTCAAGGTCGACTTGATTCTTGAAATTTGTTTCTGCAAAAATCTGAAGAGAATCCTCAGAAATAATTAGGACTGATGAAGTTCGAATTAGTAGTGATGGAATATTCAATCGTCAACATACGTGGTCACAACACCATATTAATATTCAACGATATGGGTTTAAAATTATCGTACGGCATTGTCGCTTCGTTAATTCAAAAATTATATTGATGAAAGCATAGAACGTACTTAAGTTTTTTCAATCATTGCATGCAAATTCTGTGAATGAACATAGAGTTACTAGATAAACTTAGAAAAAAGTTATACAATTATCGATTTTTCATTAAAACACTTCCCCGATGAAAAACTTGAGTGCACATATAATATAGTTTTGAAAAGGAAAAAAGTCTATTCAACAAAATCAAAGTTGCCTACGGTTACGTTAAGAAAAACGTAAGTGTGCATTATAACTCAAAAACCGTTTTTTTTCGCCTCTAGTCCGATACTACGTAAAAAATGGGTCCAGAATGTCGAAACCATTTCTACAAACTTCAAAAACAATCGAGAAACTGACACTTGACTGATTCCGACCATTTTCGAAATTTCCAAATAACTATAAAACCGAAAGAAACTATCTGGAATATGTTGCAGCAATGAATTCCTCGAACGCAAAAAAGAATACGAGGAAGGAGGGATAATTTTCCCCATTCACAATATTTCACATAGCTGCAGTACTAAAACATTGGAATATGTTCACCCTGTTCGTAAAAAATATTAAAGAAACACTCGAAATTATTTTCAAGTGAGTCACTTTTTTGTAACAAGTGATATTCATACTTTTAATCTACTCATCATTAGTTTTTATTCGAAAATTCAGGTACCAGATATCGGGCACAGCAGTGAGGTGAAATATATGTAAAAATAAAGAACACATTAAATGCTTCCATCATTTCATGGTGTAATTTAATCATCTGTTTAAAATTCTACCAGATAAGTAGGAACTAGTTTCTGGGCTGATTAATTTCTACTATATATTCCCTTGGCTTAATTTCTTCATTTTTTCCTTCATATGCCTTTATTTCAAATAATTCACCGGATAATCCGGAGATCTGACCGTCTAATTAACTGGACCACCCAGGTCTATCTAACGATTAGAATATTCGGTCTTCAAGTGATTCCTCAAATTAGAGAGGAATTTGGCATATCAATAACATCTTATTATAAGTTAAATGGTACAATTTTGAAATCGAATTCTACCAATTATAAGCCAACTAGTCATTAAAAATTAACTGTTATCAAAGACAATACAAATAATAATAGAAAACAATTCGGAAAATTACTTGACCCAGATGTTGGAAGGTCGTGAACTATCAAATATAACAAAACTACACATAGTTGTTATTTTTTATGCATGAAAATTCATTCTGTATGGTTTAAGCCGTTACTATTTAGTAGTTAAGCATGCTTAAAACTCAAATGGAACATAAACTATGTTTTACTGTCAACGAATAAATTTGAACTCTCATTGGACAGTATGAAACTAAGTATAAAAATCCGTGGTTTTTATTAATGGGTGCTTATTGACTTAGGAAAAACCAAATTATAAGTATAAGGTTTAAAAACTATTAAAATATTATTATTATTTCAATAAATCAAAACTTTCGGATTTATATAAATCAATCTAATCGTTTATTATATCTGAGTTATTATTGCAGAGTGATTTGAAAATTTCAACTGACGTTAAGTAATTGAGTTTTCCACTTTTGATCAACCTGATGAAGAAAATGGGAAATCACGAATTCCCTGAAATGCTGTAGCTTTTTGTGATACAGAAATCCCAGTAAAAGATAAAGCTCCGTAATTCAGCGTTTTTCATTTTTTAGTTCTGCTTCAAATGGGAAAGGAATGAACTACCCCTGAGATTTATTTTCCCGCAATTTCGAATAGACTAATATTTTTCAAAAACTCGCGTTGCTCTGGTTCATCACGATCTGGAATTCGGTCCCGATAGAGTCGAAAAGCTCGAGCATTTCTTTTATTAGATTGAAAATAGGCTTGAATCATGTGTATATTCACTTGATTTTTGTCTTACATATTTATTAATTCTCTGAAAAAGACTCGAAACGAAACAATAAAAGGAATTAATGGGTAGGTACCTAATCGGTCCTAATTTTTCGTTAATAATTGCATTATAATTCTATGAAGACTGCTCTGTGATCTTCAATGCTATTCCGTCATTCACGATTCACTAGAATGTTTTGTTACGTTTTGAGTCATTTTTTAACCAAAATACGAATTGAAGTGGGTTATATAAACTGAAATAATGATCGAAACATTTTTTGGAATGAAAAAATGTTTACGTCAAACTCAAGCAGTCGCCCATTTTGCGAATTTCCTTGCAGAATTGAAAATGTGAGTTTTTTGTCAAACTTTTTCGATAATTTATTTGTTTCCGGAAAAACAGCCTTAAAAGTGTTACATTTTTCGCAGAAGGTACTCAAAATTGAATGAGAAACGAAAATAAAAATGAAAATACTGGGTTAACTTCTGGTATATCTGAAGGTGACATACCAATTAAAATGTTTCAGGCTATCAGAACGTCAAGCAAGATGCAATTCTGATTTTGTTTCATTGAAATCGATCAACAATTGTAGGAGCTATGGCTTGAGGCGTTTTTCACACCAAAAACATTGGCGTAATAATATAACTGTAAAAATAGTTCATAATTAATGAATAATGATTTCATTTTCAACTTACTGACATGAGCACTATTCAAACACACCTGACAGCAATATTCTGCTGCTGAATATACTAAAGCTGAAGCAGTAGTTCGCAAAGTAGAGACTCCGGCGCCCCAATTAGATCCAGCTAGTTTATGTAGTATATTGTTTCTTGTTTTCAACTTCTGACATAAATTATCAATATGAAATTTGAAAGACAAAGAACGATCTAGCTTTACACCAAGATATGTTGGAGTGAAATTCTTAATGCAATTTACAGAACTATTTTTTATATGACGGAAAGAAATCAAGTAAAGGGGAATCATTGCCAAAATCTACCTCTTAATTCAATAATATGATGGAATAGTATATTCTGTAACTGGATTAGGATGGAAAAAATCGATGCGAGTGGAACAAGTATAGAATTTTCTCATTCTTCCCGAGTAACAGAGTGTATTCTCTCCACGACCACATAGTATGAATCGAAAATAAATGAATCCAATCAGAAAAATAATAAAACAAGTTATTTATTGAAACATGTATCTATTTTTAAAAGTATAAATATTTATAGTGTTTGAACAATTATTGAAAACCAAAACATTGCAATTAACATTGCCATAAACCCAAATCTTCAATGTCGGAAATTTCAATGTTATAAAGTTCATTCATCAACACCAATGACAAAGGCGACTTACAAATATGATTTACCTATATATATATATATATATATATATATATATATATATATATATATATATATATAGTATGTCACAACTTGAGGGGTAAATCTACGTGCAATTTTAAGAAAAAAAGTTCATATAAACATAGGTCCGCAAAAGCTACAAGGTGTTGAAATTTACGGAAAAATTTGGTTTTTTCTTCAGAACTCTTGTAGTTTGAGATATTCAGCCTAAATTTGGAATTCAAGCTATCTTTCACAGCCTTCATCATTACACGTCCTAAATTTCAACAAGAATCTACAAGGTGTTTTCTTTTCCAGAGCCATGTCTTCTTTTGTCCTTTCAAACTCTTTTACAGTACGCCACTCATCAGCCTACCATCAATTATCGTTATCTTCGTTCAATTTAGAAACTTTTTTACAATTACAAATAGTAGTTTTTTCGTATCTCCGACCGTTCTCGAGCAAAAATTTATTAAACGATTGTATGCATTCGCTGAATCGAAAGCACTTCTAATTAAAAAAAATGACTAGTAGGCTTTGATTTTTTTCATTTATTTATTCATTTTGACTGTTGCTAAAGTTGAACCAGTGTCTGCTCGAATTGTTCATTGAATTAACGATTACTTTTAAGACTTTTGAAGCTATTGCTGTAAGAAAAAATGGCTAATTTTACTAACGCCGAATTGGCTGATATACATTACATGTACGGTCTGGCTGACAGAAACCCAACAGAAGCTAGGTGATTATATCAGGGGCACTTTCCAAATCGAGTAACACCAGACAAGCGAACATTTTCAAATAACCACAGAAGGTTGAGGAATACTGGTACTATTACTGCAAATAATCATTCAAAAGGTGCAACTCAAACTATGAGACTATAAGAACTCCAGATATTGAGGAAACAGTTTTGAATTGTATTGATTTGAATCCTCATGTGAGTAAAAGAAAAATTGGAAATCAGTTGAATATTTCACATGTTATAGTTTGGTCTTTTATTGTACCCGTTTCGTATTCAACGCGTCCAAACTCTACTTCCTCGAGATTTTCCTTCAAGATTGAATTTCTACTGATGGTTCTTAGATGAAATCAGAGAAAATTCTCATTTTCATAGTGAAATAATGTTCACAGACGACGCTAATTTTTCTAGAACTGCTATCTCAAATTTTCACAATAATCATTATTGACTGAGGAAACCCCTTTTGATTGAAGATTCAACAATTATATATATATATATATATATATATATATATATATATATATATATATATATATATATATATATATATATATATATATATATATATATATATATATTGAACGAAGATGACGAAAATTGATTGTACACTGATTTTGATATGATGTGAATGAAAATCTGAAATTGATTTGAGTTTGGTATTTAGTTGCTTAGCTAATCAACATGTTCTGAGTGCAATTCTTTTTATATAGGTCAAACAGGACGCTCATTCAAGGCTAGATACAAAGAACATTTCCGGTCATTCCTACATCAGAAATATGATTCAGCTTAAGCTGCACATTGTCTGAATGAATGTCATCCTTTTCCAGAACTTTAACAGCTAAAAATTCTTCATTCCTGTGATAAATCTCAATTTCTTTGAATCGATAGAAATTTTCAAGGCATCTAGGGTAGAAAGGGTTAAGCTCCTTAACGACCAGGTAGACTTAATTACCTACCAGTCACTATTATTCAAGTTACTGTGACCTCTACTAGCATTTTATTGATGGTAATTCCTGTATTGTACATGAGTATTCAGTTTTCATTAACTTGTTGTTGATAATGGACGTATGTCCGAAACCGGTGCAACCGATGTAAAAAATTTTGTCATTCTTTACATCAATAAATTAGTGATAGTTAAAACATAGTAACTTGTTTTATTTTATTATTCATTATATTTATATTCTCCCTTTTATCTATGTACAAAGTTGTCATAATTTCTGTACATTCATTCGTTTAAAGAAGCTACGGTGTAGCAAAACGCGTTACGAATCACAATTATACAGTAAAATTCCTCAAAACAATACATTTTTCTCAATTAAATGGTTCGCGTGATTAAAATTTGTTTATCTGTTGATGAAACAATATAATGATCATTGATTATATTGAAATTTCTGTAGGTTCTACCAATATACATCTTACTAAACTACTGCAGCTAAGTTGGCATGTACCAGATTTCTTCCTTTATCTATCTTAGATGGAAAATTAGTGTCTATTATTTAATTTGGTAATAGTTGAATGTTAGAAGTTGATTGAATCGTTTTATTTTTGAATGAATTGAATTTATAAACTTAAATATTTAGCTGATGTTCCTACTCAGTAAAATATACAATGATATCCACATACCGAGACCTATATAAAGAATATTCAACTGAAAGGTTGCTTTATATTGAAGTTATCAATGAAAATTTCTGCTAATATGGGAGTGAATGGATTTTCTACGATAAGGCCCTCGTCCGAACGAGAAAATGAAGACTCAAAAACAAGGTAACTGTTTCACACACATATCTGATAACAACAATATTTGGTGTTGAATTAAAGGGTTCACGTTGTTAAGGCACCTTCTTTCCAAATATTTCAGATCATATCTAATATGTTGTGCCTTAGTTTAGTTTTCATTTTGTATCTGTCTGATGAAGTCGCTGTATCGTTGGAACGCCTTACAAATAAAGTGAAGTGTAAACCAACTTTTTTTATTTATCATGAGGGATTCATCTTAACAACTTTCTACTGAAGAATAAATATAAGAAGGAGTTTGATTTTAACATCTCCTGCGTAGGTTAAAGTACGTTTTATGTTCACAAGAAGAACACTTAATCATTTTACGAATATATCGAGAGTTATGCAGTCCACCCGTGGATATTAAAATGGAATTATTGATTTAGTGTTGTCATTTCTTAGTAGTCTCCATTCATTACTCAGAAAGAATGTTATGCAATATTAACCTTTCTCCTCAAGAATTACCTAATATTCATAAAAGTTGCTGGTAGCAAGTCCGATTTACAACTCCCGATGATCTCCGTTATGTGTGAACTGTTACGAAACTATAATTAACCGCGAAGTAGTTAACAGTTCGTGATTGGCATCCTATATACCTTTCTAATTGTCTGTTTCATATGTAAGTATGATACATTTCTCTTCACTATTTTACGGCGAAGGAGAACTTAAAAGATGTTGAGTTTGTGCAATTGTAAGGTATAGCTGACTTCGGGTAGCTATCAATTGTTTTTGAAAAAATAGGATTTTATTTTGAGTTAAATTGATCGAGGCGTGTAAAATATCTAATTCAAGTTTCGTCTTTTTGAGGCTCAAAAATCGGCAGCTTCAAGAATAAATGCTTATTAACGAATGAAATAACATCTTTTAATTTAAATATACAGTGCCTAACAAAGAAAGTTGATACTCTGAGCAATTTTTCAAAAAATAACGGCAGCTTTATTGCATTTATGACTGAACATTGTATTAAAAATACGAACGAAAATTTTGTCGTACAGGTATACCAAATAGCGAGTTGCTATCCAAGTGGGGTTGCTTTCTATTGTGTGCACTAGTATTGGTAGAAAATGGAACCCAATTTGAAACACTGAACACAATAAATGCATTTTCTGTAGAAAAACATGTGGAAATTGCTGCAGCTAAGATAGCACATCAGAGTTTGACTCTTCTTTCTATATATGACGATTGAAAAACTTGTTTTTTTCTTCAAAACTCCTGCAGTTTTTGAGATATGCAGCCCAAATTTGGAATGCAAGCTATTTTTTACAACCTCCATCATTACAGTATTAATATTTCAACTGAAATTCATAAAGTGTTCTTTTTTTCAAGGCCATGAACAGCGTACAATCAATTTTCATCGTCTTCGTTGGATTTAAAAACTTTTTTGACACCTGTAATTTTTTCGTATCCCCAACCGTTTCCGAGTGAAAAATTATTGAATTTGACTTATTAGAATTGTATGTTATTCGCTAAATAAGAAAAAAACAAAAGTAGTACTCGATAGGTATGCCCAAGATTTGCTTTTATTTTGATAGCTCGTCTTTTGAGACTCAACTTATACTTATTCAATATCAGACTAAAAAAAAGAACAATTAATAACTAAATAAATTGCTGGAAGTGTCATCCATCTGCAAGAATACAGGCCTCTGTGTTTTTCGCATATTATCACGCACTTTTTAAAATATTCCTGGGGTATTTCTTATCGTGTCACAAGAGGTTATTATTCGATTTCTCAATTCTTCTTTCTGGAGTCGTAAAAATTAAACTTTTGAGATATCCCTATAAGAAAAAGTCTAAACTATTTGAGTCTGGGGACCTAGACGGCCATGGTTCTGGCCCACCTCGACCTATCTATCGGTTGTTAAATGTATTATTCCAGAATTACCTAGCTTCTCCACTTAAATGTGCTGGTGCCCCGTCATACATGAACCACATTATGTTTCCCACCAAAAGTGGCACATCCTTGAGCAATAAAGGTAACTCCTCAAGAAATTGCGGGACCGTTTAGTCTGTTAGGCAAAACAAATTGCCCGATCAAATTATTTCCAATTATTCCGACCCAGACATTTAGTGAGAATTTTTCTTGATGATAAGATTCGTCAATCAAATGGGGGTTTTCCTCAGCCCAATGAAAATCTTCCATCACACCTCGGCCGTTGTTGAATGCACTGTACCACTCAATTCACCGTAAAGCTTCTGTAACATTTTCAGTGTTTCGGCACACGAAATTCCATTTGCAATACAAAATTTGAGACAAATTCTTTGTTCGATATTTTCATCCTTTGTAAAAATCGCAATACACACTTGTCGAATTGACAAATTCAAGTAATCATTCAAACAGAATTTTTGAATTATCAATATCCGGTACTGTTTTGACTGAACTTATAACAACAAAAAACTTTCTTCAGTACATTTACTGAAGTACGGTACATTTACCCTATCTTGTATATCTGACTTCTCACACACTAAGAGTCCGTGGATTCATTGCCCTTTTCGAATGTCAAGCAACTCATCGTTGCATTCTATAATAGGAAAATTCATAAGAAATCAGTTCGTTTTTCATATTACCTTAATTAACTCAAATTGTCATGAAAACCACTCCGAACCGATTAAATCAAGATAAAATCGTCGCAGAGTTCAGTACGCTGTCTACAATTTTCTCAGATAGAAGAAGCCCAGTGTAATTTTCTCAGCGCCAAGCAAACAGGTAATTGCGTTTATCATTTTGATCGCACACTTCCAGGCCAAACAGTGCCGCGTTATTTGTCGAACAATTTTCCAAAGCGCGACTTTTATCTGCGATCCTCCTTCGTGCACGTGATTCAGCTTATTAAAATTATAAGTTCCACTACTGCGTATTAGCTACAATCTAATGCATAATAAAGTACATGTAGGTATACATGTTGGATTGGCAGGATAAAGAAACATGACTAACGACTTATGAGTGTATTATGCGGTGTGTAATTTCACTTCTTGTTATTTGGAATTCATCAGATTACTTGTCGGGGGTTATTTATGGCTTCTTAGATTAGCCACCTTGTTTTTTTGATCAATAGGCTTGGATTTGTTTCGTGTATACCTCGTAGTGCATGCAGCTTTAGAGAATATGCGAGTATACGAAGGAGGTCCCAGAAGTACCTAGTTTGACCTAGAGAAGGCGGTAGGTGTTATGTTATGACATTGTTGAAAGATAAACAATCTATAATGCATAAAATATAAAAAAATTGGTCGTCGTTATGCCACACAATACTTTACAAGATCTCACCCCAACAAGTTGTAACAGTCCGATTCATCGAATTAATCATTTATATCTTTTAAACTCAGTTTTCATAATTATATTAAAAATTCAATCTCATTTCATCAAGCTAAATGTTCAAACAGTTTGAAGTAAGTTAGGTAAACATTGAAAATATGCGTTTTTTCCTGCAAATTGATTGGAATTGTGACATATCCAGAACAGTACTGTACAAGTTGGAATATTGTCGGTCTACAATTCAATACCTAAGTTATTTAATATCTGAAAAGTATGTTCATTAATGCATATTTAGTTAGCAGCACTGTCCAACAAAGCTTTAATTTCTTTACCATAGATATTAACTGAAATTTGATTGAGGAGGTCGTTACTTGATGAAAATCGATATACATATTTTCAATGAAATAAAACTAAAGTATTTAGATTTTCAATATATATACAAAACTTTGACCGGTTTCAATACACTGTGGCTTCATCAGATAGATACAAACTAATGAACAGAGTTATTCCTATATATTAGTCTTATTTCCTACTTAATATTACAATAGGTACAAGAGGTATGTTGGAAAACCAATCGGAGTTGCTTACTATATGAATTGAAAAGATTGAGTAAAGGAGAAGGATTTAGATCTAATTGACTATTAAGAAACCTACCTGAATTCTTTTCTGTGTTGATCTCTATAATTTCCAATAGATTGAGTTTTTGTCTGTTATTTTCATTGTGTAAAATTTTGAAATTATCATTAAAGTTATGGTTTTCTTCGAGTATGTGATTAGAATAATGGGAATCTGATTTATGATAATTAAAACTACGTTTGTGCTCGGATAATCTAACTTTGAAATTTCTGAAAGTTCTACCAATATGAATTTTGTTACAATCCCCGCAAGACAGTTTATAAACACCGGATTTATTACTTTTATCAATTTTAGATTTGCAGTTTTTGATATGTCGGCCTAAAGAATTATCAGTTCGGAATGCTATATTGAAATTATAATGCGAGAGGAATGATTTTGATTTTAGACTAGGATTACCAATATAAGTGAGGCTGTTGTATTTTGTGTTTGAACTTTTTATATTTGGAAATACTTCCTGGATTGCTTTTTGAAATTTTTTGCGTGAAATCATGTTCTCAATCATAGTTGGACTGTAACCGTTATTGACTGCTATTTGTTCCATTAGGTATATTTAGCTCTTTTATGAAATTATTTTGTGACATTGGGAAATAAATGAGTCTATGTACCATACTATTGTAAGCTGCTAATTTATGTGGATAAGGGTGTGTAGATGAGCTGTGAATAGTAATATCTGTATGCGATGGCTTATGAAAAATATAAAAATCATGTTTGCCGTTAATTTTAGTAATAGTTAAATCCAGAAAGTTAATGGAGTTTTCTGTTTCTATCTCTAAAGTGAATTTAATATTATCGTGAATTTTGTTAATGAATATTTTGAATGACTCTAATTGTCTGTTTGTGTCAGTGAAACAACAAATGATATCGTCGACATACCTAAACCAATAAATAAAGTGTTTGAATAACGGATGTTCTTGGATAGTTTTTTCAATATTATCCATGAAAATTTCAGCGAGCAGAGGACTCAGAGGATTACACATGATTAAACCTTTTTTACTATTATATAATACACCATTGAATTTAAAATAATATTGTTCTAAACAAATTTCTAAAAGGTGTAAGATTTCTGATTGAATTATCGGATTGACTTTATTAATTTGAAGGGCGTTCTTGATGAGTTTCACTGTATCACTAATCTAACCAAACTTTCACGCTTTCTCATAGACATCATTCGACAGTACGCTAATTTTGAACCTAAATTCTCAATACAAAACTCTTCAGTCCTAATAAATAAAATTCAGCACACGATACTATCACTGAACGCTAAAATTATGTTATGGGATGTAGTAAATCTCTTCATACCTAGTGTTCCTATTAGTGATATAGTGAAACTCATCAAGAACGCCCTTCAAATTAATAAAGTCAATCCGATAATTCAATCAGAAATTTTACACCTTTTAGAAATTGTATATAATATAAATAATATAAATGTATATTCCAAATATAGGTACTCCACTATTATTTTTTTTCGATATCTTGGATATGAATAATAATCAAAAAAAGAATACACCAAAAATACAGCTCTGGATGAAAACAAAGAAGAATGGCGAATTTAAATACATTACACTTGACTACATTCCCCAAATGCCTTAACAGACAGATAGAGTTTAGAAAAGCACAAAAGTAGGTTACAAGCCAAATATTTCGACAAAAAGTTATTGATGATATTTTTCATATTTAAATAAGTACTTATAGACAATTAAATCTCTTTTCGAAATTCTTCAATGTATTTTACGATACGATCCAGTTCAAAATGGAAATTGAAAATATGCATAAGACACTCAATTTCATAGATATTCAAATTATAACAACTGATAATTATCTTGAACTTGAGATTTATCGAAAACCAACATTCACTGATACCATAATCCATGATAGTAGTTTCCATACGCATAAAATCAAATTGACCGCGTTTCATACATTTGTGCATAGAATACTGATGGTTCCCCTTTCATGAAAAACTGAAAAAGAAATCAGAGTTCCGAAAGCATTAGCAACAACAAAAGGGTAAGACAATATATATAATTAATAGATAGATAGATACAATTAATAGCTGAAAAACAACACAAATTATCATTATCCTAGATTTGTCCCACCTTTAGATTCACTAAACCATGAAATATCACAGTATGAATTATATCCCACACAGAATGAAATCAACACAATGTGTACAAAAAAAATCTATGTTCACTATTGGTAACCAACAGAGATCGCCTTGATACAGGTGTATAAAGTGGCGTATATAAATTATATCGTAATGATTGTCCTGCTTTTTATATAGGTCAAACTGGTTTTTCATCAATATTAGAGGAGATGGGCCTAAAAATCAATAATTCATTATCAATTATTTTTTCATATTATGATATAATCTTAGATTTCACAAAAACGCAATAGTAACATTCAGATAATAAAAGCAAAAGATTAGATTCATTACAATTCGTAAAAATTACATCAGCTCCTAAAAAAACCTACCAATAACTAACAATCAACTTAATTTCCTTTGTCCCCACTTCCCTCATCTGTTTCTTTGGAATGAATGAATTGTAATATTTCAATATCCTCTTGGTTTTTGAAAATGGAATGAAACCCGAAACATATGTAAAACATATTATCATTCATTGTAAATTGTGAAACTTAAGCCTGTGATTTTTCTTCACTCGTTTAATTATGTAATAAGCAATATAGTTTTCTTATTGATTTGTTCTTTCATTAAAAAAATAAATATGTAAAGTCGCTTTTAATGTTCAAATTATACATGAAATCAGTTTTAATTCTGATCTCATATGCCTATCATATCGTCGGAATCAATGTTACTTGTGAATTTTCCAATAAATTTTTCACTTCTTGGAAGTGGACCTCATAATAATTCACGCGGATCAAGTCGAAACTCTCCTAGTTTATCCGAAGTCGAGCATTGAATTTGTCAACAAAGTTTGAAATTCTGAAAATAGGCAAATACCAGTTAACTATAAGACGAAGATTATTTAACGAGAAATCTTCGACTCCGTTTTAAAAATGTACCACTTGGAATTCAAGTTCTTCCTCGATGCCTTCTTGCTTGGTACATGAAAAGATGGTCGACGAACCATGTTTACTTTCTCCCATATACCTGCTGAGATAAACGCTGGAGGACCGGCTGCGGTTGTTAGCCTGCCGGCCCAGAGGTATTGTGAAAGGTCAGGTTGAATGGGCGCCATGACTTATTAATCTCAAACCGATTTAAAATGGCCGGCAAGACTCGGCAGATTATTATAATCAAAAGTACCACGCGGAAAAAGTTCACAGAGTGAAAATTCTTTCGTTGAGCGGAGCAGATACTTTGGATTTTGTCATATCGATTGAATATAAGATTGGCTTATACTATTTTGGTAAGATATCATCATTTTGAATTTTTCCTAAAGTTATTGACAAAAGTTCAGTCGTTCGCCTGCAGGCCCCCCGCAACCATATATGCAAAGTGTGAAATGCACACGGGCGCCATCCTTTAGAGGCGCCAAAACCCAGCTTCCAAAAAAAATATTGAAATAAAAGTTGAGAAATTAAATAGGATTAGGTATAAATACACACGAAATTTTTCCTATTCAAACATGAATAACGCCTGGAGCGCTATAAAAGCGATGCATCGCAGGCGTTTTTAAATCAGTTAGTTCACTGGACTGTGCAACAAGTGAATAAAAACAAGTAATCCTATTAATTTTTACATATAAAGTTATTTTTATTTTGTCAAGTGTGGTGTTGTGTTGTGTAATATTTTGTTTACTACTTTTTTTTTTAATTAAGTGCCGAATACCTGCTGACTGCAATTTCAACGGCTTAATTTTTTTATAAAATGGTAAGTGTTTACTACTTTATACTATCAACATTAACCCTTTATAGGATACTGGTTATAATTAATTTTTTCAGCCAAATATCTTTTATTAATTGAAATGTCATGTACGAATTTGAAAAAAGTAACTGGTTTTATCTATAACTCACTATTGATCTTTTTAAAAAACCATTTTGTGGGGTTTTTTAAGGGCTGTAAGATCAAATTAGTTTAATATCTTTTTTGCCTTTATTTTTGAAAGGATTTAAGCTGAAAGGGCTCCAACAAGTTGCTTTTTACTCAAATATGCAAAATTTAATCGGCCATATCTTACTTAATAATAATCTTCCCTATGAAAGGTTAAAACTATTGGCTACTTAGTTAACTTTTTAAGAATATTTCCTACCCTGCCCACATAGTGCTTATTATTGTGGTTACTTTAGAAGTTAATTCCTAATTCCCATGAGTACTAATTATTTATTTGCTTTTTCAGGATAAAAGAAAGAGACCTTCAGGTGCGAAATTTCGCGAGCAAAAGAAACTGAGACTACAAGGGGAAAAATGGTTGGATCTTTAAAGCATTTCTTGCAAAACAATCGAGATTCCACGGAGACAATCGATGTTGGAGCGACCGAATCGTCCGAATTTCAAGATTCTAAATCCGTAATATCAATAACCGTGAGTGGACCATCTGAAATTTCAACAGTAACATCAGGTCCTGCAACAAGTGGCAGCGGTTATAGCAGCAAAACAGCTTCTACTGAAGCAGAGCCCGATGAAGCGATGACACCATCCTCGTCTACAGCACTTGAACAATCCACTTCAGGTAATTCAGCTTGTGTAAAAGTTGGGTAATTCCAGCTACCGAAATACCTGCTGCAAGTTACACTTTCGATGAAGGCTGTAATGAGGCAAGTATCGATATAATTCCGTCCGACCCCGGTTTGTGGCCCGAAAGAATCACCAATGAGATGGCTAGAATATTGGTTAAACGTGGTCCGCCCTTGATAGACATCAGTTTTAGCTTTCCTAATTATGAAGTTAAGAGAAAGTTTTCGTGCAAATACTTTGAAAGAAATCTAGCAAATGGAGAAGAAGTCGAAAGGGCTTGGCTTATTTACTTTATTTCTAAAGATTCTGTATTTTGTTTTTGTTGTAAGTTGTATTGTAAATGTAAGACCCCTAACGCTTTTTGTGATACAAATGGAGTATCTGTTGAGGTTGAAGTTATGGGAAGTTTTATCGCGTTTAATCCAATACTTGACTCTACAGGAGAAGGGATATATACATTTGTGATAGAAAATTTGAAAAAATTAAATCTAGAATTAAAACACATTAGGGGACAAGGTTATGATAATGGGACAAATATGAAGGGAAAACATGTTGGGCTTCAAAAACGCATTCTTGATGCGAATCCGAAAACCTTTTTTTTACCTTGTGCGGCTAATACTTTGAACTTAACAGTAAATGACGCTTCTAAGGTGTCAAGTGCTGCAATAAACTTTTTCAATCTTGTGCAAGAGTTATATAATTTTTTTTCGTCATCCACAAAAAGGTGATATGTTTTGAGAAAAAATTTCCTCGGGTTAAGTTCAAAGCCTCTAAGTGAGACAAGATGGTCCAGCAGAATTGACGCAATAAATTCCCCTAAAGTTTATTTAATTAAGGTTTGCGAAAGTCTTCTAGAAGTGGCTTAAGATAATTCCTTTCACATTGATGCGAGATATAAAGTGAGTTCCCTCTTAACGTCTGTACAAATTTTTCAATTTATTTGTGGAATTATTATTTGGAAAGACGTTTTGTTTCATATAAATATTGTCGACAAACAAATGCAAAGTGATACAATTAATATTAAAGTATCCCAAACATACCTAAAAAATTTAGTTGATCATTTCCAGCAATATAGATCTGACCAATCATTTCAAGAACTTCTTGTGCGAGCGAAAGAAGTAGCATCCTCTCTCGAAATTGAAGAAGACTTTCCATTATTACCAACGGTTATAAGGAAATTTAAACCAAAACTGTTTTGACTATGAACACCGAGATGAGACCCCCCTCATGATCCAAAAACCGCCTTTGAAATTAGTTTTTTCTTAAAAATTATAGATCAAAAATTAAGCTCTCTAAAAAACCGATTCGACTTATTAAATGAGTATGAAAATATTTTCGGATTTTTTAGCGACATATTGAAATTAAAGCACAGCGATCTTTTGAAACATTGTTCTATTCTTGAAGAGCGACTAACAGATCAGGATAATAAGGATGTAGACTCCAATGATCTGTTTAACGAAATTAAAGCGTTAAAGTTGTTTTCATTACCTGATGATACTGGCCCCTTAAGTATTTTACAATACATATTTGAAAACAATTTAATCTCCACCTTTCCAAGGTGGAGATTAAATTGTTTCACTAAGAATTCTTCTGACATTGCCTGTGGCTGTAGCTTCTGGCGAGCGATCTTTTTCAAAGTTAAAAATCATTAAAAATTATTTAAGATCGACAACGATTCAAGAAAGATTGTCTGCGCTAACAATATTAGCAACTGAACAAAAAATTTTTGACGGTATAAATTTTAGCGATGTTATTAATGAATTTGCAACAGCAAAATCTCGGAAAATATCGCTACTACAATAGCTATCTTTTATTTTCCTATTGCACCTAGACCTAGTTATCATTTTGATTTTGAAACGAAGTTCCCTAGGTATTTGTTATTAGAAATATCTGCATATTTTTCAAAATATTTAAGTTTAAGTGGAAAGTAGTACTTATATATATATATATATATATATATATATATATATATATATATATATATATATATATATATATATATATATATATATATATATATATATATATATATATTAGTTTTAAAATATTTAAGTTTAAGTGGAAAGTACTACTATATATATATATATATATATATATATATATATATATATATATATATATATTAGTTTTAGGTTATTTTCTAGTATTTATAAACAACGAGTCAACGTGTCTGTATCCCATTACTTAAGTAAATGTTTTAAAATGGGTGTGAACAAGAATTTATTTTGTTCTGTTTATTTCATTTCGATATTTTAGTCTACAAATAATATGACTTCTTAAGTTCAGTTTTTTGCTTTACTTCAAGCACCTACCTACCTACATCCTACCTTAAAAAAAAATAAAAAACATGATCCAAAATGCCTTAAGGGGCGCCAAAATCCTTTTTTGCACACAAGCGCTATAGCCTTCACGGGGCCCTGTTTGCCTGACAGAAAAATAGGTAAATCATTTATAGAGTAAGTTGGAATATGTTTCTTAACATTGCCCAGTTTTGATGTCTATTCGATGTTTTTGAGTGATTATTCAGCAATAACTTTCGTTGTGGATTAAGCTGATCTTAAAAAAAGGATTCAGCTGCATGAGATAATGATTTACATGCTTTGCATTTGTCGAGGACACATCGAATGTGACATTCCTAGTGAAAAATCTTCTTGTCCATTCTCATTCATTCACTGAATTACAAGGCTTTCTTGCGTAGGTTTTCCCAGAAGACTGGGAACGATTGAAACGGTGGACGGTTGAAACAAAGCTAATGTCTCGCGAATGATGCATAACAAGCTGAGGGTCTAAGGATGAAAAGAAGCGTACGACAAATCAAAACACTAATTTTAGTGCTGATTCCCACTTTGCGCGCAGTGTTTAAGGAGGCCGGCTAGTCTGAAAGTATGTATTTTTATTTATTCATTTTTAAAATTATTATGGTTGATATTGAAGTTAATGATTGAAAAATTGTGTATTATATAAATCAAAGTTTATAAATTATTGAGATATAATTTGTTTCAATCGTTATTCAATATCGTTCCTACAATTAACTTTATATTTATATACATCGAAGGGAGATTGGGGACAGTTGAAACATTTTTTGTGACTTAAGTTGAAACAGTTTATTTATTTTAATTTTTTGTTTTCTAGATGCCAAGAGTTTGTTTAAGGAAGACTGAGAGACGTCAGGCCGACTTATCAATGAACAACTGAGTCTATGAAGATTGTTTTGTTGCAGAAGCCTTGTGTATAGGTTACTATCTATCACGCGAGAGTTGTAAATTCTCGAGCTTCCCACACTGGTCATCTTAAAAACCAATGCTGAATAGTTAAATGAGTAAAACATTTATACTGATATCATATTGACTGATTTGGTACAGATCTTACATCTTCACACTACTTACTACATCTTTAAACTAACATTTTGTGTATCTAGCCTATTTGACCGATCATGACCGAGCACGGAAGAGATGCATCCGCCTTATGCGATGAAGAAAAACAGATGTCTTATTTCAATATGACCTGCCAGGGAATTTCTATAAATTTTCTAAACTGAAGGTATTTATTACACTGTATAATCGATTTTCGAAGTATGGCTCTAATCTGGGGAATGTCAGTACATCTGAAGATCAAATTCATCAGAAAAAATACTGCAATAAACATTATAAATAATTGTTTGGATATTGCCTTTCTCCCTGATGCCTAAATCTAAAGTACATGAAATCCAAACAAAGAAATAAAAGCGGGATTTTCGTTCAGAACAGCGGCAGAAAAAAATGGATTGAATCACTGTTCCCTGTTGAGGAATGAACATAAACGAGATGCGCGTGGTGGCATGAAAATCATGAAATGGGATCACAATTCAGTGTGGATCCAAAACACTAGCGTGAGTTATGTAAATATTTAATAAGATCTGCGTATACATAGACACCTCAAAAAAGTCTAGCGAACAAACCAATATCTTTAAAATATGAATTTGATGATTCGAATTTATAGAAATCTTTCGGTTTTTATTAGGATGTATTGTATATAATGTATTCTCAAGAAAACAAAGTAATATTTGACTTCTCCAAAGCACCCATTATAAAAAAAATTTCAAATTTGAAAATGACGAAATTTGGTAAAACATAAAAAAAAATCCGGAACTAATATTTTCGAAACGATATGGAAGCACCTAAATTTTTTCAGTACCCAGAAGGTCCACCTCTGTTATTAATAACTTTGGCATCGTCGCGGCATGCTCAATATTAAATTTTCTATTACATTTTGGCCTAAGTCATTCCAAGCCCCTGAACTGCTAATCGAAGCTCCTGTTCATGATGGAAGAAGTTCTGACGCAGGAGATTTCTTTTTAGGTTGTCTGACACATGCTCAATGGGATTCAGATCTGGGGAGCAGGATGGCCACGGTAGAAGATCGATATCATTCTCTTCAAGAACGTTCAAGACAACTTTTGCACGATGAGGAGGGGCATTATCTTGTTTGAAGAGTGGATTTTGACCCATTGTTTGGAGATATGGTACCACTACAGGTAAAACTATCTCATTCGCGTAAGAATTTCCCGTGAGGTTGTTCTGTATGAAAACGAGGTCAGTTCTTCCACCAAGGCGTATACCTCCCCAAAACATCACTGATCCGCCTCCTTGTCTAACAACTTCTCGAGCACGCTGGAGACGGTTTTGCTTTCCAGGTTCCCTCCATATTCGAATTCTTCCCGGATCGGGATAATAACTAAATCTAGATTCATCACTGAAGAGAACTGTGGCCCACCTCTCTTGATCCCAGTTTACGTGTTCTTGGCACCAAGCTAAACGAGCAGCGCGATTTCCATGGGTCAATTGTGGAACTCTTAAAGGACGTCTGGAGTGGAGTTGACCTTCGTGTAGTCGATTTCTCACATTTTGATCGGAAATTTGTACATTATGAACTCGTGATAGCTCTTGAGCTAATCGAGATGCTGTGGTAGTACGTTCTCTTCTGGTTTGTAAAACCAAAAATCGGTCTTGGGCTACTGTAGTAATCCTGAAACGACCTGTATGGCGTTCTTCTACGCTACCTGTTTCATTGAAACGCGACCATAAACGGTTTATGACATCCATTTTTTTTTAATGGGTTGTTTCTTCATTTAAGTATGCGAATTGTGTCTTCATATCTCATACTTTTGGTTTCTCTGGGATCTTTGGTATGAGCCAATTGACTTCTTGATACACACAAATACAATTTTTGCTGTTTTCAGTACCAACAAATGAATTAATATATCATCCCATTTTGATTTCACGAATAAAATACAATATAGTGATATACTAGATGAACTAGCTGGATCTAATTGAGGCGCCAAAGTATATTCAGTAGCAGAATATTGTTGTCAGGTGTAGTTGAATAGTGCTCATGTCAATAAGATTGATTCTCAGTTGAACTGTTTTATGAGAGTTGTAAGTGGGTATATCAGTTCAACTGCTACCCCATGGCTTTCCGTTATTTGTAATATAGTTCCTTCCCATATTCGTAGGAAATTAGCTCTTAAATCATCTTGGGATAAGTATCACTCATTTCAAGAAGTTTTTCCGATAATACACGATCTTCAAAATCCACCTATCCTGAGATTGAAATCTAGGAAACCTATTTGGTCGATTAACTTTTTGCGTACACGGGTGAAGACTGTTGATCTTTGGAAAACTGAATGGCAGGAAGTTGATGTTTTCAATAAAGTTCTCATAGATTATCCTTCCAAAAGGGTTGCAGGTTTCGATATAAGTAGGAAAATTGGTGTACTTTAAATCTTCTCAGGACAGGACATGGTCGAAGTAATAGTATGTTGTTCAAATGGAATACTGTAGAAAGTCCGCATGTGAAAGTGGCGCAGCTGAAGAAACAATAAGACATTTATTCCTCGATTGTCCTATTCACCATTTTAAGGGTGGTTTTTTGAGAAATTCATTCCGTTTCAGATACTTTCATTACCTGGATAGAGAACTTCAAGTCTATTTAGGAGATTAGTTTTTGAATCTTGAGGTTATTATAGGCTACATCCCCGAATGGTGTATGAGATGTTTCCTGTCGAAAAACAGAGGGGCATTATCAAGTTCTTAGATTCCAGTGAGTTTAGACAGATTTTTCCTGTCCCAAACCCGCTTCCTTTTCACCCTTGTCTTCGTGAAAAATCCTGGAAATCATGGAGTATAAAATGAGAATGAGAGAATGAAGCTGCTAAGCAGAAAATTTTTGGTACTTTTGGTACTCTTTTTGTACACACGACACTAACACAACATAAACAGATAAGCTATTGCTAGTGTAATAGCAAGATAGTATGGTTTCCTGTTACATTTCCTGAGCTCACACTTTAGGGCAATAGTAGTAGGCATGATGCGAGTTTAGATGCCTGATTAAGGAACGGGCATGGTCTGTTTTTCCGCTGGTATCCTATTGATTCGCTTGTTTTTCTGACACACACCAAAATTATAGATATAAGCATGTATTGTAAATACGATTATTCGAATTTTGTAAATCCTCTCTTTTCAAAAGAATATATATATATATATATATATATATATATATATATATATATATATATATATATATATATATATATATATATATATATTTCATTTAATGCATTTTTGTTATTACTCGCTCAAGTAATTTCGTTATTATGAACGATAAAGGCTAAAACGTTTCAACAGTATTCCGTCTACCTTACTGTTAAAAATTAATGGTGAAACTTTGTGAATGAAACAAAAACAAAAACAACAAACAAATAAATAAACAAAGAGTTTTTCATTGAAGTACTATAGATGTAGAATGGTAATGTAATTATTAGATCAAGTTTTATTACTTGAAAATTCACGGTTATTCGAATAAATCATCATAACAAAAAAACAAAAAGAAATGTACGTATAAAATTATTCATCCATTTTCTTTTATAAGATTGTTTCTTCACTTGTGTATGCGAATTGAGTCTTCATATCTCCTATTTGTGGTATTTCTGGAGTCTCTGGTTTGAGCCCATTGAACTCCTGATACAGACAAATAGGATTTTCACTGTTTTCAGTACCAACAAATGAATTAATATATTAACCCACCTTTTAAAACTAAGTATAAAATGCCTTGGTATTTATACATAGGTCCTTATTTAATTTGGAAATACTAGATATCAGATAAACAGGAAGGGAGTTATTATTTGAATACATCGAAAAGTTAGAATTTATGTAACATATTTTACAACTATCTGAAAATACGCGCTAGAGGCCATATAAGTAGTATCTGTGGAACGGGTTTATCGATTGATTTCAAATGTTGGTGTAATTCTTTTCAGAGCGGTGCCACTTTCGGTTATACCTGACATTGACTAAAACTTAGTTATTTCAAATAGCATGATGTACTTCTAATTTTTTTTTATTGAAGGGCATCTTTTTCATGTATTCTTTGTTAAAATCTGTTCTATCTGAGATAAACCAACATTAAGCTATAACTTTTGTTAATCAATTTTCGTCATCTTCTTTGACCGAAAAAATTGACTCAGATTTGACTAAGATTTAAACTATTTTGTTAGTTTAAGAAAGAAAGGGCTATTTTTAGGGCAACGTATCGATGCTTTTTATATACAGGGTGCTCAAAATCGCTTTTCAACTGAATAAAACTAAATTGTCAAAAAACGTTATATGCAAATACGATTACCTTTTATTTCACTTATTAGAATCGTATTTTAAAATATTATTGATTGATATTTGGTTTCCTTATACCTAGAATGACTTGGTCGTAAGCATAGAAACAGACAGAATAGATTTAATTCCGATGACAGTTTTTATGTTCCACAATGTTCTATGTAAGGTTCTATGAATTTCTGTATCAGTTTGACGCTTGAAAATTATTTAAAAAGAGCAGTAAGACTAATTCTGTTTCTGTATAGTGTTTTTGTTAAATAAGATGGCAAATAAATACTCAAACAAGGATATTATGAATTTATTCTTCATTCATGGTTAATGTCAACAAAAATATCGCGCTTGCGACATTTGCAGAAAACCATTTAGAAAATTACAATTGAATTTTGACACTTACGAAATAAACAAAATTGAAATAAATGAGTTGTTTTTCAGTTGTTTCAACACGATTCTTTTTGTATTCCTTTCTTCCGCAGAAAAAATTCGGCATTCGTTACCAAATGTAACAATAATTTTAGTATTCTTAGTTTTGGCGATAACATTCCGACTGAATCGAAATTTAGGTATAGACAATTTTTCTGGAGTTTATCTACTTCTTCAGGAGGAATCCACTTGTACAATGAAAATCATACGTTGGAACAACGGAGTTATCCCACATTTTCGGTTCGAACTTCTCAATTGATTTTGGCACATCAGGTATATTTTCAAAACTTTTCCCCATTAATTTATAACGCCGATATCTTTTCTCGCTGACAGTGTCCGTATTATTTTTTTAACCTGGTTATTCTCGAGTTATGATATTAATCTGCGACACGTCAATATCAATTATTTTTTACGAAGAGTGAAATATTTTGTAAACCGTATAATTCATACCTATGAAGTGGTACCCTTTTGAAATCAGTATTGAGAGGGCATTTCAATGGTGGAAAAATATACAGGGTGTTCTATTCAAAATAAGAACGTTTATGTGTCAACTTCGGGTCTAGCAGGAAATGACAGAAAATTAAAAAATGTTTTTGAAAGGTTGATTGCCAGAACCCATTCTCCCTACTTCTTATAGGCCGTCTAACTTGGGTATATAGAACGCATTAATTCTTCTTCGACGCGTTTATACTCAATTCCTAAGCGGTTGCGATTTATCCCTCTCACATCGAAACTTAAGACCTAGTGATTATATATTTCCGTATTTTTCATCCGAAAAAGATACCTTTATGACATACAATACAATACACACAACCTCCATATAACAGCACTGCAATAAAAAAATATGGAAATAAGTTTCAATAATTCTGTAGAACGAGAAATGATATTTGAAACATACACTCAAATAAATCGATCATTTACCCAGCCTCTACATCGGAACGTGTTCAACGAAATTGATTATTCAAAACCAGCTATCGCTTTCTTCCTATCTAATAAACAATGGTGTTACCATAAAACCATCTGAAAATGAACCACGATTTGATGAAGCATCGATTAAATTATATGTTTTATATAATGCAAGCACCTCAACGAGAGGAACCTGACCAATTCAGTTAATAACCGTTTAATCAAACCGACACTATAATCTGATCAGATCAGCTTGAAACGAGCTTGTTTAATTCAATCCTTGACTCTTTCTCACGTAGTGTTTCGCTATCAAATACATACCAAATGATATAATATCAATTATAAAAAATGCAACAAATTGAAAATCTCTTGGTGTTGGTGGGGTCTCAATTTCTGGTACAAAAATATACTTGTAGTCATGAAATGTTAGTAGATTGTTTTTGTTTTATAGAAAATTCCCCAGGTACTCTTTCATTTTCTATAGAAGAAGCTACAGGCACTGTAATTATCATGAAAAAATACCTTCATATTCACAGAAATGAGAAATTTTTCACGAATAACAAAAAGGACTCTAAAAGCAACTTGCTATTGATTCTGTTGCTCTGAAACAGAGAAAATAAATAATCATACAGATTTTATTGATTATTAGAAAGCTGATAGTTCTTTTCATGCATCAATTCATCAAGAAATTTTCTATATTTATTAAATTGATACTATAGTTTAACATATTTTCAACTTATCAATAATTTTGCGAGACAACCTTCATCCAAATACTCTTAACCAAACTTCATCTGAAGTCATTTCAATCAGACATGATGATAATAAGAAAATTAAACTATGTATTATACTATCACAAGAGATTTGTTGAAAATCAGGATTGCAATTTCGGACTCTCGATCATAAGTAACAACAGGTCTAATAGGGTACCTGTTGTTTCTTATGTAACGGCACCTTCTTTCAAACTTTCAAAATTCCTTAACGACTTGCTAATGTAACATTGCAATTTTGAATCTGAATTTTCGGTCAGAAATTCATACGAACTAATTGCCAATATCAAAGATACCATTATACCACCTAATTCCAAAATCATTTCTTTCGATGTTGAGAATCTATTTCCCGACATTCCTCCGAAAGATACATACTACTTAGTTGAAGAATTATTAGAAAAGAATCATGTCAATACTATCATTAAATCAGATATTCTTTCATTATTACAAATTTGTTTAGATCAAAATTATTTCCATTTCAATAGCAAATATTATACTATTGAAAACGGCTTGATTATGGGCAATCCGTTAAGTCCTTTGTTAGCAGAAATATTCATGAATAATTTAGAGAAATTAATTCATAATCATCCACTCAGTAAATATTGTTTATACTAGTATCGCTATGTAGACGATATCATTATTTGCTTCACAGGAACAGATAGACAGTTAAAAATTTTCGAAAATCATATAAATTCATTACATCCAAAAATTGGATTCACAACCGAAATAGAAAGCAATAATTCGATAAATTTCTTAGACGTAACAATTTCGAATGAGAATGGAAAACATGTTTTCGCAATTTACCATAAGCCGTCACATACAGATATTATAATACATAACTCGTCGTGTCATCCGTTTCAACATAAAATGTCAGCATTCAATAGTTTTATTCATAGATTGATTAACATTCCGTTATCACCAAAAAATTTCAACAAAGAATTAAATTTGATTAAACAAATAGCCAAAAATAATGGTTACAAACCCAAACTAATAAATAATATTTTAAATAAAAACAAAGTAGAATCGCATTGAATGAAGTTTACCCTGTCGATAAATTGAAACAAAATTCAACACCTTAACCTACGTTGGCATTACAAGTGAGAAACTGAAATCATTCTTGAGTAACAATAATTTCAACATAGCTTTCCAAACTAATAATAATGTAGGCAAATATATAAAAATAATAAAACCAAATCAGGTAAAAACAATAAATCAGGTGTTTAAAGATTTAATTGCAATGACTGTGATAATTTCTGTATTGGTAGAACACATAGAAATGTTAATATTAGAATATCGGAACATAAACGCAGTTTTTCAAATAAAAGTCAGATTCAAATTACCCGAATCATCTCTTAGAAAATAATCACTCTTTCGACCCACAGTTTGAAATTTTGCATATAGATAATAAATATTGGAAGGTAGATCTTTGGAAAACTTTAGAAATCAACAAATACAAACACTCAGGTAGACTCATCAATGAACAAGTCGATTTAAGCCCTTCACCCTATTGAATCTCTTCGGGAGCAATCTATTCTCAATTTTATTGATATACCTGTCATAAATAAACTTAAGAAGAATCAACCCAATAAGCTTTTAATTACTCAAGAACGTTTATATTTATATTCTGATTCTTAAATTCTGTACATTCATTTTCTTGAAACGCGTTACGAATCATAATTATTAAGTAAAATTCCAAAAACACATTACTTGTTTTTATTAGTGATTATTGGACTGAAGAAAAATATTTTCTCGTTTTTAACATGCATACTTGAGATCTGCGCATAATGATCTGATATTATCGGATTAGCTACCTCGATATCGAACTCAGAATCAGAAAAATTTGTTATTACATTATCAATGCATGTTGCTGAGTTGTTGGTAACAAGCGTAAATCCCTGAACAACGGGACGTAGCCCAAAGGACAGAAATACCGACATCAGTTCCTAAAATCTAGGTCACTCACTCTTGCCAAAATCCTAAAGTTTCTCAGATAGATACAACATGAATAAGGATGCAAATAAGAGGAAATAAACTAATTATGATAAAAGCAGGTATTATTTAGAGATTTCAAATAGGGATGAATAAGCCAGTCCATACTGGTCGTTCAGACAATTATTTCTTTGGGGGGTTTGTTGCAGTTTGAAAATTTCGATTGATTCCAAGAAATCTAACTTTCGTCCTTTAGGTATTCTGTGAATAATTTCAAGTTAATCTATGGGTGGAAAATGATGGCCATTCTCGATACAATGTGAAGCAAAAGTAGATTCGTCTGTCTCCGGTTACTGTAATTTGATTGATGCTCTTTATATCTCGTTTTGAATGAATGTCCAGTTTGATCTTCACAACCACAGGACATTTAGTAGACTTCAGTGTTGTCAAATTTATCAGTTTTATCTTTACTATTAAAAATTCCTGGAAGATTTTCATGTGGCTATAAGCTATAACTCACGACTCATATGACAGAAAAGTTCAAATATTTATCTTTTTTGTTCGATAGAACAATGTTAAAATAATGATATATGACTTGCATGAATAATTCTCTAACTATCATTTTGTGTGTTATAATCTTCGATCATTCAGGAAAAATGAGATCAATCACAACAAAATCAAAAAATATGAAAAAACTTCAAGAACCACTTTTGTATGAGGTTCCGATCAAATCTGATTGTAATTGAGATATTTTTTCTTTCTTTATTTTTTCTTCGCTGAGCTACATAATTTACTATATTAAAAACAATAGAGGATCTGGAATTCTTTGTTAATAGAAATGGATGGTACAACGTTTGTCCGAACATATCAAAAAAAACATGTGTTGATAATGCTTACCAAAAAAATTTAACTATTGAAATTGTGCGTTAATTTCTAGGCACAGTGTATATTCAAATGTCTTTTAGCTCATAAAATTAACGAGTAGACCAGAACAAATATTCCAGCACATTATCCCAACCCTGTATACTTAAAGAATGTTAATATCGTCGGTCTGAAATTTCTAATATCTGGTAGTCCATTAAATCGATTTTCTCATAAAGCAGATAATATCATCAACATCCATTTAATTAGAATGATTGGAAACATATTCGATAATAATTTCCGCCGTTCGATGGACGAAGACATGTAACCCTTTTCGCTAGTCCGGACCTGATTATAATTTCATAATTAAGTTGTATATCCGAACTTTTTATCCAATACTCTCGGAAGCATATTAATATTTTCATCGTCTATATATGCGAACTTAATAATTCAAGCGTTCATTTTATGCCACACGATAATTAATGGCTGTTATCTGTATTTTATTTAGAATAACTTGTTACTGTTATAAATGATTTAAGTACGGGTTGTTGGGTGCGAACTTTTATTTTTCTCTTATGTTCCATTGATGAACGATTAAAGCGTTTTCCAACTCAGCGTGCTATTAAGCCACGGTTACTATCAGATATACTCCATTTGTTCAATTAAATGAATATATTTTCGATGCATAATGCTACTAGTATTTTTAATTAAGATTATTATTAAATTGAAGGAAGTTATTTCAAAATGTTTATAATACTAATTAAGAATTAAAAGTTTGTTGGTTTTCATGTTCATCAGTCCTACTTCTTCCAAGGTGGAAGATTTTGGTGTTTGAATATTTTTCTTTCTAGAAGTAACTATAGTCGATTCGGTGAAGCCGTAGAGCAGGCAGGAGTGCTCAAACGGTCGATCGCGAGTGCTTTTTGAGTAGATCTCGAGAAGAAAAAAGTTCTTAATAAGTAGGTAACTGAACTACAAAAATTCATTACGTAATAAAATAACTCTGCTGGCGGCAAAAGGCGGCTTTATCAAAGGAACGCGCGGTACTTCTCAAAGAAAAGCCACGTTTTTTATTTTTGCCGCTTCTCTAGAGATTTCGGGCGCCGTGGTTGACGGGAACATTCGAGACTTTCTTTCACGCCAATATAAATGTTGCGCCTGCAGGAATTGGAGTCATTCTGAATTGTAACTTGAAGGCAATACTACGTCAATACAAAGATTATTATTAAATAGTACAAAATGAGTGCAGCGAAGAAATCTAAAACGTATCATTTTAATAACGATTGGGAGGAAGAATTTTTCTCTTGTATGGTGAAGGATAAGTGCATTTGTCTTATTTGTCGTGCGTCAGTTGCAATACCTAAGAGTGGTAACTTAGAGAGGCATCATAAAACGGTTCATAAAAACTATGAAAAGGATTCTCCGCCACAAAGTGAATCAAGAAAATGAAAAGTAAGTGATTTGATATCTTGTTTCAAAAAAGAACAAACCATGTTTACAAGACCAGTCAAACAATCAAAAGGTCCTACGATCGCGTCATTTAAAATATCTCATATATTGGCGAAACACAAAGAACCATTCGAAGAGGGATCGGTTGTGAAGGGAGCCTTTATTGAAGCGGTGGAGATTTTCAAATGAAAAACAGAAATCATGTCTACTATTGGAGAACTTCAGTTATCTCGTTCGACTGTCACAAGCCGTAGTGAAGTCATGAGTCAGGACATGGCAGATAAACTAAAACCTGATACCATGAAATTTATATACTCTTCTTTACAGTTCGACGAATTCACTGATATGACAGACACTGCCCAGCTGTGTATTTTTATTCGGATGGTATTCAATGACATGTTGGCTAAGGAAGAATTTCTGACCATCACAGGGAAAATCCGTGGCGAAGAAATATATATATATATATATATATATATATATATATATATATATATATATATATATATATATATATATATATATATTATCGCAATCGATAATTGACGATCATATGTTGCGATTAGCACTCAGTGGTTACGTACCATCTGATGAAAGGTATGCTGAGGACATGAAGTTTAACACCATATGTATCTCTTCTGTTTTGTAACAACCAATAAACTCATGCAATTAAATGAAAACTATGAGTTTTTTAATTAATATCATAGAAAGAGCCTAATCTAAACATATCCTGGAGTAACCTATATTAAAATAATGTTATATTGATAATAATAAATCAAGTACCAGTATTTACATAATAGAATTTTACTTAATAATTGCCAATCGTAACAGCGTTTCACTACACCGCAGCTTCTTCAAACGAATGAACGGACAGAAATAATATAAATGAGAATATAACTATGAATGTTCTTGAGTAATTAATAAGCTTATTGGGTTAACCCAAACCTTCTTGTAATAAGTGGTTATTTATGGCAGGTATATCCAATAAAATTAAGGAATAGATTGCTCCCCGAAGAGATTCAATAGAGGTGAAGGGCTTAAATCGACTTGTTCATTGATGAGTCTACCTGAGTGTTTGTATTTATTGATTTCTAAAGTTTCCCAAAGATCTACCTTCTAATATTTATTATCTGTATGCAAAATTTCAAACTGTGGGTCGAAAGAATGATTATTTTCTAAGAGATGATTCGCGTAATTTGAATCTGATTTTTTATTTGAAAAACTGCGTTGTCGGACAAGCTTTTGAATGAACAGGTAGATGTGAATTACTCACCCCTACATAACTTGTTTAATTAGTTTTTATTACCTTTCATACTAACTGTACAATGGCTCGGTGTGGATTTTCCTGTTATTCATCCAACTTGTTCTACGATTTGTTTATAATACCATACTCTTCATTCTGTTTTTCATTCTTGATAAAGCTGCTGTGTCAGCGAAACGTCGTCGAATTTTTTCAAATAAATGATTAAAGTTAAACCTTGTGTTTTTAATCTCATTTATCCCAAACTAATAAATAATATTTTAACCCAAAAACAAAGTAGAATGGCATTGAATGAAGTTTAATCTGTCGATAAATTGAAATAATGAAAATTCAACACCTTAACCTACGTTGGCATTACAAGTGAGAAACTGAAATCATTCTTAAGTAGCAATAATTTCAACATAGCTTTCCAAACTAATAATAATTTAGGCAAATACATAAAAATATTAAAACCAAACCAGGTAAAAACAATAAATCAGGTGTTTATAGATTGAATTGCAATGACTGTGATAATTTCTACATTGGTAGAACACATAGAAATTTTAATATCAGAATATCGGAACATAAACGCAGTTTTTCAAATAAAAAATCAGATTCAAATTACGCGAATCATCTCTTAGAAAATAATCATTCTTTCGACCCACAGTTTGAAATTTTGCATACAGATAATAAATATTGGAAGGTAGATCTTTGGGAAACTTTAGAAATCCATAAATACAAACACTCAGGTAGACTCATCAATGAACAAGTCGATTTAAGCCCTTCACCTCTATTGAATCTCTTCGGGGAGCAATCTATTCCTTAATTTTATTGGATATACCTGCCATAAATAACCACTTAAGAAGAAGCAACCCAATAAGCTTTTAATTACTCAAGAACATTTATAGTTATATTCTCATTTATATTTTTTCTGTATTCATTCGTTTGAAGAAGCTACGGTGTAGTGAAATGCGTTACGAATCGCAATTATTAAGTAAAATTCCTTAAAACACAGTACTTGTTTTTTATTATTGATAATGGAATTTTACCAAGTAAAAGCCTCCCAAATTCAAATAATGTATATTGCGCGGAAAGCTAATATCTATATATGCTACGGTACACCTTAACTAGGTAGGTAGGTTGGTAGTGTGTATCGTGTATGTACGACAACCCTGCATCACACATACTTGCAGCCTCTCAGAGTCGATCGTAAGTAGTCTAAAAATGTTGAGATAGATCGCCAGTAGTTCAAGTTTGAGCACCCCTGGGTTAAAGGGTCAAAGATATATGCTAAAAAAAATAAGGAAACTGAAACGATCGTAATTGCAGCAGCAATTGAATTCTCAAACATGGAAGAGTGTAATAACTAATAATCATAGAATATTAAGAAAACATAAGTTTAAACCAAATAGGATAAGATTGAATAGCCACTTTTTCCTGGTGATTGGCGAATTTATTTCTGTGGATGGTTCGGAGAGAAATACCTCAAAAATGCAGATTTTTCATGAAACATTATTTGGAACGATGGGATTTGAAATTTAATAGAAATAACCGACATCATTCAACAGATAAAAATCACCATTTTCCAAGAGAAAATCGCCTAGGTTGTTTTGGTTTCAATGCTCGGTTAGCAATTTTCGGGCAACAATTGATAGGACCATATATTTTTGAGTAATCCGAAAAGCTGACACGTATTTGAATATTTTGAACGAAATTGTTAAATCATATTTGCAAAATGCTCCCACTGCGAACCTCCAAACAAAGTGAATTCTTCTTCTGTCCAAAATTTTAACGATATTCTGAGAGATCACTGGATAGGTAGAAGAAGTTTCGTTTTATGGCCCGCAATATCCCTTGATATGGAGATTTGTCACAAACAAAATTTACCTCTCGCAGCTAGGAACAATGAAGGATTTGGTTAACCGATTCCTTGTTGTCATTGACCAAATTTGTGGAATTTAACTACTGAATTCTGTGAATTAGTGGAGAAGAATATGAAGATTATGAATAGAGAATTTGGGAGGTTAAGTCGAGCATTTCTTTTGAAACTGGCATTGAATTTTTATCAATCTTCATTTTTCATTCAATAATGCAACTCAGAAAGGCCATACAGGCTGTCCGTGAATTGTTTGTACAACGTTAAATCACAGATTCTTCAGCTCGAAATAAGTCGATTTATGCCAACTTACCTATATGCGCTGGAGGTCGCCAAATCCAAAGATATTTTCTAATTTTCAAATAATTCGAGAACGACTCGATCGATAGAAACCATATTTGGTATGCGTAATCGGCTGTGTTATTCACGTTTTCTAGTGATCCACTCAGAGACGTTGACATTTTACAAGTGCTCCTAAAAACTCGAACGTGTTTTTAATCTATCATAATTTTTCAACTGTCTGCGTTTTAGCAAAACTGTTTTAGACATTGAGTAGCCAGACTAATTATCAAACATTTTTGTCTTTTGAGAAATTTTGATATGATGAGCGGTTCAATCACAAAAAACAGTTTTTAATTTCATTATTTCATTTCGTCAACCACCTAGTCGAAAATATCACATTTGACCATGTTGGCTTTGGATTTATTTCTGTGGTCTGGCAGATTGTCATTTTAATAGGCTTGACAACCAATTGTTGATACAACAGTGTTCCTTAAGTTCCTAACTAGGTATTTTGGTGTTTTTTTCTATCATTATTAGGCACGGAGATTGTCAAGGCAATGGACGTGAAAGCGCGAAAGTATATGCTGAAATATTTCCAGATCGCATAGTGCCGAACCACCAAACGTTTGGAAATCTGGAGAGGCGCCCTAGCGAGGATGGTTGCTTCAAGCCCAGGAATTTGGACGAAGGATGACAACGATCAGTAAGGACGGTAGAACTCGAAGAACAAATTTTGGGCATGGTTGAGGAGAACCCACAATTAAGCACGCGGCGTTAATGTTTGCGGTTGGTCGTTCCAAAAACAATGATTCATGATATCTTGAAGGAACAATTATTTCATCCTTATCACACTCAGAAAGTTCAGGAATTACTTCCCAACGATCCTGAGAATCGCCTAACTTTTTGCCAATTTATCCAAGAGAAGAGAACTCAGGATCTCCACTTCAGCAGAAAAATTCTATTTACTTACGAATACAATTTTACTAGGTTTGGCATCACTAACCTGCACAATGAACACGTGTACCGTGTCGAAAATCCACATGTTTCTACAAGTACACATCATCAGAATTAATTCAAAATTAACGTATGGATTTCAGTATTCAACAATTTCATTATTGGTCCAGTAATGATTCCAGATGGATTAAACGGAGTATTACTGCCTACAGAAATGTGGTTTATGCACGACGGTGCACCTCCTCACTCCAATATAGCGGTTCGCGACTTCTTACATGCACAGTATGCGATTGGTAGGATCGGAAGGGGAGCTGATGCTGCTGCAAGATGGCCAGCACGGTCTCCCGACTTGACACCGTCGGACTTCTCTCTTTGGGGTGCATTAAAATCTAGAGTTTACTCTTCTTCAATTGACACCAGAGAAGAGTTACATATGAGAATTTTTAATGCGGTCAACTCCTTCAAAAATGACCCTGAAGTAATGCCAAGGGTCCAATTTAATATCTTAAAGTGGATTAACTCCTTTATTTAGCAGAAAGGTGGAATTTTTGAACATTGACTATAGTTGAATGAAAATTTGGGTGTAAACTAATTAATAGTTATTCTGAAGTGATTTCTTTTTTCTTATTTAGTTTTCAACTAGCCTACATGTTTTCATATTTAATAGTCATGATGAAACACTTATTAAATTTTTAATTTTTCTTCGAATTTTTATGTACCACCGAATATTGAATTTTCTATCTGCTTGATCCGATTTGGCAACCTAGAAAACATCATTTTGTCAACAAGAGATTGTCACGCATAATAAAATGGCAATTTGCCAGACTGAAGAAACAAATCCAAAGCCAACATGGTCAATATGTGATTTTTTGACTTGGTGGTTGAAGAAATGAAATCATGAAACTGTTTTTTTTTGTGACTGAACCGCTCATCATATCAAAATTTCTCAAGAAACAAAAATGTTTAACATTTTGTCTAGCTACTCAATGTCCTAAACAGTTTTGCTCAAACGCAGACAGTCGAAAAATTATGTTTCATTAAAAACACGTTCGAGTTTTTAGGGACACTTGTTAAACGTCAAGGTCATTGAGTGGATCACTTAAAAACGTGAATAGCGCACCTGATTATGCATACCAAATATGGTTTCTATGGATCGAGTCGTTCTCGAAATATTTGAAAAATATTTAGATTTGGCAAACTCTAGCGGCCAAACGAAGAAACTTTTCATATAGGTTAGTTGGCCTAAATCGACTTATTTCGAGCTGAAGAATCAGTGGTATAACATTGTACACGCAATTCACGGACACCCTGTATACTTTGAAAAGTTCAATTTTTATACAATAAGATTTCTCTGTTGGTGAACGGTTGGAATGAGAGAGTTGCACTTGTTATCTTGGAAGTTTCAGGATCAAACATTTATCTTGAAATTGTGTTTGTAGTTTTCAACCTTCTGAAACTTTTTCGAAAACGAATTTTCAAGAGTGCGTCAGATTTCAATTTTTTTCTAATGAATAGTGCATTTGAATAAGAAACTTTATCATATTAGGTTATAAGTTTCGTTCTAATACTACGGAATTCCTTTCTTGACATCAAGAAATCTTGCAAACGAAACGAAAACGTTCTCTGTTTTAATTTTCACCTATTCAGCATCGATAGTTCATCCGAATTATTCTGTGATTTCTCTATGTTCTTAGATTTACTAATATTGACATAAAGAATTATTTACCGAATGGCAAGACTCCATATTATGACGAGTTTCAGTTGAAAATATCTTTTAAATATTTGGAAATTACGCCATAATAATATTATTATCATCTTATGTATTTTGGAAAAGGCAAAAAATACTCTACTTAACGCGACCAATTTCGCGTATGTTTTTTATAGAAAAAAACACGAGTTTACTTAATGGCTCGAAAACCGTTTGGTAAAAGATTTTTTTCAGTGCAACCATAGGTTCTATTCAAAAATGTGCCCCATGAAAATATTTATACGTTACTGAATACCTACCCGAGATATGCCTATTTGCCCAAATCTCAGAAGATCGAAACAAAATTTTAACTGAAGTTGGTTTTCACGAAAATCAAGACAGAGAAAGAGGGGAACATTTTCCCATCTGCAATGTATTATATAGCTGCCCCACAAAACCATTGAATTTGGTACACTCTATACTCGTAAGCCCAGATAACTAAGCATCGCTTTTCTAAGAAGACAATAACAGAAAGAATCTTCCAAGGAGGTATCAAAGTCAATAAATCGGAGCAATTAAGGACAGTAGGGCATTCATAAAAGCCCAAAAGTCTTGCATATTCAACATTGCTTTTGACCCGAGTTCACAGTGGAGAATCCTTCGTACCTTCAGAAGAAATTTAATTTTGACGATATTCTTTTCAGATCTCTTTATATGCAACACAACAACAGTTTACAATATCAAACACATAAATTGAGAAGAATGTTAGATGAAGTACTGATTGAATTAAATTTTTTTCTGCATTAAACAAGGGAAACAGAATCTGCAAAATTTACGCAGTAAAATTTCCCACCTAACCCGCTGATATCCAGACCTGGATACATTGTGTATATAATAACTAAATTTAGAATAATTTGCATGCCAATCACGAAAGCTCGGTGATTTTACATAATTAGATTAAATTATCCGAACATGTCGAATCGAACACGCCAGCATCGTAATTATATACTGCTTTTTAATGGCGAATAAATTGGATGCGTCTTTTGTGAAAAAAAGTGGAGAGAAATTTCGAAATTTCAGACAGGTAATGAATTGAGATGATTGCCGTAATCAAGTCGATGTCCGCATGGCGTGTAACGTGGAGAAAAAAAGTATTAAGAGAAGAAATTGACGTTGTTCTTCATGTTCATTCAAAAATGATTGATGAACAACGGTAAATAAAAATGAAAAATGTAATATTTTTCATGTGTTGATTCCGATAAGGAATTATTCGCTTTGCGAGCTGGAAAAGTTTTTAAGTCATAGAGAATTAAAGAAAAATTACGGTGAGATTTTTCATTATAGGAATATAATCAGAAAAAATCTCATGCGGTAGACATAGCACTAATGCTCAAGTCAATTCTGTCAAGAAGTTCCAGTTATAAGATATAGCAGCTATATAAATTACTACAAATGAAAGAAAAAGACCCTTTATCTCCACCATCACTATCTTCTTTTAAATTCGATTAATTGCGGATTTAATGATTTTCAGGGATTTCAGTATATGCCAAAATCTCGATTGCTATCAAAGTTAGGTGAAAACTATTTCGAACTATAATATATAGTTGTGTTTCTTTACTTATAAACCATAGGTGAATTTGAATAAAATAAGATGAGCATGTTTTTCTATTTCCGACAATTCCACTCATGTGTCAAAATGCACGTTTAAGAACACAGAAATTCGAGTTTGATATCGGATAAATTGCATAGAAATATGAAGGAAGGTAGGATATTAGTGGATAAATTTGCCCATAGAGAATCCTTGCGTTTCCATAGCAACGCAACATTCACTACAAATAGCACAGTTTTAAAACCGACAAGAACAGCCATTTTAGTACCTGTTGTAAAGTTTCTGCAGATATAAATTAAAATGTCTCGTTTTAGAAGCACCAGTAAAGCAGAAATAAATAGTTCTATACAGAATTCTATGCCCAAAAATACAAGAATGAACAAGATTACAAAGAATACGTTGTCGAAACAATGTGGAACACAACTGCGAAAATGATGCAGAATATGTATTTCGAAAAATTCAACACGAGTTTCAACCGCTTTAACGATTCAGCATTTAGAAAGGCTCGTGAAGCTCGCAATTATAACAAGAAGATGTTACAAGGGGATGTGGAAAAGCGCAAAGAAAGTTCCGTTGCATTAACAAGAACTGAAATTGATAGCATGGCTCTGTACTGGGACGAAAATACCCCGACAGGTTTGTTGAAAAAATTTCTTCCTATTGTTGCTTATGCATAAGCATGGCGTGGGGGTGAAGTAGCAATTTGCAAGGTACACTTTTTCAAAGAGGAAAAATTTAATAGCGGAGAAGTGACTGGTCGTATTGAATATAACCCAGTATTCTCGAAAACTTGCCAAGGCGGCTCGAAAAAATGCTGTGATAGTAAATGGCCAGATTTATGTCAAGTGGGGTTGTTTCATACAATATTGTTGAAAAGATATATCATATTACAAGTGATAGATTATTTCTGGCTACCAATCAATTTTGGAAAAAAAGTACTTCTAAGGGTTTGTACAAAAATATGCCTTGGGAATAAATGAAATATCCGAATGGACAAAATTTAAGCAGAGAAAGTTGGACTGGATACGAAAAATAAAAAGATCACAAATCATTCTCATAGATCCAGTGCTGTTTCGAACCTATCTGAGGCAGGTGTCAGTGAACAAGAATTGATCAAACTTACCGGACACTACGGCAAGCTCTATTAAGCCCTACCTGCAACTGAACAATGAGCATCATTTGAATCTTCGAAAAACTTCTGCGAATCCTGAATTTTCCATAATTCCTCAGGCATCGTCCCATATAGAATCGACCCGGAGTGGAAAAATTGTATATAGCAATTGCATTTTCAATAACTGCTCATTCCAATAATAACCAAACATGTTTGTAAAGAATGCTTTATGATTTTCCCGTTGAATTCGTGTGCATTTCTCAATAAAGTTCATTTTGTACGTTTTGTCATTCGCGGAATTTTCTCAACAAATACCACTCGAGCTCAGATTTGGCAGGATATTTTTCCAAGCTCGTTTTCTCATACTTAGTTTTCGGTAATTCAACTCGATCTGCTCGACAAAATCACTCGAGCTATGCTCTCGCGATTTTGTCGTTGAATTGCCTGCAAGTATTCGAAAACGAGCATAGAAAAATATCCGGCCAAATCTGGGCTCTTGTGGTATTACTTACGAATAAATAACATGCCTGCCAAAGTACAACCGAAACGTGAATTTTTCAGAAATGAAGATCCATCGAAAAGTATATGGTTTCATCTAGCATGCTACTGAAGATCAATCGAAAAGTATATGGTTTCATCTAGCATGCTACTGCGGATTTACACAAAACATCTCTAATGTTTTCAATTCTATGCTCACAACAATGAAGCCGATTTATTATTGAGACAAACGAGAGTTATCCATCTCCCATGAGTAAGGAAACATTAAAAATTATTAGTAAAAATATGAGAACTATCTTCAATACTCAAAAGTATATATATTTATATATATATTAGTCACTGAAGTTAAACAAGTTTTTAGGATTTGTTGAAACTTTTCTATATCAGGTAGGTTTGTTTATATAATAAATCATTGACATAACCCTTTAAGAAAAAATCCAACGGGGTTAAATCTGGATAACGCGATTGCCATTCCACTTGTGATCGACCATCCATTTATCACTGAAAGTTTACTTATTTTAGACATTTTTTCTTTGGTCTGGGAGTGCACAATCATGTTAGAAAAATATTAACCTTCTTTTAGATATTGGACTTACAAAAAACTCTCCACTATGTTCTCATTTATTATGTCCAAATGTAGTTCCTCATGATGATTTTTGTCAAAAAAGACGCACGCCAACACCCGGTGGTTCATTAAGAAACACCAAACATTAAGACCGAATAGCCCTTGGTATTGAACATTCACTCCCCGATGGGGATTAACTTCATAACAGTAATATTCACTATTGTGAACCTTACTTCATCAGCCTATATGGTATTCTGGCAGTATTCGGGATTTTCTCTTGACTTTTCCGATACTATTCTAGCCGTCGCTCATAATCTCCTGGCTGTAGAAATTGAGATTTTCTAGTCTCCTAAGGTTCAAACTTATTTTTTCTGAGGATTCGCAAAACTTTAGATTTTGATATCGCAATATACTGTCACAAAATGCTTGTGCGATAATGTAGGTTTTGTTAGATAATTGATGTGTGAATTTTCGCCGCAAAATATGTTGTGGATGCCAGTTTCTATAAAAAAATTTTTCCTTGAAATCACGCAAAATTCCACCTCTTGGATCTTATTGTGAAACAACTTGTTTACAAATTCAGATGGAATCCACTATGCGAGAGATTTAATCACTCGTTTCAAGGTACTGAAGGGTAAGGATCAAAAAAAAGTAATACAGGTTGTTCAAATTTGAGAAAAAATGATCAAATTTATTAATTATTTTTAAACAACTGCATATATTTGAATGAAATTTTGTAGGCGTTAACTACCGTCTAGGGAGTATATTTTGAAGTGAAAATATCGTCGCCAATTTTACCAGTGATGTCAAAACTGACACGTAACTGGATATTCATGAAGAAAAAATTAGTACGCCACTGTTTTCATACAAAATGAAGATCATTTTCGGATTCTCCATTCAATTTTGGAGAGAAAAGCTCTTCTTTGGTTTTTTTCTGTACAAATCAGCATTTGCGCGTGAAAATCTGAAATTCTTCTGGTTTGAAAGCGTTTTCGATATTCACCAACTGACGCTTTCCCATTTTCATCAGAAAATCCATAACAAAAAATAATATCTGCATTGTTACTATTCCCGAATTTTCAGGATAATATATTTAGAACACTTATAATAACGAAAACATTAGCAATAATTAATAATAACAACAATAACAATGAAAACAAATCAAATTACTACAACTAATTTCTACTCCATCTTTGTCTCTGTCAGTTTTGACAAATTTATTCATTCAATTGTTTTCCAAAGATCACTTTTTCCATTTTTCATTTAAATTTTTAGTGAAAACAAATTCGTGAATATCGAAGACGCTATCTAACAAGAAGAATTAAGGATTAATTAAGAATTTTCACTCTGGGGATGCTGAAAAGAGAATGAGATTTTTGCCTGTTAAGTGAAAGGAAGGAGATTTTAATTTTTGAACAGAATTCTTTCGATAGATGAATCCTTTTCACTATACGTGGAGTAAAGAATTAATATAATATCCATGTTTGGTCACACAAGAATCTTCGAGAAATTAGACCAAAAATTGAAAATAAATATAATATATATTTCACTTCTAATTATAATTTTTCACTCGTACATGCTGAGTCGTAGGAAAAATCGAAAGAATGCTATTTCTTCCAAATAGTATAGAAAATTCCAAAACGGATTTTTATTTTGTGCAAATACAGTGGCGTACCAATTTTTACTTTGAGAATATCCAGTTACGTGTTAGTATGGACACCACTGGTAAAAAAATAATATTTTCTTTTCAGCACATACTCCTAGACGGTAGTAAACGTCTACAAAATTTCATTAAATACCTGTAGGCAAAAATTTATTAATTTAATTTTTTACAAACTTGAACACTCTGTATTTCTCGAATATAATTTATATAGCAAATTCATGTTATTTTTGATCTCTATTAATCTTTAAATTTTCCGCTATAGAAAATGGAGCACCTTGTAGATATATAGATATAAAGCATGTTTAATAATTTTGGTTCTAACTCACCACTATAAAGTTATGCTACGTCGTCTCAGCATTGATATTCACTCACCTAGAACAAAAAATGAATTAGATACCATTTGAAACTCTTGAAACCCCTAATAAGAAGAAAGTTTTATGAAATAAAACAATATGTTCACAAAGTAGGATCATCAGACGATTGAGTATGCAACAGTGGTTGTTACTTATTGATAAGTGATGAGAAAATTTGAAATCAAAGAGATTCCAAAATTAATTTATACATTCTCAGATAAATAATGGAAACTTTGGGACAGCAAAGTTACTATTTTTGAAAATATAAATGATATTGTTGAAAGTACCCCTTCGAATGAGCAAGATGAATAATACCGAATATAATACACACAGAGAGTGTTCTTGATGATTCAAAAAATATTTCAATTAATGAAGTGAAAAGAATTGTTAACAGCACTGAAAATACGTTGGATGTAGATGGTATATCAACAATAATACTCCAGGATGCAATAGGGGAGATAGCTAATCGTCTACTGCAGGGGTGCTCAAACGGTCGAGTAGATCTCCAGAAGAAAAAAAATTTTAACAAGTAGGTAACTAAACTACTAAAACTCATTACGCAATAAAATAACACTCTGCTAGCGGCAAAAGGCGGCTTTATCAAAGGAATGCTCGGTACTTGTCAAAGAAAAGCTACGTTTTTATCCTTGCCGCTTCTCCAGAAATTTCGGGTGGCGCGTTCGACGGGAACATTCGAGAATTTCGTTTCACGCCGATATAAATGTTGTACCTGCAGGAATTAGAGTTATTCTGAATTGTATCTTGAAGGCAATACTACGTCGATACAAAGTTTATTATTAGAATAGTACAAAAAAGTGCAGCGAAGAAATCTAAAACGTTTCATATTAATAACGATTGGAAGGAATTTTTCTTTTGTATGGTGAAGGATAAGTGCATTTGTCTTATTTGTCGTGCGTCAGTTGAAATACCTAAGCGTGGTAACTTAGACAGGCAAAATAAAATGGTTCATAAAAACTATGAAAAGGATTTTCCTCCACAAAGTGATTTGATATCTTGTTTGAAAAAAGAACAAACCATGTTTTCAAGACCTGTCAAACAATCAAAAGATGCTTCGATCGCGTCATTCAAAATATCTCATATATTGGCGAAACACAAGAGACCATTCAAAGATGGATCGGTTGGGAAGAAAGCATTTATTGAAGCGGGTGAGACTTTATTTGGAGATTTTAAAAATAAAACAGAAATCATGCCTGCTATTAGAGAACTTCAGTTTTGGCAGATAAACTAAAACATGAAACCATGAAATCTACATACTTTTCTCTACAGTTCGACGAATCTACCGATACGACAGACACTGCTCAGCTATGTATTTTTATTCTGATGGTATTCAATGGCATGTAGGCGAAGGAAGAATTCTTGACAATCATTCCTCTGAAGGGAAAGATCCGCAGCGAAGATATATATGACGTTTTCTTCAATTTTGTAAAAAACTACAAGCTACCAATATATGAGTAAGTGTGCACCAGCAATGACTGAAAACAAAACGGTTTTGTGGCATTGTGTCGGGCTAATGAAGACTTCCTTTCATTTTTTTCATTCCATTGCATTATAAATCAACAATTTTTGTGTTCAAAACTTTTAAACACGGAGGAATCTATGTGCATTGCAACAAAAATTGTGAATTCCATCCGTGCACGTAGCTTGCAACGGCGGCTCTTTAAGTTGCAGTTGGAAGATAGGGAGTCAGATGAACACACTAATTTAGTTCTTCACACGGACGTCAGGTGGTTGAGTGGCGGAAAATTCAACTGAAAAGAAAGGATCTGAAACAGTTTCCGTCTATGAAATCAAGGATTTCTCAGTTGAATTATGATACGTATGAGGCTGAATTATCAAATATTTTGGGACAATTCGAAGTGCTTCTTTATGATTGCAGTAAATTTGCAAATATAGCATCATTTATGAGTTATCCTTTTCATATAAAAACATTGAGAATTAGCTACTGAAATAGCAAGTCAGTATAATATGAACTCATGTTCTGTTGAAAATGAGTTAGTGCAGATTATATCAGATATACATCTCAAAGCTACAGCATCTGATATAAATTTCTGTTGTTTTATATCTAAAGATAAATATCTGAATCTAAGGCAAATCGCCCTTCAACTGACGGCAATGTTTGGGTCAACTTACTTATGCGAGTCTGCATTTTCTGAAATGAAGATAACATGTGAAAAATCAAGAAATCACTGTGGCAGCGTTATTTCAGGAGTAGATCCGCCACTGATTACCAAAATCATCGTACTCACTCGAAACCTACTGACCTCAAGTATTTGACACGCGAAGGAAAGTTTGGAGAGCAAGTTGGCAAAGTCCAAGAACAAAAGGAAGTTTTATAATTACTTACGATCGACCTTGATTAGTTAAGTTTTTGTCCCTTTGGTTAGGGATAACTCGGGCCAAATCTGTAACAACGCAATGAATCCGCAGACATTCTTGCTCAAGCCATTCTCTTTGTCTTACACTAAAGAACCTGGTGGCCCCATTCCTGTACCTCAAACACTGCGTGGGTTGATAACGCTTGATTGTATCAAAATAACGGAGGAAACAGTCAGAGGATATCTAACCAAGCTTAAAACCAACACTACTCCTGGACCTGATAACGTTTCACAATATTTCTTACAACGTTGCGCAGATGCGCTTGCCAAGCCTGTGTTCATGATCTTCTCATTTAGCACTTCTTCACTTCCCCGCCACTGGCGTACGGCTTCAATTACACCAATTTTCGAAAAAGGTGATAAACTTTCTGCCACTAATTATCTCCCTATAAGCCACGTATCTGCGGTTGGCAAGGTTCTGGAGAGAAGTATATGCGACCAGATCATCACATTTAGTCTATTCAACAATATAATCCCTTAATAATTGACTTAATTCTATCAATCAACGACTGGACGAAAGCTTGGGTTGCTGGAAATCCTATAGATGTGATATACCTTGACTTTGAATATCGGGATTAGGGGTGATTTCTTCTCATGAATTAGCTAGTTCTTGTGAAATAGATCCTTCCGTGTGAGGTTCAGTGGTATTTATTCCTCCAAGGAAAGGAATGATCTGTTGTTAGTGGTGTTTCCCAAGGTTCTGTCCTTGGGCCCATACTTTTTCTTCTATATACCTCCGATCTGTCTTCCTTGATCAGGTCAACATGCTCACTCTTTGCCGATGATACTAAGTTCTACAATTTCCCGCTATCAGATCTAAGCACTCTACAGGATGACTTGTTAAAAATAGAACAATGGTCAAGTGAACGGTTACTTCCACCAACTTTGGAGAAGTGTGTCGTTCTACACGTAGGTAGGACTAATCCAAACTTCACTTACACCATTGAGTGCCACACTCTAAAAACTATTTCAAGTCATGTCGACCTAGGAGAAACAGTCACAAATAACTTCAGCTGGTCAGAGCATGTTGCAATTGTCACCTCAAAAGGCCGAAGAATCACATATATATTGCAGAAAAGTTTTGGTGGCTGTTGCGTGAAGACAGCCAGACTGCTATATCAAACTTATGTTCGTCCAATCATGGAGTACACTGGAACAGCCTGGTAGATATCCCAGCGGAACGACAAAGCCATTTTGGAGTCGGTGAATGGGTGGAATACAAGGATCCCTTTTGGTTTTCATCGTCCTGATTACCCTGCTAGGCTATCCATGTTTGGAATTTCTACGTTCTCAGACCGGCGGATCAGAGGTGACATGATATTCACCTACTTGTCTACACAGGGAGTTCTCGGTACTGAAGTCAAGAACCTTTTTCCTTGAACACTGGCAATTTTTGCGGTCACTCATTCGAACTGACGAAAGAAAATTTTAAGACAAATCTACGCCAGAATTTCTTTTGGAACAGAACTTTCGACTGGTGGAATCGTTTATCTAGTTCGGTAGTCAATCAGTTCAAAAGCAGATTCGACGCTTGGAAAATGACTCAATGATTGGGATATATTACTTTATGTCAAGTGCGCGCTTGTTTAGGACCATATTGTATAGCTTAGTCTTTAGTCTTTTTTTTTGAGTTTATAGGATTTTCCTCAACTCTTGTTCAAAATAATTAATAAAATCAATAAACTGTTTCATAACGCATCCAAAATGGCTGAAACTTCAGTGAGTAACTGTCAACAGCTAAACAACGAAAATTCACTAGCTTTTATTTACGAGTGTTGCCATCTTCACGTAGAGGTCGGAAAAGTTCCAGAACATCATCGTGAACTTGGATAGAGTAGTCAATATGAATTATTACCAACAGTTAAATAACGAAGCAAGAAATATCAAATATTTCTACATTTTCTTCATGTGTCTATCTGCCACCGTTAGGTGCAGAGTTTTCGTTTACAGTATTTTTGCATAACTTAGTACCAACAGTTGAATTACGAAGCAAGAAATATCAAATATCCCTACATATTTGCCAGGTTTATATTTTTATTATGTGCACACTTCGGGAAATACAGTTTATCCCTCAATTGTTGAGTATCATAAGAACTATTTGTGTTGTAGGCATTGCACTTGAATCGAATAAGAATTTTCATCTAGTATAACTTTGTAGATGCTGAATGATCAATATATGGTCACCCAACTCCCAGACGTCCCACAACGTTAAATTAATGTAGAGAATCACGTCAAATCCTAATGGCGAGGACTTATCAAAGTCATTAATTCTGTGCTCGATTTTAGGCTTGATGATTGTATAATCACCGGCTCTACGCTGTCTTGCTGCCGGAACTGATGTTTGTTTTTCACGCCGTCAGACGAAAGTCGTCTAGTATTAATGAATTCGCTTGAAAAGGTTCATTCCAGCTTGTCAGTTCTTTCACACCGAGCATTGTAATCTTGAAGCAAAAAAAAATTGTTTTACCAAGTAACAATGATTTGATCGAATATTTATTTTGTCGTGAAAGGTAACTGGTAGATAAAAATGAAATGGTTGCTAGTCCTATTTTGTTACTGAATCTCGTATTTGTTGCCACAGGTTGAATGTTGGTTGAGTATATTTTCAGAATAACGGATTTTCTTTTCATATGAGAGTGTTTGTTAATTCGATTGAAGAGGTCGCGACTTGACGAAAATTGATACAGATGTTTTAAATGAATAAAACAAATTTTCACAATATTGATAAACTTATGACCCGTTTCACCACACTGTGGCTTCATCAGATACGTAGTAGTACATTTGAAAGGTTGATGTGCCTTTTATAATATTACATTGGTAAAAACACGTACTGAGCGCAACAGGAGGAAAATGCAAACATGATTGCTTTCTTGAAAACTAAAAGATTATGTATTGATGACGAATTTAGACTTAATTGACTATTAAGTGAATTCCCGGAACTTTTCTGTTATTGTTTCCCAATGTTTCCAAAGCTCGTGTTTTAATCCGATTTTCATTATTTTAAATAAAAATTGTTATTTAAGTATAGCTTTCTTCTTGTAAATGATTTTCCGAGTGACAATCTGATTTGTGTTTGTCAGAACTAAGATTGTGTTGTAATAACCTAATCTAATTTTCAAAAGCTCTACCGATATAAATTTTATCACAATTTTTACAATGGGGTTCATAAACAACTTATTTATATCCTTTATGAATTTCAAGTTTGATATATCTGACTAGAAAGTTTCTGAAAACTACATTCAAATTATGAGACGAGAAAAATGATTTAGACTGTCTTTACAAATATAAGTTGATATATTATGTTTTCGATTGGTCCCATTGAATTGAATTCACCCTAATGTAAAGTTCACTTTAGATATGGAAACTGAGAATTCCATTAATTTTTCAGATTTAATTATAACACAATTTCTCAATTTTCCATAAACCATTTTATATAGACATTGCCATTCCCAATTTTTCCGCACATCCTCATCAACATAAAATAGCTACTTATAACAGTATTATACATAGACTCACTAAGATACTAATGCCAGGAAATACTCTCATGAAACAGCTCAATATTAAAGAACAAATAGCGTTCAATTATGGTTATGATTGACAGTATGCTTTCTTGTAAACAGTTTCAACATGCAGTCCATGAGGCTTTTTCTCATATTGAGGAGACCAATCAAGAATATAGGCACTCAAATCTGCAAATAATTAGTGAAGATAGGACATACTGCTTTGAAAAGGTAGAACAGTTCAACTATTTAGGTGTAACATTGATGGGGAACAGAGGAAGAGAAAGTAGAAATACAGGAAAGGATAGCTAAAGGAACAAAATGCTTAGGAGGATTATACAGAGTGCTCAGGTCCAAAAATATGTCGAAAAACGCGAAGAAGAAAATTTATCAGAAGATCATCAGGCCTGTGGTAACATACGGTTGCGAACTGTGGAAGTTGAATCAGAGGGAAAAATATACATTAGAAGTTTTCGAGAGAAGAATACTCAGAAGAATATATGGTGGAAAAAAGGTAGAAAATCGTTGGGAAAGGAGAACAAACGCCGAGCTTCAAGAATTGTATGGACAACCCTCAATAACAAATACGGCTAGAGCACAAAGAATGAGATGGCTTGGCCATGTTTTCCGACTGGGAGACGATAGAGCAACAAGATAAGTTTTGACAAGGGGAATAACGGGAAGAAGAGGCAGGGGAAGACCACGCACAGAATGGATCAAGATGGTGGAGAAAGATATTGAAGAGCTAGGAGTGAAGGACTGGAAGGGAGCAGTTATGAATAAAATGAAATGGAGAAGAACGTGTAATGAAGCCATGGGCCTACTTGGCATGTAGAGCTGTTTATATATATATTTTATATAGACATTGCCATTCCCAATTTTTCCGCACATCCTCATCAACATAAAATAGCTACTTATAACAGTATGATATATAGACTCACCAAGATTCTAATACCAGGAAATACTCTCATGAAACAGCTCAATATTAAAGAACAAATGGCGGTCAATTATGGTTATGATTGTATGCTTTCTTGTAAACAGTTTCAACATGCAGTCCATAAGGCTTTTTCTCATATTGAGGAGACCAATCAAGAATATAATATATTAATTTCTTTGTATTGGTAAACCCAGTCTGAATTTGAAGTCATTTTTCTCATCCAATAATATCAGTACAGCTTTCAGAACGGATAACTGTCTAGGCAGATATATTAAGAACTGGAAATGCAAAATTCATAAAGGAAACGAATCAAATTGTTATAAACTCTCTTGTGGAAGTTGTGATAAAATTTTATATCGATAGAGCCTTCAGAAATTGCAATATTAGATCATCAGAGCACAAACGCAGTTTTAACGAACAAAAACCAGATTCTCACTTTTCATATCATATACTAGAAGAAACCCATACCATAATTTTGATATTTCACATAATGAAAATAATAAATCGAAACTGAATCTACGGGAATCATTGGAAATTAATAAACAGCGAAATTTCTGCAATTTACTTGATAGCCAAGTAGATCCAAATTCATCCCCATTTCTTATTCTTTTCAGTTCTCGAAAGAAGCAACCCTGTTTGGATTTTCCTTCTATTCAGCGAAAGACCTGCTTCTATTGATATAATAAACATGGCACATCATCCTTTGAAATGTAATAGTTATCGGTAGAAGCCACAATGTGTTAAAATGTGTCATTAATTTGTCAATATAGTGAAACTTCAACATCAGTGTCTTATTTAATCAAAAAATGTATATAGATTTTCAATAAGTTTCAAGCTTTTAATTTGATTGAGGAGGTCGTTATTTGATGAAAATCGATATACATATTTTCAATGGAATAAAACTATGGTATTTAAATTTTCACTATATTAACAAAACTATGACCGGTTTCACCACACTGTGGCTTCATCAGATAGATACAAACTAATGAACAGAGTTATTCCTCATATATTAGTCTTATTTCCCACTCAATATTACAATAGGTACAAGTACAAGGGGTATGTTGGAAAACCCATCGGAGTTAGCTTACTTTATGAATTGAAAAGATTGAGTAAAAGAGAAGGATTCAAATCTAATTGACTATTAAGTAACCTACCTGAATTCTTTTCTTTGTTGATCTCTAAAATTTCCAATAGATTGAGTTTTTGTCTATTATTTTCATTGTGTAAAATTTTGAAATTATAAATAAAGTTATGGTTTTTTTGGAGTAAGTGATTAGAATAATGGGAATCTGATTTATGATAATTAAAACCACTTTTGTGTTCGGATAATCTAGCTTTAAGATTTCTGAAAGTTCTACCAATATAAATTTCATTACAATCCCGCAAGACAGTTTATAAACACCGGATTTATTACTTTTACCAATTTTAGATTTGCAGTTTTTGATATGTCGGCCTAAAGAATTATCAGTTCGGAATGCTATACTGAAATTATAATGCGAGAGGAATGATTTTAATTTTAGACTAGGATAGATACTACCAATATATGTTAAGCTGTTGAATTTTGTGTTAGAACTTTTATACCTTGAAATACTTCCTGGATTGCTTTTTGAAATTTTTGCTTGAAATCATGTTCTCAATCATAGTTGGACTGTAACCGTTATTGACTGCTGTTTAATTATATTTAGCTCTTTTATAAAATTAATTTGTGACATTCGGATATTAATGAGTCTATGTATCATACTATTGTAAGCAGCTAAATTATGTGGATAAGGATGTGTAGATGAGCTGTGAATAGTAATATCTGTATGTATGCCATGGCTTATGAAAAATAGAAAAATCATGTTTGCTGTTGGTTCTAGTAAAAGTTAAATCCAGAAAGTTAATAAAGTTTTCTGTTTCTATCTCTAATGTGAATTTAATATTATCGTGAATTTTGTTAATGAATATTTTGAATGACTCTAATTGTCTGTTTGTGCCAGTGAAACCAATAAATAAAGTGTTTGAATAACGGATGTTCTTTGATAGTTTTTTCAATATTATCCATGATTATTTCAGCGAGTAGAGGGCTCAGAGGATTACCGATGATTAAACCTTTTTACTATTATATAATACTCCATTGAAGATAAAATAATTTTGTTCTTAACAAATTTCTAAAAGATTTCTGATTGAATTATCGGATTGACTTTATTAATTTGAAGGGCGTTGTTGATGAGTTTCAGTGTATCACTATGTGGAACACTAGGAAGGATTTACTACATACCATGACATAAGTTTAGCGTTCGGTGGTAGTATCGTGTGCTGAATTTTATTAATTAGGACTGATTCTCATTATTCTAATCACTTACTCGAAGAAAACCATAACTTTAATTATAATTTCAAAATTTTACACAATGAAAATAATAGACAAAAACTCAATCTATTGGAAATTTTAGAGATCAACAAAGAAAAGAATTCAGGTAGGTTACTCAATAGTCAATTTGATCTAAATCCTTGTCCTTTACTCAATCTTTTCAATTCATAAAGTAAGCAATTCCGATGGGTTTTCTAACATAGCCCTTGTACTTGTACTTATTGTAATATTAAGTAGGAAATAAGACTAATGAACATCTCCAAAAGTCTAAGGAACACTTCTGAATATCGATATATCGTATCCAGAACGATCAATATGGATGATTTTTTCAAAGAAATGAACTCCGGCATCAATTTCTCAGTGCTCCAACAAATGTTTCAATGAAACAGGTAGGGTAACGAAGAACGCCATACAGGTCGTTTCAGGATTAATACAGTCGCCCAAGACCGATTTTTGGTTTTACAAGCCAGAAGAGATCGTACTACCACAGCATCTCAATCAGCTCAAGAGCTATCACGAGTTCATAATGTACAAATTTCCGACCAAATTGTGAGAAATCGACTGCACGAAGGTCAACCCCACAGCAGACGTCATTTAAGAGTTCCACAACTGACCCATGGAAATCGCGCTGCTCGCTTAGCTTGGTGCCAAGAACACGTAAACTGGGATCAAGCGAGGTGGGCCAGAGTTCTCTTCAGTGATGAATCTAGATTTAGTTATTATCCTGATTCGGGAAGAATTCGAATATGGAGGCAACCTGGAGAGCAAAATCGTCTCCAGCATGCTCGAGAAGTTGTTAGACAGGGAGGCGGATCAGTGATGTTTTGGGGAGGTATACGCCTTGATGGAAGAACTGACCTCGTTTTCATACAGAACAACCTTACGGGAAATTTTTACGCAAATGAGATAGTTTTAGCTGTAGTGGTACCGTATCTTCAAACAATGGGTCAAAATCCACTCTTCCAACAAGATAATGCCCTCCTCATCGTGCAAGTGTTGTCTTGAACGTTCTTGAAGAGAATGATATCGATCTTCTACCGTGGCCATCCTGCTCCCCAGATCTGAATCTCACCGAGCATGTGTGGGACACCCTAAAAGCAATCTTCTGCGTCAAAACGTCTTCCATCATGAACAGGAGCTTCGATTAGCAGTTCAGGGGCTTGGAATGACTTAGGCCAAAATGTAATAGACAATTTAATATTGAGCATGCCGCGACGATGCTAAAGTGGCATTAATAACAGAGATGGACCTTCTGGGTACTGAAAAATATAAGTGCTTCCATATCGTTTCGAAAATATTAGTTCAGGATTTTTTGTGTTTTACCAAATTTCGTCATTTTCAAATTTCAATTTTTTTATAATAGGTGCTTTGGAGAAGTCAAATATTATTTTGTTTTCTTGAGAATACATTATATACAATACATCCTAATAAAAACCGAAAGATTTCTATAAATTCGAATCATCAAATTCATATTTTAAAGATATTGGTAAGTGTTCCTAGACTTTTTGAGGTGTTTATATAAGGAAAATATCTGTTCATTAGTTTGTATCTATCTGATGAAGCCACAGTGTGGGGAAACCGGTCATAGATTTGTTAATATAAAGAAAATCTAAATACCATAGTTTTATTCCATTGAAAATAAGTTACAACCTTCTCAATTATATTAATTTCATTCCATATCATGTAGGCTTCATTTAGTTTCAGTTATCAGTGACCACAACGGAAGTTTGGCAACATAGTTTCCCAGAATGCAATATTTTCTCGGTTATAAGTTGAGATAGAGTGACACGGGTTTCACGACACCGTGGTACTTTTGAAGGAAACCAAAAATACCTCAAGCCATGTGACATAGTTTCTGTGATACAGGGTCATACAGTAAATCTTTCCCTCTATTGAGATTATAACCTGATTTTACCATTACCATATATAAGATCATCATCCTATTGAATGAACTATTAATCTGATGAAGCCATAGTGAGTTTAATTTAATAAAGAAAAAGAGTGTTTTTGAGGTTGAAGCCAAGAAAATGACATCAGGACCCTCTAATTTATGATTGGGTAGTAAAATTCTCTCCTCATTTTGTTCGCTCGTAGAAATATTCCACAGAAAACTTGAGAGTTGAATTCTTGGATGACTTGGAATAAAAATCGAGAAACTAAGACAGTTGTAACATGCAAATAGTGTAAAACAGGTCTAGTGGATAACCTTTTCTGTGAACTTAAATTAGAGAGTAAAGTTTAGGTAACTCGGCTTTGTTGAAATGGGTTGAACAGCTGAAACAGACACGTCCGAATATCTTTGAGATGCTGTAAAAGGCTTGCTCTTAGAAGAGTTAATAGAAACAAAAGTTAATATCGTTTTTAGATAATATCGAAGGCTTTGAATTATCAAGTGCTTGTTTTATTCCTATTTGAAATATGATACAGGAAATAATTTAACAGAATTTTTTCATGTCTGTAATGAGAAGACTGACATCTAACTGAAGGGTATTGGCTTGACCTTAAACAGATTCCAATTGCTCTAATAAAAATTTGGATTTTAACCATCAATAGATTATTATTTATTATCGTGGACTTATGCACTATACTAGCTGTAAGCTGGATATAATTTAACTTTCCCAGATTCAGCAATCAAAGAGAATAGGCTCGATTACAATATACTTGACATAAATTTCCTAACTATCCTACATGTATTAAGAATTACAGCTTTTTGCATTTCTATATAGGTATTCTTACGCAATTCTAATTTCTTAAGACTATCATACAAAGTTTTGGGTATTAAACCAGTCGAGGATACGATGACAGGAACAATATCTATTTTCTCGAGGTGCTACATCTGCTTGATCTCAATAGCAAAGTCTGTGTATTTGGACTTTTCTCCTGGAACTTGTTACGTTATTATTCGGTATGGCGACATCCACCAGCATTGCTGTTCTGGCTCTCTTATCATACACCACTATGTGCGGCCTATTATTCGTCACCATTCTGTCAGTGATAACCGGCCTATCGTAGTACAATCTGATAGAGTCATTTTCCAATACGGGCGCCGGTTGATACACGTAATATGGCTTGAAGGCATTCAGAAGTCAGCACTTGTGTGCAAGTTTCTGATGGATAATGTTGCACACTTGATTATGCCTGTGAAGATAGTCCGTATCGCCAAGCCCTCCATGATCGCCCCTAAAGTGTGAGCTCATCAAAATGAAAAGAAACGTGTCTACTACACGAAATATTTTTCAAGATTCATCTGAATATGTAGGAAAACCTAGGAAAAAACCTTATCTGATACATTAGTAATAGCTAGTCTATACGTGTTGTGAACATAAAGTGGAATCAGAATTATTGTGTTGGCGCTCTGATTTTCATTTCAATTAGGATTGGTAGTGGGATACAAAAAAACAGCATAAAACAATGGGGACTGTAACACCAAATGGATTTTACCATTAATCAATCGTATGTACTAAAAATAAACCTCTATATATAGTTAATATAAAACCAAGAATCTAGAAGCTGTCGTTGAGAAACTGCAAACCAGCATCACCTTGGCGTACAATAACAGTTCCCCTGTACAATATAATAGAGGCAAGAAGAAAACCCACTGCAGACAGCAGAGCTCACTGCCCAAAGGATGAGAAGCCGACGCCTCCTAAATACAGCGATACGCACTAGCACAAAAAGCGACTGGGACAACTACAGAGAAGCTCAACGAGCATAAAAAATTAATGATGAAATTCCAAAAAAAAAGCATGGCATTCCTACTTCGAGGAAATAGGGGGTGTACCGAGTCAAACCGTCATCGTCGCATCCTCTCTGCAGCAGGACCGACGGACATCCAAAGTCTTGATACACCGGAAGGAGTGACAACACAGACGAAGGGTGAAACACTGAGATACCTGGCGAAAGTTCACTTCCCGGGTTTCTCATCAACAACACAGCAATCCAGAAATCTAATGGACATATATATATATATATATATATATATATATATATATATATATATATATATATATATATATATATATGAAAAGAGAGGATTTACGAAAATTTGAATATCTATAATTTTGGTGTGTGTCAGAAAAAACACAAGTGTGAGCGCAGAAAATGTAATAGGGGAACCATACTATCTTGCATATGATTCAATAAACGAGTGAAAAAACATGAGGAAAAAACTCGTTTCACTGTCGCTATTGCACTAGCAACAGCTTGTCTGTTTATGTTGTGTTAGTGTCGTGTGTACATAAAGAGTACTAAAGATTTTTCTGCTTAGCCGCTTCATTCATGAAGCGGCCTAAATGGCAGTACCAGTGGAAAAGGTTCGATGGGCAGTAACTACCTTTCAACTATATAAAGCACCAGAAGCAGATGGTATATACCCTGCACACTTAATAAAAGTTATGGACGAAATTGGTATGCATTTAATCCACACCTTTAGATCTTGCCAAGCATTGGTAGACGTTCCGGACCCCTGGAAAAAGGTTTGGGTTGACTTCATTTCCAAGCCGGGCAATATCGTATATAAAATCGCCAAAGATTTTAGACCAATTAGTCTCACCTCCTTCCTACTGAGACTATGGAAAGACCTGTAGAAAGAAATCTTAGGGGAAAACCCTAGTGGAGCGTCCCCTACATTTTACTCATTCACCTCCTACCAAGAAGGTAGATCAGTCGACTCAGAATTACATTTTGTAGTAAGGTATATCGAGACAGGACTGAAAAAAGGGTGGAGTTACTCTAGGAATATTCCAAGATATAGAGAGAGCTTTCGACAACACATTTTATAAATCGATATAAGAAGCTATCGTAAACAGAAAAGTAGATAAATCCATAGCAAGGTGGGTGGCACGTCTGCTGTCGATCATGCGTATCGAGGCTCACCTCGGCGGTCCGGGGGATCGCTAGCAGGGAATGTCCTCAGGGGGAGTACTATTTCCTCTCCTGACGGCCCTTGGCGATGCTGGGTTTGCGCAAGGTTATGCCGACGATCTCGTCCTCCTTGCTCGTGGGAAAAACTTCAGCATCATATGTGAAGTTGGGCAGAACGCTCTACAAATCACTGAACAATGGTGCAGAAATAACCTGTCTGTTAATCCAAACAAATCAGACATGATTCTATTCACTCGAAAAAGGAAACTACCACTTTTCAAGGAACCCATTCTTCTTAACGAGGAACCAACACTTGTAAAACAAGTGAAATAATATCTGGGTGTGATGCTTGATGCCAAACCGAATTGGAACAAACACATCGAAAGACAAGCGCAAAGAGCGCAAAACACATTCTGGTCCTGCCGGAGATTATTTGGCCTCAGATGGGGACTCAAACGAAACACAATATATTGCTTATACACGACAGTGATAAGGCCGCTCCTGAACTATTCGGCCACCATATTGTGACCTGCACTGGACAAAGAGAAAAAAGGAACAAAATAAGCAGAATCCAAAAATAAGCATGTTCTATCCAAATTCTATTCTATAAAATAGGTGCACCCTCCACTACACGTAGTGGTGAAAGAGGCGACCATGGAGGGCCTCTTTGAGACTGTGAGAACGAGGCATGTGGAGGACAGAAATCCAACTTCTGGATACTCTACATCCCTGAACAAAATTAGAGAACTTCAACCTGACCTTTTCGCAAGAGGAGATCGAATGGAAGCCACCTACCGCTTCGACGAACCCTTCAAAATCGTAATTCTATCAAAAAAAATTTGGACCACACCCAACGTCTTGCTCACCCCCACAGGGCCTCACCTGGTTTACGGACGGGTACAAAACCGGGATGGGTACAGGCATCGGCGTCTAAGGCCCACATTACGATAGCTCTGGGAGACCATGTCACAGTAACACACACAGAAATATTTGCCATTCTTTGGTGTGTACAGGAAAACCTACAGAGGAACCACAGATACGCATACATCTACATATGCTCTGACAGCCAGAACGCCCTTGGATATCTGAAAGATACGAAGGTTACCTCCAAACTAGTTGACAAATGCAAAGCAGCAATTCGATTAATCAGAGCTAGAAACAGAGTTTGATGGCCAGCCTATCAGGGTATCGAAGGAAACGAGATAGCGGACAGCCTTGCCAAAAAGACAACAGCTGTTAGGCCGATGGCACCAGAACCAATTCTAACCATCTCATGGACCCATGTGCTCTCTTTCTGTCAAAACTGGAACACCACCGAGGCACTTAACTATTGGACAGGCATCTCTGGACTGAGACAGTCAAAAAGGCTAATTAAGGGACCGCAATCAAAGTAGAGGGTATATGAACTCAATATCCCTCGATAAAAAGTCTATTGGCATGGAATTTGGCATATTGACGGGATGCCAACTCAACAAACACCTACACGTCATGACACTATCGTAAACCACACAGTGCCGTGGTTGCCAAGAAAATGATGAAACAACGAGACCAGAATGAACACCTTGGTCGCAGAAACATCCAACGCCCGGATGTTTCAGGATGCCATCTACAACAGTCTTGCAAGCTTCATCAAAAAGCTTTTGCAAGACACATAACAAAATAATACAACACGACAAGCCATAGAGGCACCGTGCAAGAAAAGTGTTTTAGAATAAATATTCAAACTGAAGAGTGAGAATGTTTAAGATCTATTATTAAAAATGATTTCAGAATTATTACATTCAATGATGGTCGTAGAGAAAATATTTTCCATATCTTTTCGAAGAGTAATTAAGCTACTAATGAACAAAATCCTGCTCTACTTTTTCAATATTATCGTTGTAGACTTATTTCGATCTCGCCTGACATCCCATATTCCTCATGTATATTTTTAAATTTGAATCTGATATGGAAGCTCGAATGAACTTTTAATAACCATCTAGGAATAAACAAGAATCGTGCCGTGCCAAGATTCCATAATTGGCATTGTATTTCAGAGTCCGACCTCTGCAGGGTGATTGTTAAAGTCTCGTTTACTCTTCACGTTGCTCTCGCTCCCGCCATATTAATGTAGCTAGATTATGCTAATTCCGCATATACATAAACATTTACTTAATGTAGATCGTCCCTCTTGAAAAATTACATGTCATCTCGTGTCGGCCACTTAAAGTCTTCTCAAGAATGGTAGTAATATCTGTTCTCTTCTTAATGATTGCCAGAGTTACGCACTTTTTCGATTCTAATCTTTTTCTAGCATTCGTTTCTGAATTAATTACCTGGGGTGTTAGTTGAAGTTTGCCGGTTTTACCAGTGTGTCGTTAGCGATATGTATAAATTTCTATGATTTGGTATGTATGTCATTTTACTCTATTGACATTGACATTCAAAAATACGCAAGTCATATTCCACCAAAATAATAGCGTCATATTTGTTTTCCTCAGTGATTCTATTTCTTTTTCCCAGTTTGGCGAAGATTGAATGACATTTCATTAACCTACTTGTTAATTCCCCCGCAAGCAGTAGGTAAGTATGATGATCAATGTCGAATATTTTTGCTCGAAAAATAATCGCAAGCCCGCAAAAATAGATAGACCGTTCCTTGGCAGCGCCTCGATCATATACTTCAGCTCCAACTCCTAGGGCAGTTTTAGCACCGTCTATGAACATCAAGTAGACGGTTCTTGTCTGCTACAAATGATGATCTGGAATGGCAGCTCCATGTTGGTTTTTTTTGGGTATTGCTATGTCCAGACTTCATACTCAGCATCTCGTTGTCCTCGGTCTCCGACTGAAAGGAGACAGGTAAGAAGTAGAATATATTTGTCCCATTCGGGAAAGCTGCTCCACTCATCACCAGATGAAGAGGTGCAAGGCGCAGTATCAGATCCATGGGTACAATGGTGTAGACTGAAATGCTTCAGAAGTTTCAGGTCAAGGAAAACAAAATATAACCGGATATGACATCTGAAGAATCTTAGCCATTCGACACGCGATATATATATATATATATATATATATATATATATATATATATATATATATATATATATATATATATATATATATATATATATATATATGAGCATGGATTACAACTGCCGTCGTTTTTCGGTTCCTCCAATCTCCTTTTTCCAAATTCCTTGACCACATGGCTTCCGGTTCCAGATCTTTTTTGGCCATCTTGTTTCTTCCATCCTCTGCAAGTGACCGTACCACTTTAGCTATTTGCTCTTCACAGTTTCCAAGATATTTCCTTTTACATTCATTATCTCTTTAATCCTTTCATTTCTCACGAGTTCCGATCTTGATACTCCACTGCTTCGTCTCCAAAAGTCCATCTCTAAAGCTTTCAGTCTGTCTTTTTGTCTTTGTGTGAGCTCCCACGTTTTTGCCCCATGGGTTGTGATAGTTTCAAATATTGTGTCGTAGATGAGATGTTTAGTTCTTTCTGTTAGTTTTTGTTCCACAGCATTGAATCTTATTGACGAATCATCCTCTTTCCTTAAGCTATCTAGTTGGAGACGTCGTTTGAACTTTTTCAATTTGCCGTAAGTGTAACGCCCAGGTGCTGGAAGGAGTCACTGTGCTTTATCGTTTGGCCAGATCCTATGTGTTGTTCGTCTTGATGTATTTTTCTTTAAGGTGTTACAACATACGGCAGATAAATTTTGGCCACCAGCAGGTGGTGATCCGATCAACTTTCAGCTCCTCTCATGGCTCTAACGTCGTTCACTTTCAGCCTCGTATTTTGTTTTACAATAACATAGTCGATAATGCTCCTGAGGTTACGAGTGGATTGAGTCCATGTATACTTATGGATGTCTCGATGTTGAAAGCATATATTCATTATTCTGAGTTCATTCCTATGACATAATTTGGTGAGCCTTTGAGCATTGTCATTCAGTATATCCTCTCCAAATTTTCCTACTACTGTGTCGTCCTCTAGCCGACCAGTTCTTCCATTAAGATCCCCCAAGAAGAGAATTTCTTTCCTCTGACTAATACTGTCTAGTATTTTCGAAAGATCGACAAAGAATTCGTTCTTTTTAATAACCGGTGAGTGATTCGTGGGACCGTATGCAGCTATGATCACCAAGGAGTGTTTTTTTTATATCAAGCTCAACCACGAGTATTCTTTCATTATATTGCTCTCAGGTTTTCATATTCCGTTTATATTTCTTCTTTCTCGGTATTGAGACACAACCTTGTGCTCTTGTGTCAGTGGGATACCACTGTAAATATGAATGTATCTTTTTCCTTCATTCCTTTCCTTTTTCTTTTTGGTTTCAGTCACAGCAATTATGACAATGTCGCATTTTGTTATCTCCTTGAAAACTTAATTTACTGTGGTAGATATACCTTGAATATTCCATGTTGCCAATCTCAAAATACTTTTCTTAGCAATTTGTCGTCTTTGGTTTTCAGTCCGGCTTTTCTGTATCTAGAACTTTTGCTGGGAGGTTTTTTCTTCAGAGAATGGAGTGCAGGTCCATTGCTCCAACTCCCATATTTGGAGTACGAGTAAATTTTTTTTAGGGTTATCTTACCCAAGACCGGTTGTCTTTCTGGACTCTAGATACCGATCCTCCCTTCGCCTGTTCCCTAGGCAGGGGTCCTAACAGGTCCGGGCCAGATGTACCTTGGTTTTTTTTACGAGGTTGGTACTCCTCCTCCTCCTTCATCCCCATCTCTTAAGTGATGGAGCCCCAGGCTTGGGACTGGCGTAGCGAAGTTGATAAATTTATATATTATATATATTTTTATATCTTATAAATTTAAAATTATTTGTATATTTGAAAAGAAAAACAAATGAACAAAGAACCTTTTTGAATTTTTCATTCGAAATGTGAACTTTTCGAAGTTCACTTTTTTCTGAAATCGTTTTGGCTGTGAATTCAAAATTTGTTTCCATCGTAAAAAATTAGGGAGCATATCATTCCGATGTATAATTGAGCCTAATGAATGTGTAAAATTTCATCAATTTTGATCTATGGGTTCTCGAGTTATAAATGAATAAACATTTGAGTAAAAACAACAAATCATCCCATGTCATTTCCGAATTGCCCGAAGTTATTCTATGCAACATCACAGTATGACCTTTCGTCTTGAAATACCTTGTATTTACATTTCAGACCTTGAATGTGTACCAACGCAATGCATCTGGACCATATACATATCCAAACATTCAATACTTGGTGTTGTGCTTTAATGGGTGTTTTGAATCTTGAAAATTCGAAATATGTCTCGTTTTGTGTAATGCTATTTTCTGTATGCACAATGATAGAAATATCCGACTTATACAGGGTGAGCCATAAAGATGTACGAATTTAAAAATAGTATAGGAGCCGAACGGCGGCGATGAGGAGGGTGCGAATGGTAGGAATGCGTAGCTTTGTTCTTGGAGTCTTATTGTTCGTTTCGGAAAAAGTACCAATTACATGACTTAAATCAGTGTCCTAGTGAAAGTTTAATACGTAAGTGGATCAAAAAATTTGAGGCTACAGGTTCAGGTCTAAATCAGAAGACAAAAGGGTGTCCGAGGTCAACAAGAACAGCACGTCTTTCAGCACGTAGGAGATCTGCTGAGCTTACAGTTGCAAGAACATCATACCGGCGCATTTTAAATAAAGACCATAAATTGCATCCATACAAGATAAAATTAGTACAAGATTTGAAGCCGAATGATTTAATTTTACGTCGTGCTTTTGCCTAAACAACGTTTTCGAACCCTGAAGACATATTGTTTTCGGATGAAGCACATTCTCACTTAAATGGGGATACTAATGAACAAAATTGTCGTTACTGGACAGAGGAGAACCCAAGGTCAAAACACCAACGTCCTCTATATTCACCGAACATTGACAGTTTGAGTAGAAATGTCGTCCAACGGAATCATTTTATTTCTACGAAAACAACCGAGGGCAAAGAGTAACTGTGAATAAGGAGCGTTACACTACGATGTTCAGGAATTTTTTTGAGCCACAGCTGCTTCATTTTGAAAGATACAATAGTAGGACATGGTTTCGACAAGATGGCGCCACGTGTCATACTTCTAATGAGACAATAGCGGTTGTTAAGCAGATGTTTCCTGGCAAAGTGATATCGCACCGAGGGGATATTCCATGGCAACCCAGAAGTCCAGACTTGAATCCACTTGACTTTTTTCTCTGGGGATATTTGAAAAGTCGAGTATACGCCGGAAAACCAGCATCAATTCAACAATTGAAAGAAGCAATAATAGGTGAAGTGGGTTAGTTCATTGTGCCAGAGGGTTTTTAATAATTTACGCTTCAGGTTGGAAGAGTGTCTGCGTTGAGATGGATCACTCCTTGATGATGTAATTTTTAAAAATTCACTTTTCACTGTTTTTACTACACATACCAAAAAAATTGTCGCATCACCTGGTATTCTGAATTCCACAATCGAGTGAGCAGCTCGATCGCAGTTTCTTTGTCAACATATGTTTTTGGACATATGAGAGGAAAAAAATCTTATCTATGTAGTAACATTTGTTTCCATATGATCTCAAGCACGTCTGAAACAAGAATGAGTTTATTTGACTATCAGTATTCATTCAATTTCCCTTCAGTTTTCACGCTAAATTAATGCAAGTTTTCTGTGTTTCTTGTTGATTTTTGAATCTTTGAATTTATTGTAATGGCTGCTGAACGTCCTGGACGCTATTTGAGTGATCATGAAGTGGTAAAAATGGTAACACTTCTAGAGGAGAGGCGAAGCCAACATAAACGCTAACTTGTTGAATGATAACCAAAGCACTATTTCAAGAGCAATTAATCGGTACCACGAAACAGGGATATATGGAAGAAGGGCCGGGCAGGGAAGAAATTGGATACCAACACCAGTTGATGATCGTTGGCTTCGTTTAACTGCACTAAGAGTTCGGCACTGTACGGCTGGAATGCTACAAAATGAACTTTCCAGAAATGTGCATATTTCATTGCAAACTGTTAGGAACAGGCTCAGAGAAGACGATATCAGACCAAGGGTGGCTTCTACCGGCCCGCGTCTCACCAGAGAGCATCGAATTGCAAGACTTCAGTTTGAGAGGGAACAGGAGAGTTCAGGTTTTGTCTAGTATCAAATGATAGACGCATGTCTGTATACAGACGACCGGGGGAACAGTATCAGCAATGCAATATCCGGCAAACGGAAAACTTCGGTGGGGGCTCAGTAATGGTGTGGGAAGGCATTTCTTTCCATGGTCGAACTGAGTTAGTCCTAGTGAATAATTGAAGAATGACAGCGGCCAGATACATGGCAGATATCCTTAAACCCCATGTTGTACCCCTTGTCCCATTGATTGGCGACAATTTCATTTAAATGCATGATAATGCTCGGCCTCATGCAGCTAGAATGGTTATAGAATTTCTGCAAAATGCCAAAATTGATATTTCAAGATGGCCAGCCAGAAGTCTCGACTTGAATTCCATAGCACATGTTTGGGACAACATGGAGTGGCAAATTCAGCAACATAGGATGCTTTGTAGAACACTCCAACAACTAGAAAATCTGCTTCCTGAAATTTGGAACTCAGTGACTCAAGAGTATATCCAAAGTTTGTTTGAGGGGCTTCGGAGACGTATACTGGTAGGTAATTAGGGCCCGGGGAGGGAACACTCGATTTTGAAAATGATTAGTAACCATTCGATGCTAGTTGATTGGTCTCTTCGCGAATGCTTGAAGATGGTAGAATTATTTAATTTTTTATTAATTCGAAAATTGTTGATATTTTCCATCATAAACTCATCTCTTTTGAATGATATCTTCTTATTTTACACTTCTGAAAGTTACCAAGCGACTCTTGAATGACCAACCTAAATGTTTATATAGTATTGTCGTTAAAGTAGGTTGATGCGACAATTTTTGTGGAGAGTGTATTGAATAAATGATTTTTTTGTTAGCGTATCTATTTTGGTTTTTTCATTGAGTTTTCAATTTCGGAAAACGAAATTGCCCACCCTGTATTAGCATAATTTTTCTAAATAGTTCTTGTGAGTGAGATCTGAAAGTATTCTGAAATAATTCAAACGTCTAAACTGAAATTATCGTAACATCAACTGTTATTTGTATAATGCAGCACGAAAGTTGATGCTTCCTGAAGTAAGGACTGCTTTTGAATTTAAAATATAACCCACCACAATCTTGAAATAAAACATTTATATCAATCATCCACGGAATCGTCCTAGCTACCTTACTTCAATATTTATAGCTATCATATACTCCTTCATAGAGTGGATAAGATGGCATGAAAATTAACGAAATATTCAAAAAGAAGCTCAAGAAACGAATCCAATTTTAAACAGTAGACGTGCTAGCTGGTGGGTCTTACATCGTAGGATAACTCGCCCACGTTAATGACATAATTTAAATTAAAATCGAGTAATAAATCAACACACCTGTGTTATTTACATATCTGTCCACGTAAATGGCGTTTTGATTGATATCTTGCGTAGTCGGTAGATATAAATCGGGAATTAAGTCATCAAAGCAGTGAAAAATTGCTGGCTTAAAATCGAAAGTTTCAACTCCGACTAGTGATATATTAAGTACTTGCATGAGATATATCATACTACACGCTGAATTGGAGTTTTGAATGTTTAGTTTCAACGAATTTGAGTTATACAGAGTATATATATATATATATATATATATATATATATATATATATATATATATATATATATATATATATATATATATATATATATATATATATATATATATATATTGTAAAACACAATAGACCAGATATCATTCTTAATGATAAACAGAATCAAATAACATATATAATTGATATTGCTATACCCGACACACATAATATACAAAATAAATACAATGAAAAATTTCTAAATATATGATGCTTGGCGACGAGATTAAAAAATGTGGAAAATGAAGAAAATATTTATTCTACCGATTATTATTTCCACAACAGGTGTTATTCCTAGATATCTTCACAAAAGTATTGAGATTTTGGGTCTGAAGAAAAATTTGTTTGAACAGTTACAAAAGATAACAGTCATCAAATCTTGTAATATTCTTCGTAGGTTTCTTTCCGAAAATAATAATGAGGTAGAGTCATAGGTTTTCTTTAGTTTATACTGCTCAGAATCTCATTTCATATTTTATTTATTTGTTTATATAAATGTAATATAATTAACTGACAATTTTGTCATATTTATATTCAGAGCAGTATTCTATTCGATCGTTCACCACTTCACACAAAGGAAACTATTAATGAGTAACATTCAGTGTTACTTGACTAAGGTCCGTACACTGGATTTTTCCGGGAGAAAGCCTCTGACACTACTCGTTGGTACATTGATATCATTGTCTGATGATGCTATAGTATGTATATATTCTGGTAGATTGATATATTCTCATAACATTTAACGTTATCCTAATATATAATTATTCCAGGATATGTTTTGATTATAATCATTGCCTGGCAATGGTATTAATTACCGGGTGGTGGATTTATATTTTTCATGAAATCAGTTTGATTGCATGAACAGATATATGGGCAACTCGTCAGGGTAAAACCCCTATATATATATATATATATATATATATATATATATATATATATATATATATATATATATATATATATATATATCTATAAAATCAAATTTATATGGAATCACTCGGTATTTCACATTATTGATTGTTTCAAACCATGGATCTTTGACTACTTGTGAAGAATGAAGTTTTTTGTTGTAAAAAACTGGATAGTATAATAAGAAATGTTGAATTATCCCCGCATGTTCGGGATATTGTACTCAGTTGTCACTTTTGAAACTGTGAATTTCGAAATTGAAAAAAGCCTATAATCATAATTGAAAATGTCTTGGATTTCTCGATGTTCAAAAGGGTCGAATAATTGCTCTCGTTGATGAAGTGGTGACACAGAGGGATATCACAGGGGGTGATTTCAAAAACCTACGCACGATACGTGGAGCTACAATCTCTGCAAAATAGACCGAAGAAGTCGTAGGAAGATCACTTCTGAAGAACACGACCGCTTTTTGTGCCAAATTGCATGAAGAGACCCTAGTGCGTCGCACCACATACTCCAAAGGCAATTTCTGAAAGCAACAGGCGTCAGTGTATCAGTCGAAACGATACGTCAAAGACTTCGTTCAAGGGTTTTATACAGCAGAAGGCCATTGAGAGTTCCAGAGTTAACCAGACTACAAAAAATTAACAGACTTAATTGGTGTATGGAGCACCAAAATTAGAATATTGAGAATTGGCGAAATGTCCTTTTTTCGGTTGAGACCAGAATTGGTGTTCGATCAGATGACCGCCAGATTCGGGTTTTAAGGGGTCGTGGAAGACAGGGTAGACTCCGAGCAGCAAGACAAATTCCGAAATACCAAGGGGGCAGTGTGATGTTTTAGGGTGGCATTGAGCTGGGAGGCGAAACAGATTTCATTTCTTTTCCTGTGAGTGTAACGGCTAGAAATTACGTGGACCTAGTGCTGAACCCATAGTGAGACTCTGGCGAGGTGTCTACGGTAAGAATTTCACTTTTGTGCAAGATTATGCTCCTTCACATACCAGCAACCTCGCACGACATTATCTTGAAACAGGGAAAATCGCTATTTTCGACTGGCCAGTTTGCTCTCCAGACCTAAATCCTATTGAAAAATTATGGGATGATTTCAAAAGGAAAATTATATAGCGCCAGGATAGTTCAAGAACCTCACAACAGCTCATTCAAGCCGCCACAGAAGAGTGGCAGAATATTACCCCAGAGGAGGTCGAAAAACTAATCCAAAACATGCCTAGACGGATTCAGGCTTGTATCAGAGCAAGAGGAGGTAATACAAGCTACTGAGGTCGAGAAAAACACCTACTCCGTGAGTAATTTTCAATTTTTTTACTATATGCGGAAAGAGTCTCTCATTTTCTGTTTCTTTCTTTAACTAAACCTTAATTTATTTCCTTTTCAATTGAAAAATCTCAAAAAGTACCAATTCTAACAATCTTTCGAAATTTCCAAAATCCCTGAGGTAATATTCAAAATATCGGGTGATTCTATATTATATATAAATATATATATATATATATATATATATATATATATATATATATATATATATATATATATATATATATATATATATATATATAATATATTTAACCCCGAAGAGTTCTATATATATCTGTTCATGCAATCAAACTGATTTCATGAAAAATATAAATCCACCACCCGGTAATTAATACCATTGCCAGGCAATGATTATTATCAAAACATATCCTGGAATAATTATATATTAGGATAACGTTAAATGTATATGAGAATATATCAATCTACCAGAATATATACATACTATAGCATCATCAAACAATGCAAAATATCAATGTACCAACGAGTATCAGAGGCTTTCTCCCCGGAAAAATCTAGTGTACGGATCTTATCAAGACAATCAATGTTACATTCATAGTTTTGTGTGAGATAGATGAATCATAGGCTTTCATTGTCAGCTAATTATATTACATTATATATATATATATATATATATATATATATATATATATATATATATATATATATATATATATATATATATATATATATATATATATAAATATTATGTCAAGAAACAATGATACGATGAATTATTCATTCATATTGTCAGCTAATTATATTACATATATATATATATATATATATATATATATATATATATATATATATATATATATATATATATATATATATATATATATATATATATATATATATATATATATATATATTTATCTGATGTCCATATTGATCGTGAAGTGATGGATGATACGATCGAATACAATACTGCTCTGAATATAAATGATAACATTGTCAGCTAATTATATTACATTATATATATATATATATATATATATATATATATATATATATATATATATATATATATATATATATATATATATATATATATATATATATATATATATATATATATATATATGATAATCAGCCATTGTATTCGATCGTGTGAAATCTAATGATGAAACAATGAATGTTACGATCGAATACAATGCTCTGAATATAAATGATAACATTGTCAGGCTAATTATATTATATTATATATATATATATATATATATATATATATATATATATATATATATATATATATATATATATATATATATATATATATATATAATTGACATCAGACAAAGTTTTCTCAAGAAAAAGTCGAAGTGACAATCGAATTTATTCTGAGGAAAATTCATACCTCTACCTCTTGAATGAAACAGCCTGTATTTCAGAAAATACGCATCTCAGACCCCTACTATGGGCATCAAAACACTCAGAAAAATAATCTCTGTAGAAAAACGATGAAAATATATTGGTTGTATTTTTTAAAATATGGTCGATGACGTCATATCTTACGAATTACAAAAGAAAAAAAAATTCTTTTCTTCGAAATAATTTCGAGTTTTGCACGAAAATCAAAATTAAAGAAATTATGAATTTCATTTCATACTTTACAGTGCACTGAATAGATATTTTGGGAAACATTGGCAACATCCAAGAAAACTGGTTGATGACGTCACTTTAAACTTAACGTGAACAGACTATAGCATCATCAGACGTTTAAAAATTGTGAGTTAAAACACAGATAAAACAGAAAAACAGGTATGAATTATAAAGAGAGAGAAAAACAACAAGTTTCTACTATTGGAATATAGATAGGTATTCAAAGGTACATTCATAATTACTTGAAAATCCCAAATATTGGGGAATAACATAGTTCTGCGTTGTCCTTGAGAAGGGTAAGATTGTTTGTATTGTGTTAAGCTTTGAAAATTTCCAGAGATTGAGTTTATTGTTTTTCGGGGCACGATGAATACTGTTAAGATTATGTATAGTACGGAAGCGGTGGTTGTTATCTATTCAATGCTGAGCGATAGAGGAGTCACTTTTGTTCTTTACAAAGGAAGAGTGATGTTCTTTATATCTAATGCGAAAAGATCTTCCTGTCTGGCCTATATATACATCGTTACAATCAGGGCAACACAGTCCGTATACTCCTGAATTGTCTAATTTGCGAGTTTTGTTTTTTTTGGAATTTAAAAACAATTGTGATAATTTAGATGTAGGTTTATATATATATATATATATATATATATATATATATATATATATATATATATATATATATATATATATATATATATATATATATATATATATATATATAATATATGTTCTTTTGAAAAGAGAGGATTTACAAAAATTTGAATAATTATATTTACAACAATGTTTATATCTATAATTTTGGTGTGTCAGAAAGTTTCAAATCTGCCCGCCATGCACGCAGCCCCTAAGCGCCACAATTGCAACCAAGCAGGATGCCGAGGAACGAAGCGGCAGACTGCAGTTTCGCTCTTTCAATAAACGAGTGGACCGACAAAACCTGAGGAAGATACAAAACATTTGGGAGTTTCTGTCGCTATTGCACTAGCAATAGCTTGTCTGTTATGTTGTGTAAGCAAGACGAATTATTCGTGTACATAAAGAGCACCAAAGATTTTTAGCTCAGCAAGCTTCATTGTCTCTTGCATTCCATGTTTTCCAAACGAAGACAAGGGGAAAGGAAGGGGTTTGGGACAGGAATCTGTAACAATGAAAAAGAAAACCAGCAGAAAAATATTTCAACAATCATACTTCTTATATGTCTAAACAAATCTAAGAAAAGATTTTACATAGCAAACAAGGTCATGAAAAGGACTAAGGAGATGATGAAAAAATACATAACCTGCGATATTTCCTCAAATTCCCTCTCTGTTTGACCGAGAGAGCCCCGATGGCCAGGTTCAGTCTTCCAAGTGATGCCGATTATGATCTATAGATGTTTTAGAATCATTATGGACCCAATAATTTGGGTTGACATCGCCCATATATTATTTCTTCGTGGAACTTGTTTAATTTCAAGAAAAATTTGAGAAAAAATTTCGAAAGTCGTTCGAAAAATATGACAAATGTCATATATGAAAGTTAACTTGTCATACAGCATGTGGAACGGTATGGATTCGCCTATCAGTGGTCACATATGTAAAATACATAGTATATTCACAAATTGTTTTCTTCAAATTCAGTTACTGGGAAGTAATGTGAATTATATTTTTCTTTTATACATGTGTGAATCATTCCCCTCTTGATATTGTGAATTTATTCAACAACATTATCCGTTCTGAACATAACAAATTCCACTGGTGAATAAAAAGCATAACGGAATGTCACTGGTCAATTTTTTCAGCCATCAAGTTAACCAACGGAAGCCTGGTATTTCATAAAAGACACACCGTTGCTCGATATCGAAATATTCCCGAGGTAAGTCTGAAGATACAATCATTTAATCAACGTCCAACTGCGTCGACTCCTGGTGAGAGGCTACACCGTCTGCTAAGCAAGCTTAGTGCCATGTTTTGAACGGTCGTTTTTTCTCCATATATTATTGAAATACTAACAATGTTTTCTGGTACAAGATTAATATCATTAGCATATCATTATATTTACTCGAAGGATTATTTTTTCTTGTTGGTGTAACCCTCATCATCCAAGTGTCATTCGGTTTTATTTCTGTACCTATAAGAAGCCAGTCGTTGGATGTACTACGCTGCAACAAATTAACGCACAAAATCGAAAATTCAAATTTATTCAGAAGAAGATTTGATATCTCGAAGATTGATTTCTCTGGTAATCCACCAGCTCTAAGGAAATGCTTTAGAACAATCGAAATGAAAATGGTACACAAAGAAATGGAAGTAACTAATAATAAAAAACCAAAGTTCGCGGAAAAACCTTTTAATACCGAATATTTCTACTAGTGGCGAGAAATACTGCATGACATCTACGATTCATACTCGAAATCATTAACATTATAGCATTTTGATCCATTTCATTCCTACTTTCTATCATTCTGTTCCGAAACTCATTCACTGTAGCTGGCTGGTTCTGCTGGGTTCTTAATCTACTATTGAGAAGGTCCCCAGACATGTTCGATGACATTGCAGTGATTTCGTGATCTTGAAGGTAAATTCTAACGACATGAGCTTGGTGAGGTTATCTTGCATGGGCAAAACTTTTGAAAATGGTAAAACATGTGCCTCTTAAATGTCTGTAGCGTACCTCTGAGCATTCAGAGTTCCATTATTTACGGGTACCTAATCGGTGCGGGCGTTCAAAAATTCCTTCCCAAGCCATTACTGAAGTTCCATCAAAACCATAGGTAGGGAAAAAGTTTCATTGGGCATATCTCTCACTTCAAGATCTGTATACTAGAGAACGTATTTGGGAAACAATTAAAGCCCAGGAAGCGACAGCCTACCTTCAAAAGTGTTCAAATCTGGAGGAGAGGAACTGATTCAGTCAGTGCACAAGCTGATAGTGAAAATTTGGAAGAAAAGAGAACTGCCCGATGAATGGAGCCTAGGAATCATTTTCACCATACATTATAAAATGAGATATATGGGAGTGCACAAACTTAGGTGGCATAACACTTCTCAACACAGCATATAAGTTCTTTGCCAAACTCCTGTGTGACCGCTTACGACCGCATGCCGACAGAATAGTAGGAAAGTACCAAACGGGCTTCACAGGTAGGAAATCGAAAATAGATCAAATCTTTACCCTACGACAAATACTTGAAAAATCACTGGAATATGGTGTTGAAACACGCCATATTTTTGTGAATTTTAAAACGCCCAACGACTGCATAAAGAGGCAGGATCTATATGCAGCCATGAAAGAGTTTCAGATACCATCACGCTTGGTGAAACTGATAGAGCTTACCATGGGCAGGGTAGAGTGCAGAGTTAGTGTAGGTACCGAGCGGCCAGAAACATTTGTGACGTATAATGGTCCCATGCAGGGTGACTCACTTTTCTGCATGCAATTCAATATTGCATTTGAGAAGGTCGTCAGACTGTCAGGTATAAACACAATTGGAACAATATACAATAAATCGGAACAAATACCCGCATATGCCGGTGACATTGATATTATAAGCAGGACGGAGAGAGGTATTAAGGAGGCATACAGAGCCCTGAAAAATGCTGCCCTAACAATAAGTCTGCAAATAAATACTGAAAATACCAAATACACGGTTGCAGCTCCTACCCTTAGACCTCGTGGATTACAACATATAAATATAAATATAGATATGGACACGATTGAAAGCGTACAGAATTATATCAGCCTCTAGATGCTACTTCTCTCTTATGCCACAACTAATTGGTTGGCGGCGCAGGGCGCTGGATAGGGACGACTGGAGATGAGTAATGAGGACGGCTTTGGCCCACCAAGGGCTTGTAATGCCAGTATGATATATCACTAGAGAACGTTAATCGCAATGAAAAAGATTAGAGCCGATTCATCAGCCAGCTTCAATTCAATTGACGTGTTCTCTGGCAAAATCAAATCGGGTTCTTCGGTTATCTGCGGTTAGAGCTGGGTCCCGAGCTGCGACACGAAGCCTCAAACCCAATTCCCTGGGACGTTGTATCGTTTTCGTGCTTATTTGCAATGTCGAAGTTGCATTTGAAGGTTGTAACGTGTACTTGTGCACTTTACATGTTCTCTATCTCATTTCAATTCCAACCTTTCACTTTCTCACTATGATCAAACTATACCGTGGTTTCATCATCGACTCCGTGGTTCTTCCCCTCTTCATAATTTTTTTAGTATTCTATATTCCTGTCTCCCTTCCAATTTCCTATGATTCTGTGGATTGAATTAAATTTCATCCAATATGGCTTAAAGGAGGCAGTACAAGATATAATTTTCTTATTTTTTGAAAGTACAGAGTTCAATGGGTTTTGAAGGAATTTCGAAGGGATATTCTCTATAGAAGAAAAACAGTAAATGAAATGAAAATTACAATTTGTTGTCTCAGTTTAAAATTTAAAAAGTGGTTCACCATGTTTCTTTCATTTTCCGATTTCTCCTAAATGTCCCAATACCATCGATATTTAATTATTTTGTTCCTTTGTTTCTTTTTTCGTTTTTACTTCTTTGAACCGCATTCTGTTTAATTCATTGTAATTCAAAATATTGTAATTTTTATTGTGATTAGACAGAATGGGTGCATTGGGGAAGTGAGAATATTTCTTACTTATCGAATTGATAGTCCTAGGTTAAACCTTCAATACTAGGCCTACCCAAACCATAACAACAACCCATTTAGCAACCAGAAGGGGATAGTTTCAATTTTGTTGGAAGGTTCCTAGGGACAAAGACCTCGCTCTTATTTTATCCCCTAGAGCTTGTTATATTTTGTTTATGTCAATTGAAGGCACCTTGTAGTTATACAGGGTGTTATCTAATAGTATGTGACAACTTGAGGGGGTAAATCTACGTAAAATTTTAAGAAATAAGTTCATATAATCATAGGTCCGCAAAAGCTTCGTTACGGGGCTACAGGGTGTTGAAATTTCTGAAAAAAATTGGTTTTTTCTTCAAAACTCCTGCAGTTTTTGAGATATTCAGCCCAAATTTAGAACGCAAGATATTTTTCACAGTCTCTATTATTACACGTCCTATCCTAACCTAAATTTCAACTAGAATCTATAAGGTGTTTTCTTTTCCGGAGCCATGTATTTTTTGCCCTTTCAAACATTTTTGCAGTACGCAACTGTTCAGCGTACAATCAATTTTCGTCATCTTCGTTCAATTTAGAAACTTTTTTGACACAAGTATTTTTTTGTATCTCCGACCGTTCTCGATCAAAAAATTATTAAACGATTGTATGCATTCTCACTTCTAATGAAAAAAGTAACTAGTAGGCTTTGATTTTTTTGGTTTATTTATTTTTTTTGACATTTGCTAAACTTGAACCCAGGTTTGCTCCAATTATTTATTAAATCAACGATTAGTTTTAAGACCTTTGAAGTTATTGCTATAAGAAAAAATGGTAAAATTTACTAACGCCGAATTGGCTGATATCCTTTACATGTACAGTCTGGCTGACGGAAACACAAGAGAAGCTAGGCGATTATATCAGGTACGCATTCCTAATCGAGTAACATCAGACAGGAAAATTTTTTCAAATATCACCAGAAGGTTGTGGGAAACTAGTACTTCTACTGCAAATAATCATTTAAAAGGTGCAACTCAAACTATGAGAACCCAGATATTGAGGAAGCAGTTTTGATTTGTATTGATTCGAATCCTCATGTGAGTAGAAGAAAAATTGGAAATCAGTTGAATATTTCACATGTTCTAGTTTGGACGATTCTCTACTACTTTTATTGTATCCGTTTCATATTCAACGCGTCCAAACTCTACTTCCTCAAGATTTTCTTTCAAGACTGAATTTCTACCGATGGTTCTTAGATATAATTAGAGAAAATGCTTATTTTGATAGTGAAATAATGTTCACAGAAGAAGCTAACTTTTCGAGAACTGCTATAACAAATTTTCAGAACAATCATTATTGGGCTGAGGACCCATTTGATCGAAGAATATCATCATCAAAAACAATTCTCATTAAATGTCTGCGTTGGAATAATTGGAAATTATTTGATTGGGCCTTTTTTTTGCCTAACAGACTAAACGGTTCAGCTTATCGGCAATTTCTTGAGGAGTAGTTACCTTTATTGATCGAGGAGTTGCCACTTTTGGCGAGAAACATAATGTGGTTCAAGCATGATAGAGAATTCCAAATTTGGGCTGAGTATCTCAAAACTGCAGGAGTTTTGAAGAAAAAAACAATTTTTTCCGGAAATGTCAATACCCTGTAGATTCGTGACGAAGCTTTTGCGGACCTACGTTTATATAATTTTTTTTTCTTAAAATTGCACGTTGATTTACCCCCTATTATACATACTATTATGTAACACCCTGTATATTACTAGCGACCCGGTACGTACTTTGCTACGTATAAAGTGAAATCTAATAAAGTAGCAGCAATCTTGAATTCGAAACAATTGCACAACGTTGATCCAATTCACGATTTTCATCAACAATAAAATAAATTTGCAAAAATTGATGATCAGCGTATGGCAATGATGAACCAGCTTGATAAAACTGGCCCTGCATCTGTAACATGTATGCAATTTTAGGTAGATATTAGATCAGAATTTATAAAACTATCGAATACTTCAATAGTTACCATCGTCACCTTTCCAATGCAATGTTGGGTATTGTGATGCATCGTTACTACGATGAAATTCCAAAACACGTTGCAATTGCTCATTTCTGCGATGAACTACAATATCACGGTATTGAAACTGATCACCAAGAAGTACAATTGCAATCTCATCAACTGTCGGTGCATTGAATTGCCTTGTATGCTCTACAAAAGGTGTTCTATCAGCCCTTATTGCGATTTTGTGATTCAGATTGATATGAACATGGGACAATCATTTTGAAGTATTTACCTTAAACATCGGCATAATATTATCTCTAATAATTTTAGTAGCACCAAGAGAAGTCATTTGAAATGCCGAATTGTATTGTTGAATATGACTCAAAAAGTGCTTCGACGTTTGAGATGTCACAAAAATAAATGAATACAATTACAATTACAATTGTTCGGGTGGAGTTTCTAATGCTGGCAATGTCACTGTGCCACATGTCGGGCGTTTCACCTGGAAAGTTAGCCGCATCACAATGTAGACATATTGCGTCCATCATTCCAATGTACCCGCACAAACTATAATCAATCTGACTATTGTAAGTAAAAGCAACATGTATCATTTCATCCAAAACAGCACGACTTATTCGTGATAGCCGTGCAATATTCAGTACAGGTCTATTTCGTGCATTACGTTCTCGCTGAGATGCATTAGCTTGTGCGCGTTCATCTGCAGTCTGTGATCGTCTTAGTAATGCCTTATCATTTGCATTACGCGTTCGTGGACCTATATTTGCTCGTCCTTTATTTAAAAAGGAATGAATCCAATTAAAAACAAATTGCTACATTAATAGTGGTGTATCAGTATTCATACATGTACGTATATGTGTGTATGGAAATATATATAACTGCATGCGTCAATGTTTATAAAAATGTCATCAAATAATTAATTTTTAAATCGACGTGCTTCCATCTGTTAGAAAAGAATAAAACAGCCGTATGCACATAATACGTTTATATACATGTAATTCAATTCAACAGTTCAAAACTTACCGTTAGTGTAATTGCGTTTGACAACTTAATTCAAATAAAGCCTGTAAACGATATGAAACACCGACGGCTAGCTAAAAAAAATGAGGATAGTACACGCACACATATACATAGTACATTTGAACAATTCAAGACTCACTGTTTGTATGAATGCACTCAACTGACAATTTGCTTTAATCGATGCACGTCTCAAATGAAATCACTGCATGAATGATAAACAACATGCCTGTACTGTTAACACTGAAAAAAGTTTCAATTCGACAGCATAATCCCCATCTGAAAAAAGTTTCAATTTGGCAGCACAATCCCCATTATCAAAATGATCCGCCATTTATTGAAATCATTTCTTACAAAAAATATGATAAATGAAGAACCGCTCGACCGATTTTGTGTAAACTTCACATAAACCATCTACTGAATAGTCCGAACAAAGCCTAAACATTTGGTTTGGATAGGTGAGATCCATTGGGAAACAACATTATCCTTCTCCTTCTTTTTTTGGAACATACGACCGTATTAACGATTTTCCTTAAGATTTTTTGGAAATTATACATTAGGGTGTTAGATATTGATTGAGATGATAATTGATGTCCTGAAAGCTACTGTAATAAACCAATATATTGTCACCTATGTAAAACGTAGGGGACGCCTAGGTATTTCCGACCATTCAGTGAATCATCCGGAAATTGGAACTCAGATAAAATATATTTCCATTCAAAATTAATGAACATTAGAACTACATTATTAGCAATTCAAGTATAACAATCATTTCAACCAAACTCCTTCAAACAACACTATTCCAAATTAAGAATATATTGCTTTATTTACTCATGTACCGAAAGCAACAACTAAACTATCACAATATCTAAGTCAAATGTTTACCAAGTCCAAAGTAATAAGAGCTAGAACCGGATGATTCTAATGAATGCTACTGACTGTTAAGATAGTGAATTACATAAATATATTGGAATTGTAAGAAAAAGGAAGACAGTCCTCAAGATAGATTCAGCAGTGTGGCTACGCACAAGTCATATTTTCTCATAGCCAGTAGTAAATTAAGTTAAGTGTATTAGTGAAGTGAAATAAATTATAAGTCCAAAAAGGTTCATTTTTACTATCACATCTCCCGACCCATTACACTACTTTGCTAAAAGAGCTCAAAGTTCAGTTGAGAATATGATAAATCGTAGTGAACGAACTTATGTCTGAAATTGATAGCTTCCAAATTATTCCTAAAGAATCGTCATCAGTTGATAAAAGACGTCCAAACTCGTTCCCAATTCCTTTCAGGAAAAGAAAAATGACATCTCATGTATTTAAAATAGGCTCGATAATGAGGTACTCATTCGTTACAAACTGATAAAGCCTCGATTCAAACTATTGGCGCTAGTATCGTTGTATCACAGCCAAGAGACACCATTAAGGAATGACATTTGATGGATTGTCTAGACCGGCCTCTGGTGCATCGAGGGATTTCACATTTTTCGTTTCCTTTCGGGTTTTTTTAGTAGCTGCCAGGGGAATTTCGAGGCAAGACGGACGGACGCATGCACGGAGCGAACGAGAACAAAGACATCAAAATGATGGATTCGGTTCATCTTATCCCAGAGCGTGATCGACTCATATTTCAGGGCACACTCCGAGGGCGAAATGGGAGTGGTGAGGGGGAGGGCTGGGACACGGTTACATCTCTGAATGTTAATTCCATCATCGACCCAGCGCGCTTTGCTATTTCAGACATGTTGCTCTTCAGTTTTCAGGCCAACTATGCTCATTCCCGATTCCATTCCCTCTGGATGTCCCCGAATGCCGTACGGTGTTGCAAAATTACTAGAATAGATCAGTCACCTGTATTATTCCGGCTATAAATCAAATTGGGAATTCAGTTGTCCCCCGGTTGCATCGCTAATTCCATAAGTTCACGCGAATTGTGAATGGGTCGTATCATATACGAGGGGTGATTATTGAGTTCCCAGTCAATATTGTCAATATTAATAACAATAATATTTCCATATGAATATCATCCATATATATATATATATATATATATATATATATATATATATATATATATATATATATATATATATATATATCTTAGTCATAATACTTGCTGTGAAATAGTAGGCAAGATAAGTTATTTGAACTGCAGCATGCCATAAAAAAGTGGTACTCTTTTTTATATGAACTCAAGCTTTCAACATTTATTCATGTCTTCATCAGGAATACTGTAATACAAGAAAAAGTTGATAATTTTTCAGTTCTACATAAAAGAATTCACTCGAACTTACAGAAGTTGAGATTGGTTAGATAAAAGTTGGAAAAATTACATAACATCACATTACACATTGAAATTTCCTTGCGGAAAACAGCTATGGCATGCTGCAGTCCCAAATAACTTGTCTTATATATATATATATATATATATATATATATATATATATATATATATATATATATATATATATATATATATATATATATATATATATATATATATATATATATATATATATATATATATATATATATATATATATATATATATATATATATATATATATATATATATATATATATATATATATATATATATATATATATATATATATATATATATATAATAATATGTGTTTATTTGCAAGTTTCAACAAAAATCTTTACAAATATTCCTGACAGATGCCATTGCATTAATTCTATAAATAAATAATGGTTGAGGTAATACCTCAGAAAAGGTATTACCTGTAGTTGGTGTACATTTCACTAATTACAAGACAGCCTTTAGTATGATATAAACAGAAATTGCTGTCAGCACTGTATATAACATTCGAGAATGAATTGATTTAATGAAAGTGCCCATATCGGGTTACAATCGAAAAGTTCAAGTTATCTGTCGAAACTAGGTTGGAAGGTCACTATAGGGTCTCAATATCACAATCGGGTTCCAATATCACAATCGGGTTTCAATATCACAATCGGGTTTCAATATCACAATCGGGTTTCAATATCACAATCGGGTTTCAAAGTCAAAATCGAGTTTGTTTGTCAAAATCTGGTATAAATGTCACAGTTCATGTAGCCCAAGGTTAATTTGATATAGCCGATGCATTTATAATGTTATGAAAAACACTACGGTCATTATTCAATATCCAAGACTTCAGCACATATTTAAAAGTTTTTGGGTTATTAATGGTTTTAATATGGACAGGAATGATTCTGTACATTCTAGGTCCCAAGTAATCTAAATTTCTTGTTCCGATAGTCTTATCTGCTCGCAGAGTGACATAGTTCATATTTTTATTCCTCGTGCCATAATGATGATCAACAGAACACATAGTGTCTCTATTTCTGTTCAAATAGCAAATTATCCTGAAACTATACAATTGTATTACATCTAGTATACCAGATTCCCCAAATAATGCATCACTTGGGTAAGTTCTACACTTATGCATCATTAGTTTCAAGAACCATTTTTGTATAACATCAACTTTTTTCAGATGACAGTCGTATGCGCCACCCCATGCTAGAATACCATATATTAATTGAGACTGGACAAGAGAGTAATAGAGTATTTTCAGTTGTGGCATGTCAAGAAAGTCCTTTAGATATTTAAATGTACTCAATAAAGGTCTTATTTTGTCAACTATAAATTGAGTCTGAAGGTCCCACCTCAAATGCTGATCCAAAACAATGCCAAGATATTTGATTGATTTTCCCTCGCTAACTTGTGTTTCAGAATCAATGAAAAGAGGCCCCAACTCAGGTAATCCGCTGCTGTAAGATGTAAAAGGCAGATATTTTATTTTCTCAGAATTCAGGTTTAACTTGTTATACTGAAACCATTTTTTTTATTATTTTTAAGTCGTTCTCTGCTTTATCCTTTACATCTAGCCAGTTACTAGCCTGATATAGTATAGCAGTGTCGTCTGCGTAGCTTACAATTTCGCCCTCAATTTTCAACATCAATAGCGAGTTGATGTAGATGGTGAAAAGAATGGGTCCAAGAACAGTTCCCTGTGGCACCCCATAAGTAATATGTCGAATTTCACTAACCTGCCCATCAATATCGACGACTTGTTCACGATTCGACAAATAACTTTTCAACAAATCATAAGAGGAGCCCCGAAATCCGTAATTATTCAGCTTCTCCAGTAATCTTTTATGGCATACGGTGTCAAATGCCTTCCACAGATCGATAAACACACATAATGACGGCAACTTTTTATCCATATATTTATACACATTCGAAGTGATCTTTTTAATGGCATCCTCTGTAGATTTTCCTGGTCGAAAGCCCAATTGATTAGGAGAAACAATATGAAACTTTTCGAGATACGAATTTATTCGATATGCCATGATTTTCTCCACTATTTTAGCAATAGAAGATATAATTGTTATTGGCCTATAGCTTACCACAATGAATTTTGAACCACTTTTGTATAGTGGTTTGATTATACCAAGTTTCAGAGCATCGGGGAAAACGCCCTTCTCAAAATAAAGGTTGATCAGGTGTGCAATTGGTTCTGAAATTTCCTGTGCGATTTCCCTTAAAGTTTCACTTCGCAGAGCATCATAACCTGGTGCTTTTTTAGGTTTTAATTCCTTTATGACTTTTTGCACCTCAAAAATCTGTGGGATGTAAAACATCGTTTTATCGGTAGATTTCACCTGATCATTGAAATTTATTGGGGACTCTATTTTCGCTGCAAATTTTGCGCCGAGTTCGCTATAATGTTTATTGAAGGCATTTGCAATGGACTTTTTATCGTTTAGATTCTTTCCCTCCTCATCGATGATTTTATTTATTCTCGTTTTGTTTCTTGTTTTGCCACATATGTCATTCACAAAGTCCCAAACTGCCTTAGATCTATTTTTATTCTTCTCTACAAATGACTGAATATATTTTTCTTTGATTCTTTTATTAATTTAGTAAGCTTATTTTTAGATGTATTATAAAGTTCTTTTAGTTCATCGCTCGGATTATTGAGTAGATTTTGTATAATTTATTTTTATCGGATATACTCTTCAGGGTGCTGGCGTAATCCATTTTTTCGGGGTCTTCTATTAGACTTGGTTATATATATATATATATATATATATATATATATATATATATATATATATATATATATATATATATATATATATATATATATTGACAGAATGGTCGAATGTTCTCTTGTGGTCGAACTGAGTTGGTCCTAGTGAATAATGGAAGAATGACAGCGGCCAGATACATCGCAGATATCCTTGAACCCCATGTTGTACCCTTTGGCCCATTTAATGGCGAAAACTTCATTTATATGCATGATAATGCTCGGCCTCATGCAGCTACATTATTTAAACAATTTTTCCAAAACGCCGAAATTGATATTTTAAGAAGGCGAGCCAAGTCCCGACTTGAATCCCATAGAACATGTTTGGGACAACATGGGGTGGCAAATTCAGCAACGTAGGATGCCTTGTAGAACAATCCAACAACTAGAAAATCTGCTTCCTGAAATTTGGAACTCAGTGACTCGAGAGTACATCCAAAATTTGTTTGAGGGGCTTCCCAGACGTTTACTGGCAGTAATTAGGACCCGGGGATGAATTGTTGATATTTTCCATCATAAACTCATCTCTTTCGAATAATATCTTCTTATTTGACACTTCTAAAAGTTACCAAGCGACTCTTGAATGACCTACCTAAAAGTTTATATAGTATTGTCGTGAAAGTAGGGTGATGCGACAATTTTTGTGGGGAGTGTATTTGGTCTTCTAGTTTTCATATTATTTTTTCTCATTTAATTCTATGTGTTCCCAGAATTGTAAAAATCGCATCGTGAATAATCTTTTAATCTAATACCAAATTATTAAAGAATATAGCATTCTTTCTGACAGCGTCTTTTATTCTATACCTTTTAGTAAACACTCCACTTTATGAATGTCGATTTGCATCTTCTAGAAACGGAGAAACATGTTTATTGAATTTCCTCGTGGTGGATTTGAGCATAGCCTTCTAGATTAATGGGTGAGTTATGGCTGCGCTTAGTATAGCGGCATAGGGGATGAAATGCTTGTTTTGACTGAGATATGTTAAGTGCAGACGGATGAACTATTTACCATAGTGGGCGATGTATCGCTGATGAAGGAAGTGGCGAACGGTAAGAAAGGATGCCGCATGCCGTTTGTTGAAATACAAGCCCAATTTATTTTGGATCTAAATTTAGAGGGTGTTAATAGATAAGTCTCACTGGCCATTCATCATCTTGAATTAACAGAATAGTTCCCATGACATTATCGACTTATTTTGGAGATGTTTTTAACAGAAAATGTAAAATTATAAAACGTAAGTAGTTCTAGGATATTTCAAGTAACGTCTGAAATGATACATACAACTAGCGGACCGGCAGATGTTTTTCTGCCGTGGAAGCCTATCGCTACGACCCCAATTTGCCATAAAATATAATTTTTAAATTTATATAATTATATTTTTTGTACAGCGTTTGCTTTACGGATGAACGCACTTTTTCACTTCATGAAGATGTTAACCGGCATAACTGTAGTTTTTGGAAATATACAAATCCTCATGTATTCCGAGACCTGCACAGTTAATATCTTGAAAAGCTAAATATATGGGTAGGAATTTTGGGAGACCTCTTAATTAGACCACTGTTTATTACTTGTAATTTAAACGGCAAATTTTTCCCAATTACTGAAAAATGCGAATGATCCATTGATAACAGCATCCTCTTCTACTTGAACAACAATTGCATGTTCAACAAGAAGGAGCTCCTCCTCATTACGCCGCACCAGTTACCCAATACCTCAATTTTCAATATCCTGGTAGTTGGATTGGAAGAAGAGGTCCTACGAAGTGACCTGCCTGATGTCCTGACCTGAAGTCTTCAGATGTTTCTTTGTGGGGCCATCTTTACTCTAAAATTTTTGTGATTCATGCAAGTAAGTAGAAGTCAATTTGAATATTTGACTTAAAATCTTTGGATTTCATGTTTTTTATACTAAACGAGATAGAACAATAAAATCTTCATGATTGTTGTAGTATCTAAAAAGAAATTTTAAAAGACAGAAGAAAGAACTTATCGTAAAAGATAAATCCATAACTGACAAGCAAGGTATAGATGAGAACTTAATTCGTATGAACCCCACTCTACATAATCGGAGAATAACTGTGATAGGAGTATATACCCTCTCAGATAATGAAATTGTAAATATCAGAGATCAATTTTTCGAAAAACTAAATGACGTCATTAGCGAAATTGGAAATACCCAGGAAATCTTCTTGCCTGGAGATTTCAACAGCAGAACCGGTAAATAATTGTAGTGGGTACATACTGTGAGGATCAGATTAATGATTACGACAGACGGCTAATGGAATTATGCCAATTGAATAAACACCTCAAAAAGTCTAGGGAACACTTCTGAATATCGATATATCGTATCCAGAACGATCAATATGGATGATATTTTTAAAGAAATGAACACCTGCATCAATTTCTCACCAAATTATGTAGAGTGCCGCAACAGACTTCAGTTTTTTTTAAAAAAAACTGAAAATGCAGCAGATGCGACGCTGCTTTATAATCATTTCATGTATTAAGTGTTTGAAATCAGTTAGTTGGCACTTTATTTTTGTTGTAAGCACAAATAAAAGATTCAAGTTTTGTGATTCGACCATGGAAAGTCGACATTTGACTAGAGAAGAGATGTTACGAGCCGTTGGCATGCTCCAAGCTGAGAGCTCACAACGGGAAGTATCCAGGCTTCTGGGAAGTAGCCCAAGTGTCATAAACCGTTCATGGTCGCGTTTCTATGAAACAGGTAGCGTAGAAGAACGCCATACAGATCATTTCAGTGTTACTACAGTCGCCCAAGACTGATTTTTGGTTTTACAAGCCAGAAGAGATCGTACTACCACAGCATCTCAATTAGCTCAAGAGCTATCACGAGTTCATAATGTACAAATTTCCGACCAAACTGTGAGAAATCGACTGCACGAAGGTCAACTCCACTCCAGACATCCTTTAAGAGTTCCACAACTGACCCATGGAAATCGCGCTGCTCGTTTAGCTTGGTGCCAAGAACACGTAAACTGGAATCAAGAGAGGTGGGCCACAGTTCTCTCCAGTGATGAATCTCGATTTAGTTATTATCCCGATTCGGGAAGAATTCGAATATGGAGGGAACCTGGAAAGCAAAACCGTCTCCAGCATGCTCGAGAAGTTGTTAGACAAGGAGGCGGATCAGTGATGTTTTGGGGAGGTATACGCCTTGGTGGAAGAACTGACCTCGTTTTCATACAGAACAACCTCACGGGAAATTCTTACGCAAATGAGATAGTTTTACCTGTAGTGGTACCGTATCTCCAAACAATGGGTCAAAATCCACTCTTTCAACAAGATAATGCCCCTCCTCATCGTGCAAGAGTTGTCTTGAACGTTCTTGAAGAGAATTATATCGATCTTCTACCGTGGCCATCCTGCTCCCTAGATTTGAATCCCATCGAGCATGTGTGGGACACCCTTAAAAGAAATCTCCTGCGTCTAAACGTCTTCCATCATGAACAGGAGCTTCGATTAGCAGTTCAGGGGGCTTGGAATGACTTAGGCCAAAATGTAATAGACAATTTAATATTGAGCATGCCGCGACGATGCCAAAGTGTCATTGATAACAGAGGTGGACCTTCTGGGTACTGAAAAATATAAGTGCTTCCATATCGTTTCGAAAATATTAGTTCAGGTTTTTTTTGTGTTTTACCAAATTTCGTCATTTTCAAATTTCAAATTTTTTTTATAATAGGTGCTTTGGAGAAGTCAAATATTATTTTGTTTTCTTGAGAATACATTATATACAATACATCCTAACAAAAACCGAAAGATTTCTATAAATTCGAATCATCAAATTCATATTTTAAAGATATTGGTAAGTGTTCCTAGACTTTTTTGAGGTGTTTAAATTGAAAATAACAAATGGGTTTTATGAGCACAAACAAATCCATAAATTCACCTGGATACAACCAACAAGGAATCTTAGATCGATAATAGGTTACGTCATCGTGAAGCAGACTGCTGAAATCAAAGTGAATGATGTAAGGGTACTGAGAGGAACTATGTGTGACTCAGACCACCACTCAGTGAGAGCCAAAGTGTTTCTTCCACCCACTAACTAAAAGCAATAAAGAAACTAAGACCACGAAGAAGAAAACACACAAGAAGTCAAGTACAATCTGGAAAGTCTCATACACGACAGAGTCAGATACATATATCAGAAAAGGTAGGACGAGAAGTTGATAGAAGAACAATCCCTTCCACTGCAAGAAAGGTACCAACATATAGTTGATAGTATTCATAAAGCCGCAGGAGAGGATCTTGGAGAACGCAGGAAGAAAAAGAGCAATAAGATTTGGTGGACAGAGGAAATTGAGCAATTAGTACAGGAGAAGTAGAATTTGTATTTGAAGTGGCTAACTACTAAAGAAGAAGAGGACAGGTTGTTGTACAATAGAAAAAGAAACGAAGTTCAAATCACAATTACAAATGAGAAAAACCGACCATGGGACAAAAATTGCCAAGAAGTCAATACACACATAGGGGGAAGAAGGAACACAGAGGCTTGGAGAATCATCAGAGTGAGTGCCAGAGAGAAACAGGACGAAGTCCGCATTCGGGTAATCACACTTAATAAGTGAATGAAACATTACGAAAAACTCTTGACAGAAGACAAAGAGGAGTACAGAATAGAGATAGAATACAACATCAATGTTGAAATTACGAAAAACTTTTCACAGAAGACAAACAGGAGTACAGAATAGAGATAGAACACGACATATATGTAGAAGCGACACCAGAAACAGTTTAAAAGACTATCACAAATTTGAAGAACGGTAAAGCTTCGGGACCAGAAGGTATACCAACTGAACTACTGAAGAATGGTACCGAAAAACTATACCGTATACTGACAAAGGTGATGAATGAATGCCTTAATGGACACCCTCCTCCTGAGCAATGGAAATAGCACACATATCGTAAATTCATAAGAAGGGTAGCAAAAAAATTCAAACAGCTACCGTCGTATCTCGTCGACCACTACAATGAGCAGAGTTTATGGGAGGATCCTTCGAGATCTAATTGAACAAAAGTACAGCCCTTTCGAAGAAGAAGAACAGAGCGGATTTAGAGCCGGTAGGTCCAGCACAGATAACATATTTTGCCTAAAGTTGATTATAGAAAAAAATAATGCAACTAATCAGGAAATGCATATCAAGTTCATGACCTCCAGAAAGCTTATGACTCAGTACCACGTGCGAAGCACTGGGAAGTTTTGTATGAATCTAACTCAAACCATACACTCATAAAGGCCGTTCAAAATCTTTACAGTGGCTCGAAATCCCGAGTGGGAATATGTAACTCAATGTCACCAATGTTCATCGTCTCGAAGGGACTCCGACAGGGATGCTGTATCTCTCCAACAGTGTTCAAAATCTATATATCGAAACCTCTTCAATTATGGAAACGTAAATGTCATGATATGGAAATAGAACTGAATGATAGAACCCTTTACACTATACAATTCGCTGACGACCAAGTCGTTTCTGTAAATGACAAAAACGACATGGAGTATATGATTCGAAAGTTAGTAGAAGAATATAAAAAATGGGGCCTTACAGTGAACATTGGAAAAACCAAATACCTGTGCGTTGGTGGAGATACAGGAAAACTCATGCTCAATAATAGACAAGAAATCGCGATGCATATTCAACAAAGAAGGAACAGACGAACAAGAGATCACCTCGCGACTCACACAAGCACGAAAAGCTTTTGAAGTAACACAATTAGTAAGGATAGAAAGTTCAATGAGAATATCAAGAAGAGATAAAATACGAAATGAGGAGATATGAAGACGAATGGGACTGGAAAAAAAATGAAATTGATCGAAGACAGCTCACATGGTATTGGCACGTTCAAAGGATGGACAATTACAGACTGCCAAAACAAGTATTGATGTGGACACAAAGAGGAAACGAGGTAGACCAAAAAAATCCTGGATGGAGGGCATAAGAAAGGCCATGTCCGCAAACGAACTTACAGAAGGACAGTGGAATGATCGCAAGGCTTGGAAATTAGGGGTCGGACAGCGTCGAAAAAGTTCTAAAACCGTATATATATATATATATATATATATATATATATATATATATATATATATATATATATATATATATATATATGACATTACAAAAAAACCTACTTGCTTCATCTAAGACCTCATGATTTGTTTTCCTCTTTTCAATAATCGTGAAAATAGCCAAAATATTCAAGGTGGATCATTTGAGATTAAAAGTTATCTTTTGCAAACATTATGGAATAAGATATATATAAGCTGGCTCGTTAGAAATTGAATACCTAATATGTCGTATATATTTTCAATACTGCTTTCATCTTGTTTCCGAAAAAAACAATAAATTTCCGTCAGGACGTTGTCATCAAGAAACCCCATAGAAGAATGTCGCATTAGGCTTGATACTATATGCAATTTTTCATATAATTTGAAAAAATAAATGGGCCATTGAAGTGGATTATAAGAGTGACAACGGGGCCATTGTTTCATCTATTGTTTAGTTAACATATAAAAATTATCAAGATAAAAGTTAGTTTTTCTCCCAAAGAATTTGTGATTGCTATGTGAAAGTTTATAATAAGTAATAAATGTAAAAAATTCTATATTTTGTTTTACTTATGCAATAATTTGTTAAATAAGCAATAAATCGTAACCTCTTTTCAGAAGAATATAAAGAAACAAAAAAACGGTGGTCTGCCAGACGTCACATCGGTACTTATGTAACTATAATAGGACGTCGGTACCTAAAGGTTAAAAAAAAATTGGGAGTTGTTCTTGCTCTCATTTGAAGAACGAAAACATATGCAAAGCTTAACTTACTAAAAACAAAAATTTATGTATCTTGTGAAATTATTAAACATATATAGTGTGACGTTTAACTGAATTCTTCTAGAGTCAGCACTCTGAAGAAGAAAAAGATTCCACAGGCGTCATCAAAAGATTTATCTCACTGGTCAGAATAGCCAGATCAACCATCGGAATACACACACGTTGTCAAAGCAGCCACTGATAGAGACATCCTCATAGTTTGAAGTTCCGTAGGATAAAAAAAACAACAATGAATAGTTTATACATCACTAGCTGATCCGGCGAACTCTATTCCGCCTTAAAAGCAATAAATAAGCAGAAATTTTTTTTCATTAGAAAAATACAAAAAAAATTAATTATCTACATTAATCTTTCATTATTATTTCTGTATTCTAGTACATAGATTGCTCTTCATTTAAGTACCTAGTGATACACGACATTTTTTGTTTCATTATCAGGCGCAAAAACAAACAACGCAGATTGCCTTCCGACCCGTGAACATGCCACATACAATTGACCATGGGAAAAACATGGGTGTTCTAGATTCAAACCACAAACTTTTAAGGGTTGGCCTTGTGATTTGTTGATGGTCATGGCAAATGCAAGACGGATCGGAAATTGAAGTCTTTTGAATTCAAACGGCATATCGGTTGAGATCATCGTGATCCTTGGAATGAGAACTTCCTCACTTTTGAATTTTCCTTTCAGTATCGTCGCGCATTATATTGTTCATCAATTTTCTAACCACCAAACGCGTACCGTTGCACTGTTCTGGTTGGTTTATGTTTCGAAGCATGATTACTACGGAGCTAACCTTTAGGCGTAAATGAGTAAATTATGCGGTGGTAAGCCAGGCACATCCAAGGAGTTTAAAAATTCAATTAGATAGTAGGTGGCTTCATCTTCATTTGTGACGCAGTCAATAGATTTGAATGAATGCATTGTTCCAATGATCTTATTTTGAATTATGTAGTTATGTTTGGAAATACATTGTTGATAAATTCATCTTTTGATGAGACAAAATTACAAAAATTAATAGGAAATGATATCAATCCGCTCGATTCATCGACAGGTACCTGACCATTACCGGTAGTCAGCAATTGCTCCGAGAAATCTTCAGCAGATGTATCATTACATTACAATTACTGGCAGTGTTTGGAGGAAATCGCCAGACAGTAAAATCATTGCTCCTCCAAAACGTCCCGAGTCATTGCGTAAGTCTTTCAATGTTCGGTTAAGTGCACCAATTTTCAGCCATATCTGTACAGCCGTTCTTGGGTTATAAATAGTGTAACTAACACGACTTTCTTTTATATATATAGATTAACGTAAACTGAGATTTTGTTGATATATGAATTAAATTGTCGCTATCAATATTCATTGTCTTGTTGAAAACCATTTCGAGAAAAATCTTCAGCAGATGTTTGTCGAAATTGAGAGAAGTTAAATGTCTCTTTTCATTGGAATAATTGTCATAAATTTACCCGAAAATATTTAGATTAATCATTTAGATTAAAACCAATACATAACCTCAAAATCACCGACGATAATGTTTTACCTACATGCTCATCCGAAACTTCAAGAACAAGTCGTATCCAAATAATGAATTTGTATACGGTCAATATTTACGGAAACATCTGATCTCTATCTAATAAATTATACCAATTATTATTACTGTTCACTAACGAGCGTATTTCATGTCAGTTTCTACGGAAAGTAAAATCGTAATATCATCAAGGATCACAATATTTATACAACTATACAAATATGTGGTGACAAAGGGTTACCGTTCTGTTAACTTTGATGAATGCAATTACGGAACAGATAAAACGACGGATATCCCTGAAGGTTGATTAGTAATGATGATTGTCATAACGATTTAAATATTTGGTTATCCCGAATTAGAGTTCATTCCAGATGTAAATCGTAAGGACTATGTCCGAAAAATTACTAAGCTCTTAGAATTGATAGTCGTAAAGTAAAGGATGGCCTGAGGTCAGATGGGCCAGGCATGGCTCATTTAACTCTTATATTTCACCCTTTCGTTAAATTTTATCGTAATTTTGTAAGAATTATTTTAACAGAAGCGTGCTGAAAGGCGAATAAGATATTTCAATGACCTTGTATGATGTACAGGGGTTCACATTTTCGATGTTTCAGTACGACAGCTATGTGAAAAACTGCAAAAATTACCTATCCATCTCGGTCGCCCAATTTTCGAGAAAAATTCATTGGTGAAAACAGATCATAGCTACCTTCTTTTGTTCTCGAGTTATCCCGAAATTTTAATTTCTAGGTATAAACACCTCAAAAAAGTCTAGGGAACACTTCTGAATATCGATATATCGTATCCAGAACGATCAATATGGATGATTTTTTAAAGAAATGAACACCTGCATCAATAAAACTGAAAATGCAGCAGATGCGACGCTGGTTTATAATCATTTCATGTATTCAGTGTTTGATATCAGTTGATTGGCACTTTGTTTCTGTTGTAAGCACAAATAAAAGATTCAAGTTTTGTGATTCGACCATGGAAAGACGACATTTGACTAGAGAAGAGATGTTACGAGCCGTTGGCATGCTCCAAGCTGGGAGCTCACAACGGGAAGTATCCAGAGTTCTGGGAAGTAGCCCAAGTGTCATAAACCGTTTATGGTCGCGTTTCAATGAAACAAGTAGCGTAGAAGAACGCCATACAGATCGTTTCAGGATTACTACAGTCGCCCAAGACCGATTTTTGGTTTTACAAGCCAGAAGAGATCGTACTACCACAGCATCTCAATTAGCTCAAGAGCTATCACGAGTTCATAATATACAAATTTCCGACCAAACTGTGAGAAATCGACTCGAAGGTCAACTCCACTCCAGACGTCCTTTAAGAGTTCCACAACTGAGCCATGGAAATCGCGCTGCTCGTTTAGCTTGGTGCCAAGAACACGTAAACTGGGATCAAGAGAGGTGGGCCACAGTTCTCTTCAGTGATGAATCTAGATTTAGTTATTATCCCGATTCGGGAAGAATTCGAATATGGAGGGAACCTGGAAAGCAAAACCGTCTCCAGCATGCTCGAGAAGTTGTTAGACAGGGAGGCGGATCAGTGATGTTTTGGGGAGGTATACGCCTTGGTGGAAGAAATGACCTCGTTTTCATACAGAACAACCTCACGGGAAATTCTTACGCAAATGAGATAGTTTTACCTGTAGTGGTACCGTATCTCCAAACAATGGGTCAAAATCCACTCTTCCAACAAGATAATGCCCCTCCTCATTCATGAAGAGAATGACATCGATCTTCTACCGTGGCCATCCTGCTCCCCATGGAGCATGTGTGGGACACCCTAAAAAGAAATCTCCTGCGTCAAAACGTCTTCCATCATGAACAGGAGCTTCGATTAGCAGTTCAGGGGGCTTGGAATGACTTAGGCCAAAATGTAATAGACAATTTAATATTGAGTATGCCGCGACGATGCCAAAGTGTCATTAATAACAGAGGTGGACCTTCTGGGTACTGAAAAATATAAGTGCTTCCATATCGTTTCGAAAATATTAGTTCAGGATTTTTTTTGTGTTTTACCAAATTTCGTCATTTTCAAATTTCAAATTTTTTTTATAATAGGTGCTTTGGAGAAGTCAAATATTATTTTGTTTTCTTGAGAATACATTATATACTAACCTAACAAAACCGAAAGATTTCTATAAATTCGAATCAACAAATTCATATTTTAAAGATATTGGTAAGTGTTCCTAGACTTTTTGAGGTGTTTATGACAATACCTCGGTTGTCATCAATGTTGGGTGAATACTATTTTGACATTGTATGGGCCATTTTTAGGACAGAATGCAGGGATGTATTCAATTATTTCTTTGTTGAATGATTTTCGAATCATAATACAAAATTAAACTCCTTTAAATGTAAAGTTTTTTTTTATTTTATTCTCAACACTTATGATGAGGCGATCCCTGACATACCACGGATGTGGCCACCCAAGATCATTTAATGTGTGAGTTCACTCACTTCTTGAAGAGGGCCGAATTGTAAGTTATCTGAAAAATGTTCAACGAGGCGAGTTCCACAGCATACCAGCCCAGTAAATTAGAGAATTTTGAGAGAGTGAAGTACGTGGCGTAGTTAGTCGGACCGTCCTCTGATGAGAGATTCATGCAAGTTTCAGTTGATATCCTGATGGTCGACGAGGCTCACTGCTCGCTTCTAGACTTTATCCAATAAATGTAATGCATTTTTAGGTGCGGAGCCCCCCCACATATGGAAACAGTATTCCAGACCCAGTGTTGGGTTAAGCAGGAACAGATTTGGCAATGGCCGATACATAGTCATGCCAGCAAACTCAGGTGTTGACAGTGATGTCCTTGTAGGATTGAAGGAGGCTCTGCATCAGTGAATTTACTGAAGAAAGGTGTTTATTGCGTCTGATGATGCAAGACCAATAAATTGCAACCAAAGATTCGATGCACCTTCTCGGAATAACGGTCAACTCCGGGTTTTGCTGGCATGAACATGTATCAGCACTAGCTAAGTCGGCATGAGCTAAACTTAGTTTTCGTTTCAGAGCCAAGCGATACTTCACGTCATCTCAGCTATTGCTTCTATATAAGATTCGACCTGCTTTGGAATATTGTTCTCATGTATGGGGACCTGCTCCCAAACCTTCGTTGCGGATGTTGGAGAGTGTGCGCCTCATCGACCACCCGGAGATCACCCGTGATCTCCAACAGCTGGCTGTCAGAAGACAAGTTGCTGACCTTTCTCTGTTTTACAGATACTTCCACGGAAGATGCTCCAATGAGCTGAAAGACCTTGTTCCGGAAAACTCATGTTGTCTCTTCAAGAAGCGAGTAAACTGACACCTTGATTCTTCCCAGGGGTCCACATGTGGTGTAACAGATTCGCCTATTCCTGGGAAGCGCGCATAAAAAAAGTTCAACGAGCCCTACTCTGATATGTTCTCCAAATCTAAATTCAAACATGCTCAGTGGTTTTTTGTTGGTGTGATTACTAAAGAAGACACCAGAGTACTCATGACTGCAAACCCAAATATTTTCAAAGGAGTGGAGCAGATCATTCATCCTGCCTTAACCTGCAAAGATTAACTTATTACATCCCCCGAATCGATCTAGTGAAGATGAAGCTATTAATCCAACTACAACCTTGTCGAAGACCTTTGCGATATCAAGAGCAGTGGCAGCTCGTGATTCGCTATTCTTTTCGATCGATGATGTCCACAAATACGTAACGTATGCAGTTGATTGTTGTTTACGGAAACCATATTATCTCTTACTGATCTTACCCAGTTACTCGAGATATTCTATGAGCCCATCGTTTATCACTCTTTCCATGATTTTCGAACGATGGGCAACAATGCGATTGGACGATAATTTTTGGGTAGGCATTTCTTCCCCTTTTTTGGAATCAGTTGTACTCTTGCATCCTTCCAACAATCCGGAAACGTGTGGCTCTCATACGAAATCAGGTGCTAGCTCTAGAGCACATTTCTCCAAAACAGTTGGTGACATTCTCATTAAGGCTCACTGCTTTCATACAGTTGTGTTAGTGAAGAACGCGTTTTTACGTACGCACCCTTAATTTTACTTCAAACATATTCGATTGAATATTTGGGATGCTTGATGGATCTAAAACAGAATTTTGCGAACTCATTTTTGCAAAGAGATCCGCCTTTACTTTTGGTGATGATGCGATCGAACCGTCACATCTAATCAAAGGTGGAAGAGATGAATTGCAAAAGTTGTTGCGACTACCTTCGCCAAAGACCAGAACTGAGGAGTTCCACTGGTCTGCTAGAAGAGTCCATTCTTTTATTGAAATAGGTTTTCACTCTACCAAGTGGCGAGTTACAAATATTCCTGAAACGCACATATTCAATGAATTAGGATAAAATAGGAACAGTGTTTTTTTCAGAATATATAAAGCATACCTGACAAATTTTCTCAAGAATGTGAATTTTTCCAGAAATGAAAATTCTCTGAAATTTTCGTAGCCTTCATCTAGTATTTTGGTGCGATTATTCCAAAGGTTTTCAATTCTATGCACACAACAATGAAGTCCACTCATAATAATAAAACAAACGCAAGATATTTATTAATCATGGGTAACAAAATATCAAGAATAATTAGTAACAAAAGTAACTACTGATGTAAAAATTTTCCGACCTAACATAGATAAAATTTTTCTTTTTCTTTTTCTTTTTGTAACTCCTTGTGACTCTACACTTTTCTAACCGATCTTTCTATCTCTGTAACCCGTCCAAACAATACTCGGCGTTTTTTTCTACAAAATAGTGATTAACGAAAGTGATATCTCTTCATTTGACGATAATCTCTATTCTCTTAAGGCAAAAGGAACAAAAAGAAGTCGCTTGAATCTAGATCTGGTGAGTAAGGTGGATAGTGTTGCAGTTCAAACCGTAAGTCGTGGATTTTCACCATGTCAACCGCAGAAGTGTGAGACAATGCCTTGTCTTAGCGAAACAGATGTTCTTTTTCTGTGAATGTGGTCGTTTTACCGCTTTCAACTAGTCAAGTAATGATGCGTAGTATGCTCCTCTGATGGTTCTCCGTCTTGAAGATAATTGATTAAAATAACTCCAAGACTATACCAATAATCAGTCGCCATCCTAACCGAAAACACAGCTTTTACTTTTTTTGGAACCAGATCCCCCTTTACAGTCCAGTGTTTGGATTGTATTTTTGTTTCTGGCGTATAATGGTGTATCCAAGTTTCCAAGTTAATACTTATTTATCGGCGCCCAAACTCGAATTTATTGCGCTAAACTGTGCCAGTAGAGCGTTGTAAATGTTTATTCGAACACGTTTCTGATCTAACGTGAGCAAACGCAGTACCCAATACGCGAACAGCTTTCCCATGTGAATAATTTGATTTAATAAGGGACAAAGACGTTCTATTGACATGTTCATAACCTCTGCTATCTCCCTTACATTAATTCAGAGGTCGTTTAGCACCATTTGATGAACTTTGGCGGATTTATCATCGGTAGTTGCAGTTTTCGAACGTTCCGAACGTTCAACGTCTCCCAAGCTCTTATGGCCACATATCAATTCAGCTGCCCAAATTTTCATTATGATAAATGATGGTGCAGAAACCCCATATACATAATCCAACTCATCTTTACTTTGCATAGGACATCATTGCCTTTCAAGAACAAATATTTGATGACAGCTGGATACTCACTTTTATCCATTTTCACAAAAGCTCTCACTCAACGACTATTTCGTGAAAGCTGCACGTCCAGAATGTCTGAAACTTGGGTGAGTACCTGTCAATAGACGAGCAATTAAAATTCTTTAGCTTTTATTTACGAGTGCTGTCATCTTCACGTAAAGGTCGCAAACTTTTCTCCGTTTCTTAAATACTGGAAAATATTTCCATTATAAAAAATGCTTGAATTGCAACGCCCAGAAATACTTCTGCATGTATCCTGAATTTGAATATTGGTCACTGGAACAAAACAATTACCAAAGATTTTTTCAACTCTTCTATGTCATTATGGGTTTGTCTATGTGATAAATTTTTCATGTGGCCTCAGAGAAAAATAAATCCAACGTGGTTAAATGTGGTAGAAGAAGTGGCCATCTTACTGGTTCTCTCGTTCCCATCCAGTCATTACCGACAAACTGGCTTAAAAGTTCTGAGTCATTTGGCGTTCATTGTGGAGACATGCTGGAAATACACTAACCTTCTTACAGCTAAAGGAATTTCATCTTAGAAAACCTTCGACTATGTTCTCATTTATTACATCATAATAAAATTCCCTTCGAAAATTTTCGTTAAAAATGACGTATGCCAAAACACGGTGGCTCATTAACGCGCTCCAAACATTCAAATCGAATGGCCCTTGGTGTTGAACATTCACTTCCCGAAGGGTATTGGCATCAAACCAGTAATTTTTATTATCGTGGTTGAATAATCCGGCACTGCTATCTCTCACTATATGAGCCTATATGGTATACTGGTAGAATTCGGGATCCTCTTTTGACTTCTACTGCTAGCATCGGCAAAATTCTAGCCGTCGTTCATAATCTCCTGGCTGTAGAAACTGAGACTTCCTCATTTTATGAGGTTGAAACTTATTTTTTCTGAGGATTCGCGAAACCGTAGGTTTAGGTATCGCACTCTCTGCTTCAAGTTGCCTACATGATATTGAACGATTTGCAGTAATAGCTCCCATAACTTCCACTTTAGCTTCTTCATAGTCTTGTTTTATGTATTTTTTGTCTATGAGTGCCTTGAAAAAATCAATTCTCTTTAGATTCAATCTTGGAATAGATTACCTCCTGCTAGAAGTCCATTATTATAATTTTCAATTTGAAATATTTCAAAAAGGATCAATTCTAACAATTTTTCGAAATTTCCCAAATCCCTGAAGTCAAATTCAAAATATCGGGTGATTCCATATAAGTTTTGTTTTGTGTACACATCGGTTGTTCGAAGTCAATTGAACTGAATTGAAATCAAGTATTTGAATAAATTAGTGAAAAGCCTTTTCCACTATTATGAATTTGGAGTTTGAGGAAAGCTAGGTGTGGTGTGTTGATGGTTACTTGTAAAAAAATTCATTGACTCAAAATAGTCTTCAGGCTGCGAGAGCTAAGCGTCTTCTCAACAGGGGGGGGCCATCCGGGCCTTAGTATAGATGGTGTTTCGGACAGGCTGTATATTAATGAGCACAATACTTCTGCTGTAAAGCTTTTGTTTAAGGAAGTTCGCACAGCTGCAAAGGCCAAAGGTTACAAATTTGTTTGGATACAGGGTGGGAATGTTTTAGTGAGGAAAGATGACACAAGTAAGATACGTCGTATTGCATCTGAATCTGAAATAGCCAACTTATGAAAATCACTTCTCATTCTCTTCGCTATTTGTTCAAAGACCGTCGTGTTTTTCATTCACCTGATATGTCCTTACATATTTACTACCAGAACGTACGAGGACTTCGTACCAAACTAAATAACTTCAGGTTGAGCTCAATGGCAGGTTTTTCTGATGTAATGTGTGTTACCGAATCATTTCTGAACGATACCGTTTTCGACAATGAATTGGTCGATACTTGTGAATATTCTGTGTTTCGTCGCGATCGAGATTCATCGGTGTCTTCTAAGAAGGATGGGGGTGGAGTTTTCATTGCCGTTCGTAACAAATTCGGCCCACGGCTCTTGGATGACTTCAGAAGTGACGCGGAGGATATCTGGGTATCTCTGAACGTGAATAGTTCGAAGTTATATATTTGCTGTGTGTATTTGCCTCCTGGGGATTCTGTGGCAAGTGATGTGTTCGCTAGTAAATTGGAGAGCAATATAGTGAACATAAAATGTCCATTTCTTGTGTGTGGTGACTTTAATTGTCCCTCGGTTGATTGGGTGAGCTCTGATAAGAGTTACTTAATACCTACTAATATTGAAAATAAATATTCAAATATATTAGATACACTTGCATTTGTCGAACTGAATCAATACAATCATGTGAAGAATAGTAACGATAAAATTCTTGACTTAGTCTTGTGTAATAAAGAAATTGTCTCGAATATACATAAAAGTGCTCATCCGTTTGTAAACGAGGACACACATCATCCCACACTGGAGTTTATAGTTGCCTTGTCTAAAGAGAAGATGATGAAAAATTCGAAAATTCACAGTTCTTATTACGATTTTAGAAATGCAAATTATGAAGCTGTTAATGCTTCATTATCGCTGGTGAATTGGGAGTTTCTGCTCAACAGCAGCTCTAAGGGAATTGATGAAAATCTGGATATTTTTTATGAGAGAATCAATGACATAATCGGTTCTGTTGTTCCTAAGAAAAGAGTCACTAAGTGTTTTCCTTCATTCTTTTCGAAAGTTACTATTGTTACAATAAGAGAAAAGCAAAAATTTCATAAAAAATGGAAAATTAGTAAAAATGTCAATGATCTCAATATATTCAAACAGCTTCGTGCTCATTCGAAGGAACTTATTGAACTTGATTTGAATAAATTCACTTCTAACATTGAGCGGGAACTGCCAACGAACAGCAAATCATTCTGGAAATATGTGTCTCTGGGACGGGGCGGCTCTAAACTATCTAATGAAATGAGGTATGGGGATATTTCTTCATCAGATGGAAAAGAGATATGCAATCTTTTTGCCCGTTATTTCGAGAGTGTATATGTTCCTGTAAGTCAGCAGCGTAGTCGTAGTGTTGAAAACTGCAACAATGATGTACTATCAAATATTCACATTGAAGAGGAAGAGGTTCGAGAGGTCCTCTTATCCCTTGACATGTCGAAGGGTTCAGGTCCAGACAGCATTCCACCAATTTTTCTCAAAAATTGTGCTCACAAATTAAGTAAACCACTGCATATTTTGTTCAATCAGTCTCTGATTAATGGTGTATTTCCAAAAAAGTGGAAGGAGTCCGCCGTTGTCCCAATTTTCAAAAGTGGAGATAAAAATGATATTTCTAATTATAGACCTATTAACAAGTTTTCGATCATTGCTAAAGTATTTGAACGTATAATTTATAAGTATCTTTTCTCTCATGTGAAAAATTTCATTATCCCACAACAGCACGGATTTTTTAAGGGTAGGACTCTGGAAACTAATTTGATCGTTTATAGTGAGTACCTGCCGAGTGCAATGGATTCTCAAATTCAGACTGATGCTACTAACACAGATTCTTCTAAAGCCTTCGACAAAATAAGTTTCGATATTCTCATTTTTAGACTAGCCGAAGCAGGTGTAAGTGGTTGGTTGCTTGAGTGGAACCAATCGTATCTACTGAATAGGTCACATTTCGTTAGATTAAATGGTTTTAAATCTGAATCTTTCATTAGTACTTCTGGGGTACCGCAGAAACTCATCTCGGTCCTCTTCTTTTCTTAATTTATATAAATGACATAGATAAATGTTTCCGGCATTCCAGATTCTTGCTCTATGCAGACGATCTGAAACTTTTACATCTATCAGATGCTTAAGGAACCCCAACCTACTGGCCAACTGATCCGCACAAAATCCCAGACATCCTAGACTTTTCGTCACAAATGGTATAAATAACAACTATATACAAACAGAATCAACTCCAGATCTATCATCGGATCACTCGCCAATTTTGTTGACACTGAGTACAAACGCCAAATTTCGGGAAAAGAAAAATACACTAACAACAACCAGAACAAACTGGAACCAATTTCAGCAAATATTAACTAACGAAATTAGACTGGATGTTGAACTCAAAGAAACTGAAGATTTGGAGGCAGCTACAAGATATATTACGGAAATGATTCAGAAAGCAGCCTGGGAAAGCACGCCATCACAATTAAGAGAGGACGACACTGAAACGAAATTACCACTGCAAATTCGTGAATTGATAACATCAAAACGACAGGCAAGAGGCAGATGGCAAAGATCTCGTAACCCTGCGGACAAAACAGTGTATAATCGCCTAGGTAGAAATCTCCACAGAATTCTCCAAGAGCACTCCAACGCACAATTTCAACATCATATTCAGAATATCGACCATAACAGCGATCACAACATCTGGAAAGCTACAAAAAATATAAAAGACCTGTAACACGTAAACTTCCGATCCGAAAGACAAATGGAGAATGGGCCAATACCGATGAGGATAAATCAAATATTTTCGCATCACACTTATCACAAGTACTCACCCCGGAAGAACCCCATACGGGACACAATGATACAGAAGTTGAGTCTTTTCTAGATATTGCGTGCCAGATGTCTCTCCCCATAAAACCTTTCAAACCTAAGGAAGTTCTTCAGGAAATTAAGAAGCTGAAAAATAAGAAAGCGCCCGGTTTTGATCTGATAACTGCCGAAACATTGAAAAACTCCCACATAGAGCTATACTTCTACTCAATACAATATTCAACCGAATGATGAGCCTTTCTTATTTTCCGACTATCTGGAAGTACGCAGAGATTATAATGATATGCAAGCCGAACAAACCTGAAAACGATGTGAGATCATATAGGCCTATCAGCCTATTACCAATTATGGGAAAACTGTTTGAAAACTTCTTCTTAAGAGATTGAAGAAAGATATGGACATATACAAAATCCTACCCAATCACCAACTAGGATTCAGGGAACACCACTCAGCCGCCCATCAAATACACCGTGTTATAAACACAATATCAACAAGTCTAGAAGACAATAAGTACTGCACTGCTGTGTTCCTAGACTCATCGCAAGCTTTGACAGGGTTTGGCATATTGGTCTGCTCTTCAAGTTAAAGAAACTTTTACCCCAACCTTATTATCTGATATTGAAATCATATCTGACGGATCGATACTTTGCAGTGAAATATGGTGATGCTCTATCTAGCCCAAATAAAATAAAAACCGGAGTACCACAGGGAAGTATACTGGGACCTTTGCTATATGTTATATATACGTCTGACATTCCAGAGAGTCAGAACACCACATTAGCCTCGTTTGCGGACGATATAGCAACATTAACATCTCATCAGAATTCAGCAACAGCTTCCAAAAATCTCCAAGAACACCTGAATGAGCTGGAAAAATGGTACAGAAAATGGCGCCTTATCATCAATGAAACGAAATCAGTCCAAGTCACATTCACCAACAAAAGAGACATATGTCCTCCTGTTGTAAAGATGGTAATCCGATTCCAGTTAAAACTGAAGCCAAATATTTAGGAATACATTTGGACAAACGCCTTACTTTGAAACATCACATCCAAGCTAAGAAAACTCAAATACAGATGAAAATTCGAAATATGAACTGGCTCATAGGCAGAAAATCCAAGCTGTCCCTCGAAAATAAATTACTGATTTATAAAGCCATAATTAAACCGATATGGACATACGGCATTCAATTCTGGGGATGCGCGAAGAATTCAAACATTCAAATTATACAGAGACTTCAATCCAAAATACTTCGTGCGATCACAGATTCACCCTGGTACGTTTCCAACTTGACCATACATAACGATTTGAAAATCCTTTCGTTAACGAAGAAATCAAAACAAGATATACAAAATATCATCAAAATTTGGAAGGACATGAGAACAGCTACATAGACCAACTAGCAGAAAACCCGTTCAGCAGTAGAAGGTTACAGAAAACTTGGCCAATCGACTTTAATTGAAGTATTTTGAAGAAGTATCAATAAGTTTGATAACTTCCACATGTCTTAATACATAGCTCACATTTACTCAATACTTGTAGAAAGTAGATTGTAAATTTCAATAAAGGTTATAAAAAAAAAAAAAAAAAATCTGAATCTTTCATTAATACTTCTGGGGTACCGTAGGAACTCATCTAGGTCCTCTTCTTTTCTTAATTTATGTAAATGACATAGATAAATGTTTCCGGCATTCCAGATTCTTGCTCTATGCAGACGATCTGAAAGTTTTTAGATCTATCACATGCTTAAGGGACTGCCTTGATCTTCAACTAGATTTGAATAACTTGGTTGAGTACTGTAGAGAAAACCAATTATTTTTGAATTTAAATAAATGTTTCACGATAACTTTTACTAGAAACCATTCCCCTATCACTTTTCAGTACTCAATTGGAAATTCATTGCTGCGACTTGTGTCCACGGCTTTTGATCTGGGTGTCACTTTCGATTCGAAGTTGCTCTTCGATGCACACATAGATCGCATAGCAAATAGTTCAAGTCGAACGATGAGTTATATTTTCAGGAAAAGTAAGGAATTTAAATATGTAAAATCACTTATGACTTTATATTATGCTCACATTTACAGTAAATTAAATTTTGCCTCATGTATTTGGAACACTCGTTATGATTGTTATTCCAACCGACTTGAAAGCATTCAGAATAGATTCATACGGTTCATATGCTTCAAAACTAACTTTGTTATCCTGAACCACGACTACGCTCCTGCCGGTAAATATTTTAATTTATTGTCACTTGAAAATCGTAGAACTATATCTGATATTTTGGTTTTGTTTAAAATATTGAACTGCGTATTTCAGGTACCTGAGATCTTGCACATGGTTACTTTTAATGTTCCTATGAAATCATTGAGGCACCACGACCTCTTCTCTATAACTTTTAGAAAAACTAATAGTGCACAGAACTCCCCTATCGATAGGATGCTACGTGTCTGCAACACGCATAGGAGTATCAATTTGTTTGGTGTCACATTGGCCTCTTTGAAGAGAACATTACGCTTGCTCTTTACTGACTGATATAAAATTCATTCAATCGTTCGATTTTGTAATATTCATTTTGTATTTCTTTTTTCATTCTTTCTGTGAATATAACTCACTTATGTCTTATGTAATACTTTTTTTTTAGAATACTAGATTCTATATAACTAATACTGATCTAGTGAATGTCATTTTGGCTTCGGCTGTGGACATTCCTTATATTGTACTTAAATAAATAAATAAATAAATAGCTAACAATTTGGTTACACATCAGTTTTTCTATTACCTTTGAAAAAGTGGTACTAAAGAAATAATAAAAACAAGTACTGTGTTTTAAGGAATTTTACTTAATAATTGCGATTCGTAACGCGTTTCACTACACCGTAGCTTCTTCAGACGAATGATTATGCAGAAAATGTAAATGAGAATATAACTATAAATGTTCTTGAGTAATTAAAAGCTTATTGGTCACCTCCTCCTAAGTGGTTATTTATGACAGGTATATCCAATAAATTTAAGGAATAGATTGCTCCCCGAAGAGATTCAATAGAGGTGAAGGGCTTAAATCGACTTGTTCATTGATGAGTCTACCTGAGTGTTTGTATTTATTTATTTCTAAAGTTTCCCAAAGATCTACCTTCCAATATTTATTATCTGTATGCAAAATTTCAAACTGTGGGTCGAAAGAATGATTATTTTCTAAGAGATGATTCGCGTAATTTGAATCTGATTTTTTATTTGAAAAACTGCGTTTATGTTCCGATATTCTAATATTAAAATTTCTATGTGTTCTACCAATGTAGAAATTATCACAGTCATTGCAATTCAATCTATAAACACCTGATTTATTGTTTTTACCTGGTTTGGTTTTATTATTTTTATATATTTGCCTAAATTATTATTAGTTTGGAAAGCTATGTTGAAATTATTGCTACTTAAGAATGATTTCAGTTTCTCACTTGTAATGCCAACGTAGGTTAAGGTGTTGAATTTTGTTTCAATTTATCGACAGGGTAAATTTCATTCAATGCGATTCTACTTTGTTTTTTATTTAAAATATTATTTATTAGTTTGGGATTGTAACCATTATTTTTGGCTATTTGTTTAATCAAATTTGATTTTAATATTAGGATATCGGAACATAAACGCAGTTTTTCAAATAAAAATCAGATTCAAATTACGCGAATCATCTCTTAGAAAATAATCATTCTTTCGACCCACAGTTTGAAATTTTGCATACAGATAATAAATATTGGAAGGTAGATCTTTGGGAAACTTTAGGAATAAATAAATACAAACACTCAGGTAGACTCATCAATGAACAAGTCGATTTAAGCCCTTCACCTCTCTTGAATCTTTTCGGGGAGCAATCTATTCCTTAATTTTATTGGATATACCTGTCATAAATAACCACTTAGGAGGAGGTGACCAATAAGCTTTTAATTACTCAAGAACATTTATAGTTATATTCTCATTTACATTTTCTGCATAATGATTCGTCTGAAGAAGCTACGGTGTAGTGAAACGCGTTACGAATCGCAATTATTAAGTAAAATTCTTGAAACACAGTACTTGTTTTTTATTATTGATAATGGAATTTTACCAAGTGAAAGCCTCCCAAATTCAAATACTAAAGAAATAGGCCGATAATTTGCAACATCCTCTCGCCCCTCTTTTTGAAAATTGGAATGACCTTTGAGACCTTGAGACATCCAGGGAATACCCCCGCCCGAAGACATCGATTCACAAGTGAAGTGAGAGGACAAATTATGGAGTTGATGTTCTTCTTCAAAACAATAGTAGTCAGTCCATAGTAATCCGTGGATTTACTATTCTTCAGATTGTGGACAACATCCCTCACTTCAATTTAAGTGACTTCAGAAAAATCAAAGTTGGCATCTGGCGATATGTCCCTCCTGAACGAAGCAGCAGGGTCTCCGGTACAATTATCAAGACTTTTAGAAATCTGCAACACGCTTCGAAACAAATTTCAAACGGCTCTCTCTCGAAACAAAAATTAATCAGTTACAATTTTCTTAGGGACACAAACCACAGTATCTAAAATTGAACCCAGAAAGGTTACAACCTTCCAATGATTCAATTATTTTCGAAAGTGGTTCCTAACAGAAACTGATAGTCTCTGAAAAGTTGTTTCAGTTTCTCACAACACGAAAGTTTCTTTCACTACAAGGATACTTTTTTTCCAGTATTCTTTTCCCTCAAGAAGATCGTTGGATATAAAAAAAATGATGAATCTTATTAAGGCTATTAGCCTTGAAGAAAGTTTAACTCTCCAAGATCAAAATTACAATATGAAACGTAAACGATGAAAGTGACGAATCTGAAAGCATCAGTCAGTCTGATACATGACACATGTCACATCGAAACAGAAAAGATGAAAAATACCGGGCGGGGAGGCCGCTACCGAGAGAAAAATACGAACTAGAAGAAGAAAAAGGGGGCGGACGGCGGCACTGCGGGGTGCGCCGGCGGGGAGTGCAAATCGGAACTCACGAGAAGCAGCTCAAGTTTGGCTCTCCTGTGGGAAGCGGCGCATTGATACCCGGAGTGATGGATGCCGGTGATAATGCCCTCTCGTCAATCCCCGTCCGCAACAATGCCGCGCTCCCGGTAATTCACTCCGGTCTGCCCCGCGTGCCGTCCTACCCCTATCTATTCATTTCTTGGGGTCGCAAAAGCCTGGCTCGATCTGGTTCTGATATTCGACGCTCGGATGGTTTTACATCTTTAATAAATGCTTTCGAATTATTGCACAATAACACCGCATTTTTCTCCATCTCCAATCATTCCCTGATCCCCATTGTGATTATTCATCAAAATGTTATTGTATGTTCTGCTTGACAGCCTTTGTTGAATTCAAAGCGAGATGGGCTTTTTGTGGATGTGGGTATTAGTTATATGGATACTTGCTCTCACCTCTTAACTTTGATATTTGAATAATGCAGAAAGAAATTAAATCACTAGTTTGGGAAAAGATTGTTCCTAGATTCCCATTGCAGCCCAGATGTTCAGTTAGAAAAAAGTTTTGTGAAAGGAAAACTCATGAAACCGTTTTCTCTATAATTTTCATACAATGATCAAAATTAGGTTAACTAACTTGAACGTATGGTCAGATTTTGAATAAAATTTTACATTTGAATTGTGGAGGCCGTTACTTGATGTAGATCCATGATATAAATGAGATAAAAAACACAAGGTTTAACTTTAATCTACACTTTATTTGAAAAAATTCGACGACGTTTCGCTGACACAGCAGCTTTATCAAGAATGACAAACAGAATGAAGAGTATAGTATTATAAAAAAATCGTAGAACAAGTTGGATGAATAACAGGAAAATCCACACCGAGCCATTGTACAGTTAGTATGAAAGGTAATAAAAACTAATTAAACAAGTTAAGGTGAAAAATTCACATCTACCTGCTCATTCAAAAGCTTGTCCGAATGTTTGTATCTATTTATTTCTAATGCTTATAGGAGATCTAATTTTGAACTTTTTGATTTTGTATGTAACATATCAAAGTTTTTATTGAATGAATGGTTTTCTTTTATTAGGTGGTTTGAATAATTTGAATCAGATTTATTTTTATGGAAGCTACGTTTATGTTCAGATGTTCTTATGCCAAAACTCCTATAGGTCCTACCGATATAAATTTTATCACAAGAACCGCAATTGAGTTTATAGATTCCTGATTTACTTGATTTTTCAACACGAGATTTATTATTTTTAATATGTTTACCTAAGTTATTAGAAGTTTTGAAAGTTATAATAAGATTTTGTTTGACGAGAAAGGATTTAATATTTGTACTTGCAGAACCGCAGAATGTTAAACTGTTAAATATTTTATAGTCTTTATGAATAGGATATACTTCATTTATTGCTTTCTGATACAGTTTTTACGAATGATTAGATCTATCATATCCGGATTATATGAATTATTAATGGCTATCTGTTTGATGATGTTTAACTCTTTATTATAATCTTCTACTGATAAAGGTAAATTGAGTAACCGATGTACCATGCTGTTTAAAGCTGCAACTTTGTGTTGAATTGGATGTAATGAGTAGTTATGTATAATTGTATCAGTATGTGTTGGTTTACGAAAGACCGAAAAAACATGATTATTATTTTGTTTAGTGATTTTCAAGTCCAAAAATTAATGGAATCGTTCTGTTCAATTTCTATCGTGAATTTAATGTTCAAATGGATGGAATTAATGGAATTAAGAAATATTATTATATTATATATTATTTCTCAATTTCATTAATTCCATCCATTTGAAGATTAAATTCACGATAGTAAAGGTCATTGTTATCTTCATTTCGAACTCTGAATAAAAGAACGACTTGGTCTCACTGAACTCGGAAAAAGCAAATAGTAGATATACATCAATCGCTTGGGAATTTTTTAATCAACTAGGTTGTTCCACATTTTCAATTGTCATTAAGTGATTTGAACATTTCAACTGATTCAATGAAAATGAGTTTTCTCTTACAGGATTTTCAAATTACCAGTACTAGGAAAAGCATGGCCGTTCTGGATCTTGTTTATTTTTAATGAATTAAGCTTGATTTTATTTATATATAATTTTGAATGCAAGACCATAAGTTAACTTATGAACCCACTCTTCTTAGGTTTGTTGCTACATTTTCACCTATTTGTGCAACACATATTGGAGGAATAAATTGTTTTGTGATTTGTAGGTATTAAAATTGCCATAACTGTATGTGAATACAGTCAAAACCGATTATAGCGACATCGTTTACACCTGCCGATCGGTTATTACGACCAGAATGTAAGGTCCCGGCCGAATCTTTAGTAAACTATTCAGTAAACATACCGCCTATAACAACATCGGATATAGCGACATATCGCTTATAACGACGAAACTTTATTGATATTCATCGACTATAACGATCAACCGCATTTAGTACCACCAAAACAAAACAATACGAACGATCTTAGATCTTATTACTAAGCATTGAAGTTTGACCTTGCATATTTATTAATTAGTACGCTAACTGACTGCGTGAGTGACAGCTTGATTTATAAGTTTTGCTTTGATAAGACTGTGTATTTATGCGTTACCATGTCGCAAAAAAAAAGGAAAATGTTTACTATTGAAGAAAAATTTCATATCATATGGAGATTGGAAAATGGTGAGTCAAATAATGAAATTTCAAAGGAGTGTGGAGTTTCACATTCTACAATATGTACGATTTGGAAGAAAGAAATAAAATAAAAGTTCTTTTGGACAACAACTGTTTAAAACTTAAACTATCGAGGACAAGTGAACATAAAGTTATGGAAGATGCTTTGTTAACATGGTTTAAACATCAGAGGGCAAACAACATCCCAATAAGTGGTCCAATTCCTCAACAAAAAGCCAACGGCTTTGCTCGTATTATAGGTAAGGAAAATTTTGAGTGTTCGTCGTCTTGGGTACAACGTTTTGGTGATAACATTGTGGCAGGAAAAGCTTGCGGTAAAGCGGCTGGCGTTCCGGAAGGAGTGAGTGAAGAGTGGCTCTCACATAAGTGGCCTGCGCTGTGCGAAGAATACATACCAGAGGAAATATTCAATGTCGATGAAACCGGATTGTTGTACAATTCAACTCCTGACAAAACACTTAAAATCAAAGGCGAGGAATACAAGGGCGGAAAGTTGTCCAAAACAAGAATTACAGTATTGGTTGCGGCAAGCAAGACTGGTTGATGCAAAAGAAAACTTTTGGCGATAAGAAACACTAAAAAACAGCGTTGCTTCAAAAACATTCACTCTTTGTATGAAAACAACACTAGGTCCTGGATGACATGGCAAATTTTTGAAAAATGGCTGCATAGCTGGGATGCACAATTGTAGTCTGGAGGAAAAAAAATTCTTCTCCTAGTAGACTGTCCCGCTCACTCTGAAGTCTCCACTGAAATGCATAAAGCTTGTGTTTCACTTCAAGTGCTACAAATGATACAGAATATTGAAAACGGGACATATACAGAAAGTCTTTGTGTTTTGGATGCAATTCTAATGATATCGGAAGCTTGGGAAAAGGTCTCACAGACCACTATAGCCAACTGCTTTCGCAGGTTTCAAAGATCTCTCTCCATCACAAGCGGAGGACGACTATGATATTCCGCTAGCGATCTCCCACATATGAAGACGACAACGTATAACTCGCTCAATTGGTTACTCAGTTGCAAAGATCTGCTGGTACATAACAAAGAATTGAGATAGAGGAATTTATCGGAATAGATGACAGTGCCGGTGTGTGCGCCTCAGCTACTAAAGAAGAAATTCGTGCAGAAACTGAGAGTAACAAACATAACACTGACGAAGAAAACGAAGACCAGCAAGACCCTGAAGAACAGTTTATGCCAACAACAATTTCCGAGGCTCTTAGTGCTATAACAGTTTTGAAAAAATTTGTTACCTTTAACGACCAGTTCAATACTGATGATACTCATAACTTAAGAAGTATGAAACGTAAAATGCAAAACATATTTGAGAGTGGGCTTAGAAAAAAACAGACTAAAATGATTGAATACTTTAAAAACTAGTGTAAGTCTTATAGTGCAGTTAAGTACATCTTGTATCTCCAATTATTTCTTAATAAACATTTTCATTTCTTTTTGATATTTCATTTGGAAACAATTTTTCATTTTATATTAGATATATATGTACTTATGATAATTGAACTACATGCTTATGCTATGTATTGCTTATTACTATCGGATATAACGTCGGAAACTATACGATCCCTTTAATGACGCTATATCCGGTTTTGACTGTATTTCGTTTCAGGATATTATCAATTAAATTACGATCTACCGTTATCATCAGAAATTGTGCAAAAGAAATTGAAGCCATTGAAACTATAACTCACAAAAACGGTTTTGATGGTCACTTGATTGACGAAATACTGAAAAGAAAGCAGTCTTACAGTTTGTCAAAAAGTACTGGCAATTAATTACACAGATCAACATTTGATCTAAGCGAGAACACCGCAATATATGGTACTAGGAGTTTTTGGGGACGCTGATGACGATGAGCGGGTTGGTTTAGCCCCATCACGTCAAGTTCAAGGTCATTTCAAGATCAAGCATAGAAAAAACCGTTACAAAAATCTGGAAAAATTCATGGTTATGTTTTTATGTCTCCGAGACGTCATCTCATGGTTTGTTCAAGAAACCATAGACGAAATCTAAAATCACAGAAATACAGTCAAGCTGGCATGTCCGTAAACCCGAGTATATCGATTGCAGATAACTTTACCAGAAGATACAAGGTGAATTAACTAAGAGGTCTAACTCTATTTGGAGAGGGAATTGTTCAGGCAAAGGAGGTGAAGTACTTGGGCTTGTCGCTCTGCCTTCTGTAGAACTTGGGGAATAGGCCCAAAATGGGTCTTGTAGCTGTACACAGCAATTATGAGACCTAGGTTAACGTATGGTGCAGCTGTATGTAGGACTAGATGCACATTTGGAACATCCAAGAGTTTTCTCTCTTATATCAATCTGCAACGATTGATATTATTAGGAATCACGTGAGCCGTTAGAACAGGTGTTAGAAATCTTGACCGGTGTGCAGAGTTTAGGCCTGGAAGTCGGGAGGGCGGCTGGAAAATGTTCCGATTTTTGGAATGAAGAGGGGCGGGGGGCGGGTCTGGGAATACCAATCATACGTAGATCTCTGCGACCGAATACTCAATCATCAACTTATAATTGTTCTCTCTCTCCAGTATCAACACATTTGTCTTGAAAGTAAAAACCCTGCATTCACATATAAGCATGTGAAGCATAAAAGTTAGATAACAGCTATCCTGAAGCGTAGAGTGAAAAAGAGTTTACTCAGCTGTGAATAAGTATCCCCAAAAGTAATTTTTCAGTTCTAGACATGAAAATGTCCCGATCCAACTAGCGAAGAAATGGTGATACAATGTTATGTATGTATATGCAAAATTTATGACGATTGTTTCAGAAGTTCTGTCAACACTTGTCACTCAAATGGCATTGACCTAGACCTTATAAAGCTTAGGAAACAGCAGATTCCGATTCTCGGACCTTAATAAAATGATTTTAGATTTCGTTCTTGAACTAAACTTGAAAGGACCTCTGAAATAGGTCGAAGGTTCAAGAAAATCTAATCTAACCATGAATTTTTCCAAAATTTTCTGACCGTTCTTTCTATGCTTGAGCTTGAAATGACCTTGAACTTGATGTGATGGCGTTAAACCAACCCGCTCTTCAAAACCCCTAGTACCATATATAGCGTAAGGTGTGTAGATCAAATGTTGACCTTTGTTATTCAAAACATCTGCTTGAAACGATTGTCAACATTTTATTGTTGCTAAGTTAGCACTGCTGTTTCTATAATGATGCGAAATTTGAACGCGATCTGTCAATCAGTTTGTTTAAAGTGCTCGATTTTGTCAACTCACAAGTGTGTTTTGCAATTTTGTGATGGATAAAACTATCGAACAAAAAATGTGTCTCAAATTTTGTATTGTGAATGGAGCTTCGTGTGCTGAAACGCTGAAAATGATACAGAAGACTGACGGTGAATCGACTTCATCAAAAACACGTGCATATGGGTGGTAAAGTGCATTCAACAGCGGTCGAGATTTGGTGGAAGAATTTCCTCGCTCTGGTCGGCCATCCATCTTCAATTGAAGTTAAAATCGATAAAGTAAAGGAAATGAAAATTGAAAATCGCCATTTGAGTTAGAGAGAGACAGACAATGAACCTTTTGTATCCCACGAATCAAGTCGTACTATTTTCAAGGATTGGTTGGGTATGAAACGCGTTGCTGATGGACTCAACAAATCCATCGAACAACCACCGTATTCATCTGATGTGGCTCTGGCCGACTTTTTTCTCTTTCCAAAACGCAAATTACCATTTCGAGGTAAACATTTTGAATCGATAGAAGACATAAAAGAGAATTGGCGCTAAGAATTGATGTTGAGTCCGGTATAAGCGTTTAAAAAATATTTTCATGAATCGATTATTCGTTGACGTAAATGCATTATTTCGGAAGGGCCTAGTTTGAAGGCGAACAAATTTGGATGAGAAATATATATTTTGTGTTTCATTATCCAACTTCTGGTTTTAATAGAATGTATGACTTTCAATCTATAGAGAATATCATATAATTGTTTGGGTATAGTTCTGATTCACTTAAAATAAATATTTCAATAGTTTAAAATCAGATTTCTTCTTTCTGGATACTTTTTCTATATAACTAAGATTGTATATAAGATAATACAATCAACTCACTTTTTTAATCTCAAAAGTGTTTAAGGACCGAAAGATATCCCTTGTACTAATAATTAATATAGTTGATCCCGACCTATTCAGATTTCTTCTTGTACTTTCTAAGAATGATTTTGCAAATGTCATTTCTTCAAATTTTTTGTCAAAAATAATATTTCAGACACAAATTTCGAAAGGAGAAAATTTTCAATACACCTAGAAAGCAGGAAAGATGAAATGAAAGGTGTAATCCATCCGTATGAACATATATGATGCCGGTGATCCAGTTTGAACATGGCGCGGTCGAGCATGATTTATGGCACCACTGAACTGACGTTTTGATGAATAATAAAAGAAGCCATTATCTCTATTGGCTTTATGTGGATACATGAACAAATTTTTCATATTTTGCAACCCTCTGAACAAACAAGTTCCGTACACAACATATGATAATATGAGGAAGATAAGTTGATGCAGTTTCCGGCTTTAGCAAGAAATTGAAGAGTAAACTCGTGAGTAGAGAATTAATTTCACCATTAATAAATATGTAGGTACACAAAGTGGAGAAATCAATTTCAATATGGTCAGTAATGTTGAAATACTTTGATTACACTTAGGTCATTGATCGTAATGTGCAAAAGTACTTGTTGAACACATTGTAACTATTTTTTCTATCGTACAAAAATTAATGTGCGCATCTTTCAAATGAAGCAATATCAAGACGGTTTTTTTAATCAATATACTGCTGATACTCCTGCATTATAAGAATTCGAACTCAAAATTAAGAAACTTTAATCAGTAGAGTATCATACTGAAGGGATTCAGAGTCAACATATGCTCCATTTTTCAAGTGGACCCTTTTTTACATTTCGATTTCAGATGATGACAGCACAAAAATTCGTGCGGAAGGAGGTTCGTTTATTCGATGAACAAATCTACTTAACTTCTACGATAGTTGAAGTTTTCCTTAAATATGCAAAGAATACATCGTTTACCATTTGATGATTTGATGATGTTTGTGTAGAAGATGTGATGAGTGTGTGTTTTCGATTTTAACACATTTTATAGTATCAAGTTAAACATTTTTACTTTTATTTCACATGTAAATCTCAGTCATGAAAACTGTTTAGAATAACTTTTTCAAATAGATTACAAGAATCTAATTTTCTTCACATTGATTGATGAAATAATCATCATTTTATCTCTTATTCAGGAATCCAAATTAGTGTTCTTCCTCAACATCTTGCCTACCCCACGGAAGTGGAAGGAACTCTCTCATTCATAATTTTCATACTATAATGTAATTCAAAATTTTGGGCTTTATTATCCGCCGATATATATATATATATATATATATATATATATATATATATATATATATATATATATATATATATATATATATATATATATATATATATATATATATAACACCTCAAAAAGTCTAAGGAACACTTACCAATATCTTTAAAATATGAATTTGATGATTCGAATTTATAGAAATCTTTCGGTATTTATTAGGATGTATTGTATATAATGTATTCTCAAGAAAACAAAATGATATTCGACTTCTCCAAAGCACGTATTATGAAAAAAAGTTTGAAATTTGAAAATGACTAAATTTGGTAAAACACAAAAAAATCCTGAATATTTTCGAAACGATATGGAAGCACTTATATTTTTCAGTACCCAGAAGGTCCACCTCTGTTATTAATGACACCTTGGCATCGTCGCGGCATGCTCAATATTAAATTGTCTATTACATTTTGGCCTAAGTCATTCCAGGTCCCCTGAACTGCTAATCGAAGCTCCTGTTCATGATGGAGGACGTTTTGACGGAGGAGATTTCTTTTTAGGGTGTCCCACACATGCTCGATGGGATTCAGATCTGGGGAGCAGAATGGCCACGGTAGAAGATCGATAGCATTCTCTTCAAGAACGTTCAAGACAATTCTTGCACGATGAGGAGGGACATTATCTTGTTGGAAGAGTGGATTTTGACTCATTGTACCACTACAGGTAAAACTATCTCATTTGCGTAAGGATTTCCCGTGAGGTTGTTTTGTATGAAAACGAGGTCAGTTCTTCCATCAAGACGTATAGCTCCCCAAAACATAACTGATCCGCCTCCCTGTCTAACAACTTCTCGAGCATGCTGGAGACGGTTTTGCTTTCCAGGTTCCTTCCATATTCGAATTCTTCCCGAATCAGGATAATAACTAAATCTAGATTCATCACTGAAGATAACTGTGGCCCACTTCTCTTGATCCCAGTTTACGTGTTCTTGGCACCAAGCTAAACTATCAGCGCGATTTACATGGGTCAGTTGTGGAACTCTTAAAGGACGTCTGGAGTGGAGTTGACCTTCGATTTCTCACAGTTTGGTCGGAAATTTGCACATCATGAACTCGTGATAGCTCTTGAGCTAATTGAGATGCTGTGGTAGTACGATCTCTTCTGGCTTGTAAAACCAAAAATCGGTCTTGGGCGACTGTAGTAATCCTGAAACGACCTGTATGGCATTCTTCTACGCAACCTGTTTCATTGAAACGCGACCATAAACGGTTTATGACACTTGGGCTACTTTCCAAAACCCTGGATACTTCCCGTTGTGAGCTCCCAGCTTGGAGCATACTAACGGCTAGTAACATCTCTTCTCTAGTCGAATGTCGTCTTTCCATGGTCGAATCACAAAACTTGAATCTTTTATTTGTGCTTTCAACAGAAACAAAGTGCCAACTAACTGATTTCAAATATTTAATACAAGAAATGATTATGAAGCAGCGTCGCATCTGCTACATTTTTAGTTTTTATAAAAAACTGAAATTTGTTGCGGCACTCTACCTAATTTGGTGAGAAATTGATGCAGGTGTTCATTTCTTAAAAAATCATCCATATTGATCGTTCTGGATACCATATATCGATATTCAGAAGTGTTCCCTAGACTTTTTGAGGTGTTTATATATATACTTTGTATATCAAAATTTGGCATACATAACTTTTTAAATGTCATGTATAACTTATAACATTGATTGATCCAAAGACTTGGAAGGGTACGATATTTGTTATTACTATCATTCAAATTTGAAATAGAACGCTTGGTCTTATCTGATAGGTCATTGCGTAATTTTGTGGAATTGCCTAGTTAAAAAATACGACGCTCTCGCATTCTTTCATCAGTGGTCTTTGAGTTATTATGCTTATCTGCGTTTTTTTCTATATAACCCTCAAGTTACTTTGATTTCGTTGAATGGAGCATTTTTCTTTTCAGAAATATGTCAAATGTGCACGTGTTTTCATAACATGTCAAAATTGTATACCGTTTCCCAAATTTTATCTTTCCATTCTTTGTCCATTCATATAATTCACACGAAATGAGAAAAATAGCGCTCATTATTTTAGTTCGAAAATTGATTCTTGCAATGAGATTTCAGATAGATTATGTAATCTTTTCTCATCAAGTTACAACTTTTATGTGATTATAGTTTCGCTTGTGATAACGAAGCGAACATGCCGTACGACAATTTTGAACAAGCAAACTGCTAGTCAACGATTTCGAGCAGGCAAACTGAGATGGAACCAAGGATATCTGAGAGTCGAGCACTCAGTAATCTCAAGAAAAATAGATATAAACCTTATGAGATGAGAATATCCTAGCTTTTGCAGCCCGGAAATTTCTAACGTCGACTTGATTTTTGCAACTGGTTTATGTAGTATTCTAAATAAAATCCGCAATTTCCCGAGAATATTCTCGACTGATAAAGTTCATTTCAGTAGAATATTGGTGGTTAACCCAAATCGCCATATTGATATTCATTGGCAAGGTCGATATGGGTTCAATGTAAAGTATGCGTTAAAAGATAATCGCGTATTAGCGTATGTTATTTTTCATTGAAACCTCCATGGCGAATTATATCATGAAATTGTAAATAACAATATAAGCGATGGATATTTTGCTGGACTATCTCTTGCTGAAGGAAAAATATTTCATCATTATTTACACATAATGAAGCTCTCCTTATTAAACTGTGAGCGTTGCTGATTTACTGGACTTGAAATGTGGCAATAAATGAATAGGAACTAGGAAGCCAGTAAGATGGCCGGACTGTTCCTCGGATTTGTCGCCGATGGACTTTTCCCTCTGGAGATATATGAAGGATCTGTTATATGAAAGTGCTTTCCAATATTCAGAATCCAATGCGTGTTGAAGTATCCTCAGGTGTTCTGAATCATGCTTACAATAATGGCAATACATTTGAATACCTACATTTATTATTACCATTAAATTTGATAGAACATCTCGATAGAGTTCTGTTTTACAATAACGATTGCATTTCATACTTCAAAATTTTCGTACGGCATGATGGCTTCGTTATTACGAACGATACTATATTCACACAAAACTTCTAACTTGATGAAAATTCATGAACTGTCATTGCAACCATTAATTCTCGAAGTATCATAATGAAAGCACAGAACATACTTGAGTTATTTTAATCATGTACAGGGTGGACCAAATTCGATGTTTTAATACGGTATATTGTAGATAGGGAGCAATGATTACTCCTCTCTCGAGTTCGATTTTCGAGAAAAACTCATTGGTAAAATCTGGTTGCAGCTATCTTGTTTAGTTTTCGAGTATTCCGCAATTCTGGATTTTTTGGGATTTCCATCTGTGTCGATATCTCGAATCCTGTTGAAGTTAGGCAAGAAATATTTTTATATTCTATAGATCTTTTATGATAAGAATGCGATGGCGTATATGAAAACAATTTCCGCTGAAAAGTTTCTGAGTTATGAAGGAAACTTGCGACTTTTCAAGTACAAAATGTAAGTGATTTTGATGACAATAGAGAGGATTTTTTTCTTTCCAAATATATATCACATGCTATATAAATTGCTTCAACTGTCTCATTCAGAAAAAAATCGGAACTTATATCTAAACACTTGGAACATAGCAGAACAAGTAGAACAATTCTATGGTAGAAGAGTTTCGTGTGTATCGAAGATCCCATTTATTCAATTCTGTATTCACTCTTAGAACATAGAGTTTTTTTTGTTGGAACATTTAATTTTGGGTTTGAGAGAAAATAAGTTTTGACAAAAAGTTATAAGTATACACACAAAAAATTGAGTCAATAAACAAATTATTTCATGAATTTGAAAGCACTTCCATCATTTAAAATGCAGAAATCGCAACTAGTGGCAACACTTATTTAAGCGTTTCTCATATGAAAGTTCCTCACATTCTCCAGAAAAATCCAAAAACGTTGTTTTAGTTCATTTATGTTTTTCATTATTTCTTCATACAATGTATTCACAACAATCCCCAGAGGTAGAAGTCTAGGGAAGTTAGGTTTTCCACTAGTTCCTATCCAGTGATCACCGACATTTTAGTTCAGTAGTTGATTCGTTTCTGGTGTGGTGGTGCACCGTCATACTGAAATTATATATTTCCTCTTTGCTCTAATGACAATGCATCTAAATACTCTTCCACTATATTCTCATCCATAATACGATGGAAAATTTTGTCATTAATGTTCTGAAGATACCAGACTTATCACCGGGCCGAATTGCGATTTGCCATTTGGCTTGAAATTTCAAGTAGGGTTGCAACTGCTACCAAAACGTCAACGATAAAATGTCTTCTATCTTCAATTTCATATGTTTTACTCCATTGTGCTTTGAGAGGAGCTCCAGCAATCAAACTATCCTTCAGTCTTTTGAAAATAGACTTATGCGGCTGTTTCTTCTCAGGGAATCTACTAAAATAAGATTTGTCCGCAGCATCCGAATCAAACCCATTCTACACATAACACACCAAAATTTCATACTTTTTGTAATTTTGAAATTGAAGAGATTGAATTATAAGTAGAGATTTTCGTAGCAGATCGAGAAGAACGACATAATTATGACAAATTAATATTGCTTTCACAGAATCGATATAATTTATTGAATAACGGAATTGTTTCGAACACAGAATTGAATAAATCCTCATCAATAAGATTGAATAGTTGAAATAGTGTGATAAAAAAGGAAAACCTTTGTTCTAAGACGTGAACTCTATTGTTTTTAACGCGGAAATTTTACCATAAGACTGTGAATATAAGCGATCTTCCAAGTGGATAGATATGAATGGTTGATATTTCAATAAAAGAGGCATGTGATATATACGGTGCGCCAGAGAAAGCCAGACGTTTTTTTCCCATTATAACTCGCGCAATTTTAGAGGTAGATCATTCATTTTTACCTCAATAGAAAGCCAAGTGACTAGGTTTTTCAGAAATGTTAATACCAGTGAAATCCAATATGACTGACTCATTCGAAAATGAGCATTATTTCAAGATCGCTGGGACGTTTTCTTCTCACATAAAAATTCGAATGGGGCATTCAGTCGTTTATTCAGTCTTTTCTGAAGAATTTAACATATTGATCTCAAAAATCTTCCAAGAATTGGTGGAAAAGTAGCGAGAAGAATTTTTCTCATTCTGATTTTCAGTTGAAATCGAAATATTTTTTTCACCTCATGGCGTTGGCACTCCTAAAGTTGTTGTGTTTTTCATGGATGTGTTAAGAAGACAAAGAACCATATTTTACTAAAACCAACGAAAAATTTGATTTCCGTTCGAATTCTAAATGGCCGACTTCCTCAAATATTAACAATTTTCGCCGAGCATTAAAAAAGTTTTCGTGGTCGTTATGAATCAACTGCGTAATACAATCACTAGATTGAACCTTTCCCATCATTTCGAGGGGTCGAACCCGAATATTGATTCAGAATTGTACCAATTGTCGTCTATAATGTTTCTCTTTTCCACCATCACATGCTCCTCCTGTTGTGAAACCTCTGAACATAGACTGCATGCATTAACTCTATGATAAACAAAAAATAATGAAATGTCGTCGAGTTCTATACGACATTTGGTTTGAACTCGAATGTTATCTTGGTGTTGCTTGTTTTTGACGTTTGAAATTGTTAACAATGGTTTTTACAAATGAGGATAAGCGTTTCTGTGAATGTTTATTTGTGCGTGGCTCTACTGCTAGGCATATATTACGCCTATTTCCAGTCCCTAATCACAAAAGAAATACAATCTATGAACTTGAGGAAAAATTTCAGAAAACAAGGTAATCAGAAAGAAGATCTGGATGACTGTTTCCCAAATATCTTAGAGATGCCAACTGTTTAAAACATCTGCGAAAATAATAATACGACATGATTTTGTTCAACAAATTACATGAGTAAAATTATTCATCAAAAGAATAAAGTACTCAGAATAGAATCTGGCCTCCATGGTGAAAAAAATTTCAGCTGAAAATCAGAATGAAAAAAATTCTCCACGCTACTCTTGGAATATTTTCAAGATCAATACGTCAAATTGTTCGGAAAAGATTGAGTTATCGACTGAATGTCCTATCCGAATTTTTCAGTGAAAAAAAACGTTCCAGTGCCAGCCATATTTGATTTTACCGGAAGTGTAATTTCGATACAATTTCTGAGAAACCAAGTCCTTTGGCTTTCCAATGAAGCAAGAACGAATGATCTAGCTCTAAAATTGTTATAGTTATAACGGGAAAAAAACGTCCGGTTTTCTCTATACCCTATACCGGGTGTAACTGGAAAGAGGCTCGCCCGTAAAACTTTTTTTCCTATCCAATATTTTTCAATGAAATTTTTTGAAATTGATTACAAATTTATTTCAAGTTGAATGGCACTGACAGTTTATCTGAATCGCTTCTGGTTTCACCGCAAATGAGCCAAAGTTTCAATTTTTAAATGGCCCATCCTGTATATTTTTGGGAAATCGAATGAAACTCTCTTTGTCTACACATTCAGTGTGTTTAAAGATGTATTTGCCGAATTTTTAAATCATTCTTGATAAATTTGTTCTCAAGTCTAGGTGGCTATGACGACTCAGCTGGTTCTGAAATTGTAATGCACACAAAGCATAAACGCAAAACATTAGCTTTATTTTGGCATGGCGCACATACTCATCATCGTTCATTCAAGATGAATAAAAATTTAACAAAACACATAAATAACGCAAAATACACAAATGGACCATAGAAGGAATGTCATTAAATCAATTGAGCATAACTTCACAACAGGTTTTCGAAGAGACCCCCATTCTGTGCCTGACACAGCCTATTGCGGCGAATGGTAGTCCGAACTACATTATCCATTTGATTTGGAAAAATTTCATTTATTGCTCCCCGAACTCTATTCTCTAAATCCTCTCAATTTTCTAAAGCAGTTCTATAAACATGATTTTTTACATGGGCCAATAAAAAAAAATCAAATAGGGACAAGTCGGGCGATCGAACTGGCCTTCTTGTCGGCCGTTGGTGCCTATCCACCTTTCATTTAAATTATTATTTAGGTATTGAACAACTTCCCTGCAGTTGTGCGCTGGTGGTCCATCTTGTTGGAAAATTAAAATATTAGCAACAGCCAGTGGTAAACCATCAACCAGATCGCTTATTTCGTTTTGTAAAAATCCTAAATATCTTTCCCCTGTTAATGGTCCATCAAAATGAGTGGACCTATGAGATGTCGCCCTACCATTGCCATCCATACATTAAACCCAAATCGCTCCTGGAAATTACCCTCACGTACTAAATCCTCGTTTTCGTGGGCCCAATAGCGCGTATTGTTTCTATTAAACGTTCCTTTGTTGGTAAATCAGGATTCATCTGAATATAAAATTTTATAAGGATACCTTGGATCCATTTCCATCTTTTGAAGAAACTGCTTGCAATATTCTAATCTTCGGCCATTATCATTTTCATAAAGGTGTTGATGAAGATTGTATTTGAACGAGCGAAATTTATGCTTCTTAAGAATTCTCCAAACCTCTAATGACTTATCCCTATTTCTTGTGCGATTTCTCTGGTAGATGCCGTACAATTCAAATTAATGTACCCTAATACATCAATTTCAGAATTTTCGCTTACTATGAAATTTTGATTATCTGTAACAACCGGTTGCTGACGAAACTTCACTTCCAGTTTTGGAAAATAGTGCCTTGAAGGATGTTGCCGTTCTGGATAGCGTTCGGCGTATAAAATTGCTGATGCTGTAGAGTTTTTTCGGCATTCGCCATAAATGAGTAGCATATCTACTTTTACATTCTGTGTGTATAGCATTTCGTCTGTTTTTCTGCCGTGAAAATTCAAACACTCTGAACAATATCAAAATATTCGTAAAAATATTCTGCGTATTATAGTGCTAATGAGCCTCTTTTATACCTTGTAGAAATAAGATTTTTTTCAAAGAAACAATGTTTGGAATGTTACGAAGCCAATAACAGAAGGAGTTCTACAGTTTCAGAGATGAATCCAAATGTACTTGATTTCGGTCGATAAAGCACGCAGTTTTTTGTCGTCATAGCCACCTTGGCTTGAAAACAAATTTATCAAAAAAATTAAAATTCGGCGAACTCGTCTTGAAATATGGCGAATGTATAGACAAAGAGAGTTTGATTCGATTTCTCAAAGAATATACAGGGTGGGTCATTTGAAAATAGAAACTTTGGCTAATTTCCTTTGGAACCGGAAACGTTTCAGATAAACAGTCAGTGCCATTCAAGTTGAAATAAATTTTAATTAAGTTCAGAAAATTTCATTGAAAAATATTGGACAGGAAAAAGGTAAAGGGCGAGCCTGTTTCAGTTACACTCGGTATATTAGGAAGGAAAAAATAATCCTCTTTAATAATACCAAAATCACAGTTCGTATTCTAAAATACACAAGTTTTCTTCATAACTCCGAAACCGATACTTAAGAATTTTTTACAATACGTCCCTGTATTCTACTCAAACATATGCCAGAATGAGAAAATATATTTTGCCATACTTCAATAGAATTCGAGAAATCTTCACATATCGAAATCTCGAAAAATTTAGGATTCCGGAATAACTCGAAAACTAAAAAAGATGGCTGAAATCCAGTTTCACCAATATGTTTTTCTCGAAAATCGACTCGAGACAGGGGGATCATCTTTCTCCATCTACAATATATCACACTTCTACCGTACTAAAACAAAAAAGTTGGTTCAGTATGTACACTTTATGAATGGACTAATCAAAGTGACTTATGATTCTTATTCAAAAAGCCGACATTCCCATTATAACCCAAAACCATCGAATAAAAATAATATCCATCCGTGGTTCTATTATAAAAGAAAAAGTGCCTTTAGAATGTCAAAATCATTTTTACATAACTTCGAAAACAACCGAGATATTGCAACTTGATTGAATCTGAAAATTTTCAAAATTTCCAAATAACTTGAAGCTTGCTTGAATCTGTTTGCGGCAATGAATTTCCCGCGTTAGAGGAATATTGGGAAGATGGGTCATATTAGCTCTATTCACAATATTTCACATAGCTGCAGTATTAAAACTTCGAAATCTGTCCAGCAATGTAGAATTATTTCTTATAGAAATCTTCGTCTGCTAATAGTATTTTGCATATTTTCAAATTGTAAAAGGGTTTATCTTGTTAATAAATAAATGAATGAATAATAGTAGTGATATGTCGTAGAAGCATTCATTAATTCGTCGAATTCCAATAATTGAATGAATATTGTAAAAGAAGAACATTCAAGACTATAGTTAAAAATCTAACCATAATTGCGCGAACCTGACATATTCTCAACTTATGTAACCTGACAGTTACATCAACTTGAAATATACACATCCTCTCTTTCAAAAATATTTTTCCAATATATCACATCTGATTGAAACTAAAAATATAACAAATTCTACGAAAATATATCTGACGCAAAACATTATTCTTGCGAAAATTCCATTATCCCCAAATGTTGGAAACTAACACAACATACATCAATATATGGAGGTAAACAAGGATCCAACCCCTAAGTTATTTATTCAGCATTAGCCCGTATCGCACCCCCTCGACTTATATAGATTGCACCACTTCTGTTTCTCTTATTATTGATCGATAGTAGTTATTACAATACAGTGACAACTGCACTGGCCGTCGAATAACACACCATGATCGGTATTCCCTGTTCAATCAACCAAAAGCTTCACCCTATTTATTAAAGTTTGGCTGCGTTGAGTTCTCATACATCGAGGGTAAAATTTGATGGTTGATATATTCTTTTTATTAGTTCACAAATGAAAATTACTGAAATCTGGGATCCCTAATGTGCTTATAAATTCCAAATTTTACAAGGAATTCGAATTTTCAAATATCCCTTCATCAGAAACTAGTTTTCAGATATTCCATCCTAAGTTCTTGCTGGAGGCCACTGTATGATCTAATGTCTTTATTATTAAAGTCATAAATCTTCAAACGATAATCAAACATTATCTACTTTCACTATACAGCCTACCTCAGGGATCTGTTCTTGCACCTCTTCTCTTCAATCTATATATGTCTGACATCCCTGAAACTTCCTCTACAAAGTTTATTTATGCTGATGATATTGCTTTGGTTTTTCGACACTATGACTTCGAAACAATTGGGCAAACACTGACTTCTGATTTAGAAATTCTGAACACTTTCTTCAAAATATGGCGTTTATGTCCAAATCCTTCGAAAACTTAGGTTTCTTGTTTTCATCTGAATAATCATGAGAAGGATAGGCAACTAAGATTATTCTTCAATCAATCACTATTAACTTATAATTTCACTCCAACATATCTTGGTGTAGAGCTTGATCGTTCTTTGACTTTCAAATTTCACATTGATAAATTATCTCAGAACTTGAAAACAAGAAATAATATACTACATAAACTAGCTGGATCTAATTGGGGCGCCGGAGTCTCTACTTTGCGAAGTACTGCTTTAGCTTTAGTATATTCAGCAGCAGAATATTGCTGACAGGTGTGGTTGAATAGTGCTCATGTCGATAAGATTGATTCTCAGTTGAACTGTTCTATGAGAGTTATAAGTGGATGTATCAGTTTAACTGCTACCCCATGGCTTACGGTTGTTTGTAATATAGTTCCTTCCCATATTCGCAGGAAATTAGCTCCCAAATCGTCTTGGGATAAGTATCACTCATTTCCAGAAGTTTTTCCGATAATACACGATCTTCAAAATCCACCCAAACTGAGATTAAAATTTAGGAAACCTATTTGGTCGATTGCGTACACGGATGAAGGCTGTTGATCTTTGGAAAACTGAATGGCAGGAAGTTGATGTTTTTAATAAAGTTCTCATAGATGATCCTTCCAAGAGGGTTGCAGGTTTCGATATAAGTTGGAAAAATTGGTGTACATTAAATCGTCTTAGGACAGGACATGGTCGTAATAATAGTATGTTGTTCAAATGGAATACTGTAGAAAGTCCGACATGCGAATGTGGCGCAGTTGAAGAAACAATAAGACATTTAGTCCTCGATTGTCCTATTTACCGTTTTACGGGTGGTTTTCAAGAAATTCATTCCGTTTCAGATAATTTCTTTAACTGGGTAGATAACTTTAAGTCTATTTAGGAGATTAGTTTTTTGCTTCCCCTTAGTGTTTTTTCCCATGGTGTATGTTGATAAGGTAAGCGCTACACCCATGTAGGGCTTCATTCCCAAAAGGTGTATGAGATGTCCCCAGTTGAAAAACAGAGGAGCATTAGTTAAGTTCTTAGATTCAAGTGAGTTTAGACATATAAGGGTTAGATATGTTTTTTCACTCGTTTACTGAATCATACGCAAGATAGTATGGTTCCTGTCACATTTCCTGCGCTCACATTTTAGGGCAATCGTAGGAGGCATGATTCGAGTTTAGATGCCTCCTGATTAAGGAACAGGCATGGTATGTCTTTCCTGCTGGTATTCTATTTATTCGCTTGTTTTTTACGATTGTTTTTTTGTAAATCCTCTCTTTTCATATATATATATATATATATATATATATATATATATATATATATATATATATATATATATATATATATATATATATATATATATATATATATATATATATATATATATATATATATATATATATATATATATATATATATATATATATATATATATATATATATATATATATATATATATATATATATATATATATATACATGTGCTCAACAATTGCACACGGTATTTCCAAAGCACCCTTTTCTAGTTGTGATTTATCAGTAAAATTAGAGGAAATTCTATCATTTTTTTATTCCTCCTTTGTGAGATACGGCTGCTCTAAGAAAAATAAACATTGTGGTTTTTACATATTTTAGAGAAATCCTTAATTCAACAAGGGATTTCATGTCATTATTTCGTCATATATGTTTTTGTGACGCATGGTGTGCGTCAAGGGTCTATCCTGGGCCCTACACTGTTTCTGCTGTACGTGAACCATTTATTTACTATTAATATACATGCTGAGGTGGTTACTTTCGCCGACAACACATGTATCTTATTAGAGACCAAACGTGGAGTGAATTGAAGAAAAAGGTGGAATGGGAATCACAAATGTCTTGGAATATAATGTTAATGTTGAAAAACCAAATATATTCCGTTTACAAGCTGTGAAAAACAGCTTCCAGCTTATAATATATTGCAGATCAGCACTAATAGTGGGAAGTTCACAATAAAAGGCGCAGCCTCTATTAAATATCTGGAAATAATGATTGACTCTCACCTTAGATGGCAGGCCCAATCTTATGCTGTAGTTAGGAAAGTGAGGATGCTTTCACCAAGATTCAGGGCACTGAGAGAAATTTTGGAGGAGGAAGATCTCAAAAAGATTTACCATGGTTTAGTTGAGCCACACTTATCCTATGGGGTAATAGCATGGGGAAGCATGGCACATTGCTTATGCCTATCATGGCATGATCATGCTGTAAATATTGCTAAGTCAGCGTCAAAAAACTGGGATATATATATATATATATATATATATATATATATATATATATATATATATATATATATATATATATATATATATATATATATATGCCTATCATTGATCATTTATAGAGCAAAGAAATATTTCACTTCGAACCAATTGCTTACACTCTATAAATCCCAAATTCGTCCTGTTATAAAGTATGGCTCCAATGTCCTGCTCCTAAACTTGAAACTCCTGGACTCCATCCAAAAGAGAGCAATTCGGTTAATCGGAGACAATGCACTCACAGATTCCATTCCACTATTGGAAAATCGAAGAAAAGTTGGTGAGCTTTTTTACTGGTACTTTCATGGAAGATGATCTGAGGAACTTTCACCGCTTGTTTCTATTTTAAGGCAAACAAGGCAAGCTCTTGCCAATCACCCATTCGTGGTTGAAATAGAGACACCTAGAACGTCTCTATAACAGAGAAACCTCTTTCATGTAACGTATTTCCTCATGACTATACCCTGTTAGCATTCAAGCGAAATATTAACCGTCTATCCTTTTCAGGTACTCGCGGTGTCGTCAAGACATAATAGGATTTGCTTCCTTACGCAAGTAAATTTCAGATGAAAAAAAATGACGAAAACACTTTAATGTAGTGGCCTGCACGAAGTCCAGACCGCAATCCCATGGAACATGTCTGGAAGATTCTCAAAGAAGCCAGAAAAAACAACCAGCTACCGCGAATGATGTTTGGAACAGACTGAACGAAATTTGGAACGATATGGATCCGAATGCCATAAGCTCATTAATTTTGAGTATGAATCATATCATAGAAGTCATGCAGTGATTCTCGTTGGGGACGGAAATATCCAGTTGTGATAGGTTTTTCTGGGACTTTGATTTTTACCGAAAGTTCTACATTTTATATTGTTAGTTTTATTTCAATTTCTATGAGTGCGATTGTTCTCAAACTTTCTTTAGAGCTGGTGGATTACTGGATAAATAGTGCATCAACATATATAAATTTGTGCATTAATTTCTTGGCAAAGTGAATATGACCACAAGTTTCTTTCTATTCAGATTTCAGAAGAGCTGTTGGAAATATTGATTCGTCTAATAATGGCATCAAGTAAACTACGTTTAAAAAATGCAGCAAATACACTACGCCAAAAGTAATGCCGAAATTTATATAACATGAAGAACGTCTCAATCTACTTTTACTATAGCCATATTTCAGAAATGATATTCTAATAAAATGAGAATCTGCCAGACCACAGAAATATATCCTAAGCCAACATGGTCAAATGTGATATTTTTGGTTGAAGAAATGAAATCATGAAATTACAAAACTGTTCTTTTGTGATTGAACCGCTCACTATATCGAAATTTCTCAAAAGACAAAAAAGTTTGATGATTAACCTAGCTACTCAATGTCTAAAACAGTTTTGTTCAAACGTAGATATTTGAAAAATCATGGTTGATTAAAAACACGTTCGAGTTTTTAGGGACACTTGTAAAGCGTCATTGAGTGGATCACCAAAAAACGTGAATAACGCACCCGTTTATGCGCACTAAATATTGTTTCTTTCGTTCGAGTCGTTCTCGAATTATTTGAAAAATAAGGAAAAAATCTTTTTCATATAGGTAAGCTGGCCTAAATCGACTTATTTCGAGCTGAAGAATCTGTGGTATAACGTTGTACACGCAATTCACGGACACCCTGTACATATACATTTTCCATGACCCAATCTTGATCGAATGAGGCATCTACATACCCTCAAAAGTATGTCTTCTTCTGCTCCCGATCGGTGGTGTGCCAGAGTTGAATTTTAGGTCCTATTCAGGACTATTCACAACCGATAATTGTTCGCCTTTCAGCAAAAGTTTCGGGAGAAGGGTATTTGGTAGGGTGGAGAATTTCATTATCTTGGATTTTTCCGCTGAGAAGATGAGGCCTGTTTGAGATATAGCGGTGCATATATCGTAAGTATGAACAGGGTCGGGCTTAGTACTGAGCCATGAGGTACTCCGTCTTCTTGTGTGTATGGGTTGGATGTGTCACCATTTGTAGTTACTTCAAATCTTCGGTTATGAAGAAAGTTTTCGAAGAATTTTATTATATTTGAATTGTGGAGGCCGTTACTTGATGTAGATCCATGATATAAATGAGATAAAAACAAAAGGTTTAACTTTAATCTACACTTTATTTGAGAAAATTCGACGACGTTTCGCTGACACAGCAGCTTTATCAAGAATGACAAACAGAATGAAGAGTATGGTATTATAAACAAATCGTAGAACAAGTTGGATGAATAACAGGAAAATCCACACCGAGCCATTGTACAGTTAGTATGAAAGGTAATAAAAACTAATTAAACAAGTTAAGTAGGGGTGAATAATTTACATCTACCTGCTCATTCAAAAGCTTGTCCGAATGTTTGTATCTATTTATTTCTAATGCTTCTAGGAGATCTAATTTTAAACTTTTTGATTTTATATGTAATATGTCAAAGTTTTTATTGAATGAATGGTTTCCTTTTATTAAGTGGTTTGAATAATTTGAATCAGATTTATTTTTATCGAAGCTACGTTTATGTTCAGATTCCATTAATTTTTGGACTTGAAAATCACTAAACGAAATAATAATCATGTTTTTCGGTCTTTCGTAAACCAACACATACTGATACAATTATACATAACTACTCATTACATCCAATTCAACACAAAGTTGCAGCTTTAAACAGCATGGTACATCGGTTACTCAATTTACCTTTATCAGTAGAAGATTATAATAAAGAGTTAAACATCATCAAACAGATAGCCATTAATAATTCATATAATCCGGATATGATAGATCTAATCATTCGTAAAAACTGTATCAGAAAGCAATAAATGAAGTATATCCTATTCATAAAGACTATAAAATATTCAACAGTTTAACATTCTGCGGTTCTGCAAGTACAAATATTAAATCCTTTCTCGTCAAACAAAATCTTAATATAACTTTCAAAACTTCTAATAACTCAGGTAAACATATTAAAAATAATAAATTTCGTGTTGAAAAATCAAGTAAATCAGGAATCTATAAACTCAATTGCGGTTCTTGTGATAAAATTTATATCGGTAGGACCTATAGGAGTTTTGGCATAAGAACATCTGAACATAAAAGTAGCTTCGATAAAATAAATCTGATTCAAATTATTCAAACCACTTAATAAAAGAAAACCATTCATTCGATAAAAACTTTGACATATTACATATAAAAATCAAAAGTTTAAAATTAGATCTCCTAGAAGCATTAGAAATAAATAGATACAAACATTCGGACAAGCTTTTGAATGAGCAGGTAGATGTAAATTATTCACTCCTACTTAACTTGTTTAATTAGTTTTTATTACCTTTCATACTAACTGTACAATGGCTCGGTGTGGATTTTCCTGTTATTCATCCAACTTGTTCTACGATTTGTTTATAATACCATACCCTTCATTCTGTTTGTCATTCTTGATAAAGCTGCTGTGTCAGCGAAACGTCGTCGAAATTTTTCAAATAAAGTGTAGATTAAAGTTAAACCTTGTGTTTTTATCTCAATTTTATTATATTTCCTTTAAGGCTCAGCTGTTGCAATGTTTCAATTATGGTATCTGTTAATAACGTGTTAAAGGCGCTATTAGTTCTTGCTTGTTATTGCATTAGATATATGCGTTAGTAAAAGAAACAAATTGTCTATGCAGCTACGTTGTGATTTGAAACCTGATTGCGCTTCGGATATAATTCAGTGTTTTTCCAGGTAGCGCTTGAGTATATACTCTTGAATTCTATAATATTCTTGTATCTGAGACGAAATTGAGGACTAGATAGATAGGAATTCAGCAGAAAGAAAGAGGACTCATGAAAAATAACTAACGTCTCAATTAGAAGTGGCAAGTCTCTTCAATATTACAAAATGGGCAGTAACGAATACGACAAACTGATGAAATCATACTTGCTTGTGTATAATACTAATTAAAATTTCCTCTCCCAGAGTAAAACTTGCTAATATATTTACTGAACTCATTCTACTTTGGATTTAAAGAAACCGTTTCATTCCTTTTAGCACCAATTGCCGTAGAATGTAAGAACTTATTTTGAAACGACATATAAATCACATCGACATTCTGTAACGAAGTTTTACTACAAACCTTACGTTAGTAAAAGAGAGGTCACTTGAGTTTTCTTTCCACTGTTTGATAATTTCATGTCAGCTAACAAGAAATAAACGTAGTTTTACACAACCCAAATGAAATTGATTCAATGTTAACTTATTGACATAGATGACTCGCTGTCAACTGACATGGAACTTAATATCACTTTATACAATTTCAGTATTTTATTAATTGATTTCATAGATCTCCACCATTCGTTTTTTTATTCTTGCATATCAGAACAAAATCTATAACTTCTCATCGATATAATTAAAGTCAGATCGAAACTTCGTTGCAATAAATGCCAGGACATTTCCCTTCAAAAATTCACGCTCGCCACCCCTCAAGTAATACAGAAGCCTGGAGACCCACCCGGGGACGTTATCCATCTCTAATCATTAATTACAGAAACAGATCCGAGGGGTCATAAATAAAATTCGACGTTCCATTTGGCAACGTCGCACGCCGTGGGTGGGGGAGGGTTGAATGTGACGCGATGATGGAACGGAGCTAGAAGAAAAATGATCATGTCAGGATAGGAGAAGTGAAGAGGGGAGGAGAACGTAGGAGCTGCGCGAGAGAGAGAGCGAGCGAGTTGACCGGGGTGGCTCGGCCTTGATGGATTACTCCCTTATCCGGGGGTTTGGAACAGAAAGGGGGTGGAGGGTCGCGACACACGAACTCCCTTATACCAATTAGAATTCCTACGATTGAATCAGTGATTGTATGCTATCGCGAAAAATTTCGCTCTTTGATTTATTGCATGTTTTGGTAATTCCGTTCTTTTATTCTCGTATTTTTCGTTGTATATTTTCCGCGAAATGTTGACTGGATCCCCCTTTTGTCCTCTCTTTGTTTCGCCGGTAGAAAAGTTCATGTTTTATTTTAATTGGATTTTATTGATTTTGATTTGTTTATGGAGTTCGAGCTTCGGAGTTTTCATGAATTATTAGCTAGGTTTTCTGGGATAGGTAAAAGTTACTTTTATTCTGAATTTGATTGGAATGGAATAAAGCCAATTCCATTGAAATATATTTCAGTCGGATCATGTAAGAAAAGTTATTATTTGTGTTCGATGTATTACATTTGTTCGGGAATCTTTTAACTTGGTAAAACTTTCGTCCCAATCGATACAATTTTTTTCTTATAGATATAAAGTTCATTGATGAAAAAGAATATTGGGCATAATATAGAGTGCGCCAGAGAAAACCGAACGTTTTTTTTTTCCATTTTAACTTTCGCAATTTTAGGATCTAAAAAATACCGGGGTTGATGCAGAAGACTTACGCATTATTGCAAACCTTTATTGGCACCAAACTGCACAAGTGAGAGTTAATGGGCTAACATCTGAACAGGTAGCAATACGGAAAGGTGTACGTCAAGGCTGTGTGCTGTCGCCTCTATTGTTTAACATTTACTCAGAAGCAATATTCAAAGAAGCACTTGAAAACATAGACACAGGCATTAGAATAAATGGAAAAATACTTAGTAATATCCGCTACGCAGACGACACCGTGGTACTAGCTAACAACCTTCAAAACTTGCAGAGAGCCATGAACCTCATTGTAGAGCATAGCCAACGCTTTGGACTATCTGTTAACGTTAACAAAACTAAAAGTATGGTGTTTTCTAAGCAAGCAGTGGAGGCTGTAATACGCATTAACAACCAACCTGTGGAACAGGTGCATTCGTTTCGGTATTTAGGAGCCACGGTGAACGACCAAAGTGACCCGAAAATAGAGATCAAATCTCGAATCGAACAAGCCCGTAAAACTTTCGTTGGCATGAGAGACCTTTTCGTCAACCGCGGACTTAATCTTCGGCTTCGTATGCGACTACTTCGTTGTTATGTTTTTCCTGTCCTTACTTATAGATGTGAAAGTTGGACTTTAATCCAGAAATGGAGAGACGCATAGACGCTTTCGAAATGTATCTATACCGTAGAATATTGCGTATCTCTTGGATGGAAAGACGGACAAACATCGACGTCCTAAATACAATGGGAAAATCACGAGAGTTGATGAGAACCATCAAAGAAAGAAAGCTCAGTACATCGGGCACATCATGCGCGGCAAAAATATGAGATCCTTCGCCTGATTATTGAGGGAAAGTCCAAGGAAAAAGATCAGTTGGACGACGCCAGAACTCATGGCTGAAAGATCTACGGAGGTGGTTTGGAAGAACGTCCACTGAAATTTTTAGAGCTGCAGTGTCGAAAACAATTATTGCCAATTGGATCGCCAACCTTCGTTTGGAGACGGCGTCATAAGAAGAAGAAGAATTTTAGAGCTAGATCATTCGTTCTTACTTCATTGGAAAGCCAAAGGACTAGGTTTTTCCGAAATTATATCGAAATTTCACTTCCGGTGAAATCCAATATGGCTGTCTCATTCGAAAATGAGCAATATTTCAAGATCGCTGGAACGTTTTTTTTCACTAAAATATTCGAATGGGGCATTCAGTCGATAACTCAGTCTTTTCTGAACAATTTGACATATTGATCTTGCAAACATTCCAAGAATTGGCAAAAAAGTAGCGTGAAGAATTTTTTTTATTCTGATTTTCAGCTGAAAACGAAATACTTTCTTCATCTCATGGCGTTGGCACTCCTGAAGTTGTTGTGTTTTTCATGGATGTTCTAAGAAGACAAAGAACCATATTTTGCTAAAACCAACCTAAAATTTGATTTCCTTTCGAATTCAAAATGGCCGACTTCCTCAAATATTAACAATTTTTCCAGCGCATTAAAAAATTTTTCGCGGACGTAATGAATCAACTGCGTAATTCAATCACTAGATTGAACCTTTCCCATCATTTTGAGAGGTTGAACTCGAATATTAATTCAGAATTGTGCCAATTGTCGTTAATAATGTTTCTCTTTTCCACCATCATATGCACCTGGCGTTGTGAATCCTCTGAACATAGACTGCATGCATTAACTCTATGATAAACAGAAAATAATGAAATGCCATCGAGTTTTAGACGTCATCTGGTTTGAACTCGAATTTTATCTTGGTGTTGCTTGTTTTTGACGTTTGAAATTGTTAACAATGGTTTAACAAATGAGGATAAGCGTTTCACTGAATGTTTATTTGTGCGTGGCTATACTGTTAGGCAAATAATACACCAATTTCCAGCCCCTAATTACAAAAGAAGTACAATTTATGATCTCGAGGAAAAATTTCGGACAATAGGGTCTTTAGGAAGAAGTCCAGGTACTGGAACAGCTAGAACTGTTAGAATACAGGTACTCGCCTTTTTCATAATCTGTTTCAAGCATCAACTCTATATTTTTTGTATTACAAACTCTATTGGCAACTTCAGGATAACATTCATAGAATTTCTGCATTAGCAGTCAGCGCTATCAGAACTCCAGGAACCAGCTTGACTGTTTCCCAAATGTCTCAGAGATACCAAATCTCAAAAACCTCTGTGAGAAGAACTGGCACAATTCTGAATTAATATTCGAGTTCGATCCCTCAAAATGATGGAAATGGTTCAATCTGGTAATTGAATCACGCAGTTAATTCATTACGCCGCGAAAACATTTTTAATGCGCAGGGAAAATTGTTAATATCAGAGGTCGGCCATTGTAAATTCGAACGGAAATCAAATTTTCGGTTGGTTTTAGTAAAATATGATTCTTTATCTTCTTAGAACATCCATGAAAAGCACAACAAATTCAGGAGTGCCAACGCCATGAGGTGAAAAAAATATTTCGATTTCAGCTGAAAATCAGAATAAGAAAAATTCTTCGTTAGTTTTTTACCAATTATTGGAATATATTTGAGATCAATATGTCAAGTTGTTCAGAAAAGACTGCGTTATCGACCGAATGCCCCATTCGAATATTTTAGTGAAACAAAAATGTTCCAGTGGTCTTGAAATATCGCTCATTTTCGAATGAGTCAGCCATATTGGAGTTAACCGAAAGTGAAATGTCGAAACAATTTCTGAAAAACCTAATCCGTTGGCTTTCCAATTAAGCAAGAACGAATGATCTAGTCTGAAATTGCGAAAGTTATAACGGAAAAAAGACGTCCGGTTTTCTCTGGCGCACCCTATACTTTGAAAAGACTTCAACTATTTTTGTTGAATAAAATATCCTTGTAGAAATTGTTTTGTTTTAAAGTGTATTATAGGGTGTTGAGCTTAGAAGTTTGAGTTTGTGGGTTGGATAGCTTACATTTAAAAATATTAACGAAACCGATATTTCCAGGGCCTGCTTTTACTTGTAGGCGATATGTGGTGCTGTCAAAATTAGAGTTTCATCAAGTTGTGCAGCTTATCAATTGTACAAAAAGCTTTACTCAACTTGAAATTCCAGATTTAGAATAATCAAAGGTTTGACTTAACTAGATTTTGTAACCCAAAAGCGTGACTTAACCTCAGGATTTTTCAAGCTTTCTCAAAGCTTGATACTTGTAAGAGCATAAAGTTAAGTTCACTAACTAATCGCTTGTTGCCGTATCCGTACAGGAGCAATAGAAGTAGGTAATATTTTATTATTTATATATTATAAATATATATATTATTCATTTTTATATTTTTATATTTTTATGTTTATGTTAAGTTAAGTTAAGTGTTTTCAGATTTTATATAATCTCAAAAAATTTCCGGATTCATCCAGTAACCACCAAGACAAATTCCACAAATTTGTCGTGAAATAAGTGTTGATGAAGTTTTTCTGATCAACATTTTCGAAGACGAGCTTAGTGAAAGTATATTTTAATATTTGAATTGTGGAGGCCGTTACTTGATGTAGATCCGTGATATAAATGAGATAAAAAACACAAGGTTTAACTTTAATCTACACTTTATTTGAAAAATTCGACGACGTTTCGCTGACACAGCAGCTTTATCAAGAATGAAAAACAGAATCAGGATCAGGAATCTATAAACTCAATTGCGGTTCTTGTGATAAAATTTAAATCGGTAGGACCTATAGGAGTTTTGGCATAAGAACATCTGAACATAAACGTAGCTTCGATAAAAAGAAATCTGATTCAATTTATTCAAACCACTTAATAAAAGAAAACCATTCATTCAATAAAAACTTTGACATATTACATATAAAATCAAAAAGTTTAAAATTAGATCTCCTAGAAGCATTAGAAATAAATAGATACAAACATTCGGACAAGCTTTTGAATGAGCAGGTAGATGTAAATTATTCACCCCTACTTAACTTGTTTAATTAGTTTTTAATTACCTTTCATACTAACTGTACAATGGCTCGGTGTGGGTTGTTCCTGTTATTCATCCAACTTGTTCTACGATTTGTTTATAATACCATACTCTTTATTCTGTTTGTCATTCTTGATAAAGCTGCTGTGTCAGCGAAACGTCGTCGAATTTTTCAAATAAAGTGTAGATTAAAGTTAAACCTTGTGTTTTTAACTCATTTATATATTTCAATATTTAAACCGTAGGGCAAATTTACCTGGTAGCAACCAGATGACTTTTCTTGTTACATACACATTCGAAAAACAACAAAATATGCTGTGATCGTTTCTGAGAGAGTGTTACGTTTTCTAAGAAACGCTCGTCTTATACAATTGATGGGTACTAGTCTTTCGGAATGAGGGGGTATTATAATATAACTGCCTATTTCATTGATATAAATTGAAAGCTTCATTTCATTCTCTCGGTAGTGGAATTATTTTTTCAAGTTTTGCTATCTTACTATCTATAAAATTCAGTAAAATAACAACCGGTAATACAAATTACAATTTTCCTTGCATCAATGAATTGAAACGTTCAATTTCTGAAATTGATCCCTTTGCGTGCTTTGCACACATTCTTACTCATGGGATTTCACCAAACTACTCGATTCTGATATGGACATTGTTATTGAAAAAAGTTCATCTGATACGGATGAAGATGAGGAAGAGTTTGCCATAAATTAGCCCCTACGAAAATTCATACTTTAGGCTAAAAATTAAAAAATTCTATAAATCTACATAACAAGTTTGAAAAATTATGCAATAGTGTCAGTTACCCACTGGAATTCAACCTTCTAAATATTGCAGTGGGCTCCGAAGTTTAATAGCCCATTAAATATACTCAGCAATTAAGAATTACTCAAGTTGACAGACACAGATTGGCTATTGATAGAGAATGTGTAGACGTCTTAAAAACTGTTTTAACAATATGAGAAGGCGAAACCTAATGTACACTTCCTCTCAAAGTTATTGGAATCAACATGCTTTTAGATAAATTGGAAAACTGGGCTATAGAGCTCGACAATCAACCAGAAAGATATGAAATCGATGAAAGATTAATACGCAAAACACATAAATCGAGGGATAAGATCGTTGAACATTATGAAAAAAGCAACTGGATCTACAGTGCAGTTTTAATCTTGGACTCTCGCCATAATGTGGAAACTTCTCTGAATTCTAGTTGGAGAAAGGAATTGCAGGTGAAAGTAATTTCTAACTCCGAGAAAATTTATAATACGTAATGTTTTAGGCCCTACTCAAGCCCACATCTTTCACCAAGAAGATCTTCATCGAAGCCGGCCGATTTCGGTGAGTCGAATAAATTCGAGATAGACCTACTAGATCTATACAAAAAGCATTTTTCGCCTGCATCGAATGATGATAAGATAGATACATACTTGATAACTCCCGTGCAGAAAGCACAGAATACATTCCAGAGTAGTGGAAAAGACAAGAAGCTATATTTCCAAATTTGGAGAATATGGTAAGGCATTTTCGGGCGACTTCTGTAAGTTCGGCACCTATTGAGAGACAGTTCTTAAGAACTGTGCTAACCATTACCAATACTCGAAACAGATTGGGTCACAAATCAATTAGGCCGTTGATGAGTCTCAACTCTTGGTTCAAATACAGCGAACTACCAACTATCTGATGAAGTGAGAATGTAGTTTCACCAATTCTCATTCTTTCAGACTTAATTCTCAATTTAGATAATTTTTTATATTCACAGAAGCTTAATTCAATAGTTTTCGTTTTCAGAGAAGTTTATTCCAGTTGTTTTGTAGAAAAATGTGTTACTTAAAATATTAATTTTACTTTCACTGTTGTTGTTATCCTGTATTAGTGTTTCCTTATATATATATATATATATATATATATATATAAATATAAATCCACCACCCGGTATCTAATACCATTGCCAGGCAATGATTATAATCAAAACATATCCTGGAATAATTATATATTAGGATAACGTTATATGTTATGAGAATAAATCAATCTACCAGAATATATACATACTATAGCATCATCAGACAATGATATCAATGTACCAACGAGTAGTTTCAGAGGCTTTCTCCCCGGAAAAATCCAGTGTACGGACCTTAGTCAAGTAACACTGAATGTTACTCATTAATACTGCTCTGAATATAAATATGACAAAATTGTCAGTTAATTATATTACATTTATATAAACAAATAAATAAAGTATGAAATGAGATTCTGAGCAGTATAACTAAAGAGAAAACCTATGACTCTACCTCATTATTTTTTCGGAAAGAAACCCACGAAGAATATTACAAGATTTGATGACTGTTATCTTTTGTAACTGTTCAAACAAATTTTTCTTCAGACCCAAAATCTCAATACTTTTGTGAAGATTTCTAGGAATAACACCTGTTGTGGAAATAATAATTGGTAGAATAAATATTTTCTTCATTTTCCACATTTTTTAATATCGTCGCCAAGCATCATATATTTAGAAATTTTTTCATTGTATTTATTTTGTATATTATGTGTGTCGGGTATAGCAATATCAATTATATATGTTATTTGATTCTGTTTATCATTAAGAATGATATCTGGTCTATTGTGTTTCACAGCTCTGTTGCAAAGAATTGTTTTATCAAAATAAAGTTTATATTTGTCATTTTCACAAATAATCTCAGGTTCATATTTGTGAAATTTTTTCTTTGGGAATTAGGTCATGTTTAATTCCTAGATTGAAATGAATAATGTTAGCGACGGCATTATGTCTTTCTAAATAATCTGTTGAAGCAAGGACTGAGCAAGATGATAATATATGAAAAACTGTTTCTGAAGAACAGAAACATCTACGGCAAGAATCATCTATATTTTGTTTGATGATGTGTTTTCTATAATTCCTCGTGAAAACAACCTGATCCTGGATCGAAATTGCCAAGCCTTCTGTTTCAGCGAACAATTCTCCAGATAATAACCATTTATTCGATGCGATTTCATCAATATAATCATTTTTCAATTCTTTAGGGTGCTTTCCGTGTAATTCCTTCTGCATCCTACTTTCTCTTTTAGAATTATCATCAAATATATCAAAATCTACCTTTTGCATTGTCAAGTTCAGAGGTGTAAGATTATAATCTGAAGCAACAACAATATCATATAATTTAGACGTTCTCTGTTTATCATGAAAATGGGAACGTAGATGAAAAATCTGTTTACTATGAAGATTATTCAAATCAGTTAATCCACGACCTCCAAGATGTCTAGGTAGTGTAACTCTCTGAACAGCTGACTTTGGGTGGTGCTTATGATATTTACAGAGCATTTTCCTCGTTTGACATTATAATTCATTTAGATCAGTTTTAGACCACTTAATAATTCTAAAAGAAGATGTAAGAATAGGAACTGCATAGGAGTTGATAGCTCTGAAAAGGTTTTTACTAGTTAAATGACTCTTGATGATAATTCTAAGTCTTTTGTAATATGAACTTCTAATATTTTCTTTAGTGCTGCTATGGTTAGATTTCTCTGTGTTCTCGTGACAAAATCCAAGATATTTATATATATCTCCTTGATGCATTGGCTCGATTTCGATATTGGAAATCTTTATATAATCAGAGGTGATCTTTCCTTTTTCAATAGAAAGATTTTTACATTTTGGAAGCCCAAATTTCATATGAATATCATTGGAATAGTTGAAAGTAATTTCGAGTAGACTTTTTGAATGAGATCTGGTTCCGGCATATAATTTAATATCATCTAAATAAATTAAGTGACTTAATTCGAATTCAGTTGATAGACTCTTTATTTTGAAGCCGAAACTAGTAGCATTTAATTCATGAGATAATGGATTAAGGCAAAGACAAAACCAAAGACCACTTAAAGAATCACCTTGAAAAATGCCTCTTTTGATTGAAATTACTTCGGATTTTAACGATTGTTTTGAAATATTTAAATGAAGATTGGTTCTCCAATTTTTCATTACAAATTCAAGAAAAAGACGAAGTGTCTTATCAATTTTATAAATTTCCAAAATTTCTTGAAGCCATGAATGGGGAGAACTATCAAAAGCCTTCTGGTAATCTATGAAGGCTGTATGAATATTTCTCTTCTTAGTTTGAGCTTGATTCAAAGCAACAGAATCAATTACAAGTTGCTCTTTAGTACCAAGGTGTTTTTTCCTACATCCTTTTTGTTGTTCGGAAAGAATATTATAATTCTCCAAATGTGCATAAATTTTTTGGGTAATACATGCAGTTAGAATTTTATATATTGTTTGAAGGCAAGTAATTGGTCTATATTGAGACGGATCAATAGTATTATCACTTTTCGGTTTTAAATAAGTAATTCCTTGTGTGAAAAATAAAGGAGTAGCTGAGGGTTCTTTATTATGAATGAAAATATTCAGCCAATCTTTCATGAACGCAAGAGAATTTCTTGAACCAATAGTTATGAATACCATCAACACCTGGAGATTTCCAATTTTTGTGTGTTTAATAACTGATGTTATATCTTCGTTTGAAAATTTTTCAAATTGCATGCATTCTATTTTAGAAAATCGAGACCTTTCATTCAAAATCCAACTTGCATTGGAATATATATATATATATATATATATATATATATATATATATATATATATATATATATATATATATATATATATATATGAATATAACTGTCAGAACGGATAATACTCTAGGCAGTTATATTAAGAGCTCTTAATATAAAATCACGAAGGAAGCAAATCACGTGTTCATAAGCTCTCTCGTGGAAGTTGTAATAAAATTAATAGCGGTAGAACTTTTAGAAATTTCAATATCTGGTTAGGTTAGGATAGAACTTTTAGAAATTTCCATATCTGGTTATGTTAAAGCATAAGCCCAAATTTGACAAACAAAATCAGATTCTCACTATGCAAATGATTTACTGAAAGAAGACTATTTTAATAATAATTTCGATATTCAACATAACGAACATTATAAATTAAAACTGATCCTATGAGAATCATAGGAAGCCAACAGACAAAAATGAAATAAAAAATCATTAATGAATTGAAACATAATACTTTCCCAGGCAATGATAATATAACTTCGAAAGCCCTGAAATTATCTTCAGATTATTTCGCAGAGCCAATATCAATCCTTATCAATAAATCGTTCGAAAATGGTATCTTCCCAGAATGTTTTAAAACGGCTGTAGTCAAACCAATTTATGAAAGGGGTGAGACAAAAAAGGTCGGAAATTATCGTCAAATATCTCAAACATAGCTTAAATATGGGAAAAAGTATTAAAAAACCGAATCTTAATTTTTTTGGACAAACATGGTATACTTTCAAAGAGACAATTCGGATATCTGTCCGGCAAAAGTACAGCAGATGCGTTGACCTTTTTAATTCGGATAGTATGTAATAATGTGGATAAAAGTCAGGTGTCTCTTGCCGTGATTTTAGACTTAGCGAAGGCTTTCAATGTCTCGTGATGTTTTGTTTGGTAAGATTGAAATATATGGGCTGCGAGGGAAATTGTTTGAGTCTCATCAAGAGCTAATTACAGAATAGGAATCAATATGCTCTGATAGGTAGAAGTAGCAGTGGATTATTGAATATAGATTGTGGAGTACCTCAAAGTACAGTGCTTGGTCCCCTACAATTCATCGTGTACCTGAATGATCTTTAACTTGTTGAGCGGGCTGGTGAGGACATTGTGTCTTTCGCCGACGACACTTTAGTGTATGTAACTGAAAAAACATGGAATGAAGTATATTCAGCAGCTTCCAAAACTATAAACGAAATGAAAGAATGGATGGATAACAACCTTCTTTCACTGAATATGAGAAAAACCGTTCATCTGGTTTTTTCAGCTTATAATTCCACTCAACCAGTCAATCATAGTTTGCAGATTCATTCAGCTTTATGTAAAAGTTAAACATCTTGTAACTATATTGAAATTGAAAAATTGAATCGAGTTAAATACTTAGGTATAATTGTTGATGAGAATTTGAAATGGAGCCCTCACATAAATTATATATCTGATAAATTGAGGAAAACATGTTACTTATACTACACACTTAGAGATGTCTTACCACCGGAATCGCCCAGAACATTGTATTTGGCTCAGTCCGCATTGTCATACGGTATAACAGTTTGGGGTAGAGCATATAAAACCCATTTGAGAAAAGTTGCAATAATACAGAGATCTATCCTAGAGGAAACATAGAAGATTTCCTACAAAATCTCTTTTTGATGAGGCAAAAGTTTTTGAGGTAGTACAGTTGTATGCCGTGGAGGTTTATTGATTAATTTTTCTGAATAGAACATGTTATGGATTGTTTGATTATGGACGTGTTACTCAGAATCAACATCTTTCTAATATAAGAATCAATAGAGTAAGCAAAGAGATAACTGCTTGTAGTTTTATGAATATTGCTGTTTCACTCCATAATATTCTGCCATCTGCATTGAAGAATGTAAATAACGTACAAGCTCTGCCAATATGTATGAAAAAAGATGAAAAATTCGTAGCTTCATACAGAACCGAAATACTTGAGTTTTTGTTGTAGAGTCATATTCATTTGTTGATTTGGTATGAAAGAAAAACTTTTTGTTAAGTGCAGTCCTTGACTGATTCAATTGTATAGAAATAATTGTGGTCATTTAATTTTTAATTTTAATTTAGTATAGGTACGTTAGTCAGTAAATAATATTTGTTCGCAAACATAATTTCATTTTAAGCGAACATGCATTATATTAAATAATAATAATTAGGATATAATGTATTGTAATTGATTGGTATCGTTAATTTGTCAATAAATTTATTTATTATCGTTTACTTATGCACTATCTCAGCTGTTAGCTGGATATAATTTACCTTTCCCAGATTTAGCAATCAAAGGAATAGGCTCGATTACAATATACTTGACATAAATTTCCTAACTATCCTACATATATTAAGAATTACAAGCATTTCTATATAGGTATTCTTATGCAATTCTAATTTCCTAAGGCTATCATGCAAAGTTTTGGGTATTAAACCAGTCGAGGATACGATGACAGGAACAATATCTATTTTATCGAGGTGCCACATCTGCTTGATCTCAATAGCAAGGTCTGTGTATTTGGACTTTTTCTCCTGGAACTTGTTCAGCACGTTGTTATTATTCGGTATGCCAGCATTGCTGTTCTGGCTCTCTTATCATACACCACTATGTCCGGCCTATTATTCGTCACCATTCTGTCAGTGATAACAGGCCTATCGTAGTATAATCTGATAGAGTCATTTTCCAATATGGCTGGAAGGTGTTCAGAAGTCCTACTTGTGTGCAAGTTTCTGGTGGATAATGTTGCACACTTGATTATGCCTATGAAGATAGTCCGTATTGGCCAGTTGTTCGCATCCGGACGTAATATGCTGTATAGTCTCCGATCTTATATGGCATTTTCTGCACTTATCTGTTTGTAATGTTCCGTCCTTCATTATAAATTTTTGTAATTGTTTGTAGCGATCACTTGGTCTTGGATGGCCATAAGAAATCCCTCTGTTTCCGCGAATAATTCTCCTTTCATCAACCCTTCGTTGGAGGCCTCTTTGTCGATGTGTGGTTGATTAATCTCATGGTGATGTCGTCCATGCAATTCCTTTCTTGACCATTGCTCTTGTTTTTCAGTATCTGATAGGAACGGTAGATTCAGCAGGTCATCTCTGGTAGCAAGATTTAGAGGTGTATATCCCTTATCAGCCAACGATACCACTCTATGGAGGTCAGAAGTGAGAGGTTTTGCTGAGAAGAATTCTCTGAGATTTTTTATCTGTTCGGTGTGTAAATTGACAACATCTATTAATCAGCGTCCTCCTTCTTTCCGCTTCAAAGTTGTTCGTATCACAGACGATTTTGGATGATGATTGTTGTACTTTGTCAGCATCGTTCGGGTCTGCCTTTGAATATCATCCAGTTCTGTCTTAGTCCATCTGATTATTCCAAATGAGTAAAGCAACACTGGAATGGCGTAGGTGTTAATTGCCTTGACCAAATTCCCCGAGTTCAACATTGATTTCAGCACAGTCTTCAGACGCTGACTGTATTCTGAACGAATCTTCTCCTTTGATTGTTTTTGGTCTAGCAATCTGGCTTGTTGGTATCCCAGATATTTGTATGTTTCGCCATCTCTCATACACTGTATAATATCACCGTTTGGAAGTTGTGTTTCACCATCTATGACTTTCCCTCTTTGAATGTTCAGGGTCTTACATTTTTCAATCCCGAATTTCATATGAACATCTGCCGAGAACTCACTGACAGTTTTCAGCAAATCATCCAATTGCTTCTTGTTCGAAGCATATAATTTGATGTCATCCATATACAGCAGGTGGGAGATTGTATGATAATTCCTTTCTGCTTTTATCCTAAATCCGTATCCTGTTCTATTGAGCATTGAGGACAATGGGTTCATTGCCAAACAGAACCATAGTGGACTCAAAGAGTCTCCTTGAAAAATTCCACGACGTATGGGTATCTCGTCGGTTTTAATTGATTTATTGTCCATGTTGACCTGCAGAGACGTGCGCCAGTGTGTCATTATTGTCTTCAAGAACTCTACCAGGGCTGGGTGAATTTTGTATATCTGTTCAACAAGCCCAGAATGGGCGGTACTATCGAATGCCTTCAGATAATAGAGAAAAGGTGAATGAACATTGCGATGCCCTACGTGTGCCTGTTTCATTATCACAGAATCGATGATAAGTTGTTCCTTGCACCCGTGGTGTTCCTTTCTGCATCCTTTCTGCTCCTCTGCTAATATATTGTTGTCGTCAAGGTGTTGGTATATTCGATTGGATATGCATGAGGTGAGTATTTTGTAGAGTGTTGGCAGGCAAGTGATTGGCCTATATTGAGACGGATCCTGTGTTCTATCGCTCTAAGGTAGCATATATGTTAAGCCTTGCGTTAACTAAGTGGGTGTTTTCTTGGGATGTTGAAGAACATACGTGAGCTGTTTCGCTAGGGCTCCATGGAGCTTATCAAACTTCTTGTACCAGTAGTTGTGGATATTATCTATACCTGTGGCCTTCCAATTGTTGGTCGCTCGAACTACTGTTGTGATTTCTTCCTCCGTTATTCCATCGAAGTCCATACGTCTGATATCGAGGCGCTGATCCATCCGCATCTCTATTGTGTTCTTTGGGGTTCGACCATAGTGATGACCAACAGTCGGTCAAGCACTGTGCGTCAGGTACTTCTCTGTTATTGTTGGTCGCAGTTTTGTTATTTCCCTTATGAAAATTGGCTGCGTTTTGGAGGAACCTTTGGTTTTGGTGTTTCCTTTCAGTACACTTGACGTATCTTGAAAGCCTCTTTGCTTTTGCTTGGAGTTTCTGTTTCAAAGTGTCCATATACACGTCGATGTGATCAGGGTGTTTTGTGTTCGTACCAATTTTCCTATAAATTTTGCGTATATGTGATTTCAAGCGCCTTGAGGGTTTTCTGTTTCTCAGGAATTCTGTGAGGCGACCGATTTCTGCTCTAATATTATCAATATCCTTCTCCAGTCGTTTTTGCCATGGTGGTTTTCTGACGCTTTTTGGCTCAGCTTGAATCAGAGTTGTGGAGATTTGTTGTTTGTGAAGTCGAAGAACCGCTACGGCTCCACAGTAAATCAAAGTGTGAATCTCTCCAAGGTGTTCTGATCGGTATATTCTTCACTGAGTTTACGCTTGCTAGGATGATAGTTCTTACGTCTTGTTTGGGAAGATGATATTGATGACCTTGCTTACATATTTCGTCTTGAATCGGCTCAGGAGGGGCAGTTTAGGTCTCCAGCAGGTATTTAGTTGGGTTACTACGTAAGCTTTGCAGCGTTTCTGAATTCAGTTATTGCTCTGTTGATCCGAAATTTTCTGTTCTGTAATTCTTCTGATAAATTTATAATAGGAACGCATAATGAATTATTCATTATCTGGCTTGCGCCGCCGTTGAAACATCAAGAGTCGGTTGGGAGGTGTTGATGTTATTTCCCACTTGGTTTTGTGTTGCAGTATCCTACTCGATATCACGCTGCTTCCGTCGCTAACCGAGGAGATTGTGACTCACTCTCCGAACAAGACCCTCTTCCTAAATCTTGAACGCGACAAGAGGTTATGGTGGTACAATGGACTCAATAAACACAAACTGCCAGGCTCATTCCGGAAACTCACTTGTTTGACAATTAGTCCTGAATTCGTTATCATTAGTCAATCATCTCAATTTTTAAACCAACGGTGTTCGGATTTTTCCTCATTGAGTGGAGTATCTACGTTTACCAAGGCACATCTTCTTTTTAAATTTATAACTTATCAATGACAGTGTGGTGAAACACGTCATTAGTTAGTGGACATACTGAACAATTGAACAACATTGTTCTATTTGAATAAAATTATGAATCATGAAATTCAACTATATACCTATACATGTTTCATATAAAGTTTAACAATGAAGTTGTTATAAGAGTTCCGTTTTTCCGTTTGGGATACGAAACCCTGAAGGAAGAAAACTTGTCAAACCAACCTCGTATTATTCAAATCTATAGAAAAGTTTCCTTATAATAGAATGTAAATTATTGAATTAAGTAGCATTTCGTCATAATTTGCCTTAAAGATGAATTAAACTTTCATTCTGAAAACCGCAGTTAACAGAATTTGTCCAGCATTCAAGAGAATTCAAATTAAGAAAAATATCTCAGTTATGTTCTCGGGACGGCATTCAAATTTATTACCTTCCATGAAATAAATGGCTAAGTCGTTAAAAATAAAGACTAACCATATCTTACTTCAATCAACCTCTTGAAAAATATCGGAAACATTAACAACTTACCGTATTATGGAGAAACTCTTAAATCGTCCTCCATTTAAATAATTAACATGTTAAGTTATCATTTGGTAGCGATGTACGCTTATGGCTGTCATTAATTATGCAGTAATCATGCTGCATTATGGAAGGAAAAAATAGGGAAAAAGCAAAAACAAAAATAAAAACATAACCGGTAGCAAGGCGGCGGAAAGAGGGCTGAGAAAACAAATGATCTCACCCCCACGCACAAAGAAAGATAATATTAAAATTAATAGTAGTTTAGACAAATGGCGTTCCTCTCCGTACAGACTGACCGAATTATTGTGTGAACATTATTTCAAACCGCACCTTTGTAGTGTTTTCACGTTGGGAATAATTTATTGCTTCCGTTTTTTCTTTCAGCCGCATGGTTGGGTTATGATTTTCCATATTTCATGCTACAATATATCTAGTTCCATTTCCGGATATTATAGTGCTATTATTTGCACCTAATAAACAGGTTTACATGTTTCTGTTAAAGGAAGAGAAATTACTTCGATCGTTGTTTAACGTTTACTATTTCATAGTTCTACTCATTTTTTGGTTATTGTATATCATGGACGAATATAATTACGTATTTCATAAGTATTGCTGGTAACGTCCACAATATTAATTGATAGACTAAGACAAATTTCAAATGTGATTAAACAAAGATTTCAACTAAAATATATTAATAAATGCTCGACGCGTTCCGATACACAGTATCTTTGTCGAGAGCGAATGAATACTACAAAATTATCTTGACAAACGTATACTTATATAGACTAAAGAGTTATCTGTATTTGAACTGGTGTTTTGGAAACAAGTTCAAAAAGGGTGAGTTATTTAGCTCTATCTGGTCATTAATAATTTCTGGGGAATTCCTAAAACTGTTAATCTCAAGTACTTCCAGAAGGTTGAGTTTTATACCTCTATTCTCAGAATGACTATTTTCCTGAAGATGATTAGAATAATTCGATATTCTAGTGGAAATCTTTGTTTGATTATATTTGAAAATGGTTTTCTATCATGTGAAAACCTCGTCAATTGAATTTTTTAAGAAAGCAGACTATAGCTTTTTGGTTTTATGGTACTACAAATTACTTCTACCTGGCGTAATACATTTGTAAAACATTTGGTTTATTACTATGTGTTTGAAAAACGAAGTGATCTCTACATACATCAACCTGAAGACAAAGAACACCAGTGCAGTAGCCATAAAAGGAGCATTGAAAGGAAAGCTGTCGTGGATGAAAGAAGACAGAAGAATCCACTACAACAAACGGGATATTTGTTACACTTATGTTAAGGTAATTCATTCAATCATCAATTTTTCAAAAGATTCATAAATTTAACTGAAAGAAATTTCACCAATGATGAGACCGCACTATTGGAAAAAGGGTTCAACATAACATTCACCCTAAACATCGTACATCAAACTTTGAACAACTAACAATAGATACTGAAATTTTCCTCAGAAATGTTGAAAACAGTAGTTCGCTGGAATACCAAACCGCGTCCGCGATTATGAAAAAATACCTCAAAAACCTTAATAGACCAATTAGAGATCACACATTAATCCAAAATATAAAAACAAAATCAACATCGAATGACATTATTTTTACAAAAGCAAATAGAGGCAATACAGTTGTAGCAATAAATAAACAAGATTACATTTGTTTGTAACACAAAATAGGACGAACCGACGAATTAAATATGACATTATGGCTTTATTAGATTGCATATCTCAAAATTATTTCTTATTTAACAACTTTTCTTATAAAAGTGATGAGGGACTTGAAAGGGGAAACACCTTAATCGCTCTTTTGGCAGAAATCTTCATGGATAAGATAGAAAAAACTATTCATAAACACCCGTTTAGTAAACATTTCCTATATTGGTATCGATATGTCGATGACGTTATTGTGTTCCACAGAAACAGATAGACAGTTCACTGTATTCGAAAATTTTATCAACAACCTGCACCCATAATAAAATTCACTTCTGAAATAGAACAGAACAACTCGATCAATTTCCTGGACTTAACAATAACAAGATCAAATAATAAACACCTGTTTTCAATTTATCATAAACCTTCTCATACAGATATCACAATTCATTATACATCGGTACATCCTTACCAACACAAAGTTGCAGCATTTAATAGTTATATACATAGACTCTTAAGCACACCAATGTCTAGTGAAATTATCTCAAAGAATTGAATTTGATAGAACAGATCGCAATAAATAATGGTTATGATGCAAATTTAGATAGCAACATATATATAAGAAAAACAAAATTAGCTTTACAACATATTTATCCAATCGGTGAACATCAAGACAAGAAATTCATTAGTTTAACATATATAGGCAATATTAGCAATAATATGAAATCCCTTCTTAAAATTCAAATTTGAATATAGCGTTCAAAACATCAACAAATTTAGATTCATTTATCAGAAATTAGAAGTCTCCAATTGATAAAGAAAATAAATCAGGTGTTTTGTATTGGAATGTACAGATTGCAATTGTTTTTATATAGGTAGAACAGGAAGAAATTTCAATGTTAGAATCTCAGATCATAAACGCAGTTTCATCAATGGAAAAACCGATTCGAATTATTCTAATCATCTTAGGGAAAATAGTCATTCTTTCAATTCGGAATTTAAAATCCTACATTCTAAGAATAGAGGTATAAAACTCATCCTTATTGAACTTGTTTCCAAAACACTAGTTCAAATACAGATAACTCTTGACAAAGATAATGAGTTTCGAAACGCGTCGAGCATTTATTAATATATTTTAGTGGAAATCTTTGTTTAATTATATTTGAACAGGAATTTCTATCATGTAAAAGCCTCGTCAATTGAAATTAAGACAAATTTTCAGTAAAAAGTGTTAGAATAATGTTTGTTTCTGATAATAGACATAAAATATGAAGTAAAACTATAAAAAAGTGCAATTTTTCCATGAGTGACACAATAGTATGAAAATATGCATATACTTCGAAATAAACCTTGACATACCGAGTATTCCTTGAAAAACACCCGGAGCTATAGCTGTCACCATTGTAGATAGACTTCAATGAAACAAAAATCGAACTGCATGTTGAACGATATTCTAACAGCATGAAAAATTTTTATTGATCTGTCCTCGTAGTTGATCTTTTATTATAATTATTATACTACTCACAATGAAACATACTTTCACAATAAAACAGTCTGCTACAAACGTGATAAATAGAACTGAGTGAATGCGATTACTGAAAAGATGAAATATGTAAAGAAAAAAAGAGAGGAAAGTTCACTCAAGCTTATCTATTCTTCCAGGAGTTAAATCTGTTCTTGAATTGGTTCACACTAATGGTATTTACAACTTCTAGAAAAAGGCATTCCATGAGATGAATACTCAATTGGACCAGAAATTGTGCCGATCGGTGGTCTTGAATTATTCTTAGCGGAGTTTGAAATTGTGACCTCTTAAATTATTAGAATTTAGCGAAAGCAGGCTGGTTAAATCACATCCAAAGAGGTCATGAAGTGCTCTGTACGTCACAATAAGGTCGCTTCTTGTGCATCTATCCGCAAATATATCTAACCCCATAATATTTAGATGGTCTTCATAACTTGGCGTGTTTCTGCCATAAGGAATAAGGGTTACTCGACGTCGAATATCCTCAAGAAGATCCGCGTTATTCTTCTGGGAGTGACTTCCCGAATTTGTCTGCTCCAACTCAGGTCATCACGACAAGATAATAGCTAGATCTTTCCTGGGTGATCTGGCGCCCGTCTATTGTGAAAGTTGGGGTCGTTTTCCCAACATGGAGTATAATACACTTTTGTATATTTAGAAGTAGAAGTCGGTCATGACACCACTTCACCACAGCATCCAGATCCTCCTGCAGTATATTATAATTGCTAATGAGGTTGTTGAAATTGTGAGCAGTTAGATTTTAGTATCATTGATAGATCGGCTGTATATATTAGAAACATCACAGGACCAAGGACTGATCCTTACAGCATGCCACTTGTAACATTTCTATAAGAAGGTGACTCGTCTAAAATTCTGACGTAAAACTCAAGAAAGCACCGATCCGCGAGAGTAAGTTTCCACTAATCCTAAAGAGTCCAATTTTACCAGAAGGCGAAACCATGTCGAGAGCCTTAGAGAAAGAAGTCAAGGTAAGTGATATCGACGAGCTTCTACGCATCTACAGATCTGGCCTTATATGAAACGCACTCAAGGAGATTCGTTATGACTGATCTTCCGGGAATAAAACCATGTTGGTTTGCATTTTGCATTGTACATTTCTTCTTCTATTACTCATTCAATTTTGAGTACCTTCTGCTAACAAATCGCTGTTTTTTCCGAAGAAAACTCACAATTTAATTGTTCGATGTAATTCGTGAAATGGGCGATGTTTAAGTTTCTGATAGAATTTTTCTGTCCAAGAAAGTGTTTCGGTCATTATATCAGTTCGAATTAAGCAAATTATTTCGTATTTAGGGTAAAAAAGACACGAAACGTAACAGAAGATTCAAATGAATCATGAAGAAGCGGAATATCATTGAAAATCACGGAGCAATCTTCATGAAACTATAAAGCAAGTCATTCGTATATTAACGAGAAATTATTATAGATCAGGTAACTGGTTTCTCAGGGAGTTTACACTGTCAATTTTACAACGATGAAAATTCAATGCTAGTTTTCAATTTTCAACTTACCGTGACGGAAGATCATGGTATCTTCTTTATAAATTTTAATATTGAACAACAATATTTTTGGAATAATTTAGAAAACTTGGAAAATTTTTTTGTATTTTTGCATGATATTATACTCGCTCTTGAAAATTTTGAAAGTGTCTCATTCATTTCCTCAATAAATTCTTGGACAGTACATAATTGTTGAGTTTGAGACATAATTCTAGATTTTTTTCCTTTCTGATCTGTTCTTTCTGAATTGTGCTTTTCATTCATAGTGAAATGTGTTTTTATAATGTGATTATTCATCGCCTGGATATTCTCGTTTCGACATCGTCTACAATCTCTATACATACAGTTTCTATTTCTGTAGTCACAGACAAGAAATTTTTTTTTTTTGGTTTAGGTTAAACTGAAAAATAATTCAAGTCAGTAGAATGTGCTAAAAGAAATTTTCATTTTGGATTGTTTCTAAATATTTTTATACAAAACTTTCATTGTAATGTTAGAAATCTTATCTGCTTTATAATTTTTTTATAGAGGTGTACCCTTTCCTTCCAGGCATATGATATTATAGCTTGTGTTTGAACTGGATAGTGTTTAAAAGGTGGTGAAGTTTGTAGTTTACTCATATTACCAAAAACCAAAAGATATCAACTAAAACTACAAAAAGAAATAACAAAATTTAACCATGTGTATTTATCATTACTACCTTCTCTGCGGTATCATTGTTGAGGTTATGTTAAAAATAGATTACGACAATACTTATTTTTATAGTATGAGAGTATATCATTAAAATTAACATTTTTCTCGTTAAACTGACAGGTTTCGGAAGGTGGATGGTAATATAATATAAATTTGAAATGTATATATTTTCTAACTTTTTAATAATCATGGAAACTCTGCACACATCCTCTTCTCATTAATCTATACTCACCGTTGAAGCACTACGATTGATAGTTGCTCGAGATATTCAGGAAGCGACTTGTTTAAAAGCAATAGTGTAAAATAAGGGACGGTTATGATGTACAGGGCAAATTTCGATGTATTTGTACGGCAGCTATGTGAAATATTGCAGATAGAGAAAATTTTTATTTTCAGAGACTAGTTTAGTGGTGCCAAAATTCTGCTGATATCTTTTTCCGTTCTGGACTTACTCGAAATTTCTCGAATTTTGGGAAAATCGTCTTTCGGGGATATCTCAATCATCATCAAAGTTACATAAAAATAAGTTTGACCTTCTACTTCTAATCTAACCTAACCTAACCCCAAAAAAACAAGAAATTTCACAACCATTCCCTATTGGTAAAAGAAAAATTACTTCTTCATTATATTCTCATTAACAGAAATAGATCGTCCCAATTTAGTAGTGAATATTATGGCAATAGTGTATGTTTTTGAATAATTAAATTTTTCATGAAAATTTCTTTAGATCAGTTCCTTATTTTATCTCAAATAGGCTATGTACAGGGTGGGCAAATTTCGATGTATCTGTGAGGCAGCTATGTGAAATATTGCAGATAGAAAAAATTTGCCCTCTCTCTTATTTTCAGGGACTAGTTCAGTGGAGCCAAAATTTTGCTGATATCTCTTTCCGTTCTGGACTTATTTTAAATTTCTCGAATTTTGTATATAAAACGTCTATCGCGGATATATCGTTCATATCAACAAGCCTGCCTTAGTGTTGTATGTATGTAATTTATGCATTTAAAACAATGGCAACACTTTTGAATATTTGCGATAAAGTAGTTCCCCCCATTCGTATTGTTAGGACGTTTTCGTGTGTGTTTTGGTTTTCGTTTGAGTTTGAGAAAAGTTTAATATCATAGGTCTTGTTTTTCATAATAATATATTTTTTACTCGCATAACTTTCTGATCATTCTAATAGAATATTACCAAAGCATCATGCATGGACTCATATGTTATGTAGATTCCTCGGCTTGGCAAGTTTTAAATTTCAAAAAATTAATGTTCATCTGTAATTCGATTAATGAAGAGTAGAAGTGATTGTCGAACTCTAAGACCACAATTAATTACTAAGGTTTAAATCGAAACAAACCATAGAAATAACCATGATCTTAGATAGGATCTTTAAAATCTGTGGTTTTCAGTCATAGAACAATACGAATCGTAGATGGGCTTGCACTTAATGAATGGAATTGTAGTAATCTCAGGTTTTTCTTTGAAAAAGGTATTAAATGCAATAAATGTCTACAAGTGTTATATATTTGTGAAAAGAAAAAATTGCTGCATTCAATAGAGGTACAATTTTCTTATAGTTCGTATTAAAAAAAAAAGCATGTTTGCATTTAAACTCGAAAACAGGTGAGCTGAAAAAATATTTTACACAGCACTGTATGCTACTTAAAAAGTGCCTGTAGAATGTCAAATGATGAACGAGATATCCGCGATGGACGATTTTCACAAAATTCGAGAAATTTTGATTAAGTCCAGAACGGAAAGAGATATCAGCAAAATTTGGAATCACTAAACTAGTCCCTGAAAATAGGAATTTTCTCTATCTGCAATATTTCACATAGCTGCCGTACAAATAAATCGAAATTTGCCCACCCTGGACATAGCATATTTGAGATAAAATAAGGAACTGATATAAAGGAATTTTCATGAAAAATTTAATTATTCAAAAACATACACTATTGCTATAATAATCATTAATAAATTGCGACAATCTATTTCTATTAATGAGAATATAATGAAGAAGTAATGTTTCTTTCGTGTCATGTTGAGGTTTACTCCACAAGAGGAACAGTAACAATTTAGAAGTGAAACAGAATTTCAGGGTCTTTCTTTTGTTAGCAATATTGATATTTACTATGCCTGCCTTAGTGTTGTATGTATGTAATTTATGCATTTAAAACAATGGCAACACTTTTGAATATTTGCGATAAAGTAGTTCCCCCCCCATTCGTATTGTTAGGACGTTTTCGTGTGTGTTTTTGGTTTTCGTTTGAGTTTGAGAAAAGTTTAATATCATAGGTCTTGTTTTTCATAATAATATATTTTTTACTCGCATAACTTTCTGATCATTCTAATAGAATATTACCAAAGCATCATGCATGGACTCATATGTTATGTAGATTCCTCGGCTTGGCAAGTTTTAAATTTCAAAAAAATTAATGTTCATCTGTAATTCGATTAATGAAGAGTAGAAGTGATTGTCGAACTCTAAGACCACAATTAATTACTAAGGTTTAAATCGAAACAAACCATAGAAATAACCATGATCTTAGATAGGATCTTTAAAATCTGTGGTTTTCAGTCATAGAACAATACGAATCGTAGATGGGCTTGCACTTAATGAATGGAATTGTAGTAATCTCAGGTTTTTCTTTGAAAAAAGGTATTAAATGCAATAAATGTCTACAAGTGTTATATATTTGTGAAAAGAAAAAAATTGCTGCATTCAATAGAGGTACAATTTTCTTATAGTTCGTATTAAAAAAAGCATGTTTGCATTTAAACTCGAAAACAGGTGAGCTGAAAAATATTTTACACAGCACTGTATGCTACTTAAAAAGTGCCTGTAGAATGTCAAATGATGAACGAGATATCCGCGATGGACGATTTTCAGAAAATTCGAGAAATTTTGATTAAGTCCAGAACGGAAAGAGATATCAGCAAAATTTGGAATCACTAAACTAGTCCCTGAAAATAGGAATTTTCTCTATCTGCAATATTTCACATAGCTGCCGTACAAATAAATCGAAATTTGCCCACCCTGGACATAGCATATTTGAGATAAAATAAGGAACTGATATAAAGGAATTTTCATGAAAAATTTAATTATTCAAAAACATACACTATTGCTATAATAATCATTAATAAATTGCGACAATCTATTTCTATTAATGAGAATATAATGAAGAAGTAATGTTTCGTTTATCAATAGTAGTGAAATCTCTTGTTTTCCTTTTGGGTTTGCAGAAATTCAGAAGCAATTTGAAATATCTTTGTGGGGATGGTGGGTTTAAAAAACAACAAGAAAAATATTAGCGGAAAGAAGCACAAAATATCTTCTCAATTTAAAAAGTTATCTATTGGGGACTCTAAGTGTAAAAGTCCACGAGAATTACCCGCTAATTCTTGTTATTGTTACGTTTCGAGTCTTTTTCATGGAGAATTATTAAGTATGGAAGACGAAAGTCCAGTGAATATCGACATGAAGTAAGTTTATTTCAATCTAACCGAATTAGTGCTCCAGCATTTCGACTCTATCGGAAACGATTTCCTGTTCGTAATTAATCAGAGTGCTGCAAAATTTACCATAAATGAAGAAAACTCGAGAAAGTGGACACATCAATTCCAATAAAACGAAAATGTCTGAATGAAATATTTTATAAAAAATATTGTCTGACTGAATTCATTTCGTTTAAAGTCCGCATACTATAAAAAAAATTGTAATTCATAATGACAAACTGATAAGTTGTTTGAATATCAATTTCATACTTTTCATTTCGAAAGTGAATGAATTAAATTTTTCATTCCTTCAGTTTTTCTTTTCTATTTCAATGAATACGCTTTTCTCTTTGTTGAATAATAATTAATATTGACGAATCTCGATATAAAAATATTTGGACATTTGAAAGAACTGCTGAAAACTTTCTCATCGAATAAATGTTGCTGATGTTTGACAAATTGTAAGGTATCACCATCTACTAACTCATCATTCATTCCTTGGAAATATCATGATTTGAAAAAACTCCTCTATATATTGAATGTCCCGAAACGTGGTAGAATAGTCCCTTCACGTGCGCCAGGGGGATAAACGAAGATTTTCGGACTTTGACTAATTTCCTTCCATTAATCTACCTCAAGTTAACTTTAGATGTTCGTGTTTCTCGATTATGAAGGTTTGGCCTCACCTACAGCTTGCGGAAACATTCTCAAAAGACTTACCGAGAAAAATTTAACGACAGGGACCTTGAGCTAGGTATTCTATTATTTGTTCCATTATTCCATCATGAGAAAAGTTGTGGTACCTCACGATGTGACCTTGTGATTAAACGGGTGAACAGAAGAGTTTACAATGGACCATTTACTCTGGGTGGGAATCTTCGGCTAGTTAACAGTTTCAAGGGCGCTTCAAATTCATGAATAGATAGGATATAATGTTGCGTAAACTGAGATTATTGCTGTATCTCGATCTGGTTTAAGTTAAATTAGTATTCCTGTTTATGTAGGTAGGAATCAGTCCTTTACAGCATTCGAAAAAAAAACAAAAACTAATTTAAAGTAAAGAAAAGTTTCGGTTTTACTATTTGGTAAGTAATCATGATTGAAATACAACAAATTGACGTTTACCATGTTTCTTAGCACAAAATTATTAGATGAACTATTGAACATTAGTAAATGTTACTTGATCAGAATCTATTTCAAATGATAAAATACATTATATTTATTATATAAGGCTAATATCATCGAGGAATTTTGTTTTAACAAATAGCTCTTAATAATAGTTACAATCCAAATATTACTTTTGAATTACGTAACCAAATGCGAAAACACAAAGCAATATAATTAGTATACCTAGGGATTCACGGCTTGACTTGAAAATTAAGCTACTTGACTTGACTTAAATTCAAGTCAAGATAAGCTTCTTCTTCACAAAAGCTTCAAACTTCAAACTTCTTTAATCGCAAAACTTGAAATCTTGAATTGGACCACAAAAACTATGAAATAACAAAAAACAAGTAATATTTTTTTGACGAATTTTACTGAATAATTGTGATTCGTAACGCGTTTCACTACACCATAGCTTCTTCAGACGAATGTACAGAAATTATGACAGCTATATATTAGATACTAATGAGAAAATAAATTCAAATGTTCTTAAGTAATTAAAAGCTTATTGAATTGGTTCTTCTTATTGATGATAGGTATATCCAATATAATTAAGGAATATATTGCTCCTTGATGAGATTCAAAAGAGAAGGAGGGCTTAAATCGACTTGTTCATTGATGAGTCTACCCGAGTGTTTATGCTTGTTGATTTCTAAAGTTTGCCAAAGATCTACTTTCCAATATTTATTATCTGTATGCAAAATTTCAAACTGTGGGTCGAAAAAGTGATTATTTTCTAGAAGATGATTCGCGTAATTTGAATCTGATTTTTTCATATTCATTCGCTTAGTAAATATTGTTTATACTGGTATCGCTATGTAGACGATATCTTTATTTGCTTCACAGGAACAGATGGACAGTTGAAAATTTTCGAAAATTATATAACAATTTCCAATGAAAATGGAAAACATGTTTTCGCAATCTACCATGAGCCGTCACATACATATATTATAATACATAACTCGTCGTGTCATACGTATTAACAAAAATGTCAGCATTCAACAGTTTCATTCATAGATTGATTAACATCCCTTATCACCAGAAAATTTCAACAAAGGATTAAATTTGATTGAACAAATAGCTAAAAATAATGGTTATAATCCCAAAACAATGAATATTTTGAAAAAAAAAACAAAGTAGAATCGCATTGAGTAAAGTTTACCCTGTCGATAAATTGAAACAAAAATTCAATATCATAACATACGTTGGCATTAGAAGTGGAGAATTGAAACCATTCTTGGGTAGAAATAGTTTCAACAAAGCTTTCCAAACTAATGATAGTTTAGGCAAATATATAGAAAACAATAAAACCAAATCAGAAAAAAATAATGAATCAAGTGTTTATAGATTGAATTGCAATGACTCTGATAATTTCTACACTGGTAGAACACAGAAATTTCAATATTAGAATATCGGAACATAAACGCAGTCTTTCAAATAAAAAATCAGATTCAAATTACGCGAATCATCTCCTAGAAAATAATCACGCTTTCGACTCTTTCGAAATCTGAAAATAATTCATAAATTTGTTAACACAACCACAATGCAATCCACTATATAAACTTTTAAGTTGGTCATTCAAGAGTCGCTTGGTAACTTTCAGAAGTGTAAAATAAGAAGACATCATTCAAAAGAGATGAGTTTATGATGGAAAATATCAACAATTTTCGAGTTAATGAAAAATTAAAAAATTCTACCATCTTCAAATATTCGCGAAAAGACCAATCAACTGGCATCGAATGGTCACTAATCATTTTCAAAATCGAGTGTTTCCTCCCTGGGCCCTAATTACTGCCAGTATACGTCTCGGAAGCCCCTCAAACAAATTTTGGATGTACTCTTGAGTCGCTGAGTTCCAAATTTCAGGAAGCAGATTTTCTAGTTGTTGAAGTGTTCTACAAGACATCCTAGGTTGCTGAATTTGCCACCCCATGTTGTCCCAAACATGTTCTATGGGATTCAAGTCGGAACTTCTGGCATGCCATCTTAAAATATCAATTTCGGGAATTTGCAGAAATTCTGTAACTACTCTAGCTGCATGACGCCGAGCATTATCATGCATATAAATGAAGTTTTCGCCAATCAATGGGCCAAAGGGTACAACATGGGGTTTAAGGATACCTGCGATGTATCTGGCCGCTGTCAGTTTCCGGTTTGCCGGGTATTTTATCACTGATACCGTTCCCCAGATCGTCTGTATACAGGCATGCGCATTTGATAGAAGATAGAACCTGGACTCGTCTGAAAAGAGAACATTCGACCATTCTGGAATACCCCAATTTGCATGTTCTCTCGAAAACTGGAGTCTTACAACTGGATGCTCTCTAGTGAGACGCGGGCTGGTAGAAGCCACCCTTGGTCTGAGCTTGTTTGCAATGAAATAAGCACATTTCTGGAAAGCGCAAGTTCATTTTGTAGCCGTACAGTGCCGAACTCTTAAGGCAGTTAAACGAAGCCAACGATCATCAACTGGTGTTGTTATCCGATTTCTTCCCTCTTCGGCCCTTCTTCCATATTCCCCTGTTTCGTGGTACCGATTAATTGCTCTTGAAATACTGCTTCAGTTAACATTCAACAAGTAAGCCACGTAACGATGGCTGCGCCCTTCCTCTAGAAGTATTGCAATTCTTACCACTTCATGATTACTCAAATAGTCTCCAGGACGTTCAGCAGCCATTACAATAAATTAAAAGATTCGAAAATCAACAAGAAACCCAGAATACTGGCATTAATTTAACGTGAAAACTTAGGAGAAATCGAATGAATACTGATAGTGAAATAAACTCATTCTTGTTTGGGATCATATAGAAACAAATGTTACTACATAGATAAGATTTTTTCCCTCATATGTCCAAAAAAATATGTTGACAAAGAAACTGCGATCGAGCTGCTTAATCGATTGTGGAATTCAGAATACCAGGTGATGCGACAATTTTTGTGGTGTATGTATATTTCGTAGGAAATTGAATGTTCTACAAAAAAAGCCTCTTACAATTTTTTCGTATACCTAACTGTTTAAAAGATATTAACAGTTAAAATTTGATTATTTGAAGGTAAATTTTTTCTTTTCTTATGAATTTTATAACTCCATGAAAAAAAATCGTTTTGAATCATGAAACCCAAAGTTTTGTAGAAAATTTACTGCTCTACAAAAATGGTCACCTATAATTTTTCGATTAAGTTCAGGATTTACAAGATATTCATCGCCAAACATAAATGCCTATCAATTTTTCTAGTTTTTGATCAATAATTATCAAAATTTTAATTTAATTCAGGAGTTTTGGGAATATTTACACAAATTTGAGTTTCTATTATAAAAGTAACTACTATACAAGTTCTTTTGTCATTCTAATAAAAGTTTTTCAGTTTTATCTTCAATAATTCAAAATCTTACTCGTGTTGTTATTCATTATTATGACGTTTGTTCAGTGCGTATTTATTTCCAGATAATACATAAAAGTTTGTTTCAGGTGATTTTCATTTTGAGGATCATTACTTCTTCTGTTGGTCTTCTGAAGCTAAGATCATCAATGTTTTTATTACTTTCAACTATCTTCAATATTAATACCGTATTTTCAGTGATCCATCTTGCATACGTTATAACATAATTCATTCTAAATAAGTCTTATAATCATCACATAAATTTATCCATTATTAATTAACCTAAAATGAATAAAAAAATCCATTTTATCGATATAACTATACACGTCTAACCTAACTCAACATACTCATGATTGCAAAAAAATTCTTCTGTTCTTAGAAACTCAAACTCAAATAAGCTTTCCTAAAACTCATGAATTAAATTGAAAATTTTCGAATTATTGATCAAAACTGAAAAAAGGATAGGTATTGATGTTTGATGATGAATATCTTGTAAAGGCTCAACTTCATCGAAAAACTATGAGATCATTTTATAGAGCAGTAAATTTTCCATAAAACTACAAGTTTCATGATTCAAAATGATTCTTTTACATGGATCTATAAAATTCAATAAAAGAGAAAAAAAATTACCTGCAAAAATCAAACTTCAACCGTTAATATCTTTTAAACGTTTAGGTTTACGAAAACATCGTTAGAGGTTTTTTTTCTAGAACATTCAATCGCCTATGAAATCTATGAAACGATATATTTTTCGAGTAGTTGGAAGCGATATATCAATTTTTTCATGTGAAAAAAATGGATAACTCTAAGGCGGAGGACCTTCCCGTTACAGTAAGAGCTCATACTTGGAGGTGTCTAGGAATCTATTTTTCAGAGTACCAATCGAAAAAAAATATCCGTTTGTTTAACCCACCCTTAGTGACAACGTTAGTAAATGCAAGTGCGGATATAAGAACACTAAAAAAACATGGAGGCTGGAAATCTTTTCAAGTAGAAGAAGGATACATAGAAACTTCTCTCTAAAATCGAATAAATACAGCAAATCACTAAGTTCCGTTAAATAATGGAGCTAATTCGACATCAACCGTTCCTTCATCTTTCAATTTTTCATGTTACACAACTGTTCAATCTACCTCAGATAATCAGTTAATATTAGTATAATGTGAACACAAATTTCTCAATAAATTACTTGTTTCATTGTTTTTCAGATTCAATTTATTTGTTTTGGATTTATACTGGTCGTGGAGAAAATACAGTCTATTACTCGGTAAGAGTAAAAAAATTCTATAGCCGCTAGCGCTCGCGCTCGGAATTTGCCACTCGTATCGAATATTTTTATTCTAACCTTGCTACAGAATATACTAATACTGCAATAGAACTAGAAACTTTGTTTTATTCATGTTATTCTCGAACTGTTAAAAAGCAATAAAATAAATGATATGAATATTTATCGGAAATTATATTGGAAATATTACGGAAGTGATAGAAACATATCATCGTTATTAAATTTAATTCTTGAGCTCTATCAGATAACGCGTTAATTGAAGCCTCATCAAATAAAACGATATCCTCAATCTTACTGACTTATTAGGTGACAATATGTAGATACAGATTACAAAATCGCTTGTAAATTATTTGGCCATTTCAATAATTTCGAAACACTCAAATACACGAGCGAACGTTTAATTCAATTGGCACGCATCAAATGAACGACCGTGGATTAAGGGGAACTCTAGCGCACATCCGTGGAATTAAAAGCTAAACTCCGACTTTCTGAATTGAATCTCTTTATGTTTACTTTCTTCGAACGAAGAGTTTCATGCTTTTATTTTATAGGTATGACTTGGAGTGCTTAGCGTTTGGTAAGACGTAGTAGAATTTAATAATTAATTTATAAATTATCAAATAATCCTGCATCCAAATTAGCTTTTGAAGTTTTCAACTTCATAACCAACAAGCGCCACAGTAAGGATAGTCATTGTAGCAGGGATACTTTTCACCTTTGTTCTAAAATCCGTTTAGTTTTCTCGTGGAAAAACTTTGTAGATATTTCTGGAGCATCCAGTTCGGCTTCCACAAACAAGAATGTTCAATTGATGCAATCTACTCTGCCATTAGTGAAATAATAAATTTACTTCATTATGGAAGTTCACGATTTCCATGTTCTTGGATTTAAGCAAAGTTTCTGACACTGTCCACTACCAAAGGCTGTTTGAGAAGCTAAAGCAGTATGGGGTTGGGCTTAAACTTCTGAGATCCTATCTAACTAATCACCTACAGTACTTGGAAGAAAAGGATGAGTCGGAGAATCTAGAAGTAGGCTAGGGAATACCGCAGGGTTCAGTACTGGGACATTTCTGAAAATGTTGTACACAAATATTTTCTAGGTGTCTTGCAGCCCTTGGTCCAAAAGTACGCAGATGATACTTGTCTGTTACTTTTGGGACTGACCCTGACACCCTTGAAGATGGTGCTGAAAGTGTTTTTCGAATCCTTGGAAGATATTATGGAAGATATTATGCAGCTAAAACTTGAATCGAGAGCAATTTAAAAACATTCATATATATTATATATATATATATATATATATATATATATATATATATATATATATATATATATATATTACACACACCATAAAAATTGTCGCATCACCTGGTATTCTGAATTCCACAATCAATTTAGCAGATCGATCAAATAATTCGAATCTTTGAATTTATTGTAATTTCAACTATCAGCAACATTCAGAAGATTTCAGTTTTGAATATAACAATGAAACACTTCTCACTTTTCTGGTGTTTAGGATCGATAGAGTGGATCGAAGGTGTCAGATGGAACACGTGGCTGAGCAAATCAGCAGAGCGACCTATGCGCTTAAAGTTCTACCATAATTGGTTGGAGGTGGAGGTACCCACTTGAATCGAGAGCAATTTAAAACTTCAAAAATTAAATATCAGTTTTCAGTTCAGGAACGAGGTGTTATATATATATATATATATATATATATATATATATATATATATATATATATATATATATATATATATATATATATATATCTCACAGCAGAAGCCAAGAAAAACTATAGATGTTACAGGACTACTTCCTATGATTGATTATAGATGTTACAGGACTACTTTCTATGATTGATGGGGGCTACAAGTATATCCTAGCTGCAATGAACAAATTCAGTTAATAGCCAGAAGCTTATGGGATGCCCAATCTAGATCATCAAAAGTGGCAGTGTAGACGAATTCTTCAGCAAGTATGGTGTGCCTTGCAAGTTATGAATATACTGGGAATTAGGTAAATAAGAATCAACATGTTAACATTTTCAATCCGATGAAATGAAAGAACGAATGGTTAGCTTATTTAATCAAATGTGTAGATTTTCTTTGGATCATTATAAGCAATTTTAGCTTTAACTGTACCCAAGAAGTAGGAAAGTTATTTCCTCTATGAGTAAAATATTTGGGACGAAGTTCTTATCTTGAATAGAAGTTATGTGCATGATTTAGCAGAATTTCAAACATCTTCGTTTGGTACATGTACGGGGCTATTGTTCTAGCGATTTAATTCTTTTTGTTCCGAGGTATGACTCAATCCCATTTCAAGAAATAGTTACCGAATGATACTTTAAATTTTGTTTGATTGATTATAAGACGCCGATCTGGATATTGCGTTCACCTTTGCCTTTTCCTTTCAAGATAAATTTTAAACACAAATATGTCCTTGAATTTATTTATTGTATTCGGTCTGAAAGAATCTCATTGATAAATTCATGCACCCTCTTAGTAGATCTCCTAAATTAATATCCGTTGTCAACCATCATTAGAATTTCAATATCAACACCGAACCTTACCGTTTGTCAAAATGACACAAATTTAAATTTTTTCTTGGATTTTTTCAAAGCAATATTCAGTGACATTGCGATACTTTTCATGTTGGCAACACATACCCTTCCTCTCTGGTGTCAGAAGAAAACGTAGTCCCTTAACTGGGATCTTAGTTGGGGGAACTTTCACAATTGAAAATTTATAATAAATTTCATGAGAAGGTAAAATAAGAAATTACAAAATCGTCTTGTTTCCGCAGGTTCCTCATACAGTCAAAACCGATTATAACAACATCGCTTACAACGACCGATCGGTTATTAAGACCAGATTGTAATGGTCCCAGTCGAATCTTTAGTAAACTATTCAGTAAACATACCGACTATAACAACATCGGATATAGCGACCAATCGCTTATAACGATGAATCTTTATTGTTATTCATTGACTATAACGACCAACCGCATTTAGTCCCACCAAAACAAAACAATACGAACGATCTTAGATCTTATTACTAAGCATTGAAGTTATATATAGGCTTATTATCACCTACGCTCTTTCTCCCACCACCTTCGAACCTCTTTCCGGCCATTTGACCTTGCATATTTATTGTTTAGTGCGCTAACTGACTGCGTGAGTGACAGCTTGATTTATAAGTTTTGCCTTTGATAAGACTATGTATTTATGCGTTACCATGTCGCAAAAAAAGAGGAAAGTGTTTACTTTTGAAGAAGAATCTCATATCATATGGAGATTAGAAAATGGCGAGTCAAATAGTAAAATTGCAAAGGAGTGTGGAGTTTCACATTCTACAATATGTAAAATTTGGAAGAATAGAGATAAAATAAGAGTTCTTTTCAACAACAACTGTTTAAAACTTAAACTATCGAGGACAAGCGAAGATGAAGTTATGGAAGATGCTTTATTAACATGGTTTAAACATCGAAGGCAAACAATATCCCAATAAGTGGTTCAATTCTGCAACAAAAAGCTAACAACTTTGCTAGTATTATGGGTAAGGAAAATTTTGAGTATTCGTCGTTTTGGATACAACGTTTTCGTGCTCGTTATAATATTGTGGCGGGAAAAGTTTGCGGTGAAGCGGCTGGCGTTCCTGAAGTAGTGAGTGAAGAGTGGCTCTCTCATAAGAGGCCTGCGCTGTGCGAAGGATACGCACCAGAGGAAATCTTCAATGCTGATGAAACCGGATTGATTCACAATTTAACTCCTGACAAAAAACTTAAATTCAAAGGCGAGGAACGCAAGCACTCTTTGCCTGTAACTCATGAAAACAACACTAGGTCCTGGATGACATCGCAAATTCTTGAGAATTGCCTGCGTAGCTGGGATGCAGAATTGAAGTTTGGAGGAAAAAAATTCTTCACTCGGAAGTCTTCAATCTGAAATGCATAAAGCTTGTGTTTTTACCGTCCAATGTCTTCTCTGTTTTACAGAATATTGAAAACGGGAAAGATACAAAAAGTCTTCGTGTTTTGGATGCAATTCTAATGATATCGGATGCTTGGGAAAGGATCACACAGACCACTATATCCAACTGCTTTCGCCATGCAGCTTTCAAAGATCTCTCTCCATCACAAGCGGAGGACGACGATGATATTACACTAGCGAGAATGATACGATCTCCACCACTCGCTCAATTGGTTACTCAGTTGCAAAGATCTGCTGGTACAGAACAAAGAATTGAGATAGAGGAATTTATTGGAATAGATGACAGTGCCGCTGTGTGCGCCTTAGCTACTGATGGGGAAATTCTAGCAGAAGCTGAAAGTAACAATCGTAACACTGACGAAGAAAACGGAGACCAGCAAGATCCTGAAGAACAGTTTAGGGCAACGGCAATTTCCGAGGCTCTTAGCGCTATAACAGTTTTGCAAAAATTTGTTACCTTTAACGACCAGTTTAATACTGATGATTTCTGTTATTTCATTTGAAAACAATATTTTATTCTATAATAGATATATATGTACTTATGATAATTTAACTACATACTTATGCTATGTATTACCTATCGGCAGGGAGCGGAGTATATAGTGGGGACTGGTGAATCGATCGCAGCGCTCGATGTGGTCAAATTATCGTTAAATCATGCTTTTGTCATACATGAACACGTAAAAATTACATAAAAAATGGTTCATAATAGTTGTTGTGTTGTTGATTGCAAAAATACAGACAGAAACAGTAAGTGTAAATTTTACACATTCCAAGTGCAAAGTTGATAAAAGAAATAAATGGATAAATGCTGTGAAAAGAGAAAGTAAGTACTGTTTAACCTTATTCAGTAGCATGCCAACTCGAGTAGTGTATATTCTACTCCAAAATTAATATTAAATTTGTAAATATAAAAAAAATATTAACATTTAAAAAAATTTAATTTATATAATTAAATGAAAAAGTGAAATTCCTATATTTATGATAATAAAGGAAAATAAGTTGTTAAAATAAATATAAAAATTTTGTAAGTAATGAATTTTAGAGTAAAGTTGTATAATCTAAGCTCAATTTCTAATAAAACAAATTTTTAGTGCTGATGGATCACAGTGGATTCCAAAACTAACTGATACCATCTGTAGTGACCATTTCGTTGGGGGTCGAAAGTCAGAAGAGGAAACAAGCCCAAGCTACATTCCATCAATATTTCCTTCTGTGTATAAAAAATCGAAGATCAATGAAAAGACATCTATAAGCAGGTATTAAATTAAAATTTTTTCATTGCTATTAAACTTGTGAATATTAATGACAATGACATAGTTAATACCATCCTATAAAATTGTTTTCAGGCATAAACGTTTCTTAAACCGACGACAAGCTAAAAGTCAAATGACTGCAATGATTACTGACACTGAAGCAAATCCACAGAATAAGGATATTATTGTGAATTCAATTAATGTTGTTGTAATAGACCGATGTGAACAATCTGATAAGGGTTGTCAAGTAGATTTTCTACCCAACTCTGATGATATTGGAAAACATTTATCTGCAATAGATACATGTATGTGGGTGCTAACAAAAGTGATGCTGAGATTCAAACAGAAATTATGGAAACAAAACGACAAATTATGATTAATAGGAAGATGTACAAGGACAAAGAATGTAACACTCCAATTACAGATTTTGCTACCCAATCGAATCAAACACCAAATAATATTTTTCTAGGCTTTCAATCAATTTCCAAAGATGAGCAGCTAATTGACTTGGCTGGAGTAAATTTTAATAATTTCAGTTTTTATTGAAAAGAACTCAAATTTCGCCTAAATGTATTGTTGGAAAAGAACTTTAATTTTTATTTTTATAATGTTTTCAATTCAATAAAGTATTATGTAAACATTGCTGTCTTTTATTAAAATATGGGTAGTACAAAATGATCAACATTTCTTAACATCAAATATCTTTTAAAACTAATTTCAATAAATATTTAAAATGTACTTTTTGAAACACAGACAATTATAACGATTTTATAACATTTTTACACTCTTTGGATTTTCTACGCTTCTATTTCAGGTAAAATATTATTGCAAATTATTAACTATGTTAGCTCCGTAAAACTCTGCTTATCAAAAATCCAACATGAGAATTGGCTTCATTTATTTCTTGGGTAAAAACCACATAAGTTGCTGGTAAATAGTGATTAAAATAAAAGTTTTCCGCAGCTAGAATTACATCTTTTAAAAAACTTCATCACGATGAATTGGTAAGGTTAAGCAGCCATCGCTTACTTGCGAGTAAATGAACAAATCACATGTAAACATCCCAGTTACATACAATTGTACCTGTACTTGAGTGAAGTAAAGATTGCTTTTTGTCAACAGAACTTCACCATATTAATTTTTAAATTCTTTTTTTACGACAATTTATTATTTTTTACACGAATCTTTCATATGTCATACCATTGACGAGCATGGTTTTACGCTACCATCAGATGTCGCTTTCGTCGTGCTCCCTGCCAATAACAACTATCGGATATAACGTCGGAAACTATACGGTCCCTTCAATGACGCTATATTCTGACTGTAATTTGAAAAATACATAATAATAACCTCAGTCCAAACTTTTTCCGAATTTGCTCATGTTTCAATTTCATATATATTTCAAAACCGAAAATATTAATTAGAAAAATAAATAATTCATGTAGAAAATCATTAACTAATACAAATTTATGGCAAATTCAGATGTAATTTTCAGTTAATTTAATTTAATAATTGTAATAAACTCTCAGAACAATGAATAGTAATTAGTCTCCTATTAATTAATTTAATCAACTTCATACTTTATACGACTGAAAAGAACCATTTATGTTATTTCAGTTAGTTCAACACATTAATATTCAGAAGCTTCTTTCCCCCATTCGACGTGTAGGTAGAATCGAGATCGTAGCGGACCATGACTGAAAAAACGTTTTTAATTGGTTTCGGATAACCAAGACCGATCAGCCAGCAGAGATATCAAGGTTGGCTTGGACACGGACATGCCATGTTATTAATCGGACGTCAGGCGAAAACAACCATGTGATAAACGACCGAGACCCGCGGCAGACTTGAACCTGCGTGCGTTTGTCGGGAGGTTGGCAAGATGAAGATATTACGGCACGAGAAGACGGTGCACCGACCGATTTGTTTTTGTTGGTTCGTTGGTACGACCTGGCACATTATTGACTATATGTAAGCTCGAGTTGGGACACTGAAGGTGTTCACTTTGATACTATTAAAGATGGTATCGTTTAAGTATGAGCAATATTTGGTTGATGAGGTGAATTTCTGGATTAAGATCGTGAAATCTCTTTTATCAAATCATTGTTGAAAAGCTCAGGATGTTAGTTTTTCACTGTAACATCTTAACATTAATAACCTAACCTAACTTAGTCAATATTATTCAATAAGAATGGCAGTAAGTACGATATCTTGTGCTAGTAGTACAGGTTGTCCCATTTTCGATGTTTTAGTACGGAAGTTATGTGAAATACTGCAAATAGAGAAAAATAACCCCTCCATCTCCACCCTTGATTCTCGAGGAAAATTCATTGGTTGATACGGATGGTAGCTATCTTCTTTTGTTTCCGAGTTATTCCGGATTTCTCGAGTTGTCGAGCATATGCGAATTTATCGGTTGCTATCAAAGTTGGTGAAAACTATCTCAACATACTAGTAGCAATTTTTTGACTAGAATGCAAGTACGCATTCTATAATTTTCTTTGTGGAATTGTTTTGTAATGATAATAGACTTGATTTCTTTTTAATGTAAATCATAAGTGAGCTTGTTTGAAGTAGGAAGACTATTTTTTCTCTTTCCAAAATTACATGATATGACAGATAAATTCTTATTCTTACCTTCTGGGATTCATCTAGAATTTTGTTCCATCCGTACAATATAAAATCAATTTATGAATTAAATGATAATAATTCATGTCGAAGGGAAAGGTTTTGAGAAATTATGGTCTAGCGTCTTATCAATTACCCGCATTTGCTGAATGTTAAGGCAAGTACATTTTTGATAGGAGGAGGACAAATTTCTGAGTTGGTTCGGAGCATGTGACAGCAACCCCCCACTTAGCAGCACCTAACTTAAAATTCATTATAGGGAAAGTGGGTCGAGTGACATATCTTTGGATATGTCACATAGTATCTTTATGAATATATATATATATATATATATATATATATATATATATATATATATATATATATATATATATATATATTTGGCTTCAAAATAAAGAGTCTATCAACTGAATTCAATGTAAAGTCACTTAATTTATTTAGATGATATTAAATTATATGCCGGAACCAGATCTCATTTAAAAAGTCTACTTGAGATTACTTTCAACTATTCCAATGATATTCATATGAAATTTGGGCTTCCAAAATGTAAAAATCTTTCTATTGAAAAAGGAGAGATCACCTCTGATTATATAAAGATTTCCAATATCGAAATCGAGCCAATGCATCAAGGAGATACATATAAATATCTTGAATTTTGTCAAGAGATGACAATTAACCATAGCAGCACTAAAGAAAATATTAGAAGTTCATATTACAAAAGACTTAGAATTATCATCAAGAGTCATTTAACTAGTAAAAACCTTTTCAGAGCTATCAACTCCTATGCAGTTCCTATTCTTACATCTTCTTTTGGAATTATTAAATGGTCTAAAACTGATCTAAATGAATTACAATGGCAAACGAGGAAAATGCTCTGTAAATATCATAAGCACCACCCAAAGTCAGCTGTTCAGAGAGTTACACTACCTAGACATCTTGGAGGTCGTGGATTAACTGATTTGAATAATCTTCATAGTAAACAGATTTTCATTTACGTTTCCATTTTTATGATGAACAGAGATCGTCTAAATTACATGATATTGTTGTTGCTTCAGATTATAATCTTACACCTCAGAACTTGACAATGCAAAAGGTAGATTTTAATATATTTGATGATAATTCTAAAGAGAAAGTTGGATGCAGAAGGAATTACACGGAAAGCACCTAAAGAATTGAAAATGATTATATTGATGAAATCGCATCGAATAAATGGTTAGTTTCTGGAGAATTGTTTGCTGAAACAGAAGGCTTGGCAATTGCGATCTAGGATCAGGTTGTTTTCACGAGGAATTATAGAAAGCACATTATCAAGCAAAATATAGATGATTCTTGCAGTACATGTTTTGTTCTTCAGAAACAGTTTTTCATATATTATCATTTTGCTCCCTGCTTGCTTCAACAGATTTTTTAGAAAGACATAATGCCGTCGCTAATATTATTCATTTTAATCTAGGAATTAAACATGACCTAATTCCCACAAGAAAAAATTTTTACAAATATGAACCTGAAATTATTTGTGAAAATGACAAATATAAACTTTATTTTGATATAACAATTCTTTGCAACAGAGCTGTAAAACACAATAGGCCAGATATCATTCTTACTGAAAAACCGAATCGAATAACATATATAATTGATATTGCTATTCCCGACACACATAATATACGAAATAAATAGAATCAAAAATTTTTAAATATATGATGCTTGCCGACGAGATTAAAAATGTGGAAAATGAAAACAAATTTTATTCCACCGATTATTATTTCCACAACACGTGTTATTCCTAGAAAAGTATTGAGATTTTGGGTCCGAAGAAAATTTGTTTGTCAGTACAAAAGATAACAGTCATCAAATCTTCTAATATTCTTCGTAGGTTTCTTTCCAAAAAATAATGAGGTAGAGTCATAGGTTTTCTCTTTAGTTTATACTGCTCAGAATCTCATTTCATATTTTATTTATTTGTATATGTAAGTGTAATATAATTAGCTGACAATTTTGTCATATTTATATTCAGAGCAGTTTTATATTCGATCGTTCATCACTTCACATAAAGAAAACTATTAATGAGTAACATTCAGCGTTACTTGACTAAGGTCCGTACACTGGATTTTTCCGGGGAGAAAGCCTCTGACACTACTAGTTGGTACATTGATGTCATTGTCTGATGATGCTATAGTTTGCATATATTCTGGTAGATTGATATATTCTCATAACATTTAACGTTATCCTAATGTATAATTATTCCAGGATATGTTTTGCTTATAATCAGTGCCTTGCAATGGTATTAATTACCGGGTGGTGGATATTTTTCATGAAACCAGTTTGATTGCATTAACAGATATATATATATATATATATATATATATATATATATATATATATATATATATATATATATATATATATATATATATATATATATATTCTTTTGAAAGAGAGGAATTCCAAAGATTCAAATAATTGTATTTATTGTAAATACAATTTTTGGAAATCAATAGAATATATACTGGGTGATTCAGTGGCGCGGTGCTCTGTAGCTCGTACATTCTTGAAGATTTCATATTTGTTCGTACGGTGTTGTATTTAGAAAGTAAGAATCTACTTCAGCAATTCACTTTGTAGTAATTAGGGTGTCCCAATTCTCTATAACAAAATCTTGGGTGGTTTTTTCAGATTGGAAGACCACTTTTTTGTTCAAGATTCAGGAGCGGCCTAAACTCTGCTATAATGTCTTCAAATAATTACAGCCAAACAGCCGAAGACGCTTTCTTTTTTTTATTACCAAGGATAGCTTTATTGATAAATTGAAATAGATTATCCTCATTTTATAAAGGAGTGACGCAAAAAATTATTGAATATTGTAATTTTAAAAATATCATATTTTGATTTTTTCAAATGGAACACCCTGTATTTTATTATTCATGTCAACGCATAAAATATTGTGCTATACTTTTGCAGAAGTAACTTTATCTTTATCTTCGATCATTTTCGAAATTTTCGATTATTTGTAAAAACAGAAGTTTTTTTTCTGGAATGATTCAAGTAGTAAAAAGTGAAACCTAAACAAGATAATTCTTTTAACGAATGATAAAATCAAGATGATTAAAATGTGAATTGAGGTATGTGTTGTCATTTGTGCCTTCTGTCAGGTGTCCGAACATTCTGCACTTTACATGGTGAACTTATCAGCGTTTCGTTATTAAACATTGTTAAAGGAGGTTTGAACCCAATTTTCTCAATTGACTGCCGTGAAGTTCTCCAAAGAAGAAATGGTTAATATGATTTTTATTCTGGGTGAGTGTGATAGAAATTTTTGTTGGCAAGTAGAGCTAATGCACTAAGGTTTCCTGATAAGATGCTTTGAAAAACTTCTAACCATATTTATCGAAACGGGTAATATCGATTACAAAAACATGAAAAACCAAAACTACTACAGCTGAAGACAACCAGTTATCAGTTTTGTTGACAATGACAGAGGACTCATATAAAAGCCAAGGAGAGATGTCTCAGTTAACAGATATCAATCTAACTTCCGTCGAGATAATCTTGAGAGAGAATAAATTTCATGCATAACATGTATAGCTGCAGCAGGAACTGAACAATTTAGAGTATGAAAATCGAATCAATTTTGCAATTGGGCAAGTGACAAAGTAACTGGTAATCCAAATATGTTTAGCAGAGTTCTTTTCTCGGACGAGGTAACTTTCCACAAGAATGGGCTTGTTAACAGGCACAACTTTCATTATTACGCCACGGAAAATCCACACCTTATGAGACAAATAGATCACCAGCATCGTTGATCCTTGAATGTATGGGCCACTGTAGTAGATGAATATCTAATTGGGCCGCACTTTTTCGACGAGCACCTCAATAGTGAAATGTATTTAGATTTTCTGCGAAATCATCTACCAATGTTACTTGCCGATGTACCTGAGCATATAAGACAAGATTTGTGGTTTTAACAGAATGGAGCACCGGTACATCACTCACATCAGGATAGGGAGCATTTGAATCATGTATTTCCAAACAAATGGATAGGGCATCGTTCACCAGATTCCTTCTACAACATAGTTGGATATGAGACAAAGAATAGCCGACGCCTTTCAGTCAGTTAATCCGCAAATGTTGTCGAGAGTTCAACGGTCTTTCCTCAAAAGGATTGAGTTGTGTCCACAAAGAAACGGGCAACATTTCGAACACTTATTGAAATAGTTCAATACCTTGTAGATCACCATGAACCAATCTATTACGTATTTCATACACGACTACCTTAAAATATCTCCATTTCTCTGATCAATTATAATGATAGGTACTAATAAATTCTTCTTTTGCAACCTCTGATTTTATTATTCAGTTTAGTTTTTTATTTCGAAAATGGTAGAAGATAAAGATAAGGTTACTTCTGAAAAATATGACACAATATTTGATGCGTTGATATGAATAATAAAATACAGGATGTTCCATTTGAAAAATCAAGGTATGATCTTTTAAAATCACAATATTCAATAATTTTTTGAGTCACTCATGTATAAAATGAGGATAATCTATTTCAATTCATCAATAAAGGTATCCTTGGGCAATAAGAAAACGAAAGGAAAAAGTATTCATCCTCTCTGACCGAAGGAGCATGCGATGATGTGAGAGCCTATTTTCATGAATTTTTACGGAAAAAAATATTGTGACGAAACTAGTCACCAATCTGTTTACTTCAAAATCAATTATTTTTACCACTGGTGAATCATCCAGTATATATATATATATATATATATATATATATATATATATATATATATATATATATATATATATATATATATATATATATATATATATATATATATATATAGGGTTTACCCCGACGAGTTGCCCATATATCTGTTCATGCAATCAAACTGATTTCATGAAAAATATAAATCCACCACCCGGTAATTGATACCATTCCTAGGCAATGATTATAATCAAAACATATCCTGGAATAATTATATATTAGGATAACGTTAAATGTTATGAGAATATATCAATCTACCAGAATATATACATACTGTAGCATCATCAGACAATGATATCAATGTACCAACGAGTAGTGTCAGAGGCTTTCTCCCAGGAAAAATCCAGTGTACGGACCTTAGTCAAGTAACACTGAATGTTACTCATTAATAGTTTCCTTTGTGTGAAGTGGTGAACGATCGAATAGAATACTGCTCTGAATATAAATATGACAAAATTGTCAGTTAATTATATTACATTTATATAAACAAATAAATAAAATATGAAATGAGATTCTGAGCAGTATAAACTAAGAGAAAACCTATGACTCTACCTCATTATTATTTTCGGAAAGAAACCTACGAAGAATATTACAAGATTTGATGACTGTTATCTTTTGTAATTGTTCAAACAAATTTTTCTTCAGACCCAAAATCTCAATACTCTTGTGAAGATTTCTAGGAATAACACCTGTTGTGGAAATAATAATCGGTAGAATAAATATTTTCTTCATTTTCCACATTTTTTAATCTCGTCGCCAAGCATCATATATTTAGAAATTTTTTCATTGTATTTATTTTGTATATTATGTGTCGGGAATAGCAATATCAATTATATAGGTATGTTATTTGATTCTGTTTATCATTAAGAATGATATCTGGTCTATTGTGTTTTACAGCTCTGTTGCAAAGAATTGTTTTATCAAATTAAAGTTTATATTTGTCATTTTCATAAATAATCTCAGGTTCATATTTGTGAAATTTTTTTCTTTGGGAATTAGGTCATGTTTAATTCCTAGATTAAAATGAATAATATTAGCGACGGCATTATGTCTTTCTAAATAATCTATTGAAGCAAGGATTGAGCAAGTTGATAATATATGAAAAAAACGGCAAGAATCATCTATATTTTGTTAGATGATGTTTTCTATGATTCCTCGTGAAAACAACCTGATCCTGGATCGCAATTGCCAAGCCTTCTGTTTCTGCAAACAATTCTCCAGATACTAACCATTTATTCGATGCGATTTTATCAATATAATCATTTTTCAATTCTTTAGGATGCTTTCCGTGTAATTCCTTCTGCAACCAACTTTCTCTTTTAGAATTATCATCAAATATATCAAAATCTACCTTTTGCATTGTTAAGTTCAGAGGTGTAAGATTATAATCTGAAGCAACAACAATATCATGTAATTTAGACGTTCTCTGTTTATCATGAAAATGGAAACGTAGATGTAAAATCTGTTTACTATGAAGATTATTCAAATCAGTTAATCCACGACCTCCAAGATGCCTAGGTAGTGTAACTCTCTGAACAGCTGACTTTGGGTGGTGCTTATGATATTTACAGAGCATTTTCCTCGTTTGACATTGTAATTCATTTAGATCAGTTTTAGACCATTTAATAATTCCAAAAGAATATGTAAGAATAGGAACTGCATAGGAGTTGATAGCTCTGAAAAGGTTTTACTAGTTAAATGACTCTTGATGATAATTCTAAGTCCTTTGTAATATGAACTTCTAATATTTTCTTTAGTGCTGCTATGGTTAATTGTCTTCTCTTGACAAAATCCAAGATATTTATATGTATCTCCTTGATGGATTGGCTCGATTTCGATATTGGAGATCTTTATATAATCAGAGGTGATCTATCCTTTTCAATAGAAAGATTTTTACATTTTGAAGCCCAAATTTCATATGAATATGAATATCATATATAATAATAATATTATATATATATATATATATATATATATATATATATATATATATATATATATATATATATATATATATATATATATATATATATATATATATATATATATATATATATATATATATATATATATATATATATATATATATATATATATATATATATATATATCAAAAAGAAATTCCAAACACAACGAAAAGTTTGTACCCTCTATGTCAGGAAATACTGTAGCGGAAAAACCTGAGGCACATCCTTTTTAGAGAGGAGGGAACAATTTCTGAGTTGGTTCGTAGCATGTGAATTCAATCGCCTACTGTCAGCAGCGTCTAAATGGAAATTCATTATTGAGAAAGCAGATCGAGTGACATATCTGTAGAAAAGTCTATTAATTCCCTATTCAAGAATACTATCTTTGTGAATATTTAATATTACACAGAAAGTCCAAACTCAACGAAAGTTTGTATTCCAACCCATCTATGTCAAGAAAGACTGATAGTAGCGAAAAGAGCAAAGACACGTCTATTTTTGATTGGAGGGTGACTCATTTCTGAGTTGGTCCGGAGCATGTGGAATCAACCCCCTATCCTCAGCGGCTCATAATTGGGAAAGTGGATCGAGTAACATATCTTCAAAAAGGTCTTTCAATTTTCTATTTGAAAAATTTATAGTTATGAACATTTAGTTTGATATCATACAAACAGTCCAAATTCAACATGATTTCGTTTTCCAATGAAAATTAGACAATGCTTAGAATCAAATTAAGTTCCCAAAATGACCGAAAAATACTTCATATAAACGCCCTTATCATTACCACGCAAGCGAACTCTGGGTTTAGGGCTAATTAAATTTAAATTTTCAAAATTTACAGAAGATTAGGATGTTTCAGCAAATTTATATGCAGCTGAGTTGGAATCAAACGATATAAACCACCAACTACATCTTTGAAAAAGTAGTTGGATTTTACAGAAATCGATGCATATTTAAGGTGGATGATGTTAAGGTAGTGTGTGTGACTTGCAATAGAATTAATATGAATGATTTTATAGAAATCTGCTCTAATATGTTAATCGAAGTACATATTCACCCTTTCGATTTAATTATTTACATGGATTGTCCATTTCCTTCTGAGAACATGTATCAGGAAACATGCGGGCGAATTGATAAATGGTGTAATAAAAATAGTTGATGAGTATAGATAGTCTCCTGTTTAAATAAGAAAGCATCTAGGTTGCCCATTCACTAGCAATCATGTGAAGTTGCGGAATGTTAGCTTCATAACTTGAGGAACATCATCTTCGAAAACATATCTGGAGTTCTAAGAGTTTTGAAACATCTTCTGCAAATTTTTATGAGCTGTTAAAAAATTCGAATATATTTTGAATCCGAAGAAATATCGCTCATAGTTTTGAGAATTTCATAAATAATAAACGCTAATTTGAACCTACGGCGGTAAAGTTTCGGGATGTTCAGAAAATCTTCTTCGGTTTCCCAAATTCGAAACAATTTTTAATATATTCGCAACTACACTGCGCCAAGAAATTGAAGCGCAAAATAAATTTTTAAATTTTTTTTCAGTAGAAGTTCATATATGTATGAGAATTATTTTCTCGAAAATTCACCAGCAATGAGAAATGCTCGAGTACAATCGAAGTGAAAATGGTACTCATAGAAATTGAAATAAAACTAAATAATAAATACTGCAAAACTGGCTCGTTTTGATGGCTTCTTAATTTTCCATTGAGAATGTCTCAGACTTGTTCGATATTATTGAGGTCTGGACTTTATGTAGGCCGCTCCAGTGAAGTGAATTCGTGATCTTGCAGGTACAGTCAAAACCGGATATAGCGTCATTGAACGGAACGTATAGTTTCCAACGTAATATCCGATAGTTGTTATAAGCAATAAGTATGTAGTTAAATTATCATAAGTACATATATATCTAATATAGAATGAAATATTGTTTTCAAATGAAATATCAAAAACAGAAATAAAAATATTTATTAAGAAATAATTGGAGATACAAGATGTACTTAGCTGCACTATAAGACTTACACTAGTTTTTAAAGCAATCAGTCATTTTAGCCTGTTTTTTTAAGCCCATTCCCAAATATGATTTGCATTTTACGTTTCATACTCCTCAAGTTATGAGTATCATCAGTATTAAACTGGTCGTTGGAGGCAACAAATGTTTGCAAAACTGTTATAGCTCTAAGAGCCTCGGAAATTGTTGTTGACCTAAACTGTTCTTCAGGGTCTTGCAGGTCTTCGTTTTCTTCATCAGTGTTACGATTGTAACTTTCTGCTTCTGCAAGAATTTCTTCCTCAGTAGCTAAGGCGCACACAGCGGCACTGTCTTCTATTCCAATAAATTCCTCTATCTCAATTCTTTGTTCTGTACCAGCAGATCTTTGCAACTGAGTAACCGATTGAGCGAGTTGTGCGTTGTCGTATATAGGGGGTTTTACCCCGACGAGTTGCCCATATATCTGTTCATGCAATCAAACTGATTTCATGAAAAAATATAAATCCACCACCCGGTAATTAATACCATTGCCAGGCAATGATTATAATCAAAACATATCCTGGAGTAATTATATATTAGGATAACGCTAAATGTTATGAGAATATATCAATCTACCAGAATATATACATACTATAGCATCATCAGACAATGATATCAATGTACCAACGAGTAGTGTCAGAGGCTTTCTCCCCGGAAAAATCCAGTGTACGGACCTTAGTCAAGTAACACTGAATGTTACTCATTAATAGTTTCCTTTGTGTGAAGTGTTGAACGATCGAATAGAATACTGCTCTGAATATAAATATGACAAAATTGTCAGTTAATTATATTACATTTATATAAACAAATAATACCGAGCGCTAGACTCTTAGATACCCTTGTCTCTTTTTCGCCTGCTCGAAATGAATGGAACGGCAGTTACGATCACTTCATATTCCTATCTGCTTAGAATGTTGAATATACCATGGTTCATGAGGTATATCGGATATAATTTTTGGAGGATGTGGTTTTCTCAATAAACCGATGCAAATAAGCAGCTTCTGCTGCATGAGAATATAATTATCTTGAATACAACATTCAATCATATCAAACTTTTCAAAATTTCCGTACGACATGGTCTCTTCGTTATTACAATCTATACTATATTCACACAATAGTTGAAAACAAATTAAAAAACTTGGCTGAATTGTCATTGCAAGAATTAATTTCCGACTTGTAATAAATGCGGAGAACATACCTACTCAAGCTATTTCAATCATTTCTTGTAAATTATGTGAATGGACACACAGTTACTAGACAAAATTGAGAAAAAGTTATATAATTTTCAGTTTTTCATCCGAAATGGCAAATAACTCGGAAACGAAAAAACCTAGCTTGAAAATAAATTCCCTAAGCCGAAATAAAAAAAAGTATTAAGGAACATAGAAGTCTTACAAAAACATTGCGAAAGTTTCAAACGATTAGTTCAAAATGCACTGCGCCAACAATTCAACGCGCAATTTCAATTTTTCAAATTTCCTCTTTGGTGGGCAAATAATTATTAACATATTTTTTTCGGATATTTCCGGATACATGCCAACAAAATTCGATAGTTTTTCTTGGCGTACACGTTCCTATCAGAAGAAACCATCTCATATTGAAAGGAGACCTGGGCAATGGCGATCCATGACTATTATATATGAATTTCCTCATTGAAATAACGCTTCCCTAGTGCTAAACATCCTTAAATACAGCTTCTATAAAACAGTGCAATGCAAGTAATCATTGAAGCGATACGACAACATCTCAGGGAATTTGGTTTATAGCCTCGTGTGGCAGTTCGAGGCCCAGCTCCTACATATCTCCGAATAGCAATTTGGAGTTACAACAGCGATGGGAACAAGAGAGGATTGCTTACGATTTACCAAGAACGATATCGTATTGCAAGGACGGTTTGAAGCTGTTTCAGCGAAATCAAACGTTGTCTCGTCGCTGTGGAAAAGACATCGTTATTGCACTCTAGTCTTGAGACCGAAGAACAATGGATTTCAAAGAGGTAATCGGCACCAAAAAAGACGAAGACCGTTGCTTCGGCCGGGAATATTATAGCGAATGTCTTTGGGATTGTGGCCTCCTTCCGCATCTTGAGGCCCAGCTTTAACCATAGCACATCGATGAGCCCGACTGAATTTTGCCAGAGAACATGTCATTCGGTTAGAAGCTGATTGGTAGTGAGTTTTGTTTACAGGTTTGTCGAGGTTTTGTCATTTTTATAGCGATCGACGTTCTCTAGTGTACTGATAAGAGATATGACCAATGCAACTTTCCTTTGAACGCCCGAACTAATTTGATCATCGTAAATAATGAAATCTTGAATGCTCCGAGGTACGTTACAGATATTTTAGAAGAATATGTTGTACTATTTGTTACAAACATGGGTGAAAATTTTTTATTTTGCATGATAAGGCCAGACGTCACCGAGTTCATATCGTTAGGAACTACAGTTAAAACCGGTTATAATGACATCGTTTACAACGACCAATCGGTTTTCACGACCAGATAGTAAGGTCCCTGCAAATCTTTAGTAAACTATTCAGTAAACATACCGCCTATAACAACATCGGATATAGCGACATATCGCTTATAACGACGAAACTTTATTGATATTCATCGACTAGAACGACCAATTTAGTCTCACCAAAACAAAACAATACGAACGATCTTAGATCTTATTACTAAGCATTGAAGTTATATTAAGGCGTATTATTACCTACTCTCTTTCTCCCACCTCATTCGAACCTCTTCCCGGCCATTTGACCTTGCATATTTATTTTTTAGTGTGCTAACTGACTGCATAAGTGACAGCTTGATTTATAAGTTTTGCTTTTGATAAGACTGTGTATGCGTTACCATGTCGCAAAAAGAGAGGAAAGCGTTTACTATTGAAGAAAAATCTCATATCATATGGAGATTAGAAAATGGCGAGTCAAATAGCAAAATTGCAAAGGAGTGTGGAGTTTCACATTCCACAATATATATATATATATATATATATATATATATATATATATATATATATATATTGCAGAAAAAGTATTCAGCCTCCCTGGCCGAAGGAGCATGCGATGATGTGAGAGCCTATTTTCATGAATATTTACAGAAGACAAAATATTGTGACGAAACTACTCACCAAAAAACTAATTACTTAAAGACATTTTAGCAGAGTTTAGGCAGGAACAAAAAAGGGTCTTCCAATCTGAAAAACCACCCAAAATTTTTCATAGAAAATTGGGACCTCCTGTTTACTGCAAGATAAATTGCTGAAGTAGATTCTTACTTCCTAAATACAATACTGTTCGAACAAAATGAAATCTTCAAGAGGGTACGAGCTATAGAGCATCGCACCACTGGTGAATCACCCAGTATATGAACCTCATTAAATGAGAATATCCTAGTTAATGCAGCTAGAAGATTTCTATTATCGACACGATTTTTGCAATTGGTTTGTGCAAAAATCTGAAGAAAATCCAGTTATTCTAGGAAAGAATTCAAATAGTAGTGATGGAATATTCAATCGCCAAAATGAACATTGGTGATGGAATGTAAACCCAGATCGCCATATTTATATTCAACGTCAAGGCCGATGTGTTCAAACTTATCGTACGGTAATGTCGCTTTGGTATTACACATTACATTATATTCAAATAACAGTTCTTTCTCAATAAAAACACATTAAATAATTTATTTTGTCGAAGTTATCACTGCAAGAATTACATTTCGATCTGTCGTAATGAGAGCACAGAATACTCGTAAGCTATTTCAATTGTTCCATGCCAATTCTATGAACGGATATGGAGTTACCATATCAAAAATTTATACTATATTCGGTTTTTCATGAGATCCTGAATGAAAAAATTTTGTGTGTACATGTGATATATTTTTGGAAACGAAAATTAACTCCATTCAACGAAATCCTTGCTGCCTATGGTTTATATCTGATAAAACTCAAGTCTGCATTATGATTCAAAAACCGCTTGACAAAAAAAATTTCAGGACTGAGTTCGATTCTACGTAAAGAGGTGCATGTAGAAAGTCAAAACCATTTTTAAATAAGGTAAAATCAACGGAAATATTGGTAATTTACTGATTCATAAAATTGTCATCTTTTGAAAATAACTCGAAAACGAAAAAGCTAGCTTGAATCAGTATATATTAAGACCTAGAAATTTGTCCTACTAGGTGGGCAAATTTCGATGTATTTGTACGGCTTCTATGAGAAATATTACAGATAGAGAAAGATGAACCCTTCTCTCATGATCTTATTTTCAGGGACTAGTTTAGTGGTGCCAAAATTTTTCTGATATCGCTTTCCGTTCTGGACTTTCTCTAAGTTTGTAAAATAAAATTAAAATTAAATTAAAATAAATAAAAACAAAGTAGAATCGCATTGAATGAAGTTTCACTGTCGATATATTGAAACAAAAATTCAACACCTTAACCTACGTTGGCATTACAAGTGAGAAACTGAAATCATTCTTAAGTAGCAATAATTTCAACATAGCTTTCCAAACTAATAATAATTTAGGCAAATATATAAAAATAATAAAACCAAACCAGGTAAAAACAATAAATCAGGTGTTTATAGATTGAATTGCAATGACTGTGATCATTTCTACATTGGTGGAACACATAGAAATTTTAATATTAGAATATCGGAACATAAACGCAGTTTTTCAAATTAAAATCAGATTCAAATTAGGCGAATCATCTCTTAGAAAATAATCATTCTTTCGACCCACAGTTTGAAATTTTGCATACAGATAATAAATATTGGAAGGTAGATCTTTGGGAAACTTTAGAAATCAATAAATACAAACACTCAGGTAGACTCATCAATGAACAAGTCGATTTAAGCCCTTCACCTCTATTGAATCTTTTCGGGAGCAATCTATTCCTTAATTTTATTGGATATACCTGTCATAAATAACCACTTAAGAAGAAGCAACCCAATAAGCTTTTAATTACTTAAGAACATTTATAGTTATATTCTCATTTATATTTTTTCGTATATTCATTCGTCTGAAGAAGCTACGGTGTAGTGAAACGCGTGACGAATCGCAATTATTAAGTAAAATTCCTTAAAACACAGTACTTGTTTTTTATTATTGATAATGGAATTTTACCAAGTAAAAGCCTCCCAAATTCAAATCTTGATATGTATGTATGTATAGATATTTTTCCCGTTTTTCTAGAGCCCTGAAGAAGATTTGAAATACAAATCGAAACTGTTGGCCTTTTAATCAAACTAGTTTTTTATGCAATTGGACCTTCAAACCATCAATAATTTAATAATATAATTTATGGTTGTCAACTTGAACTGAATTAATACCTATACTGAAACTGGAATCGTAAGTGTCAAACTCTAAGACCACAGTTAATTACTATGGTCTAAATCCAATCAAACCATAGAAATAACCATATTCTTAGATAGGATCTGTAATATCTGTGGTTTTCAGTCATAGAACAATATGAATCGTTGATGGACATGCACCTAATGAATGGAATTGTGACAATTTTAGGTTTTTCTCTGAAAAAAGGTATTGAATGCAATAATTGTCTACAAGTGTTATATTTTGAAAATGAAAAAAAATTACTGCATCCAATAGTGGTAAAACTCGAAAACCGCTGAGCTAAAAAAACTTTTTTATAACACTGTCTTCTACTAAGAAAAGTGCCTTTAGAAGGTCAAACTTATTTTTATGTAACTTTGATGATGATCGAGATATCCGCGATGGAAGATTTTCCTAAAATTGAAGAAATTTTCTCTACCTGCAATATTTCACATAGTTGCCTTACAAATACATCGAAATTTGCCCACCCTGTACTTTATTCATTTGCAATTTTAAATATTCAAAAACCGAAATCGATTCGTATTTCAGTAAGGAATTTCAATCAAAGGCATTTTTAGGATGACAGAATTTTTTCCAGACAAAACACAACCCGTTCGAGTATCCTAAATAAAAGGAACGAAGTTATCAACAACGTTTCTAATTAGCTGCGATATTAATGTACATCAGAGAACGAAAGTCGAATATGACATTATTCCAAATTGAATAATTAGATTGTGCGGGTTTCACAGCGGCCGCGAGTATGGTTAAAAATATTCGCTCATATGTCATATGTCAGCGTGTGAGCTCAGGTATTCTAAAACCGGGAGCCGCCTTTCAGCAAAACGTTCATCTAAGCAATATTTACTGCGTTTAAGCATGAGAACTACACAGTGAAACCTGCAAAGTATTCATTAATTATTTTGTCTGTTTTATTTGGTGATATTGAGAATACATTTCTCGAAATTGAAGAAAACTCGAACGATTTTCACACATTCATCCGAATTCTGTATTTTTCGAGAAGATTTGAATGTTCAGAATATTTAAATGAATGACTAAGGACAAAAAAAAACCATTTGATTATGCCATTAAATCTTAAGCATCTTTATAGTGATATACTAGCACTGGTGCTGTATCCATCAGTATACCCATATTTTGTTGTTTTCGGTCAATTTATCGGCATTCTCGACGAGCCTAATGGATTTTGTAGGTAATACATGGGCCAAAGTCCTGTCAGAAAACCATCGGTCCTACTCTTTTCTTCTAACCAGTGAGACTAGATTTGAAGTGCGCTATATTTTCAGTTCTTTCAAGTTTATGTTTTTGGCACTATTTAAAAACCTCTCCTTTTTTTCAACCACTCTTACCCTCTTTCATGCATAGGCTTATATGCAGGTTGCTTTTCGACTAGCGAGCTGTGACCAGCTCTTCTACTTTTTCATCATTTGCAAGGGTCAATGTCCCGAGAACTAAGCAAAAGTGAATCATGGAAATCCTATTGCGAGGGGATCAATGATCTTGCCCCAGCTGCACGAATTGAAAAGGTTTTAGCTAAAGACCATGCGAATGCACTTGGCCTTGTTAATGAGCTTGAAGGAGAGTATTCTGAAGACTTCGGCGGAAGCTTGAGGATACTTCTAAATACCCACTTCCCGGAAAATACTCTCCATCAATAGCACCCAACAACAGGAGCTAGAACTGTATAGCTCCAGTAGGGAAAGTAGAAATCTAGCGGGCCGAATCTTCACCCTAGATTGGGTGCAGTGGACCACCAAAAGCTTCAAATCCTACAAACGTCTGAGAGCTATATACAAAGCCAGCTACTCACTCGGCTACATACCCCAGTCATGGAGGAAAGTCAACGTATTATTTATACCGAAAATGGGCAAGAGGTCTACAGATGAAACTAAATCATATCACCCGATAAGCTTAACCTCCTTTCTCCTAAAATCAATGGAGAAAATTCTCGACAACTACTTGAGAAGGTTCATAAAACTTCATAAAAAACAATTCGGTGGAAGGAGTACTAGAGGTTGAAGAAATAGCCTCAGTCCTATTTGGAGACATTGAACGAGACAATACATCCTACACATCCATTAGCAATGGTGCAAACAACAAGGGTGTCGAAACACCCACCATCAAATGGATCAGAGAAATGCTCATGGGCCGGATCATGATGGCCACTTTTGGAGAAATATCGGTGTCTGCAGTGAAAGGATGCCCTCAAGAAGGTGTCCTATCGCCGCTACTATGGTCAGTAGTTGTTGATGGCCTCTTCCTAATACTGAAGAACACTGGCTTTAACGCACAAGGCTATGCTGATGATCTAGTTATCATGAAAGCATGATGGAATCTCATCGAACCTGATGCAAAAACCCCTTAGCATCGTAAATGAATGGTGTGCTGAAGAGGGGCTCATCATCCATCCAGAAAAAAACCATTCTAATTCCATTCACAAAACGTAGAAAGTTGAAATCAAAGCCTCCCTTTCTGAATGGATATACTCTGAAATTTTCGGAACAGGCTAAGTATCTAGGGTTGATCAGAAACTCAACTGGAATTCACACATTGACAAAACTCTTCCCAAGGCTACATCGTTCCTATGGGCATGCCGTAGACTCTTCGGAAAGACCTGGGAGCTACAGCCAAAAATAATCTACTGGTTATACACAACGGTTATAAGACCCATTGTCACATATGTATCGTTCGTATCATCAGAAATAGCTACGCAGAACAAGCTGCAAAAACTGCAGCGGATAGCGTGCGTAGGCATAACAGGGGCAATGAGAAGCACCCCAACTACTGCTCTGGAGGTAATCCTAAATATCTCTCCTCTTCATATAAAAATGAAAAAGGAGGCGTCGATGGCGGCATTACGGTTCAAAAACACAAAAAAAAAACTATTATCTGGTGATCTGAAGGGACACCTGGGAATTCTGAGTTACATAGCGCCAGAAATCTTATCACAACCATCGGATATAATGCGGCTTAAGTTTGATTTTTTTCACACACCCTTCGAAGTGGCCATAGAAGACCACACCATTGTAAAGGGAGAAATAAATCAATTAGACCAAAAATCCTCCATTTGGTACACGGACGGATCAAAAATGATTGATGGAACAGAAGCAGGCATATATGGACCCAAGTATTCATCATCAGTGCCTCTGGGCTCTACACCACATGCAAACAGAACCACTTGCTGTGATCCTGTGCTGCCAGGAGGGACTACGAAGGAAACTCAAAGGTGCAAAGATTTACATTTTAACGGACAGTCAGGCAGTGATTAAAGCCCCAAACTCTTACAGCTATCTGAGCATCTCTGTCTGGGAATGCCGTCAATCCTTGAAGCAACTTTCTGAGGGGAACAAATTTTTCCTGTGGTGGGTGCCTGGACACGAAGGCATACAAGTAAATGAAGCAGCTGACAAACTGGCTAGATCAGCTGCTGGAATCCCACCCATTGGACCTGAACCGTTCTGTGGTCTAAGTAAGCCGCACAGACTACAGGAACTGGACTGATGGGAAAAATCTAGCAAAAAGAATTCAGGAGGAAAACTCCAGGACAAAGGCAAGCGAAAAGGTTCGTTCGCCAAAGAAGACAAAACAGCTTCTCGATCTCTCTAGGGACGAGCTGAGGACTATAACATGCCTCCTTACTGGACACTGCCCATTGGGATACCATCTCAGTAAAATGGGAAAATCGGAAAGGGCAGCATGCAGAATGTGTAAAGAGGGCGATGAAACTGCCGAACATATTCTTTGCAGTTGCATCGCAACTGCTTTCGCTAGAGCCACATGAAGTTGAAGCGAAAGCGAAAGGGTTACGAACAAATGACCAACTTGGTCGCAGTTCGGAAAGGCTTGCAAAGCCAAATGACCCCCTCTTTTGAAATGTAATGTAATCTGTCATCCTAAAATAACCCACGAAAACTATGTATATAATCCAGGATTCCAGAGGTTATCATTCAAATTTTTTACTGCAACTTGACAGTCAATACATACAAATATATTATATATTGTTGTGGTATTCTAGATTTGTACTTTCCTGAGCACATTGATCTATAGCAGAAGGCACAACCTGGTAGACAATGCCTTAGTATATATGAACTTTCCAGGACAATAAATCCCAGTATTGTACTTTGCTTTGTTTTAAAGCCATCTGTGAAACACAACAAGGTCACAGATTAAATCACAAGGCTTCCTCAGTCCATCATCCCTCTCGAAAGAATGCTAAAGCTCGTGCTCTGGTATCATATATCAGGCAGCATAAACATGCAATCCTTTCGTGTTTTGATGAAATGTGACTTCTTTTGATCATGCTTCCAGTGTCCTGTACTGAAGGAATCTGCCTAAATCTGATACCTTTCTGTCAGAATGAAATATTGCTTCTATCATTTATGGACTTGATATAATTATGGGCAATATCTTAGGAAATTGTCATTGTACCCTTTGTTATAATTTTGTTTAGGCAGATGACATTTCCACATCACACCGATCACAAAGGGGAGATTGTCAATGAAACGGACGGGTCTAGAAGGACATACTTCGTAAGTTCGATACGTCAGTATCAATCCGAATTTTATAGCCTACTGATAATACTATCGCGATACCTCTTCATGATTGCGCAAACACTTCACTTCATTTTCACCTCCGAGCGCCATTAGTTGTTCCTGCTTTTTCAGAGTGGAAGGTGGCTAGACATGTTCTGATACCGAAACCGGGATAAGACCCAACGGATGCCGCGGGCCTAAGATCAATATACTTGGTGAGCGTGGTTGGCAAACTATTTGAGAGAGTCATCCTGAATCGGTTAACTAACGAACTCGAGAGGCGACACATTATCTCCGACAGACAACACGGCTTCAGACCCCAAAGATCCACGATGACGGCGGTTGAGAGCATAGTACGGCTGGTGCAAGCCTCTGAATTCATTCTAGTCTATCTGGTCATGTTGGATGTAAAAAATGCCTTCAACAGTGCCCGATGAGCGGAAAGAATGGAAGCAATGGAGGAGAACCAGATATCAAGCCCAATTCGTATAATAACATCTACATATTTCCTACATAGGAGAATAGTGATAGCGGACCTGGTTCACGTATGCCAGAAGGAGGTAGCGCAAGGGTCGATTCTGGGGACTACATTCTGGAATTTGATGTACGACTAGGTCTTGAGATGTAACTACCCAGAGGGCGGGGTCCCAACGGCTTACGCGGATGAGCTCGACCTAGTAGTAGGAGCGTCGTCTCCTGAAAATTTTCAAGGTAAGATGAGAAGAGTCTGCTCGGCAATAGGCTCAATGATGAAAGAGATGGGTTAGAATTGTCGTACCAGAAGACTGAAGTGATTTGCCTGAAAGGTCCAAGGCAAGTACTAATATAGAAATAAAAGGATAGGCAAATACTTAGGAGTAATGATGGACAATGGTCTAAAATGTTGTCCTCAGGTAAGGAACACCGCAGCTAATATGGCAAGGAAGACTGCTGCCGTGAACAGACTTATGCCAAACGTAGGGGGGCCGAGGCAGGAGAGGAGACACCTATTCAGCTCGGTGGCCCATAACACAGACTTGTACTAGTCCGCCAGGAGAGGAGACACCTATTCAGCTCGGTGGCCCATACTTGGGCCGTAGCACTCAAAATTCGTGAACCAGCTAGTTAGAGCGAAGAGACAGGTGTTACTGCGTGTTTGCTCCGCATATCGCATGGTGTTCGCAAGGGCAGTCCAAGTAATTTTTGGGACGCTCCTCATTGATCTGATGGTGGAGGAAAAGAGGAGATTGCGGCAGCATCGGCAGGGACATCTGCCGGGTGTGAAGAGACAATGTCGCAAAAGGATGATAGGAATATGGCAGATAATATGGGAGGAGTCCGAAGAAGACGCAAACTGGACGAGACAACTTATTCCCGATCTGACAGTTTGGCTGGAATGCGGTCACCGAAGAGTTGATACTGGATGAATCAAATACTCACCCACAACGGTTCTTTTGAGGTATTTAGGAAAAGAATAGGGAAGACAGAATCCATCAGCTGTCGTTCATGCGCAGTTGAGCATATGATCACCAGCTGCAGTCGATGGAATGTTCAAAGACGATAGTTTTGGCGGATTTTTGGCCAACATCTGGAGTCTGCGGGGATGACGGAAGAGATGATGCGAAACGAGCGAAAGTGGGAGGAAGTGTCAGGGGCTATGAGGGAGATCATGAAACTGAAAGAAAATGAAGACCGTAGGTACTAGCAGGGAAACGCCGGACAATAATTGAAAAGTGAGCTGTGCAATGATGTTAAAATGGTAATTCAGTTCCATTGCATTAGCTGACATGAGGGAGGTTTATGACATGACCAAAAATAAGGAGGGAGGTTTAGTGTAATGCTAAAACCATATCTCAAAATTAAAAATATTGACCAACAATTATCAAATAGGATCACCTTTGCCACACGTTGCTGATGAGTAATATTTCAGTAGCAAAGAAACATAAATGGTTCTGGTACCGATATGTAGATGATATTTTGATACATATCTCAAAAGGAAATTGTTTTCAATTCATTCATATTTATTTCAAAATTTAGACCTAAGAATAACATTCGTGTTTGGAACAATGTATCAAGACTTATGATACTACTGGTCTAGCGCATACTTCAGGAGAGATTGAATACTTTTTCCTTTCGTTTTCTTATTGCCCAAGGATAGCTTTATTGATGATATCAAATAGATTATCCTCATTTTATACAGGAGTGACTCACAAAATTATTGAATATTGTAATTTCAAAAATATCATATCTTGATTTTTCAAATGGAACACCCTGTATTTTATTATTCATGTCAACGCATAAAATATTGTGCCATATTTTTGCAGAAGTCCCCTATCTTTATCTTCGATCATTTTCGAAATATTTGATTGTTTGTAAAAGTTTTTGATGAAAATTCTACAAACCGTATCAAACTCATCAACATGCATCATTATTCGCACACAAGTTTTTTTTTCTGTGATGATTGAAGTAGTAAAAAATGAAACCTAAACAAGATGATTCAATTAACGAATGATAAAATCAAGATGATAAAACGTAAATCGAGGTATGTGCTGACATTTTTTTTTATTTGTGCCTTCTGTTAGGTGTCCGGACATATCATATTCTGCATTTTACATAGTGAACTCATCAGTGTTTCCTTATTAATCATTGTTAAAGGGAGGTTTGAACCCAATTTTCTCAATTGACTGCCGTGAAGTTCTCCAAAGAAGAAATGGTTAATATGATTTTTATTCTGGGTGAGTTTGGTAGAAATTCTTTGTTGGTAAGTAGAGTTCATGCACAAAGGTTTCCTGATAATATGGTCTGAAAAACTTCTGATTAGATTTATCGAAACGGGTAATATCGCTTACAAAAAACATGAAAAACCAAAAACTGCTACAGCTGAAGACAACCAGTTATCAGTTTTGTTGACAGTGACAGAGGACCCATATAAAAGCCGAAGAGAGATTTCTCAGTTAAGAAATATAAGTCAAACTTCCGTCCAGAGAATCTTGAAAGTCAATAAATTTCATGCATATCATGTACAGTTTCACTAGGAACTGAACAGTCAATACCATGAAAATCGAATCAATTTTTGCAATTGGGCAAGTGACAAAGTAGCGAAAAATCCAAATATGTTTAGCAGTGTTCTCTTCTCGAACGAGGCAACTTTTCACAAGAATGGGCTTGTTAACAGGCGCAACTTACATTATTACGGGACGGAAAATCCACACCTCATGAGACAAATAGATCACCAGCATCCTTGGTCCTTGAATGTATGGGCCGCTATAGTAGATGGATATCTATTGGGCCGCACTTTTTCGACGGGCACCTCAATAGTGGAATGTATTTAGATTTTCTGCAAAATCATCTATCAATGTTAGTTGCCGATGTACCAGAACATATAAGACAAGATTTGTGGTTTCAATAGGATGGAGCACCGGCACATTACTCACATCAGGTTAGGGAGCATTTGAATCATGTATTTCCAAACAAATGGATAGGACGTGATGGTCCTGTTAGATGGCCAGCTAGGTCTCCGGATCTTACAAGTCTAGATTTTTTCTTGTGTGGTTATATTAAGGGTATCGTTTACCAGATTCCTTCATAACACAGTTGGATATGAGATAGAGAATAATCGACGCCTTTCAGAGTTCAACGGTCTTTCTTTAGAAAGATTGAGTTGTGTCTACTAAGAAACGGGCAACATTTCAAACACTTATTGAAATAGTTCAACACCTTGTAGATCATCTCACCAAAACCAATCTATTAAGTATTTCATACACGACTACCTTAAAATATCTCCATTTCTCTGATCAACTATAACGATTTGTATTAATAAACTCTTCTTTCGCAACCTCTTTTTTATTATTTTAGTTTATTTTTTTTATTTCGAAAATGGTCGAAGATAAAGATAAGGTTACTTCTGCAAAAATATGGCACAATATTTTATGCGTTGACATGAATTATAAAATTCAGGATGTTCCATTTGAAAAAATCAAGATATGATATTTTAAAATTAAAATATTCAATAATTTTTTGAGTCACTCCTGTATAAAATGAGGATAATCCATTTCAATTCATCAATAAAGCTATCCATGGGCAATACCAAAACGAAAGGAAAAAGTATTCATCCTCTTTTCATGAATTTTATGGCATGCGATATTGTGACGAAACTAGTTTTCATGAATTTAGTACGGAAGACATTATGTGAAGAGTTTAGGACGCCAAAAAATCTTCAACAAAGAAGTTATCTTCCATTCTGAAAAATCCTCCCAAGATTTTTTATAGAAAATTGGAACACCCTGTTTACTCCAAAATAAATTGCTGAAGTAGATTTTCACTTTATAAATACAATATCGTTCGAACAAAAATGAAATCTTCAAGATTGTATGAGCTACAAAGCATCGCGCCACTGGTGAATCACCCAGTATAAAAGAATATTGCTAACTTTGTATTACAGTTTTAAACTTATACTTGTCTGATGATGCGGGAAAACTCGATATAGCTATAACGTTGAATAAACTTTTCCATCTTAAATGGTGATATTTTTTACGTATTAATATTCGAAATCTTCATAATTGAAAATTCAAGCTTTTGAATCGCATAACGTGAAAACTTGAATCAGAACACAATTGAAATTAAACATTGAACTTGCTCTTATATTCAATAAGAACGAGAATAAAGGTTTAAATAATATTGAATATTTGATTGGGAAATATTTGAATGAAATGCATTGTAAAAATTCATAAAGTTATTGATGGAAACACAAATACGGAACAAGAGTGAAAAAGAGAAATTAGAGGATGAATAAATTCACTATAAAACACAAAATAAACTTATGTGAAAATAAAAACCACTGCATTAAACTTATGTGAAAATAACAGAAATACCCACATTGAAACTGAATGAAAAAAAAAATAAACGAATAATAAACGAAACCACATTCCCACTTTATCAAATAGTTGATAGTTCGCTGTTTTTCAAACCAAGATATTCTCTGAACTTCCCTGACTCTCGATTCTCGAGGATCCTCACTGATTCTCCGAAGTTCTGCTGAATATCGCCAGATGTAATAAACCCTTATCGATATATTATTATACATACTCTTCTGGCCGCTAGTTCACGGCACTAGATAAAATTCTTTCAGTTTTCTATAAATCTTCACAAGGAATATTGAGTTTTCAACGGAAGATACGAAAAACCTCTGAAAGAATGATTTCATTTGAATCTATTCTATATTATATAGAAATCTATTGCAGGTTGTAGGCGACATCAATAGTTTCATGAGTATTGTTGTTGAATACAGAAATTCTTTATACTTCTGAAAAGACTGCTGGTTGATTTCTTCCCTTTTTTCCTTTAACTTTACCAAATTCCCTCGCGGAGCTTTTTGTATCTACTTGTGCTGCAAATCGAAGTGACTAGATCGGACGTACTAAGTCTTGAAATCCCAATGTAGTTGCAGCAAATTAAAAATTCTGTATGACTAGAGATACTACATACTTCTCTTGCAACTGGACTAGTACGGCAACAAGCGATTATCAAGTGAACTTAACTGTATGATCTCACAAGATCAAGCTTGATGTCAAGTCAAGCTTTTGGGTTGGAAAATCAAGTGAAGTCAAACTTTTGATTCTTCAAAAGCTTGAATTTCAAGTCATGTTTCTCGAGAAAATTTCAAGCTGCTTGACTTGATGAAACCCTTATCTAATTTTTCCGTTTTAGAAAGGAATGACTCAATGTTAGATAAATATAAATTTTGTTTAAAGACTACAATTATGTATAAAAATATTGAATGAAAGTACTTGGCATCATTTGAAAGCTGCTCCTTCATTCTTATTAATAAAAAAATAAGACAATTAAAAAATCAGTTTGAATAAACTTGAATAAACAAATAATCGCAGAGACTAATATCTGTACGCGATGTTAACAACCAAAAAATCTCAATTCTTCATGACCTTAAATTTCAAATTTAACTGAATAAAAATTTTTTCGCTTTCAATTACACTTTCCGATTCTGTTTTGTCCATGTTTTGGTTTAATGTTTCATATTAGGGATTGAAGTCTATGTTCGGGGTTTCCTATCAAAATTTGGGATTTGTTTTGTAAATTATTTTTTGTCTTCGTTTAGGTATTTCACTCACTATTTAATAATATTATGTCACTCACAGTTTTCCTCATCGTCGATTTCGGAGTAGTTTTTAATCATTTCAAAAACAGCAACTCTTCCAGTTTCGAGGATCCACTGCTTCGCACTTTTTCTGAAACTTCTGATATTTCCTGATTTTTTAATTGCTACTGGATTCTTTTTGAGGCACTTGTTGTTTCAAACTGCGATGGTTTATCCCTAGTGAGGTATGGGTGGATTTTCAAAGTAACCAATAGTTTTCCCTCTAAGATGCGTGAGAGTGTTTCTTGAGAAAAAGTTGATAGGGGTCTAGTACTCCCGATAAGCGATATATTTCTGAGCTTGAGAATAGAAGAGGTTTTCAGTGAATAATTTTCAGAATCCATTTTTGAATCGTTTCAATTCTCTTCATGTGGCACTCATAAGCTCCGCCCCAGCCCAATATACCATATGTTATCTGTGATTGAATGAGTGAAAAGTAGAGGATTTGACGGTAAGGAATATCTATATAGTTTTTCATATATCTGAACTTGAATAATAAGCTTCTCAACTTCTTAACTAGAATATTGATATGGTTGTCCCATTTTAGATTTTGATCTATGGTTATACCTAAATATTTGATCTCTTTCGCTTCAGGAATTTGTGTTTTATCATCGATATGAAGTTATCCCAGTTCAGGAGCACCAGACGAATAGGACGTAAATGGTATACATACCATATAAATTTAGTCTTACGAATATTTAATGTTAGTTTGTTGAACTCGAACCATTCTTTCACTTTGAAGAATTCTTCTCTGCTATCTCCTTCAGATCTACCTACGAGTCATATTCATAGAGGAATGCCGTATCATCTGTGAAACTTATGACTTGCCTTTTTTGCGGCATCATCAGCAAACTATTTATATACGTGAGAAAGAGAATTGGGCCGAGGACAGTTCCTTGAGGAACACCAAATGTCACAACCTTTTTTTAACTCCTTCGTCCATCCAAGTCTACTATTTGCTCCCTATCACTTAAATAGCTCTCAATCAAGTCGAATGATTTTCCACGAAATCCATATGGATACAATTTCCGTAGCAGCTTTTTGTGAGAGACGGTATCAAATGCCTTTGCAATATCTACGAAAATGAAAAGCACAGGCTTTTTTTTCAAGACATTTATACACCTTATCAGTCAACTCTATAATGGCATCTTTTGTTGATTTGCCTTCTCTAAAGCCGTATTGGTTTTCTGAAATTATTTTATGTTTATCCAAAAATTTTATGATGCGCAATTTTACAATCTTTTCGATAATTTTAGCTAGGCTCGAGATCAAATATACAGGGATATCCACCGGGACCGTCCGTTAAAAACTTTTTGAGTTCCAATTACAATATCAAGCTGAAATTTTATACGCGGCCATAACTAGCGATTTCCAATTGAAGTGAAATATTTTCGAAGTGATACCATTTCCGGTTATACCGGAAGTGGGTAATCACTTTGTTATTTCAAATGGCAATCTACCTTTTTTATTATACATCTAGAACCGACATTTAAGCAAGGCACAAAATACCCAAGTTGTTGGCACTTATCTGTCAAAACTTTTGTCTGAAGAAGCTACGGTGTTGAAACGCGTTACGAATCGCAATTATTAAGTAAAATTCCTTAAAACACAGTACTCATTTTTATTACTGATAATGGAATTTTACCAAGTGAAAGCCTCCCAAATTCAAATGTTGATTATTTTTGTTATAAACTCGATTTTTGAGGAACATTTAAAAAATTGTAGCTCGTAGATCTTTTGCACTAGAGACACAATTTTTGCTTGGGTGGATAGAAGAAGGATCAAGGAATTTTTAAGCAGTCTACACATGTCAAATGTTTATTGCGTTGTTTTGTATGATTTTTTCAATTTGGCTTTTTCAAACAGCAATAACTCAATTTTTCAAATGGCACGTGCCAATTTTATATCGCCATCAGATGAAGCCATCAGATGAAATTGTATCAGCATGTACTGTACCCATCTCTTATAGTTCCGAAATAATTTGGGAATATATTGAATTTTGATGATTTTGCAAGAACTAACAGAGAATGTTTTGAAATATTTGAATCAAGTAGCTGCTAACTGGACAGGTGCCTACTTGTCACTTCGTTTATTCGAATTTGATATTTCAACAATTGTTGGTAATTTGAAGTGAAAATTTTGAAAAACACCAGATTGATAATAAAATGGCTGATTATTCAAACGAGGATATGTTTAATCTCTTTTTAATTCATGGCGAATGTCAAAAAGTGGTGGATAGAACTTGCAGGCAATTCAATAACCAATTTCCAAATTTGGCGTCTATGAGTAAAACAAAATTTCGAAGGATTAGAAGCAATTTTCTGCAATTTGGAGGAACAAAATACATAGAAACTAGAAAAAACCAATTCTCGAGGACGACGACAATCAAATTAATACGCTAGCGTATTTTCATGCCAATCCACATGCGTCCATTAGTCAGCATCAATAGATATTGGATTGAGTTATACTTCCATTCAAAGGATCCTTAAGAAACATAACATGCACCCGTATTCTTTTATCAGACTACAAAAATTGAAACCAACTGACCTTCCCAAGCGGCTAAATTTCTGTGAAAATTTATTAATTCGGCTTCAAGAAGATGAGACAATTCTGCAAAAAATTATATGGTCTGATGAAGCCAAGATCAATGAAAGTGGAATAACCAACAGGAGAAATTTTTTTGGGCAACAGAAAATCCACATTTCATTGAGGTTATTGATTTCCAAAATAAATTCAGCGTGAACGTTCTTGCAATTTTAATGAATGATTTGTTGGCTTATCACATTTATGAGGAAAATCTTAATGGACAAAGATACCTGGAAATTTTGAGAGGAACATTAGCAAATTTTTTAGATGGATTACCCCTTAACATTCTGAGGGATTGCTATTACCAAATGGATGGTGCACCAGCACATAAAACACGAGCTGTAGATCGGCAGCTAACAGAAATGTTCGAGGATAGATGGTGGGGTAATCAAGGACCAAATTTATGGCCTCCGCGTTCTCCGGACCTGACGCCCCTTGATTTTTATTTATGGGGCAAAATCAAAAGTGAAGTGTATCTTATTTCTGTAAGAAGTAAAGAAGAGTTACTAGAGCGCATTCATAATGCTTTTCGTAATATTGATCCTGAGGAAACTAGGAGGCCAACTCATCATGTTCGTATACGAGCTGTCAAGTGTATCGAGCAAATGGGGCCCATATTGAACATTTATTCAGATCGTAAATTAGTTTTCTCCTATGATGTTTGCTATCATTTATTCGTATTAATGTAATTATCTTCGATGATTGGTTTTCGCTTAGTTCCTACAATTTTTATTCATCCGAATTGTAGAAAATTGCTTCTAATGCTTCGAAATTTTATTTTACTCATAAACGGTAAATTTGGAAATTGGTTATAGAATTGCCTGCAATTTCTACCCACTACTTTTTGACATTCTAAAATGAATTAAAAAAGATTAAATATATTTTCGTTTGAATAACCAGTGGTTTCATTCCAAATGTGTTGTATTTTTTGGATATTTTCAATCTGAAATAACGACAATTCTTGTTGAAATATCAAATTCGAATGAACGAAGTGACAAGTACATTAATTTTAGGCACCTGTCAGGTGAGCGTAGCCAGTTCAGCTACTTGATTCAAATATTTCAAAGCATTCTCTGTTAGTTCTTGCAAAATCATCAAAATCCAATATATTCCCAAATTATTTCGGAACTATAAGAGATGGGTATGGTACAATTCCATTCCAATTCCATACAATTCCATCTGAAAATGACGCTTCATTTGATGGCGATATAAAAATTGGCACGTGCAATTTGAAAAAATGAGTTATAGCTGTTTGAAAAAGGCCAAATTGAAAAATCATACAAAACAACGCAATGAACAATTTGACATGCGTAGAATGCCTAAAAAATCTAGTTTATAACAAAATAATTAAATCAGTCAAAGTTTTGACAGATAAGTGCAACAATCTTGGGTCTATGCCTTGCTTAAATGTCGGTTCTAGATGTATAATAGAAAAGGTAGATTGCCATTTGAAATAACGAAGTGATGACCCACTTCGGTATAACCGGAAATGGTATCACTTCGAAAATATTTCACTCCAATTGGAAATCGCTAGTTATGGCCGCGTATAAAATTTCAGCTTGATATTGTAATTGGAACTTAAAAAGTTTTTAACGGATATCCCCGTATAGGCAGATCATTTTCGATGTTACCTTTACTGCCAGATTCGTGGAGTGGATAGGTTTGATGATACCAATTTTCAATAAATTCGGAAATTTACCTGTTTTGAAGCAGAAAATAATCGAGTGTGCTATTGGGTTTTATATTTCATTTATTGTTTTTTAGAAGACCGCAGATTTATTCCGTCGTAGCCTGCTGCTTTTCTTTCCTTAAGCTCTCCTATGATCTTCTTAACCATTTCATTTGTTGGATGAAGAAAAATTGTATCATCTAAGAAACGATCATTCTCCTTGTATTCATCAGAATGTTCAATTTCGTCTGCATATTCGTGGCGAACTCTACTAAAGTAGAATGCCTGAGCTATCTCTTCTTTTTTTTAGTATATGTCCGTTCTTTCTAACTGCTGAACAACTGACTGTGATTTTGAATTGATATTGTTGCATATATCATTCACATAGTTCCATAGAGCTTTCGTAGAAGAAGCTTGTTTTTGCATATAATTCTGAATATGCAATTTTTTAGTTGCTATTATAAGTTTACTCAACAGACTTCTATAACTGGTATATTTTAATTTAAGTAACTTTCATTTTATATGCTTCGCTCAAACGGTAACGTGATCTCATATTCGAGTTCGTTTTCTTTTCCATCTCCATAATTTCCCTAGTATTCTATGTTTCTGTTTTCCTTCCATTTTCCGATGATTCTGTCAATTTAATTAAGAATTAATTTTGACTCCGATATTATTTCAAGGCGATAGTTGAGGATTTTCAGTGAAAGCTAAGAAATTGAAGGGGTTTTGAAAAAATATCTCCAATAAATGGAGAAAATGTCCTATTATTAAATAAACCTCAAGTGTGAAAAGGGGATTGATAGTTTAGCCGTTAATAATTTGAGGTAAGTAATTGCAACTTTTAAGTCCATGTTGTTTCTCTCTTTTTTTTCGATTTCTCCTAAATTAACAACATTATCCTTATTTAAGTTTTTCTTGTTCTCTTGTTCCTTTTTTTTTCGCTTTTTACTTCAATGAGCCGCGTCTGGTTATTTCAGAGTTGAAATATTGTAATTTTTTTTTGAAATATTGTCATTAGACAGAACAGCAGCATTGAGGGGGTGAAAATTCTTTTCACTTATTGAAGTGGCAGTCTTAGGTCAGACCTCGAAGACAAGGCCACCTAGAACTAGCAACGACCCGTTTAACAGCCCGAGAATATTGAGACGTCGCCTTTGTTTCACCCCCTCAATTCTTTTCAAGATAAGTTTTTTTCCTATTATGTTCGTCAATTAAAGAAAACACCTTGTAAATATATATTAGTTAAATATAGTGGCACTTAATATTAAAGTGTCCATGAAATACTCTAGAATGAATTCAAAGGATTAATTAATCGAGGTGAATGAAATTTATATTAGATTTAACGGCATCTCAAGAACTCATTATGTACATATTCATAATAAATCTCTATTTTTCGGAGTATATATAAAGTATTTACCTTAAGAAGTTCACTAATAAACACAGTGAACAATATAAAGTGGCGGCATTGGCAAACATAGAGACTCTTAAAAAATAAGCATGTCACAGCATCAATTATTCATAGAAGTTAATATAAATGCCAGGCTGTTATCATCAGTTTTGACTAGACGTTTGTCGGTGTGTACGCTCTATTAGAAGGCAAAAAATTGGTTGAGGTATTCGTTTGATACGAAGTTGACTTTGAGAAATTACAGGAATTCAACGAGGTGAGAAATAACCCGTTCTATATATGTTCTTACGTATCCACATAAGTATTTATCTGAGCTAAAACAGAATCAGAAATATTTTCTCACGAGTTTAAAAAAAGTGGTTGCTACCGGGATATCAAGGTAAGGTGAACAGTAAAATATGTGCTACGACTCGTTTTTATCGTCACCAAATTATGCAATCATGGATCACTAGCATGCCAGGTGCTAAAACTTTGATAAATAAAGTCAATTAACTTGTTGGACTACCATGATTGTGTTTAACGAAATCCTTTGTCAATGTCAAACTAATTTACTTCTGATATATGAGTTATAGAATTTTATTCTATGGCGATTATACAAAGTTGTGGAAAAGGTAGTATGAACAAAATCTAACAAGGTCAGGACAGAGAATCAACAAAGTTTCATCTGTAGTAGATTTGTTCGAACGAATCTACTCCTGGGTTAATGATAAGATTGACATCATAGTAGTGGTTTATGGGTATTGCAAAAGCTTCAACTTGGCTTTTGGGTTAGGTTAGAATATTCCTTTGTAAATATCATGATTCAGAATGTCGGCTTTCTCATGTTCGCTATACTGCTCATGATGTATCTAACCTGCTGCAATAATATAAAATAAAATACAAGTGGCTGTTACTTGCTGAAAATCCATTTCAAATGATTATCAAAAGAAATTTTGATTATTTTTATTTTCTGTAATTTTATTTTATTGAACAGGAACCCCGACAGGTGATCCCAATTACAGGGGTTCTCTAACTAGAAACAATAGTAATACAATTTGTAACGAGTTGCCCTCGAAAAACATGTTAACACTATTCAAGCTTATAAATAAAAGGAAAAAGAAAATTAAAATTCTCTACATGAAGCACTACTAAGTCTATGAAACTCGGCACATAACATAACCTAATTGTAATTTCTCAAGTAAGTAAATAAAGTTTTTTTGAAATTGTAAAGGCTCACTGAAAACAAGTCTACATTATTCAGGTGGAAATTGGCAAAACGCATTATTCTCAGAAACACAGAGTTATAATAAAGGGCAGTTCGAGCTTTTGGAATATAGAAAAGTGAAATTCGACGATTATTATACTGGGGAACGTTGAAAAGAAAAAAATTATGAGAGGATAATTGAAATGACAGTTCATAGAACGGTACAAAAATATTCCATCGAAAAGCATCCTTCTATGCTCCAGACTCAAGATATTAAGGTGTTTTAAAAATACATTATCATCACTTGCCGGTCCACATCGATTGATTTGAATTGATTGAGGTTTTTGACAAACTTTCTTTGTACTTTCTCTATTCTATCTATATAAATATAAAAATGGGGAGACCAAATGGGGGTTGCATACTCCAAGCTGCTTCTTACTAGTGTGAAATACAATTTTTTAAGAAAATTCTCGCTTTCGAAGTTCTTCGTTATCCTCAATACGAAACCGAGCATTTTGAAATCTTTAGATACCACATAATCAACGTGAACAGAGAATGAGAGTTTTTCATCAAGCATTATGCCAAGATCTTTGATGCAATTTGTTCTTGCTATATCTAAGCCTCCAAGACTGAATGTTTTTCGTATGCTGTTAGTATTCTTGGTAAAAGTGATATGCTGACATTTGTCAATATTAAGTTTGGAATATCTGGAGGTGCAGAACGTAAACAATCGATCTAAGTCACTTTGAAATGCATCTATATCAGAAAAAGATGCCACACGTCTGTATACTTTGAGATTGTCGGCATATAACTCGTGATCGGTATTCAAAAAGCACTCAGAGATATCATTTATATAAACTAAAAGAGGAGTCGTCCAAGGTGAGACCCTTGCGGCACTCCAGAAGTAACGTTGAAAACGATTGAAGAAATTCCATTCACTACGACAAATTGCAACCTGTTATTTAAATATGAATCCATCCATTTCGTGAGCGATTCGACGAAACCAATGTCTGACAGTATCTGTATTAATGTATCGTGATGCACCTTATCAAAAGCCTTCGCCAAATCAGTGTATATTGCGTCTACTTGAATGCCTTCATCAAAGCACTCTGATGAAAAATTGACATATGGGGCTAGGTTCGTCAATGGTGATCTTCCCCTAAAGAAGCCATGCTGATGTTTGGACAGTCTAGTACTACAGAGGTGAAAAAGTCGTTCCGTCAAAATTGATTCAAAAATTTTACCAAAATGGCGGTAATTTAGGATGGAAATAGGTCTGTAATTGCTTGTTAAACATTGTTTACCATTTTTGAAGACAGGAACAATTTTTGCTAGTTTCCATTTATCCGGAAATATGCTTATTTGCAGTGATTTGTTAAAAATAATTTGAAGAGGAATTCCACGTGATTTTATAAGAATTGGGGGAATTGTGTCAGGACCTGCGCCTTTGGATGGATTCACTTTGGAGATTTCTTTCACAATATCAGTTACCTCCACACGATTCATTGAGATAGATGAGAATGAATTGAGATTTTTTTCATAAATTACTGGTTTCTTTGGATCTTCAAAAACACTGGAGAAGTATTCCCTGAAAGCATTAGCAACTGAATCATTTCCTTTGAATTTGCTATCGCCCAAAAGCATTGCAATGGGTATATTCTCACTCTTTCGACATTCTGAAACGTATGACCTGAATAATTTAGGGTAATCTATAATGCTGTTTTCAACCGATGAAATATAATCATCACGATCTTTTTGAATTGCGATTTTACACTCTTTTCGTAGTTGAACAAGAAGACAGATACAAAATACAAACTGAAGGTAAATCAAATTATACAGCGTGTTCCGAGGAAAACTTTCATCCCCTGTATCTCAAGATTATTGGGTCATGCCCCTCCTCATCTGGTGATGAGAGTAGTGGCTTTGTACAGACTCTATCACCTTTCCTCCAGCGCCTTTCTGTCTGAAATCGAGGACAACGAGTTGCTGAGTATGAGGTCTGACATAGCAATGCTTGAAACCAACATGGATCGACCATTTCGGATCATCATTCCCGGTAGACAGGAGTGGGCCAGCTCCAAGGACCGTCTGCTTGAGGGTCCCTGTTGGTACACGGACGGCTCAAAAAGTACAGGAGGTGTTGGAGCTGGTGTCCACGTCGAGGTGCTGCCAAGGAACAGTCGATCTGTCTTGGCAGGCTTGCAACTATTTCTTAAGCAGAAATATTCGACATTGACCATTGTGCTAACCTCTTGCTTGAAATGGGATTAACAAATAGTTCAATTAAAATCATCACCGATAACCAAGCTGCACTGAAGGCATTGGCATTCGATACATGTACGTTATTTACATTATGCTGCAAGAATGTCGCTCCACTCTTGACAAACTAAGAGAACGGAGCAGGATCCATCTGAAATGGGTACCTGGACACTCGGGCATTGAAGGGAATGAGAAGGCGGACTCATTGGCCGCCCGAAGATCAGTCTTGAGATTCCTCGGAACGAAGTCTAGGCTCGAAATTCCCCTGGAGACTGCAAGGATGGAAAATAACCGATGGTTGGACCTGAGGGTACGAGAGCACTAGATGAGTCTCTCCGGTTTCAGACACGCTTTTTGTTATGCGCGCTTCCCAGGTATAGGCGAACCTGTTACACCACATGAGTAAGCGCCTGGGAAGAATTGAGTAGTCAGTTTACTTGCTTCTTGAAGAAGCCCAAATTGTGGGATGTTGGGAAGATGTTGGACGGAAGCGAGTTCCACAGCTCACCGGCCCTGTAAACGAAAGAATTCTTATAGAGAGAGGTTTGAGGGGTCGTTAAATGTACCGCCATATTATGGGAGCTCTTTGACACACTAGTGTTGGGGCACACAAAACATGAGTTTTCCCGGAACAAGGTATTTCAGCTCCTTGGAGCATCTTCCGTGAAAGTATCTGTAAAACAGAGAGAGGTCAGAAACTTGTCTTCTAAGAGCCAGCGGTTGGAGATTGCAGGTAATCTCCGGGTGGTCGATGAGGCGCATAGCCCGTTTTTGCACACTATCCAACATCCACAACTAATGTTTGGGGGCAAATCGCCATACATGGGAACAATATTCCAAAGCAGGTCGAATCTGCGCCTTATATAGAAGCAACAGCTGAGATGACGTGAAGTATCGCTTGGCTCTGAAAAGAAAACTAAGTTTAGCTGATTCCGACTTAGCTATTGCTAATACATGTTCATGCCAGTAAACCCGGAGTAGGCTGTTATTTCTAGAATCTTTGGATGCAATTTGTAGGCCTTACATCATTAGAGGAAGTTCTACAGCGGATACCTTACTAGAAAACGTAGTTGCTTGCGTCTTGCTCGCGTTGAAGCTCATCAGGATCAACTGACCCCACTCAGATATCCTCTATAAGTCAGAGATTAAGATATTAATTTGTTGACATCTCTGTGACTAAGATTCAGCAGCTGTAATCGGCCGCAGACTTCTGAAATACGAAACCAGGGTACAATTGTCTGCAAAACCGATGATCTTGTTCTCAGTAGATGACAGAAGATCGTTTGTCTGCAACTGACAAAAGGTTGGCGGAAGAATGGATCCCTGAGGTACTTTTGCTTGCAACTGGAAACAATCAAAGGTTATACCGTCGACCACAATTTGTATTGGTCTATTTGAAAGAAAGCTTCTTATCCGACCCCGCAATTTTTCGGGAAGCCCATATGCAGGAAGTTTATTCAACAAGGCTGCATGCCATACCGTACCGAAGGCTTCAAAGATATCGAGGGCTATGGCTCTAGATTTCCATGCTTTCCATCGTTGATGTACAAACGTCAGTGACGTAGGCGAGCAGATATCCTGTCGATCTTTGCATACGATAACCATACTGAGGAGTCGCACCTACAAATATAGCCGCAGAGCATATCACTGAAGTCAGACTTGAAGAAGATATCAATACGAACAAAACGCAATCAACAACGTTCTCAAGAATAGTAACTGTTGGAGAACCTCTTTTAATTGCCTTAGAAAAAAACATGCATCTACTCGACGGCACAGAGTTTCCTGGCACCATCATGAGTCAGCTATTGCCAAATCTTGTTCTGCTTAACTCAGGGCTCAGCAGTACATCACAACTGATACGTTTATACAAAGCACAGTGCGACCTGATTGGTAAAAGTGTTTTCATGTGTGGAGCTTGGATAACGTCTAGAAGACGGAGATCAGCTGTGATCTCCATCCTCTCGATCAAAAGTAGCAGATTGCTGATCTTTTTCTTTTTATTAGGTACTTCCATAGCAAATGCTCTGAGGGAATTGAGTGATTGGATCAGGCCAGAAAAACCAGGTTTGCGGTGAATGGTCCTACTAACGTACCTCTCTATAAAATTTCTTTTGTTCACATGGCTAGTGTACTGTGTAATCCGTTTCCATCGACCATCTTTTCGATAAGTTACCATTTTACCCTCTTCAAAAAGCGAGTGAACACACACATTAGATCATCTTGGACGACCACAGCAATGACATGACAGACACCACCTCTTTCCAGGAGATGATAATAAAAAAAGAAGTCATATTTCTGACAATTGTCCTCAACTCAATGAATACATTTTTTCAAGTGAGAACTACAGGTCGTTATAAGCATATTTTAATGATATATTCATTAATGAAACTTAACAGAACTTTCGTCGTTTTATTCAACCCCATACTGTTTTTCAACCATTAATTCCAAGACCCTAAGAAAACCAGAATAGAGCAAGAAAATCTTAATAAACGATGTTATTTTATCGGTGTCGTTCTCTCATTACAATCAGAATCATTCATTTCAGAGATGTCGTATTCATTCGGCCTAGGTTTGTAGCAGGGATCGACGAAACAATAAAATATAATTACGTTTCACTTATCATTCATTCATCTGTCGGTACGGAAGAGCAGCATAGGCGCTGAATAAAGCGTTTCACTGTTTAGCCATTTTCTATTCATCACTATTCATTTCGTTCGCATTTTCCCATTCGGGAGACATTCATCTTCTCGCCGGTTCTTCTCTTCTCCCTTGGTCTCTGGCCCCTCCTAATTTATAATTCTCCTTTGTAAACACGACCCGAACAGAGAACTTCATTCAAATCTCTAGAAGTTTAGATGGCGATAATAATTAATAACCCTTTTTCGGCGAGTGTCTTGAATTGGGAAAAGGGATATATGTAGCGTGAATTTTGCTCTGAAAGTTTTTTTAGCGAACGCGAGTTTGCGACATGGAAACTGTTCAGCAGCTGACAACACAGAATAACAATTAATGAACGAAGAAATTAATGATGCAATGATAGTTTTCATAATGTATCTTTTAAGGCCGCTATACTATCAGCGATATCTCCGCGTCAATGTGTTAGGTGGATTAAATACACATTCATCAATATCAATTAAAAGTTGATTACTTAGCTGAAAACACTTTCTCGATGAGATACCTAGATAATCTATGTTTAATGGCTTCTTAATGCAAAATTACAAGAACTACGTTCACTTTCAAACTTCTGGTAGGCACTCAGTCCTTACCTCGACAAAATAAGTGTCAACTGGTGCTCCAAATAGAAGTACCCAGGCTCTAGTTCATTAATATTTTCAGATATTTAGTTGGTACAAAAACTTGATTGTTATAAGCATGCTTTCAATGTTGAACCAAGGTTTGTGAATTTGATAGATTCATTTTCTTCCCTAGAATTGTTCCAATTCAATAACATAAGCAATAAGAATGACAACATTTTAGATTTAATATTGAGTAATACCTATACGGTTAAAAATCTGAAGTCTACTCACTGACACTAAATATTTTCTAAATTTCAAAAATCCGACTCTAATAAAATAAACCAAAATATCAATGTTATTCAGTAGTAAAGCAACTGAATAACAATGATGTAAATTTAGATCTACAGTTTTTGACGAATACTTATCAGAAATTATAGATGAACGTGTTCCTAAAACTAGAATAAGAAACCAATTTCCTCTTTATTACTCGCATGAAACAATTAGGCTGATAAAACGTAAGATTAAACTCCATACGAGGTGGAAAATTTATGGCGGCCTAAGTGATTTTCTCGAATTCAGGCAACTTCGAACAAAGTCGAAAGAACTCATAAAATTAGAATTCATAAAATACACTGCTTTGGTTCAGGCTGAGGTTTCGGTGAGTCCGGGGAAGCTTTTCAGTTTTATTTCAACTAAGGTAGAAATAAAAATTTTCCAGACTCGATAACATATAACGAAAACGGTAGATCTGGAGGCGAAATATATGAATTGTTCGCGGAATATTGTTTGTTTTTCCTTTAACGTGCTCTATTTCTGCCTTTCGGCTAATGACACGCCAGGGATTTTGTCACCTCACTAGCCCGCGAATTTTTGCCGAACCCCTCTCGTGTCGAGGGAAGGGATCTTTAATGTCCAACACATCTCTGTTAGACAGGACCGACCTCTTTACATCTCCTCTGAAAGATGGACACTCAAACGATTCCCAGAATCCGAAAAATCGCACCGACTTTGTGGAGATTGAACCCAGGTAACTCTGCGTAGGAGACGAGCATCATATCCCATACGCCACCGAGCCAGCTTCGCGGAATATTTCAAGAATGTATATGCACCGCCTTCCATTATTACAGTTAACCCTGTTTCTGATAAAGTAAAAGTTAACTGCTCGCATGTTCTAAGTGAAACTCAATTTTCTTTTGACGAAGTAGGAAGAGAACTCGAAAATCTAGTTACCAAGAAGGATGCAGGATCCGATCGCATTCCATCTAGTTTTGTAGAAGCATGTGCGTCATCACTGAAGACTCCTCTTACTCTCATTTATAATTGATCACTTCACTTGGGTGTATTTCCAGACAAATGAAAGGTTGCTAGCATTATACCCATTCATAAAAACGGAAATAAAAATTTGGTCAATAACTACAGACCCATCAGCAAAGGTCTTCGAGTCCCTCGTTTTTCCTCTTTTATTCAATCTCGTGAAAGTGCAAATTATACCTGAACAACATGGTTTTTTCAAAGACAGATCAGTTGAAACAAATTCAATGAACTTTGTAGAATTTTTGCATGAGTCTCTCGATCATCGCATTCAAGTTGACACAATCTATACTGACTTTAGCAAGGCATTCGATAAGTTGAGTATAGATCATCAGGTTAAGGCTCTTGCTGAAGCAGGCGTTGTTAATCCCATACTTCAATGGTTCAGCTCATTTTTGTCGAATAGATCGCAGTACGTTGCTGTTGAGGGTTTCAAATCTGAGTCTTTTCTCACAACTTCAGGAGTTCCCCAGGGATCCCATCTGAGCCCCTTACTCTTTTTGATTTACATAAACAAAATAACCAACTGTTTCGTAAACTCTCTTTTGGGTGACCACTTTTTGTTGAAGATTCAAGAGCATCCTAAACTGTACTATAATGTCTTTAAGTATTAAGTTTTTTGGTGAGTAGTTTTGACACAATATTGTTTTTTCTGTAAAAATTCAGGAAAATAGGCTGTCACATCATCGCATGCTCTTTCGGCAAGAATGGATGAATCCTTTTTTCCTTTCGTTTTCTTATTGCCCTAGAATAGCTTCATTCATGAATTGAAATAGATAATCCTCATTTTATAAAGGAGTGACTCAAAAGAATTATTGAATATTGTAATTTTAAAAATATCATATCATGATTTTTTAAATGGAACGCATAAAATATTGTGCCATATTTTTGAAGAAGTAACCTTATCGATCATTTTCGAAATATTAGATTATTTGTAAAAATTTTTGATGAAAATTCTACAAACCGTATCAAACTCATCAACATGCATCATTATTCGCAAAGGAGTTTTTTTTTCTGTAATGATTCAAGTAGTAAAAATGAAACCTAAACAAGATAATTCGAGGTATGTGTTGAAAATTTTTCTATTTGTGCCTTCTGTCAAGTGTCCGGACATATTCTGCATTTTACATGGTGAACTTACCAGTGTTTCGTTATTAAACAGTAATGAAGTGAGGTTTGAACCCAAGTTTCTCAATTGACTGCCATGAAATTCTCTAAGGAAAAAATGGTTGATATGATTTTTATTCTGGGTGAGTGTGTAGAAATTCTTTGTTGGCAAGTAGTGTTAATTCACAAAGGTTTCCTGATAAGAGGCATCCTGTTGCAAGATGCTTTGAAAAATTTCTACTTAGATTTATCGAAACGAGTAATATCGCTCACAAAAAACTTGAAAAACCAAAAACTGCTACAGCTGAAGACAACCAGTTATCAGTTCTGTTGACAGTGACAGAGGACCCATATAAAAGCCAAAGAGAGATTTCTCAGTTAACAGATATAAGTCAAACTTCCGTCCGGGGAATGTTGAAAGTGAATGAATTTCATGCTTATTATGTACAGCTTTACCAGAAACTGAACAATCAAGACTATGAAAATCGAATCACTTTTGCAATTGGGCAAGTGACAAAGTAGCGGAAAATCCAAATATGCTTAGCAGAGTTCTTGTCTGGGACGAGACAACTTTCCACAAGAATAGGCTTATTAACAGGCACCATTTTCATTATTACGCCACGGAGAATCCACACCTCATGAGACAAATAGATCACCAGCATCGTTGGTCCTTGAATGTATGGGCCGCTATAGTAGATGGATATCTAATTGGGCCGCACTTTTTCGGCGGGCACCTCAATAGTGAAAAGTATTTAGATTTTCTGCAAAGTCATCTACCAATGTTACTTGCCGATGTACCAGAGCATATCAGACAAGATGTGTGGTTTCAACAGCATTGAGCACCGGCACATTACTCACATCAGGTTAGGGAGCATTTGAATAACGTATTTCCAAACACATAGATAGGACGTAGTGGTCCTGTTAGATGGCCATCTAGGTTTCCGGACCTTACAAGTCTTGATTTTTTCTTGTGGGGTTGTATTGAGCGGTTCGTTTACCAGGATCTTTCTACAACACAGTTGGATATGAGACAGAGAATAGTCGACGCCTTACAGTCAGTTAATCCGCAAATGTCGTCGAGAGTTCAACGGTCTTTCCTCAGAAGGATTGAGTTGTGTCTAGAAAGGAACGGGCAACATTTCGAACACTTATTGAAATAGTTCAACACCTTGTAGATCATCTCACCAAAAACCAATCTATTACGTATTTCATACACTACCTTGAAATATCTCCATTTTTCTGATCAAGTGTAATGATATGTCTTTCGCAACCTCTGATTTTATTATCTTAATTTTTTATTTCGAAAATGCTCGAAGATAAAGATAAGGTTACTTCTGCAAGAATATGACACCATATAATATTTTATGCGTTGTTCCATTTGAAAAAATCAAAATATGATATTTTCAAAATTACAATATTCAATAATTTTTTGTCACTCCTGCATAAAATGAGGATAATCTATTTCAATTTGTCAATAAAGTTATCCTTGGGCAATAAGAAAACGAAAGGAAAAAGTATTCATCCTCTCTGGCAGAAGGAGCATACGATGATGTGAAAGACTATTTTCATGAATTTTACGGAAAAACAAATATCATGACGAAACTACTCACTAAAAAGACTTATTACTTGAAGCCATTATAGCAGAGTTTGGGACGCTCTTGAACCTTAAAAAAAAGTGGCCTACCAATCTGAAAATACCTTCGAAGATTCCCTTATAGAAAATTAGGACACCCTGTTTACTTCGAAATAAATTGCTGAAGTAGATTTTTACTTTCTAAATACAATACCGTTCGAACAAAAATGAAATATTCAAGAGTGTACGAGCTACAGAGCATCACGCCACTGGTGAATCACCCAGTGTATATTATTATTATAATAACATGAGGAAATACCTTCTTCAATAACGATATCAATCTGTACTAGCATTTCTTCAATGAACATCAGGTTCACAGGGTTGTTCAATTTTATATGAAAATATCGTTTTGTAATGTGAACACCCTGTGACGAAAATTTTACTGGGAAAAATTATCAATTGCTATAGATAATCGAATGTTGTAATTGTAATATTCTTACAATGTGCTACTTGACCGATATTTCCTATGATTATTTTGTAAGTAGGCGATAGTTAGGGTAGGGGTTGATATGACTAAAAGTTGGCATGAGCAATGGCCACAATCAAGCCATTTTTCACAAATTTTCGATGATACACAGTGTGTTTCAACAACGGAAGGAATGATTTTGGCGAAATTAGCTGAAACACATCAATTTTTGATTGAAGAGGGTCCAATTTCTAAGTTGATTTAGGATAGCAGAATCAACCCACTACCCCAGCAGCCCGTTAATCAAGACTTATTATAGTGAAAGTGGGTCTGATATATCTTACATGCTCCGTAACAACTCAGAAATTGCTCCTCCTCCAATAAAAAATTTACGCGTTTCATCTTTTTCTGCCTAAATCAGACCAACTTAAAATAAATGGTAAATTATCATTGGAACACACTATATACATGTTACAGAAATCTTACGGTGAATTGACTTTATCGATAACACGTGAGTGGTACAGTGCATTGAACAGCGGCCGAGATGTGGTGGATGATTTGCTACGATCTGGTCATCAACATCTTCAACTGATGTTTACATCGATGAAATGATGGCAATGGTAATTAAAAATCGCCATCTAAGTTCGAGAGAGATAGGCAATGACCCTTTGTGTCTCACGAATCAATTCGTACCATTTTAATCAATTGTTTGGGCTTGAAACGCGTTGCCGTTCGACTAGTTCCATAAGACCTGAATTTTCTTCAAAATTGAATTGCGTAAAGGTTGCTGAGGATGTGCCAGAACGAGTCAATTCCAATCCCATATTCACAGAACGCATTGTAATTAGTGGTGATACATGCAGACTAGTCGACAAGCTTCGGAATGGTGATAATCATGGTTTTCTGCACTTGGAATTTTTACCAGAAAGTCAGACGGTAAAGTAGGAATGCCAATTCGTCGAAAAAGGCCAGATTTGTGAAGATAAAACTCATCGATTGCGCACCAAGATAATGCACTATCTCACAATTCTTTCATTGTGAATGAATTTCTAACCAAACACTCAACAAATACCATCGAACAACGACCGTATTCACCTGATATGGCTCCGGTGGACATTTTCTATTTCCAAAACTAAAATTACTAGTTCGAGGTACCCGTTTTGAAAAAATATCAGGATGGGTTCACAGAGCTGAAATGCGTCAAGGATTCGGGATCCCGAGATCAAATCCCCCAGTAGCAGCTGAACTGCGTTGATTATTTTCAAAATAATAAAACTCAAATATTATATAAAATTTATGTTCTTCCTCCGATAAACGAACACTGTATAGAAAATGAAGGTTATTGTGACTTCTCACTAATGGTTTCACACAACAATAGCCTTTGAATTGAATTATTTAATCCCTGAACCATTCCAATTTAAAAGGAATGAAACTTATTAATTCTCAAACCTTGTAGAATCCTTCTTAACAAATTGTCCTATTTGACGACAAAAAGCTTTGATAATTCAGGAGAAATTTCGTCTTTTAGTTCTGAATATTTCAGATCAATCAACCTAGCAATCAAAATTCTTTGTTTTCTGTAAGACTTGAGTACTGGTTTAAAAAATAATTTTTCCTGATGAAAACCTGATGAAATTTAATGATTCAACGAAATTACAGTATAGAATCATTATAGATCTAAATTTTTGAATTGTGGAGGCCGTTACTTGATGTAGATCAGAAATATTGAATCTGTTGGACGTTTGCATTGAACAAAATTATTTTTCTTTCAACAACATCTATTACAGTAGTGAAAATGGTTTGATCATGGGAAATCCTTTGAGTCCATTTTTAGCAGAGATTTTTATGAATAATATTGAACAGAAAATTCATACACATCCACTCATTTCCAAATTTCTTTATTGGTATAGATATGTTGACGACATCTTAGTATGTTTCATTGGAACTACTCGTCAATTAGACTTATTTCTTAATTTCATTAATTCCATCCATTTGAACATTAACTTCACGATAGAAATTGAACAGAACGATTCCATTAATTTTTGGACTTAAAAATCACTAAACAAAATAATAATCATGTTTTTCGGTCTTTCGTAAACCAACACATACTGATACAATTATACATAACTACTCATTACATCCAATTCAATACAAAGTTGCAGCTTTAAACAGCATGGTACATCGGTTACTCAATTTACCTTTATCAGTAGAAGATTATAATAAAGAGTTAAACATCATCAAACAGATAGCCATTAATAATTCATATAATCCGGATATGATAGATCTAATCATTCGTGAAAACCGTATCAGAAAGCAATAAATGAAGTATATCCTATTCATAAAGACTATAAAATATTCAACAGTTTAACATTCTGCGGTTCTGCAAGTACAAATATTAAATCCTTTCTCGTCAAACAAAATCTTAATATAACTTTCAAAACTTCTAATAACTTAGGTAAACATATTGAAAATAATAAATCTCGTGTTGAAAAATCAAGTAAATCAGGAATCTATAAACTCAATTGCGGTTCTTGTGATAAAATTTATATCAGTAGGACCTATAGGAGTTTTGGCATGAGAGCATCTGAACATAAACGTAGCTTCGATAAAAATAAATCTGATTCAAATTATTCAAACCACCTAATAAAAGAAAACCATTCATTCAATAAAAACTTTGACATATGACATATAAAATCAAAAGTTCAAAATAAGATCTCCTAGAAGCATTAGAAATAAATAGATACAAACATTCGGACAAGCTTTTGAATGAACAGGTAGATGTGAATTACTCACCCCTACTCAACTTGTTTAATTAGTTTTTATTACCTTTCATACTAACTGTACAATGGCTGGGTGTGGATTTTCCTGTTATTCATCCAACTTGTTCTACGATTTGTTTATAATACCATACTCTTCATTCTGTTTGTCATTCTTGATAAAGCTGCTGTGTCAGCGAAACGTCGTCGAATTTTTTCAAATAAAGTGTAGATTAAAGTTAAACCTTGTGTTTTTTATCTCATTTATAGATCTAAATGACTGTCCAATATTAAACGGTTAGTGATCAACAAGAATAGGAAATAGGAAGCACCCTTCTCTTTACAATTAACTTTCCATGCCTAGAAAATCGGAACTGGAATATACTCAAACAATATGGAAGTACAATACATGAAATTTACCAAAGTAGGTGGTAAGAGTGAAACAATTTTCATTGGTTGCTCTCCGAATTAATGACCTGACAATGCAAAAAATGAAAAACACTCTCGCGCATTAGTTTTTCGACCCTCTCATCCGCTTTCATTCGGAAAACGACACGTTGAGGGATGGCCTTGTATAAAAGAATAGAATACAAACTAAAAGAATTGCCAGTTTCAGCTTTCGGCGCGAGAGGAATTGCCCGGGGACCCGAGGAAGTCCTCAATGCGGAATCATCATTTCTCTTCGTCCCCAGAACAAGTAACTGCACTTAGTCATAGTCGAACGTTGACCGAAAAATACTACGAGGAAAATAAATGTTGCAAAAATTCCTCTCTCCACTTTTTAAACTTTCGTCAATAGAAGACCATTTGTTACAAGAACGGAGATTCATGGCTCTCATTAATAACTGCATGAAAAAAAATAGTAATATCCACTAGAACTCTTTGATAGATGCTCCAATTCGTAACTGAAGTTTAATTTCCAACGGTTAGAAAGAATAGTGCCGAAATATATCTTCTGTAATTTTTTCAATCAGGGAAAACCCCATAAATGAATTTCTCTTCAGACTGTTTGAGAGCAAGCATTTCTCACTGAACTATCTAGTTACCAATCATCTGAAGATATTTTCTTCCATAATTTCTTCAAGTTGGAACATTCTTCAACTGTTCCGCAACATTTGCACTAAATAAATTTTCGATAATATGTATGGAATTCTCGCTTAACACTTGGTGAAACATAATGAATAAATGCCTGGTTTCCCACTTGGCAAAAGTTTCACAAATATTTAGTAAAATACTCGACATATGTTTCGGGTTGTTAGCCCATTATCAAGAGTGATACAATACACTGGTCTACAATGGTTTTGTTGCCCTAGATATGAAAATGATTTTGGGTCTATTTATGCACACAATTCGTGAAACTATCAATGATTTTGTAGGATTTGCTCTGATTTCTTTTTAAATCTTTATTTTCATTTTACATAACAAAAATCGTAAAACAAGAAACAAAATAACAGATATATTTATAATGTTATAATGAGTTATGTTTTGAGAAATTCGGATACATCGAAGTAAATAAAGAGGAAAATGTCGAAAATATATTTCATATTTCCATAAAACGCCTTTTATGAGCTTTTCTTCTATAATTTTTCAGGGGACAATCTCTTTTCAAAGACCAGCAGTAATCTGTCATCATGTGACAATCCCATCGACCTTGATACCTTTCTTCCATCACTTTTAGATCTTGATGAAACCGCTCTCCCTGTTCCTCACTATAATTTCCTAAATTATCCGGAAATTTATCTAGATGATTGCGGAGATAGTGTAACTTAATACTCATATTTGCTCCTAAAGTCTGAAAGTTTGTCAGCATATTTTGCACAATTTCTTCATAATTTGCTGCTTTATGGTTATCTAGGAAATTTTCGACAACCAACACAAAACTTTTCCAAGCTTTACTTTCCGGAACAGTCATAACTTTGATAAAATCTGAGTCTTTCATCAATTGCCGTATTTGAGGACCATCAAATATTCCACCTTTCAATTTTTCCATACTAAGCTTCGGAAATTTTCTGCAAATGTAATTAAAACAATTTCCGTCTTTGTTCAACGCTTTTACAAATTGCTTAATCATACCTAACTTAATATGTAATGGTGGAAGTATGATTTTGTCTCTGCTCACCAGCAGCTCCTTATTACGTTGGCTTTACCGACAGTTAAAGAATTTCTTACAGGCCAAACATCTTGTTCCCAATGAAGTTGCTTTGCTCTACTATTCTACATACAAATAAAGCAAGGGTATTTTGTATATCCACTTTGTTGGCCAAGTAAAAAATTAACCATTCTTAAATCCACACAGATCGGCCATTGATGCTCAGAGTATTTAATTTTCTCTAAAACTAATTTTACATTTTCATATTCTTCTTTGAGTTTCGTTGAATGGGCAATTGGAATTGATGCAAATTTATTTCTATTGTGCAATAAGACGCATTTTAAACTTCTTTTGCAACTATCAATAAAAAGGCGCCATTCAGTAGATTTGTACTCTTTTAAACCCATGTCTTTAAGCAGCTTCGCGATATCATTACAATACACTAATCCTTCATTTTCACTAAAAAATTGTAATAACTCTTTTTCTCGCGTTCTGTATGTTGTAATTGTTACTATTGGTGCCAATAAATTTTTTTCTTTCAATCTTGAGGCTAACAGTTCTGATCCTTGTTTTGATAAATTGAGATCACGTATTAAATCACTGAGTTCATTTTGAGAAAATAACTTTGGCGTAGATGTTTCACCTTCCCATTCACTTCCACTAGTAGATGGTCCTGATTTCTGTGAATTTGGTAACATCATTGTTTCTGAGGGTATGCGAATTACTTTTGAAATGTATATGGGCCGAGGAGATTTTCACTGTATAGAACCGGACATTTCGTAGACTGTAAGTCTGGGTATCTCCACGTTTGATTTCGATTAAAACCTTTAACATCTACTACGCAAAAGTAACAATCATCTAAATGATTCGTAGGCTCCATCCAGATCATAGGAATACCAAAGTCTAATCCAGAACGTTCACCTTTTTTCCACAACCGTAAAGACTCAACACAGGACTTACAAACTTTATTAGGAACCCATGGTTTACCTAATTTGTCCATTTTGAAACCAAAATATTCAACATAAGTCTCCTTGACAAAGTCTGTGATAACCTCATTTTTTTACGTAATTCCGATTAGGGGAATGGGTTTTTCGTTTTTCAAAAATTTATTTAAATGATTGGTTTCCCACTTGGCAAAAGTTTCACAAATATTCATAAAAATACTCGGTATATATTTCGGGTTGTTTTAGCCCAATATCAAGAGTAGTACAACACTAAATTCAAAATGAGTGATTTCACTTATGTATAACGGCATTCACAACAGGAGGAAAATTGAAGTCTAGTTGGTCGTTGCAAATTGGCTGGTTTTTCCTAGGAACGGACGTAATTTCAATAATCTCCAAGATGTCCATCCTTTTTCTTTTATTACCTGGATGCTTGAGTTCGATATTCTCGAAATCTGTGAAATGATTTTTGTTGATGCAGTGGTCCGAATAACCCGTAGAATTTTCATTTTGGAGAATAGATCTTCAATGTTCTTCAGGGTTTATGTGACAAGGTTCACTTGTGGATAAGACATTGCGAATATTATCATATTTCCGTTCAATCTCCCTTATAGATGCCTTCTGTTTCTTAACATTCATAGCTAAACGAAAGAAGAATTCATTTCACAAAGCTAAACTTTTTACAGATTCAGCACCAGGCGCATTATATGCCTACTATGAGACAAATTTTCCATGTTCGGTGACGAACTTCTCGGTAACACCTCGTATATCTGCTCTAGTTAAGAGGAACAACCAATTTTTCACAGTTGCTAGCGTGTGTGCTATAAGTTTTTTTTCGTTTTCGGATAGAACTGTTGGATGTCTACGACTTTCATCATATCCACTAATTTGGTACATTAACGTTTCATATTTTTCAGCAGTCCCTTTTTTTGATAACTGATTTTAACTTCGATTTTACCTATTATAGGTAAACCATCTAATTGTTGATATATTTTACTACTGAACCTGAAATAACTTTTTTGGAGACATAGTTTCACAGCTGACATCCGTTTCTTTTATATGAGTGGGGCTTAATGTACTATTGGATTCAAGTTGTTGATTAATTGTGGCTTTGACATGACGGCTGGGTGTTAAGGATTTAGATCAATTATATCAAAGGATACTAATTTAGCATTTATCTGAATTTTTAGAGATCTCAAGAGATTGGTTAATTCTATAGAGTGTTTGCATTGAGTAAATTGGATTGTGTTGCATCAAACGTGGAATTATGTTGTTCGAATATCAACATCATTTAGTATCTGGAGCACTTACTTATGAAACAATAGGTCTCATGGGACAATCTACCTTGTAAATTTTGTGTAATGAAGATAAAATTGGAGCTTTCGCATTCATAACAGTCAATTTCAACCCATTTATTGCAAAAAGATTCCATATAAATTTGATTGTGTGTGTTTTCTGCAATAGAAACCCTCTATAATCGTATAATTCGTATTGTTTTTGGTTGAAATCCCTAAGAATGTCAAAACGATATTTACAGCTATATTCATATTCACAATTCTGGTACTGAACGGGTTTCTAGCAGAACCCGTAAAATTTTTATTTTGAGAATAGATTTTTTATGTTCTTCAGGGTTTATGTCACAAGGTTCACTTGTGGATAGGACATTGCGAATATTATCATATTTCTGTTCAATCACCCTTACAAATGCCTTCTGATTTTTAATATTCATAGCTAAATGAAATGAAAATTCATTTCACAAAGCTAAACTTTTTACAGATTTAGCACTAGGCGCATTATATGCCTCCTATGATACAAATGTTCCATGTTCGGTGACGAACTTCACGACAACATCTCGTATATCTGCTCTAGCCGAGAGGAACACTCAATTTTTCACAGTTGTTAGCGTGTGTGCTATTAGTTGTTTTTCGTCTTTGGATAGATCTGTTGGATGTCTAGGACTTTCTTCATATCTACAAATTTGGTACATTAACGTTTCATATTTTTCAGCAGTTGCTTTTTTAGATAACTGATTTTAACTTCGATTTTACCTATTATATGGTTTCTTTAGTATATGAATTGGGACCTAGCATTTTCTTTTTGTACCTTCTTATCATTTTAGCCTAATAGTATGAAATATTAAGAGCGAAGAAACACCTTAAGCACAGCGAAATGCTCCTAGTAGCAATATAAACATAACCTCATTTTTTACGTAATTCCGATTAGGGGAGTGGGTTTTTCGATTTTCAAAAAAATTATTTAAATGATTGGTTTCTCACTTGGCAAAAGCTTCACAAATATTTATTAAAATACTCGATATATATCGGGTTGTTGTAGCCCATTATCAAGAGTAATACAATACTAAATTCAAAATGAGTGGTTTCCTTATGTATAAGGGCATTCACAGCAGGAGGAAAATTGAAGTCTAGTTGGTCAATGCAAATTGGCGGACGTAATTTCAATAATCTCCAAGATGTCCATCCTTTTTCTTTTATTATCTGGATGCATGAGTTCGATATTCTCGAAATCTGTGAAATGATTTTTGTTGACGCAGTGGTCCGAAAAGCCCGCAGAATTTTTATTTTGAGAATAGATCTTTTATGTTCTTCAAGTTTCATGTGACAAGGTTAACTTGTGGATAAGACATTACGAATATTATCATATTTTTGTTCAATCTCCCTTACAGATGCCTTCTGATTTTCAATATTCATAGCTATATGAAATGAGAATTCATTTCACAAAGTTAAACTTTTTACAGATTCAGCACCAGACGCATTTTATGCCTACTATGATAAAAATTTTCCATGTTCGGTGACGAACTTCTCGGTAACACCTCGTATATCTGCTCTAGTCAAGAGGAACAACCAATTTTTCACAGTTGCTAGCGTGTGTGCTATTAGTTGTTTTTCGTTTTCGGATAGAACTGTTGGATGTCTAGGACTTTCATCATATCCACTAATTTGGTACATTAACATATTTTACCTTTTTAGATTATATGATTTTACCTATTATATTTTTTTAGTATATGAATTGGGACCTAGCACTTTCTTTTTGTGCTTTCTCATCATTTCAGCATAATGTTATCAAATATTAAGAGCGAAGAAACACTGTAAGCACAGCGAAATGCTCCTAGTAGCAATATAAACATAACCTCATTTTTTACGTAATTCTGATTAGGGGAGTGGGTTTTTCTCGTTTTTAAACGAAAATTTATTTGAATAATAGGTTTCCCACTTGGCAAAAGTTTCACAAATATTTATTAAAATACTCGACATATGTTTCGGGTTGTTAGCCCATTCATCAAGAGTAATACAATATTAAATTCAAAATGAGTTATTTCAATTAAGTATAACGGCATTCACAACAGGAGGTAAATTGAATTGAAGTCTAGTTGGTCATTGCAAATTGGCTGGTTTTTCCTATTAGCGGACGTAATTTCAATAATCTCCAAGATGTTGATCCTTTTTCCTTTATTACCTGGATGAGTTTTGTGGATTTAATGGTCAGAAGAACCCGTAAAATTTTTAATTTGAGAATAGATCTTTTACGTTCTTCAGGGTTTATGTGACAAGGTTCACTTGTGGATAAGACATTGCGAATATTATCATATTTCTGTTCAATCTCCCTTACAGATGCCTTCTGATTTTTAATATTCATAGCTATATGAAATGAGAATTCATTTCACAAAGTTAAACTTTTTAGAGATTCAGTACCAGACGCATTATATGCCTACTAAGATACAAACTTTCATGTTCGGTGACGAACTTCACGGTAACATCTCGTATATCTTCTCTAGTCAGTTTCAATTTTTCACACTTGCTAGCGTGTGTGCTATCAGTTGTTTTTCGTTTTCGGATATAACTGTTGGATGTCTAGGACTTTTATCATATCCACTAATTTGGTACAGTAACGTTTCATATTTTCCAGCGGTTGCTTTTTTTGATAACTGATTTTAAGATCGGTTTTACCTATTATATGTTTTCTTTGGTATATGAATTGGGACCTACCACTTTTTTTTTGTACTTTTTGTACACTTTAAGCACAGCGAAATGCTCCTAGTAGCAACATAAACATAACCTCATTTTTGTACGTAATTCTGATTAGGGAAGTGGGGTTTTCGTTTTTCAAACGAAAATTTATTTAAATAATAGGTTTTCACTTGGCAAAAGTTTCACAAATATTTATTAAAATACTGGACATATGTTTCGAGTTGTTATCCCATTATCAAGGGTAATACAACACTAAATTCAAAATGAGAGATTTCACTTATGTATAAGGGCATTCACAGCAGGAGGAAAATTTAAGTCTAGTTGGTCGTTGCAAATTGGCTGGTTTTTCCTATGAGCGGACGTAATTTCAATAATCTCCAAGATATCCATCCTTTTTCCTTTATTACCTGGATGCATGAGTTCCATATTCCTTAAATGAAATTATTTTTGTTGATGCAGTGGTCTGAAAAATCCGTAGAGTTTTTATTTACGAGAATAGATCTCTTATGTTCTTCAACTCTCTTCTCGATGCATCTTCCGGTTTGGCCTATATAGAATGTCTCACAATCAATGCAGTGTATTTTATATACTCCACTTTTATCCAATAATTTTGTTTTATCTTTATTATTAACTAACAATGAACCCAAATTCTTTTTATTAGTGCTGATGGTTTTAAGTATTAGTTTTATGTAATCTATTACATATCTTGTTGCTAATATTAGGAATATAGTTAATTGGAAACTTTCTGTTAGATTCCTCAGTATGCAAATGATAAATACTCTGCAATAAAAGTTTATGTCGTTTTTGTCCCATTAAGGTATCAATTAATTTTGGTTCATAGTCGTTGTTCTTAGCGATTAATTTTAAACTTGAACTTCATTATCAAAATCGATAGCTGATAAAGGAATAGAAAGCAATCTGTGCACAAATTAATGAAAAGCACTCAATTTGATACTTTACAATTAGGAACTATTGTTATGAGTCAGAGTATCCGTATATTTCAAAGGCGAGTGAGTGATGAGCACTACTAATCGTCCAATCCAAAAAATTCAAAGATTTTTCATTATTTCATTTTTCATTGTAAATTGAAAGGATCGATAAGAAATTATTGAGTTGTCTGTCTGTGCCAATCCAAATAAAGAAAATATCATCTACATATCTTTTCCAAAAAATACATTCTTAATTAGCATGCTGGAGGAATTAAAATTTTATTTCGAAATTTATCATAAATATTTCACTTAATAACGGAGACAATGGAGAACCCATAGGTAAATCATCTAATTAATGATAAATTTTTTTTATTGAACCTGAAATAACTCTTTTGGAGACATAGTTTCACAGCTGACATCCGTTTCTTCTATATGAGTGGGGCTTAATGTACTATTGGAATGAAGTTGTTGATTAAGTGTGGCTTTGACATCACGGCTGGGTGTAAAGGATATAGATCAATTATATCAAAGGATACTAATTTAGAATTTATCGGAATTTTTAGAGATCTCAAGTGATTGGTTAATTCTATAGAGTTTTGCATTGAGTAAATTGGATTGTGTTGCATCAAACTTGGAAGTATGTTGTTCAAATATCAACATGATTTAGTATGTGGAGCACTTTACAATAGGTCTCATGGGACAATCTACCTTGTGAATTTTGTGTAATGAAGATAAAATTGGAGCTTTCGCATTCATAACCGTCAATTTCAACCCATTTATTGCAAAAAGATTCCATATAAATTTGATTGTATGTATTTTCTGCTATAGAAACCCTCCATAATCGTATAATTCGTATTGTTTTTGGTTGAAATCCCTGAGAATGTCAAAACGATATTTACAGCTATATTCATATTCACAATTCTGGTTCTGAACGGGTTTCTAGAAGATACCCAGCACATAATTCGCCGATGCTTCAATGAAGGAAGTGTTTATTGAATTCTCCAATCCCATCGCACAGAAATTCCCATTGTATGCACATGTAGGCAGATAGCTCATCTCTGCCTCTCGGCTTTCACACCGTCCACGAAAAAAGCAAGATAACGAGCTTTCAGCGGGAGTAATTGAAACATCTCAAAGGGACAAACCAGCCGAACGAACCAGCTGGAATAAAAATCGAAAGCCATCATCATTAGATAGTCTCTAAAGTTATGCGACTCGATTCCACACGAAAAAGGCAGATGCGGAAAAAGCATCATTCGTATTCGTTGGCTGGCGTATTATTTACTATACGCTTTCATGTTTGGCTGAGGTATTTTTCAAGAAACCCGGGGACAAACGTCTTGCCATCATGCGGCGTCTTTAATCTCCCGTTTAATATTTCATGTTTTTACCGCGTTGTTGAAAAACACGATAATTGCCATCGACTAATGTACCTAGCTGCGGGGACATTTATATTGACGTGTCATAAAAAAGCCCCCATATAAATTATAAGACGGAATACTGTTTCTTTCATGCTCGTCTTGTCACAAGATTGTGATGAAAACTAAGAAACAAAGCTTGAGTAATCTTAATTTTACGTGCAATTTACTGCAGAATATTCTGCGATGTTAACCACGCAATTTGCTGCTTCAATATGAACATTTGAGTGCAACGAAAACAGTTTTTTAAATTTGCCTTTTACAGTATCGTTAGTCAATTATTCTCAACCTCCAGTCAACTAGTGCAATGTTTCAGCTTTCTAAGTTAGTCTTTCAATGTAGTTCAAAAGATCTGAATCATAAAACAAGGTGGGGTTACTTTGACGTTTACTTTGATAATTTTCGAGGCAACATTGAAAGAATTTCTTCTTCGAGTAGATGAGTACAAATATAAGGTTTTGTTTGAATTGTTATTAGTAGACGTGAGCATTTCGTTCTGATCAAAATGTTACTGTATATGGAAGGTGGACGACGGTCCTACTCCCGTCGCCCGGTCACATCATACTATGGGCTCCGTGAATTGGTCATTTGTGGCTACAAATCGGATGCTTTTTTTTTATTTATTTTCGAACCCAAAGGGGTCTCAGAGACCCATAACAGAAACAATTACAATATCAAGCTGAAATCTTATACGCGGCCATAACTAGCCATTTCCAATTGAAGTGAAATATTTTCGAAGTGCTTGGGTGAATAGAAGAAGGATCTAGGAAATATTTTAAGCATTCTACACATTTCAAATGTTTATTGAGTTGTTTTGTATGATTTTTTCAATTTGGCCTTTTTCAAACAGAAATAACTCAATTTTTTCAAATGGCACATGCCAATTTTTATATCGCTATCAGATGAAGCGTCAAATTTCATATGGAATTGTATCAGCATGTACTATACCCATCTCTTCTGTTCCGAAATAATTTGGGGATATATTGAATTTTGATGATTTTGCAAAAACTAACAGAGAATGCTTTGAAGTATTTGAATCAAGTAACTGAACTGGCCTGCTCTCACCTGACAGGTGCCTAAAATTAATGTACTTGTCACTTCGTTTATTCAAATTTGATATTTCAACAAGAATTGTTGGTAATTTGAAGTGAAAATTTTTGAAAAACACCAGATTGATAATAAAATGACTGATTATTCAAACGAAGATATGTTTAATCTCTTTTTAATTCATGGCGAATGTCAGAAAGTGGTGGATAGAACTTGCAGGCAATTCAATAACCAATTTTCAAATTTGGCGCCTATAAGTAAAACAAAATTTTGAAGGATTAGAAGCAATTTTCTGCAATTTAGAGGAACAAAATACATAGAAACTAGAATTCTCGAGGACGACGACAATCAAATTAATACGCTAGCGTATTTTCGTGCCAATTCACATGCGTCCATTAAGTCAGCATCAATGGATATTGGATTGAGTTATACTTCCATTCAAAGGATCCTTAAGAAACATAACATGCACCTGTATTCTTTTATCAGACTACAAAAATTGAAACCAACTGACCTTCCCAAGCGACTAAATTTCTGTGAAAATTTATTAATTCGGCTTCAAGAAGATGAGACAATTCTGCAAAAAATTATATGGTCTGATGAAGTTCAATGAAAGTGGAATAACCAACAGGAGAAATCGACATTTTTGGGCCACAAAAAATCCACATTTCATTGTGGTTATTGATTTCCAAAATAAATTCAGCGTGAACGTTTTTGCAATTTTATTGAATGATTTGTTGGCTTATCACATTTATGATATGAGGAAAATCTTAATGGACAAAGATACCTGGAAATTTTGAGAGGAACATTAGCAAATTTTTTAGATGGATTACCCCTTAACATTCTGAGGGATTGCTATTACCAAATGGATGGAGCACCAGCACATAAAACACGAGCTGTAGGTCGGCAGCTAACAGAAATGTTCGAGGATAGATGGAAATGTACCTGAGCTTAAATGAGTGTTGATGATTTTAACTATAACCGAAGTTATTTCATTTGCCATGTCCTTAATCAATTAAGGTTTTATTCCATCAATTCCAGGACTGGCATTTGCTTTCAGATTATTTATAATGCCGTAGATTTCTTTCTCATTAGTTCAAGCTATGTATAGAGAGGTTTCGAAATGTTACTGCGGTACATTTGAGAGTTTCTTCTGTAACAATTTCGGTAAGTTTGTGAAAATGAATTTCCTCCTGCCTCATGCATTTCAACTTACTCTGGAGCTCATTCTTTAATTTTCCATAATTCACTTGTATAGTTTCATATAATTGTTTCTTGGGGTTTGAGTGCGAAGGTAAGTTTATGGTGAACGTAATTAATCCATGATCTGACAACGAATGATCGATCAAAGTAAGACGATCAATGCTCATATCCGAAATAACGTGGCCAATTATTGACTTCCTGCCAGTTCGTTTGTCTATTCTAGTTGGAAAATCCCTATGTATTTCATTGTGGATTTGAAATCCATTCCTAAGTATCATATCAATGTATACGTTTTCAGGCTTACCCTCAAGAAGATCTATGTTTGCATCTCCAACTAGTACTATATTTTTGTGATCCTCCATCATGCCGCTTACTTCTACTATGAAATCATTAACTTCTCCAATTGGGGTGTTTGGTCTTCGATAGAATACACATAGCTTCAGGTTTTATTGTTTCAAACGTATGGTAAGAAAATCACGCGATGGATGCGAACTGTCCCTCAGAATAACATCAGTTTTAATGTCATTTCTTACGTAAATAGCTACGCCCCCGCCTACACTGTCTCGACAAGAATATTGAGCACTATATCCCTCGATAAAAAAACCCTTTACTTCATTATCAAACAACCAAGTCTCAGTTACAAAGATCACTTGTGGCAAATCTAGTTTTATCACATCCTCAAACATTTCAAGTTTTCCACGAATACTGCGTATATTCACATAAAGGTGGTTCTTTAGTTTTTCTAGGTCTTCAAGGGATTTAACAAGAATTTGTTTACTTGTTTCCGTTTTTCGTAGGAATATATTTACATCATTGGTCCATGCGAATCTGTATTGCTGCTCCTTCTTGAAGTTGCGAACATATGGTCCGGCCTCTATAGTGAGAAGGATTTTCCAGATGAAACATGAAGAGCTCTATCGGATCCGAGGGCTCAAGATGGTAATACGACTAACATGAAGTCCCCTAGAATCTGATAGGAGCACCCAATTCGTCATTGAGTTTTGCAATATGGGAGGACTAGGACACACCAACATGAATGTTAGTGAAGTACACTAGCACTTACAGGACACACAACCTCATGTCCTAGCTCTAACGGAAATTTAAATATTGCCAACAGCAGACGATACCTATCTCTGTTTCAATGGCTATGAGTTCCACTCTAGGTTTCGGTTTAAGGGAGGGCTTTGTATTTTTGCCAGATCGAATGTGGCATTCCAAAGAAAGGAATGTTTCTCTCTTATCATTATCTATCTTCCAAAGATAACAACTCCCAAGATTGTTTCAGTTCCTAGGAGACATGGTAGACACGATCCAAATCAAACACCCGTCATCTGAGGCGATACTAAAGGAAGACTCAAAGGTCTACAACATCAACTAGCTCCACTACTCAAATAGGACCAACAAGGCAGGTTGCTTTTGCGATCATCCGCAAGTTGAAGCAACTTGTCGATGGGCCGACAAGAATTCCTGATAATATAACCGGTTTTTCGGTTCTGATATCAAATCCAGATGTTTTGCGTTTACAGGTCCCAGCACCTTGAGGCATTTCCGACAACTTCCTCGTTTCTCCTAACTTCTTACAACCACATATTGAAGATCCAACACCTTCCAGGAAGTTATGGCACTACTTTTCTCTTTAATTACGTCTGTTTTTCAGATCCTGACATCGATTTCAGCACTGAGTCTGCCATTGAAGTTATTCTTGTAAGCATGGAGATCCGCACAAGCCTTGTTTCACTAAAAGTTATCAAAAAGCTGTCACATTGAAAGACACAGCTTATAAGAACTGAAAGAAAAATTTGACAAATTAAACTAAAGCAGAATATGTGCATTTAATTAACATTTGTAATTCAACAATTGATAAAGCAAGTCATCATTCTCATGTTAGATTAGAGTTCACAGTTTTATTGCATCATCTCCTAAAGCAAAGGCGGAACTCTTTGTAAAAATGATTTCGCAAAATTCTTTTTCATATACATCAAACGCAGTGCCACCAATCATCCCACATACTCAATCGAATATGTCTGGAGTAAAAATCAGTGAGCGTAAGGTGAGGTACTGTCAGAAAGCAGTGGATCTTGATGAAATACCACCAACTCTTTCGAAGAAATATAGTCCAGAGGTAGCACCTGCTTTTATTGTCTCTTTCAGATTTCGTACGGAAGCTACATCTTTAGTGATGGTCAAAGTTGATTAGAGTTACAGTTTTACCGATTCCTAAAGAAGGAAGATTTCGTAATACATCGCCAATATCCCATACCAAAAACTGGATCATCAAATCGCATTGTTGTCCCACCTGCTTTTATGTCAGAAAGTCATGAAAAGAACGATTGAGCCTCTTAGATTGTTGCCCATATCTCAAGTTACAGGGTATTATCAGTGATCGACAATGCGGTTTCCAAAGCAACGATCAACTGGTGATCTCCTTACATCCGTTTAGTAATAATCGAAAAGCGTGGCGAATCGAGAACCATTGCTTTTGATATCTCACAGGCCTTCGACAGGGTAGTAGCTTTCTGTTCAGAAGGTCGATTCAGTTGGTAGTTGAAAGTGTACAAGTGAATCTTTTCAGGTTAATGCAGGAGTACTCCAGGGTTCTATGCTCTCGCCAACTCTTTTTCTATTCCAGATTAATGTTCTGCTCAACTCCACTGAAAACATAATATTTAGGTTTGCGGTCTACTGTATTCTGGTGTCCTCATTTTCTAATCAGTGACCGATAACTGCTGATAAGACACATTGACAAAGATACCAACAGAGCATGTCACTGAATTCAGACTTGAAGAAGATATCAGAGTGGGGCCGGTTGAACTTGGACAACTTCAAATCGAACAAGACGCAATCAACAATGTTCTTCAGGAAGGTCACTCCTAGAGAACCTCCTCTAATCATGAAGGAGAATTTCAAAAGAAAAAAACATGTATCTACTAACCATTACAGTCACACTGAAGTTTGCTGGCAAGACCATGTGTCATCCATTGCCAAATTTGCTTCTGCTAAACTAAGTGTTCTTTTCAGGGCTAAGCAGGACTTCCGTCATCATAGCTTATGATTTCATTTAAAGCACAGTGTGACCTGGTCTGGAATACTATTTCCATGTATGGGAATCCACACCTAGATATTCATTACATCTATTGGATAATGTCCAGAACCAAGGAGTGAGCCTCATCGACCACCCAGAGATCACGTGTGATCTCCAGCCTCTTGTTCGAAGGCAGCAGGTTACTGATCTTCTCTTTTCTACAGGTACTTCAATGCTCCGAAGAACTGACATGTTCGGTTCCACAAAGAAACCAGATTCAAAAGAAAATCACGGAATACCCGTATCAATATCACCAAGTCCCTTGTGCGGGGCACGGTAGAATGCTCGAAAAAAGCTGAAGTAAATCACGTCGACAGAGACTTATTTGCCATGCATGGAACTCCAATCGTTGACGCATTTGAACAGGTTTGAGATTACGGAACGACCAGGTATAAAACTATGTTGCTTGTCTGATATGATGCGGTTCGTCAGTGCAAAGTCCAGAATAATTTTCTGGAATGTCTTAGCCACAATCGGGACCAAACTCATTGATCTGTAGTTGTTGGAATCCAATTTATCTCCATTTGGAAAATTGGTCTTACTAGAGCACAGAGTCAAGATGAAGGAAAGAATGGGATGAGAAGGATTTGGAAAAAAATGGGGGACAGATTTAGGGCCAGTAAAGAAGCACCGTTTTTCGAGGTTGTGACAGAAATACCATAGCAACTCGGCGTGGAAAATATTTTAAGTTGTTAAATTTGTTTTTCAAAGTCACAGGTGAAAAATTCGACATAACTCAAAGCAGGAACGGCTGGATCTCGTGATGGTTGAACTGTCAACGTTTCATATAATACATTTGCGGTGTCAAGTGAAGTATACTTGAAAAAACTTTTTCGATTCGTGGAGGGGTAAGTTCCAATTGGAACCTTTCTTTAGAAGGCTTAAGGGTGGTGATAACAAGTTGGAGTACTGACAAAGGCGAGGTAATCGTCATGTAATTTGCTCCGTAGATCTCTTTCACATTGATTTTCTGTGGCGGATCAATTTCAAAATGTTGTACAATTCTCTGATAAACTGTTCCAACTGATTTTGGTAAGCTTATCCTCTCTCTTAGACGGTCTTAATAGATTTGTACTCCCTTAACAAAAATGGTTTTTGGAAAACATCGCTCGAAATGAAAATTTTCATCGAAAAATTATATGTTCTGACGAACGTCACATCAGCATACTATAATTTTCAATATTCATAATAAAAGATATTCATCACTGGTGGATGAACTCATGGAAGCGACATAGCTGGTTCGGTGTGAACGTGGCTTGCATCATTCTGGGTGGTCGTCAGAAGTTTCATATTTTCGAGGGATCTTTAACTGAATAAAGGTGGTTAGCCATAGTTGAAGCTCCTTCGCAATAAATAATGGGTGAAATGTTTTGTTAAAAAAGATGCTGTCAACAAAAATTTCATAGCTCCCTTCGTTTTGGTGATACAGGTTGATTTACAAAATCTTCAATTTTCAAGTACCCCTCGTATTTCGGTTATACTTTAACATGGCGAAATCCAGTGGTGTAATCAGGTTTTTTAAGAGGTACAGTTTTCAAGTTATAGACTATAATTGTAGTTTTTTAATAGAACACTCTGTATATTTTTACGTAATCGAATCCTCTTCGATAAAACTACATCAATATACATAAAACTTAGGGTTCTTCCCTCGGAAGACAAAAAAATGCTACTTTGAAGTTACAACCATGATTTTCCATCAATTTTTGGAACAGCAGCTGCGGAAAATCGATCGAAAAGTGTTATAATAGTTTTCCTTATTTGATTATTTATTATTATCATTATTCTTAGATTTTTTCCGGAAATCAATTCATTAGTCCTCTTTTTCGATATAGAATGATTAATTCCTCTTTAATAATTGGAAACTACCATAGTTATCTTTGGAAGAATTGTTGTCTGTCAGATTTCTATGACTAGAATAACATTCTGTGTTTCTTCAAGCGAATATATGACAGCGAATGATAATTTCGACGAGGTCTGTCAATTAAGTTCGCGGAAGTTGGCAATGATGCGGAGGTTGGTAACTCTGCAGCATTCGCATTCGAAACAGAATTCATTTCTACGTCAGCTTGCAAGTTTCGTGTTTCTCGGTTGTATACTTCGTGTTCTATTGTCCTTTGAACATAGACCTGTTTTGACCCACCGTCGTGAAGATGATTGATAAAATAACTGAGCAAAGAATAGTGATTAAATTTTTGGTGAAACGCGTCTAAACTTTCACGGAAATTATGAAATAGTTAACCGACGTGTATGAGAATGGTTGTCTGAAAAATCAGCTGTCTACGATTGGGCAAGGCCGTTCAGAAGCGGCAGAGAGTCAGTGGAGGATGATCCGTTCGAGAGAGATCCCTCTACCTCTCGAAACGCACAAAACCTCGATCGGCTGCTCTCGCGAGTGTTCGGAGACCATCGGGTAAGTCTTAGAATGTTGGAAGACAAGTTGTGCATTAACATGGAGACGATCCTGCAGATGCTACACGAAGATTTAGGGATGCGTAAGCTGTGTGCAAAAATGGTTCCAAAAGTGCTCAAATTTGAGCAGAAAGAGCTCCGATTGTCCATCTGTCAAGACATGATTTCTCGAATTACCGAATTTTAACACTGGTGACGAGTCGTGGGTGTTCGAATACGACCCTGAGTCCAAAAGTCAGAGCATGCAGTGGGTAGAGAAGGGGGTTAAGCCCACCACGAAAGCCAGAATGTCAAAATCGAAAATGAAATCTTTACTCATCGCAATTTTCGATATTGATGGAGTTGTACACCACGAATACGTTCCAGCAGATCAGACAGTCAACGCAGTACTCTACATTGAAGTTTTGAAACGTCTGAAGGCCCGAATTGGAGGAGCGCGGATGGGTGCTTCATCATGACAATGCTCTGGCCCACTCGTCATTCGTAGTTTGTGATTTTTTCAACCAAAAATGGCATGCTAATACTTCCACACTACCCTTACAGTCCAGATCTTGTCCCCTGTGACTTCCATCTGTTCCCACAGTTGAAATCGTACCTCAATGGAAACATATAAGACGAAGTTTCGAAAGCATCACGACGGCGGACCTTCGGGGGGTCAACGGTGGCGCCGGTGCATGAAACTTGAGGGAGACTATTGCGAAGGAATATAAGGTATTTTCAAGTATTTATACACTTTCCGGTCCGTCCGGGCACTTTTCCGCAAACTTAATTGACATACCTCGTTTTTTAGATGCTTTAGACAGAGTTACTAGATGAAATTTGGGAAACGTTTCGGTTTTTCTAGAAGACACGTCATGGATGAAAGCATTGAGAATAAATGTGGTCTATTTTTGAGAAAGAAAAAAATCTATTCACTTAAATAAGATAACCAATGGTTTGTATTTAAATAAACGCGAGTTTACATTAAAAAAATCAAAAATCCTTGAACAAAAAAATCATTTTCGCATGTAGTTGGATCCTACGTAGAAAAGAGCCTGTAAAACGTCAAAAGTATTTTGAGCAATTATTTTCATTCGCATTGAAATGATTAACGAGTTAACGAGTTCCGAAAATTTGTTTGAATCCGTAATATATCAATTTCTGCTGATATCGCAAACGAACGAGTTCAAAAATATGCGTCCATCAAAAACCGAGCCATCAAACCCACTAAGGTTTTCACCACCTCGTCTAGAAGTGGAAGAAATTGCAAAATCTAGCGATTTGGAACCACCCTGTACAACAATAATTACAATAAAATAATTCTTCATACTTTCATTTACATGTTTATAACAAGTTTTCTGAACTAACAATTTTCTCATGTAGAACACTAATTGAATTCATAAAAGTTACAAGAAAATCATGAGCCTTTCATATACTTGTCATGCCCACTGTTAGTTTAATGGGTGTATGCAATACGATGAAATTGCCCGTGCAACTAACATTCGTGATTACATTCACAGCCCGTACCTGACCGTTCTACATCAAAGATGGCTTGGACTCCACGCCACCTAACACAAGAGGGACTCTCTCCTATTAAAAGTCCATCACAGTCGCCATTAGAGGAAATAGAGAGCTGGTTCACTCATTGGGAAACCAACCAAAGAGCGAAGGGGAATTTTAATGCCTAATGCTATTAAACCACTTAGGCCACGAATGAGATTTTAATAGGTGTTTGTTGACTCATTTCTTTTGGTTTCCATGGAAAAACAAACTACTAATCTATTCGGTTCTCGGGCTTTTGAATAAGTAATGAAAATAGCTCTTCCACTACAAACACCATTATATTGTAATAAAGGAACCGTGGATATTCGACAATACAAACACAGAGTTCTTTTTTTTATTATTTACATTATCCATTCAGATATCCGAAGACAAATATTTATAGACTATGTTTTATTATTCAGTATCGATTTGGATATGAGCCAATCAATGTGTTTTTAATGTCCCAGAAAGCATTACTACGCTATATTTGCTTGATGATAGAACTTTATTATTCATTGTTCAGGTGATATGAATTTTTCCATTATGATTTCCTTTATCTTGATGCGGAAGAATTTTATATTTTATATCTGTGGAATAAAAGGACGTCCCACAATTAGTAAGAAAAATTGCTAGCAATTTTAATATACGATGGACCTATAGTTTTTGTTTCTATTTCTTTATAATAGCCTTCAAATCATCCAAGTTTTATTCGTCATACAGCTAATTACATGTTATTTTACATTGCCTGTTAACCTAACTAAAATAAATTTATTAGGTAAGTGAGTCACAAAAAAGAACCTGTGCTATAACTTGTTGCAAAAAAATTTCCTCCCTCTTTTTGTTTATATTTGCCAAGAAACTGCGTTATAGCGAAGCAAACCTGGAAACAGTATTACGGGGGTGCTCAAACTTGAACTGCTAGCGATCTACCCACTATTTTTAGACTACTTACGATCGACTCAGAGAGGCTGCAAGTATGTGTGATGCAGGGTTGTCGTACATACACGATACAAGCTAACTACCTACCTACCTAGATAGGGTGTACCGTAGCATATATAGATATTAGCTTTCCGCACAATATACATTATTTAAGTCAAGGTTTGGGTTAGGTTTAGTTAGGTTCTTCTCTACAATATCAATGAAAGAACTCATAATTATTCGAAATTGCGAGTTTATTGGTTGTTACAAAACAAAAGAGTTACATATGGTGTTAAACTTAACTAAGGAGTGACTTTAGATGTTGAAGCGTGGCACTGCATGTCCTCAGCATACTTTTCTTAAGATGGTACGTAACCACTGAGTGCTAATCGCAAGCATGATGACATATGATCGTCAGTTAGTCAATTGCGATATTTTGACTTAATCATCTTCATTTCAGAAAATGCAGACTCGCACAAGTGAATTGACCCAAACATTGCCGTCAGTTGAAGGGCGATTTGCCTTCAATTCGGATATTTATCTTCAGATATGAAACACCATAGATTTGTATCAGATGCTGTAGGTTCGAGATATATATCTGATATAATCTGCACCAACTCATTTTCAACAGAAAATGAGTTCATATCCAACTAACTTGCTATTTCAGTAGCTAATTCCTCAATGTTTTTACATGAAAAAGGATAACTCAGGAATGATGCTATATTTGCCAATTTACTGCAATCATAAAAACGCGTTTCGAATTGTTCCAAAATAGTTGATAATTCAGCCTCATACGTATCATAATTCAACTGAGGAATGCTTGCTTTCAAAGACGGAAAATGTTTCTGATCCTTTCTTTTCAGTTGATCTATCATAAGTTGCAATCTACTTTTGAATGCATTTGCAGCGCTAATCATCTCAATAATTGTTTTTCCTTTACCTTGAAGCTCCAAGTTAATGGTGTTTAAGTGCATTGTGATGTCAGTCAAAATGCCAAATCAGTCAGCCATTTTTCGTTTTTCAACATCTGAGTGTCATCACCTCTTTCGTCTAGAAAATCTGTTATTTCGGGTGATAATTCTTGCAACCTTTCTAGGAATTTTATGCGACTCAAATACCTGACGTCCGTGTGAAGAACTAAATCAGTGTGTTCAGCAGACTCCCTATCTGCCAACTACAACTTAAAGAACGGCCGTTGCAAGCTACGTTCACGAATGGAATTCACAATATTTGGTGCAATGCCCATAATTCCCTCCGTGTTTGAAACGTTTGAACACAATACTTGTTGATGTATAATGCAATGGAATGGAAGAAATGAGGGGAAATCTTCACTAGGTCGACACAAAGCCGGTACTCCATCGGCTTGTACTTTTTTACAAAATTGAAGAAAACATCATACAGGGTGCTTCAACGAAAAGTAAACAGAGGCTATACCTACCAAGATATTCATTGCTGATCAAAACGCAAAAACAGGTCAATTTGCCTGAAATATCAACCTCTTAAGCGGGGGTTGCAATCCTTGAACATTTTGAATAGAGAAGATGGGTCGAGTGATGACTCAAATGAAAGATGGTATCTTTGTTTATATTGCCTTGAACGAATTTCCATTTTCAATTGAAAACTGTAAAAGATACAGGATGAGCAACTGAAATATAGGGAAGACTATTTCCCTGAGACTATTCAAGTTTCAGTGAGGTGAAATGGAACAGATCCATGCTGATCAATGGCAGTCATCGTCAAGTACCATCCCCATCTCGAATTTTAACCCCTGGAGCAGGGGTGACAACCCTTGAAAATTGGAAAGGGGGTAGATGGGTCGAATGATACCTCGAAAGAAAGGTATTTTCTTTGTCTGCATTCCCGTGAAAGAGTTTTCATTTTTGATTGAATAATGTAGAAGATACAGAGTGAGCCACTTAAAAATAGAGAAGACCATCGCCACAAGACTATTGAAGTATTAGTGCGAAAAACTGGAAAAGATTCATGCAGATCAAAGATGACAGCCTTTGATCTGGAAAGAATCTGTTCCATTTTTTTACACTAACACTTGAATAGCTCAGAGCGATAGATAGTCTCCTCTATTTTTCAGTAGCTCACTCTGTATCTTCTACAGTTTTCAATCAAAAATAAAAATTCGTTCACGGGGATGCAGACAAAGATAATACCTTCCTTTCGAGGTATCACTCGACCCATCTACCCTCTTCCAAATTTTCAAGGGTGGTCATCCCTGCTCTAGGGGTAGAAATTTGAGATGAGGATGGATCAGCATGGATCTGCTCTATTTTACTTCATTGAAACTTGAATAGCCTTCCCTATCTTTCAGTTGCTCACCCTGTATCGTTCACAGTTTGCAATTAAAAATAGAAATTCGTTCAATGCAATGTAGACAAAGATACCACCTTTCTTTTGAGTCATCACTCGACCCATCTTCCCTATTCAAAATGTTTAAGGAGTGCAACCCTCGCTCAGGGGGTTGATATTTCAGGAAAGTTTTGTACCCCGAAAGATGTCCCCTTGAAACAAAAATTGACCTGTTTTTGCGTTTTGATCAGAAATGAATATCTTGGTAGATATAGCCTCTGTTTAGTTTTAGTTGAAGCACCCTGTATATATCTTCGCCACGGGTCTTCCCCTTCAGAGGAATGATTGTCAAAATTTCTTCCTTAGCGAGCATGTCATTGAATACCATCCGAATAAAAATACACAACTGGGCAGTGTCTGTCATATCGGCGGATTCGTCGAACTGTAAAGAAAAGTATATACATTTCATGATATCATGCTTTAGTTTATCTGCCATGTCCGGAGTCATGACTTCTATACGTCTTGTGACAGTCGCACGAGATACCTGAAGTTTTCTAATAGCAGACATGATTTCTGTTTTATTTTTAAAATCCCCAACTAAAGTCTCACCCGCTTCGAATGGTTTGTTGTGTTTCGCCAATATATGAGATATTTTAAATGACGCGATCGAAGGAGCTTTTGATTGTTTGGCTGGTCTTGTGAACATGGTTTGTTCTTTTCTCAACCATGATATCAAATCACGTACTTTTCAATTTCTTAATTCACTCTGTGGCGGACAATCTTTTTCATAGGTACTATGAACCGTTTTATGATGCCTCTCTTCATAAAAAAATATCGGTACCTGAATTTAATAATCAAGTGGAAAATCACTTGATGTCATATTACTCCTATGCAAAACTTTAAAGTCATCCTCGTATAACCAACTATAATGGTGATGTATTTCTTATATAAACAGAAACATCTGGTATTTGAACGGTTTTATAGTTAATTCCTTCTATTTCGCCGAATTCATAATCGTGCAACTGTAATTTCATTTCCCACATTTCCCAGTCACTAATCATCTCATGTTATAAATCCATTACAAGAACTAAAGTTCGACTACACTTCTCAACTAATTCCTCCATTTCTGCCCTTTCAGATTAGAGATGGGGGAGCAGGCTTAACGATACTGCTTCCCTATCAGATTGCTTCACTGTTACTCAGGGAGATGAACTTCTCAATCGGCAATGTGTTGACAATTATAGTCAGGCTACATTTAATTTCTCTATCGTTATCGGCAACTATCTTCCAAGATGTTCTTGAAGACTGTGTTGGAGATAGATATGATACGCCGAAAGGGACTTGTTATATATGATATGAGTAACAAAGTTTGGGGTTCAACGCAATATCTTGTTTTGGGATGTACGACCTCTATGTATTTCCATGGAAATTAATGAGAAATTACACTTTGCGTTATGTGAAGTTCGTTAGAACGTAAATATGACTCCTTTCAAAGAAGAATTATAAAAAACTGTTTTACTCAACTTCTGTCAAAAAATTTTCGGGAAGTTGGCACAATTGTTTTCTATACTGACACGCAGTGCTGGGTTGAGTACAAAAAAAAAGGATTCGAGTATGAGTTTGCTCGAAATAATATTCGAATACTGTACCCGATTACTTTCGTTAAAAAGTAATTGAGTACTGATTACAATTGTACTCGAGTACTCGTTTGAATACTTGTATGAATACTTTTGTGAGCACAGAGTTCTTTTTCTAACCCTTTTTGTGTTGATGAAGCACAGTTATTACTATTATAATGTGTTGTTTAGATGTGTACACTTCCACCCCATCAGAGTACCCATAGAAAGCTGTATTAGTCACTCTAAAAGGACTACAGAAGAGAGGTACTCAAAATGTTCAATTACTCAGGGTGGGATTCTCTATCTCTAAAAGGGTTAGCTTCTGGATCAAGGCCTGTCAACTCAAATTCATCATATTTATTTATTTATTTATTCATTTATTTATTCATTCACTTAGGGATACAAACAGGACGAGCCCTAAATTAGTATCTTCGAAATTATATAAATTAATATCAAATATTTCAAAAGAATCTGAATAATCATTATTAAAAATCTGAAAGAAGATGAAAATTACAAACTACAAAATTTCTAATCTCAAATCTACAAAGTTTTAAATTAAAGTATCGGAAAACCATCGATAGATTATAAATGGAAAAAATACGAACAAACAATCAGACAATAAGTAAGCACAATAACAATCAATACCCTAAATGTTTCTTAGTGAAGAATTTTGTTCTACTCTGAGACCAAGAGAAAACTTCAAGCTCTGTTCTACTTTGGAACAAATTGACTGCCTTCAGGCATGGAATGATAGGTGCATTTTGCAAGCAATTTGTCTTCCTGTAGGGTATGTGAAACAGTTCTGAGTATCTGAGATTTCTGATAGGAACTTTGAAATGAACACTCGATAATGAATAGGAACTAGTGATTCAGCTATTAGCTATTCTGTACAAAAACATGACATCTGATAGCTTTCTCCTACTGTTAAGTGAATATATTCTAAAACGTTCTCTAGCCCTCTGTATACTCATATCCCCGTCCATATTAAAATTAGTTTTCTTTCCTATATTCTGATGAACCGATCTTGAATTCCCTCGAGTCTATCAATATATACATTATACTGAGGGTTCCACACGATACTCACTAAAACAAAGTCTAGACAATACATATGCATTATACACAGATATGCTTGAACGAATATTTACAAAATATTTACAGGTTCTGATGATATAGCCCAAAAATTTAGAGCATGCATTGGCAATAGATTCAACGTGATCACTGAACATCAGTTTCGAATCATAGATTACTCCCAAATCTTTAATCTTTTGTAGTTTGGGTAAGTTGTTACCCTGCAGTTGGTAAACATAATCAATTGTATTAACTTTTCGTGTGAAAGTAACTGAACTGCACTTGGAGTAATTTAGGAACAATCCAAGAATCTCACAAAACTCCACCAATCTATTAAGATCGCTCTGGAGATTCTGACAACCCTCATAATCAGTTATCTCGAGAAAAACTTTGAGGTCGTCTGCATAATGTAGAAACCTGCTGAATTTGAAGCAACTCCTAATCTTAGTCACATATACTATAAACAGAAGAGGGCCTAAATGAGAGCCTTGCGGCACTCCAGATGATACAAAAAATGACTGCGATAAATTGCCAGCAACCTCAACAAACTGTGATCTATTTCTCAGGTATTATTCCCCCATCTCAGCAACGTTCCCCCAATACCAGCTTCAGCAAGCGCCCGCTGCATAACATTATGACTACACTTGTCGAATGCCTTGCTGAAGTCTGCATATACGGAATCCACTTGCTATCAAGGACATTGTGTAGCAAACAAGGTTAGAGTTCAACGTTTTGCCCCTGATAAACCCTGCTGCTTCGGTATTATCATTTGTTTGACTAGATGCAGTAGATAATTGTATACTAAAGACTCAAACAATTTATGAATGATGGATAACAAACTGATTGGACGATAATTTTGTACTTCATCTCTGCGTCCACTCTTGAATATTGGTTTTACAATTTCCACCTTCGTGGACTCTGAGGGGCTGCAAGTATGTGTGATGCAGGGTTGTCGTACATACACGATACAGGCTAACTACCTACCCACCAAGGTAGGGTGTACCTTAGCATATATAGATATTAGCTTTCGGCACAATATACATTATTTAAGTCAAGGTTTGGGTTAGGTTAAGTTAGGTTCTTCTCTACAATATCAATGAAAGAACTTATAGTTATTCGAAATTGCGAGTTTATTGGTTGTTACAAAACAAAAGAGTTACATATTGTGTTAAAGTTAACTAAGGAGTGACTTTGGATGTTGAAGCGTGGCACTGCATATCCTCAGCATACTTTTCATAAGATGGTACGTAACCACTAAGAGGTAATAGCAAGCATGATGACATATGATCGTCAGTTAGTCGATTGCGATATTTTGTTGTTGAAGGGCGATTTGCCTTCGATTCGGATATTTATCTTCAGATATAAAACACCATAAATTTGTATCAGATGCTGTAGCTTTGAGATATATATCTGATATAATCTGCACCAACTCATTTTCAACAGAACATGAGTTCATATTCAACTAACTTGCTATTTCAGTAGCTAATTCCTCAATGTTTTTACATGAAAAAGGATAACTCATGAATGATGCTATATTTGCCAATTCACTGCAATAATAAAAACGCATTTCGAATTGTTCCAAAATATTTGATAATTCAGCCTCATACGTATCATAATTCAACTGCGGAATGCTTGCTTTCAAAGACGGAAAATGTTTCTGATCCTCTCCTTTCCGTTGATTTATCATAAGTTGCAATCTACTTTTGAATGCGTTTGCAACTCTAATCATCTCAATAATAGTTTTTCCTTTACCTTAAAGCTCCAAGTTAATGGTGTTTAAGTCAGTCAAAAATGCCAAATCAGTCAGCCATTTTTCGTTTTTCAACATCTGAGTGTCATCACCTCTTTCGTCTAGAAAATCTGTTATATCGGGTGGTAATTCTTGAAACCTTTCTAGGATTTTTTGCGACTCAAATACCTGATGTCCGTGTGAAGAAATAAATCAGTGTGTTCAGCAGACTACCTACCTACCAACTGCAACTTAAAGAGCCGCCGTTGCAAGATACGTTTACGGGTGGAATTCACAATTTTTGGTGCAATGCCCATAATTCCCCCCGTGTTTAAAACGTTTGAACACAATACTTGTTGATGTATAATGCAATGCAATGGAAAACATTAAGGAAATCTTCATTAGCTCGACAGAATGCCACAAAACCGTTTTTGTTTCCAGTCATTGCTGGTGCTCCATCGGTTGGAATGCACACTAATTTATATATTGGTAGCTTGTAGTCTTTCACAAAATTGAAGAAAACATCATATATCTCATCGCCACGGGTCTTCCCTTTCAGAGGAATGATTGTCAAAATTTCTTCCTTAGCCAAGACGTCATCGAATACCTTCCGAATAAAAATACCCAGCTGGGCAGTATCTGTCATATAGGTGGATTCGTCGAACTGTAAAGAAAAGTATGTACATTTCATGATATCATGTTTTAGTTTATCTGCCATGTTCTGAGTCATGACTTCAATATGCCTTGTGACAGTCAAACGAGATACGTGAAGTTTTCTAATAGCAGACATGATTTCTGTTCTATTTTTAAAATCTCCAACTAAAGTCTCACCCGCTTCGATTGGTTTGTTGTGTTTCGCCAATATATAAGATATTTTAAATGACGCGATCGTAGGAGCTTTTGATTGTTTGTATTTTGTTCGATTCTTGGCTCATTGAAAAATCTGAAAGAAAATGAAAACTACAAACTACAAAATTTCAAATCTCAAATCTTCAAAGTTTCAAATTGAAGTATCAGAAAACCATCGATAGATTATAAATAGAAAAAAAATACGAACAAACAATCAGACAATAAGTAAACATAATAACAATCAATACCCTAAATGTTTCTTAGTGAAGAATTTTGTTCTACTCTGAGAGCAAGAGAAAACGTCAAGCTCTGTTCTACTTAGGAGCAAATTGACTGCCTTCAGGCAAGGAATGATAGGTACATTTTGCAAGCAGTTTGTCTTCCTGTAGGGTATGTGAAACACTTCTGAGTATCTGAGATTTCTGATAGGAACTTTGAAATGAACACTCAATAATGAATAGGAACTAGTGATGCAGCTATTAGCTATTCTGTACAAAAACATGACATCTGATAGCTTTCTCCTATTGTTAAGTGAATATATTCTAAAATGTTCTCTAGCCCTCTGTATACTCATATCCCCGTCCATATTAAAATTAGTTTCACTGATCATCAGTTTCGAATCATAGATTACTCCCAAATCTTTAATCATTTGTAGTTTGGGTAAGTTGTTACCCTGTAGTTGGTAAACATAATCAATTGTATTAACTTTTTGTGTGAAAGTACCTGAACTGCACTTGGAGTAATTCAGGAACAATCCAAGAATCTCACAAAACTCCACCAATCTATTAAGATCGCTCTGGAGATTCTGACAACCCTCATAATCAGTTATCTCGAGAAAAACTTTGAGTTCGTCTGCATAAAGTAGAAACCTGCTGAATTTGAAGCAACTCCTAATCTTAGTCACATATACTATAAACAGAAGAGGGCCTAAATGAGAGCCTTGCGGCAGTCCAGATGATACAAAAAATGACTGCGATAAATTACCAGAAACCTCAATAAACTGTGATCTATTTCTCAGGTATTATTCCCCATCTCAGCAACGTTCCCCCAATACCATCTTCAGCAAGCACCCGCAGCATAACATTATGACTACACTTGTCGAATGCCTTGCTGAAGTCTGTATAAACGGAATCCACTTGTCCCCCGCTATCAAGGACATTGTGTAGATACTCCGAGTAGCAAACAAGGTTAGAGTTCAACGTTCTGCCCCTGATAAACCCTGCTGCTTCGGTATTATCATTTGTTTGACTAGATGCAGTAGATAATTGTATACTAAAGACTCAAACAATTTATGAATGATGGATAACAAACTGATTGGACGATAATTTTGTACTTCATCTCTGCGTCTACTCTTGAATATTGGTTTTATAATTACCACCTTCGTGAACTCTGAGATGCTGCAAGTATGTGTGATGCAGGGTTGTCGTACATACAAGATACAGGCTAACTACCTACCCACCAAGGTAGGGTGTACCTTAGCATATATTGATTGAACAGGAGCAGAAGTGATGCACAAAAGGAAGTCGCACAATTCTTTCAGAAAATAGAAGGAATGTTATCAGGTCCAGATCCCTTATAACTGTAGATACCGGAAAGTCCTTCATAACCTCAGCCTCATCAAACTGGAGCGTTCTCAAGATATTTCCATTGAACACATCAACATCCTACAGTGTTCAAAGACACCCATGAACTGGCGTTTGAACAAATCACATATTTCTGGTCCAGTTTCAGCAATCTCGCCATCAAGTATAATTCTGCTCGGTCTATTAGTCGAGGATCTTTTCTTTATGGAGGCATAATTCCAGAAATGCTTTGGGTTATTTGGCAAATTACTTTCGATAATTTTAGTATAACGATGGAAATCTCGGTTTGCCAAAAAGTTACTACGTTCTCTCAAGGACCTGAACAGGTTGAGGTCATTGATGTTCTTGAACTGCTTCCATCTCTTGTGTATTTTATTCTATTCTTTTATTGTCGGAAACGAAAAATAAAATGGACAGTTTTCCCTCCAAATTTATTAACTATGCAATCGATATGCCGGTAGAAAATATCAACATTTTCATCGAGAGATCCTCCATTGAACTCCTGATCCAAAGACACTGCACGAATGACCTCATTTATACGAGTGTAATTGGCCTTTTTGAAGTTCCAATTGAAAGGACGAGCATTATGTAGGAGGATACCACTGGTTTCAGTTCTATATAAGAATTCTAAGGTAGGGTGAGCTACATCTTCTGCCACCAGAGGGCCTGAGCTCCTGCAGAGGTCAGATACTTTATTTTGTTATAAAATATAAGGTCGAGAGTTCGGTTTTTTGAATTTACCATATTGTTGAAATGCATAAAACCTTGTAGAGCAAAGTTATCCAGTAAACTTGAAAACTTCTGCTCAACATTAAAAGGTTCAAACAATCCTTTGAATAGTAGTCCACACGACAGTGGAAAATTGAAATCACCGCAAATCAGATAAGTATTGTATTCACTTTCGTTCAAAAAGTCAAGTTTTGAGTTCAAACAAGCCACCAAAAACTTATTCTCAGGGGGCAAATATACACAACAAATAAATAATACCAAATTCGTTCAAGCTAATATTTACCCGACAGCTACGATTCAACTAGCAAAATTTAATACGATAATAAATTCCATAATAAAACTTAAGAAATAGTAACTTCAAAATCGACTTTGAATTTGACGTGATGCGAAATATTGAATACAATGTGACGTTTGACGTGTAGGCACCTACATACACAAAATTGACTAATCTAACTATACTACGATAAAGTGACACAAATGATAAATAAATTAAAATACGATAATTGGTGAGAGACGTTCTTCCAACAGGCAAAATAATTCAAATTCTATATCACAGTTATAGCTAAGAACGCTTTCTAGACTTCAACTCTCTCTCCATACAACGTTAAAATTCTTTACTAAAATCTTGAGAAAAAAAAACTAGCTTACTTCTGAAATTTAAGGAACCATTAATTCCCTGATGGTTAGGAAATTACTTCTGAGCTGACAACAATTGAAACTCAGCGGACAATTAAAACAATTGAAATGACCAAGGTACTTATCTTGACATGAAAGTCTTCAGGTAAAGATGGTCCCTAACGTATGTCACGAAGTTGACTGTAGAGTTTAGTTTCAAATAATTGATCGATGAAGCCTGAACTACGTGATAGTTGATATTCATAATGAATAATAAAATAAAACAAGTAACTATGTTTTAACTATCACTAATTTATTGATGTAAAGAATGACAAAATTTTTAAATTGGTTGGACCGGTTTCGGACATACGTCCATTATCAACAACAAGCTAATGAAAACTGAATACTCATATACAATACAGGAATTACCATCAATAAAATGCTAGTAGAGGTCACAGTAACTTGAATAATGGTGATTGGTAGGTAATTAAGTCTACCTGGTCGTTAAGGAGCTTAACCCTTTCTACCCTAGATGCCTTGAAAATTTCCATCGATTTAAAGAAATTGAGTTTATAAGATTTATCACAGGAATGAAGAATTTTTAGCTATTGAAGTTCTGGAAAAGGATGACATTCATTCAGACAATGTGCAGCTAAAGCTGAATCATATTTCTGATGTAGGAATGACCGTAAATGTTCTTTGTATCTAGCCTTGAAAGAGCGTCCTCTTTGACCTATATAAAAGGAATTGCACTCAGAACATGTTAATTGGTATACTCCTGATTTTTCAAATTTATCGGTTTTATCTTTTGTGTTGAAAAGGAGGCCTGACAATTTGCTCACTAGTTTGGATGCAATATGAACTTTTTTACTATCAGACAAAACTCTAGCAACCTGTTCTGACGTCTTCCCAAAATATGTTAGAGACATAAATTTTTCGGGCTTTTCTCTCTTGGATTGCTGGGATATTAATTAAACTCTCTATTTTTTATATCGAAGCCGTTGTTCTCTGCTATTAACATAATGGTGTTAAATTCTTATTTTCGGTCCATGTCCGATAAAGGCAAAGAAATCGCCCTGTGAATCATGGATTTGAAGGCTGCTATTTTTTGAGAATACGGGTAAAACGAATCTATGGGTATGACATTATCCGTGTAAGATGGTTTTCTGAAGATATTAATTGATAAACGGTTATTACTCTCCCGGGTAATTGTTAGATCTAAGAAATTGATTTTACTATCGACTTCTGTTTCTACTTTGAACCTAATTTTAGGATGAATGATATTAATGAAATTCAGGAAGATTTCTAGTTGTCTATTCGTTCCAATGAAACAGGCTAAAATGTCATCAACATATTGGTACCAAAATAGAATATGCCTTTTCGTCAAAGTTGACGTCATAATTTTAGTGTTTTCCAAATTAGACATGAAAATTTCAGATAGGAGGGGACTGAAGGGTGAACCCATAGCTAAACCATTATTTTGTGAATATATCTTATTATTGAACTGAAAATAATTTTTGGTCAAGCATAAATCAAACAGAGAAATTAACTCATCTTTACAGACCACGTTGAGATTTCTTGCCTCTAGAATACTTGATATTAAGGGGACACTTTCTGTTGCAGGTATATTCGAAAACATATTATCTAATGAAATTAATTTTGCGTTTGGTGGCATGAAGAAATTATTTATTTTATTCGATAATTCTAATGAATTTTTTATTCTATATTGTGAATGAAAATCTGAAATTGATTTGAATTTGGTATTTAGTTGCTTAGCAAGTATTTGTGTTGGACTATTGGTATATAACACCACTGGACGAATGGGGTTATTTTCTTTATGTGTTTTAATGAGACCATATAATCTAGGAATTCTAGGATTCATTTTAATCCATCTATTTCTCTCGAAGCTAGTAAAAGAGATGGATTAAAATGAATCCTAGAATTCCTAGATTATATGGTCTCAGTTAGCAAATTGTCAGGCCTCCTTTTCAACACAAAAGATAAAACCGATAAATTCTAAAAATCAGGAGTATACCAATTAACATATTCTGAGAGCAATTCGTTTTATATAGGTCAAACAAGATGCTCTTTCAAGGCTAGATACAAAGAATATTTACGGTCAGTCCTACATCAGAAATATGATTCAGCTTTAGCTGCACACTGTCTGAATGAATGTCATCCTCTCCAAGAACTTCAAAAGCTAAAAATTCTTCATTCCTGTGATAAATCTTATAAACTCAATTTCTTTGAATCGATGGAAATTTTCAAGGCATCTAAGGTAGAAAGGGTTAAGCTCCTTAACGACCAGGTAGACTTAATCACCTACCAATCACCATTATTCAAGCTACTGTGACCTCTACTAGCATTTTATTGATGGTAATTCCTGTATTGTACATGAGTATTCAGTTTTCATTAGCTTGTTGTTGATAATTGACGTATATCCGAAACCGGTCCAACCAATGTAAAAATTTTGTCATTCTTTACATCAATAAATTAGTGATAGTTAAAACATAGTACCTTGTTTTATTTTATTATTCATTACTGTAGAGTTTGCTAGTACTGCAGGCGAAGTAGGTAGGTTACAGGTGGTTTGGTTTTATTGCTTTAACTATTGCTGCTGGGGGTGGGAAACGGTTAGATGACAAAACGGTCTCAAAGTTCTATGTGATCGATTTCTCAATTTCTAGAGTTTACAAGGGGCTTCCAAAGGTGGACAGATTCAAAAGGTGCTCATAAAATAATTGAGTCCAAGATCTATTAAATTGTATGAAACAAAAATACTAATTTAGAAAAGATACAATTGAAAAGGTTTTGGCTACAGTCTTACCCCTGGTATAAATTCCTTTAACCGCGTGTTCCAGAATTCACAATTCTCTGTACTCCGTAGCATAGGCTATTCTAACAAGCAGATTTAAACTAACGTCGCCTTACAGCCTGAATTGTTCGTTAAACCAAAGGAATATTTCACAACTATCGAACTTGTCACTCGGCTTGCAGCTACCAGGTACTTAACGGAACACAGGCTGTGAGTTTTACAAGATGGTTGAAATGGAAAAGACGACGTTTTCTCATTTCCCAAGGAATATATGAATTTCAACGTTCATAAAAAGTCATATTCGAATTCGACCGGATGCACGAATGACGAACTTTCAATCTTAATCAAACGTCAAAAGCAAACAGATTTGCCAGACTCAAATGGGGATTCGTGGGTCATAATGCAAGACAAGGAGATGGCAGATGGAATGCTGAAATACAAAAATGGAGCCCATATTTGGGCAAAAGAGGAAGAGGTCGCCCCCCAATGAGATGGGGAGATGACCTGAACGCATTGAAGGGCTCAACTGGTATCAGGTAGCACAGAACAGAGAGCGTTGGAGAGAACTGGGGGAGGCCTATGTCCAGAGTTGGATGACAGATGGCTGAAGAAGAAGAAGATGCTCCAGAGATAAGATAACGAATTAATTGAGACTATCTTACAAAATGATGTTTATGAAAATTTTTTTCTGAAAGGAACTTGATTCAGTTTTCGTTAGATCATTTAGAGCATGTATCATATGAATATTGTAAGCTATTCACTGAAGGCCATATCTGTATTAAGATATCTTGAACTGTCAATAAGACTGTGTCCATATTAAATTGAATTTTCGTTTCAGTTTATTAAAGAGGAAGTACGTCTCTTATTCTACAACCTTCCAAATGTAAAAGTGAATAAAATTCTGTGTTTGACAATAGTCAAGTTTGAACCAAAGGAAGTAAGGTTAGATTGTTGATTGACCTACAAATATATTTGGAAAATATATATAATATTCTTCCGATATTGTGAGCCTCTTCTATTCATAACACATTGTTACTGTTTCTCAGGAAATTTTATCGAAGCTGTTGTTCCTTATAGATTTGAAATTGAAGGTTTTTCTTTTATAGGTGTCTGAAATTTGTGGGAAACATGATTTTCAAAACTGAATAAGTTGCATACGAAGTTTCATTTTGTACGACCACAACTTTTTATCAAAGAGTTATGAAATTCATATGAAAGTTTGCCGCTACTTATGTAAATCCTATTTTTGGGAAAATTTAACTACTAATTGAGCAATGTTGTGTATATTTGAAAATTTTTGTTATAGGTAATTTATGGTTTCTTGATATTTTTAATAATTGTGTAAAATGTGTATGTTCATCACGTTATATGAAAATTTGAAAATGTTTTTATGCAATGTCTACCTTTCAATTTTATTTGCGATTATATTATAAAATTTCACAAAAACATGAATTGAAGAAGAGTAAAATTGAAGAATAGAAAATTCAAATATGAGATAATTATTTACTTAGTCTAGATATTTTCATGTCTCAGCTTTAGAATATGAAAGTTGGAGAGATAGGCAGAAAACTAGAAGACAAAGAGATATGTGGAAGAGATATAACTAGAATTCAAAAGAAAAAATTTAGCACTGTGACAGAGATGTGTCGAATATTAAAGAGGGATAGTTCTAGAAAGTAAAAATGAGGAAATTAAGAATAAAATAGCAATCAGTACTAGGAAATTAACAGTTACGAGAAACAGTTGTATCGAGACAGATATATCGTCAACATCATTGTATTGTTTATAAAGGTTCATAACGTAATTTACAAATTTGTGGATGTTTGAATCTCATTTCTGCTTTTCACAAGAACACTTCAATTCAGAAGATGTTTGTCCTTTCTGGTAAGCAAATTGTATGAAATTTGGTAAATTTGATAATACGAAAGCGTTTTGTATAGGCCAATCACATAAAATGAAATTTCTATATACTCAGTAGTATTCCATTGCTTCATTACTAATTTCTCGCCTTTGTCTTCTGGATACTTTCGGTAAGTTTAATTTGAGAAGAACTTTCATTAATATACTTGAGAAGTCATTCTTCCATCTTACTGTTTCAAACTCATGAATGTTGTTTATTATAATTCATGAATCTTAGTCGATTCTCAATCAATCTTATTTCAATCAAAGCAGTTAAGTACAAATAAGAAACTTGAAACCATAGATCTGTCTATATCGATCTTCCTGAAGTATATAATTTGTAATTTTGTGAATTATTATTTGAGTTCTTGATGATTGAAATTCTATGCCTAAAGGGGATTGAACAGTTTGTTCCTTTGAAACAATGTTTGAACCTTTTTAATTTTATCTTATACTAGTTCAATTAGAGGAAGTTGAGACTTACAAATTGAATGTATCTTTTTGAATGGGAATATAGTCAGTGTTCATAAAATAATACTGAAAGCTGCCTTACCATGAGGATGTAAAAGGCAAAATGTGAGAGAGTGTTTCATATAACATAAAGAATTATTAAGTGTGAATATCATTGAATGAAATAAGGCGTTCCGGGAACGTCCGTTCAAAACTTTTTGAGTTCCAGTTACAATATCAAGTTGAAATTTTATACGCGGCCATAACTAGCGATTTCCAATTGAAGTGAAATATTTTCGAAGTGATACCATTTCCGGTTATACCGGAAGTGGGTCATCACTTTGTTATTTCAAATGGCAATCTACCTTTTTTACTATACATCTAGAACCGACATTTGAGCAAGGCATATAATACCCAAGTTGTTATTTTTGTTATAAACTCGATTTTTGGGGAACATTTAAAGAAATTGTAACTCGTAGATCTTTTGAACAACAGACACAATTTTTGCTTGGGTGGATAGAAGAAGGATCAAGGACAGTCTACACATGTCAAATGTTTATTGCGTTATTTTGTATGATTTTTTCAATTTGGCCTTTTTCAAACTGCAATAACTCAAGTTTTTCGAATGGCACGTGCCTATTTTTATATCGCTATCAGATGAAGCGTCAAATTTCAGATGGAATTGTATCAGCATGTACTAAACCCATCTCTTATAGTTCCGAAATAATTTGGGAATATATTGAATTTTGATGATTTTGCAAGAACTAACTAAGAGAATGCTTTGAAGTATTTGAATCAAGTAGCTGAAGTGGCTACGCTCACCTGACAGGTGCCTAAAATTAATGTACTTGTCACTTCGTTCATTGGAATTTCATATTTCAACAAGAATTGTTGGTAATTTGAAGTGAAAATTTTTGAAAAACACCAGATTGATAATAAAGTGGCTGATCATTCAAACGAGGATATGTTTGATCTCTTTTTAATTTATGGCGAATGTCAAAAAGTGGTGGATAGAACTTGCAGGCAATTCAATAACCAATTTCCAAATTTGCCGCCCATGAGTAAAACAAAATTTCAAAGCATTGAAGCAATTTTCTGCAATTTGGAGGAACAAAATACATAGAAACTAGAAGAAAACCAATTCTCGAGGACGACGGCAATCAAATTAATACGCTGGCATATTTTCGTGCCAATCCACATGCGTCCTTTAGGTCAGCATTAATGGATATTAGATTGAGTTATACTTCCATTCAAAGGATCCTTAAGAAACATAACATGCACCCGTATTCTTTTATCAGACTACAAAAATTGAAACCAACTGACCTTCCCAAGCGGCTAAATTTCTGTGAAAATTTATTAATTCGGCTTCAAGAAGATGAGACAATTCTACAAAAAATTATATGGTCTGATGAAGCCAAGTTCGATGAAAGTGGAATAACCAACAGGAGAAATCGACATTTTGGGCCACAGAAAATCCACATTTCATTGAAGTTATTGATTTCCAATATAAATTCAGCGTGAACGTTTTTTCAATTTTAATGAATAATTTGTTGGCTTATCACATTTATGAGGAAAATTTTAATGGACAAAGATACCTGGAAATTTCAAGAGGAACATTAACAAATTTTTCAGATGGATTACCCCTTAACATTCTGAGGGATTGCTATTACCAAATGGATGGTGCACCAGCACATAAAACACGAGCTGTAGATCGGTAGCTAACAGAAATGTTCGAGGATAGATGGTGGGGTAACCAAGGACCAAATTTATGGCCTTCGCGTTCTCCGGACCTGACGCCCCTTGATTTTCATTTATGGGGCATAATCAAGAGTGAAATGTATCTTATTCCTATAAGAAGTAAAGAAGAGTTACTAGAGCGCATTTATAATGCTTTTCGTAATATTGATCCTGAGTAAACTAGCAGGACAACTCATCATGTTCGTATACCAGCTGTCAAGTGTATCGAGCAAAATGGGGCCCATAATGAACATTTATTCAGATCGTAAATTAGTTTTCTCCTATGATGTTTGCTATCATTTATTCGTATTAATGTAATTACCTTCGATGATTGGTTTTCGCTTAGTTCCTACAATTTTTATTCATCCGAATAATAGAAAATTGCTTCTAATGCTTCGAAATTTTATTTTGCTCATAGACGGTAAAGTTGGAAATTGGTTATTGAATTGCCTGCAATTTCTACCCACTACTTTTTGACATTCTAAAATGAATTAAAAAAAGATTAAATATATTTTCGTTTGAATAACCAGTGGTTTTATTCCAAATGAGTTGTATTTTTTGGATATTTTCAACCTGAAATAACGACAGTTCTTGTTGAAATATCAAATTCAAATGACGAGGTGACAAGTACCTGTCAGGTGAGCGTAGCCAGTTCAGCTACTTGATTCAAATGTTTCAAAGCATTCTCTGTTAGTTCTTGCAAAATCATCAAATTTCAATACATTACCAAATTATTTCGGAACTATAAGAGATGGGTATAGTACATGCTTATACAATTCCATCTGAAATTTGACGCTTCATCTGAAGGCCAAATTGAAAAAATCATACAAAACAACGCAATAAACATTTGACATGTGTAGATCGCTTAAAAAATTCCTTGATCCTTCTTCTATCCAACCAAGCAAAAATTGTGTCCGTAATGCAAAAGATCTACGAGCTATAATTTTTTTAAATGTTCCTCAAAAATCGAGTTTATAACAAAAATAATTAAATCTGTCAAAATCTGTCAAAAGGTTTGACAGATAAGTGCCAACAACTTGGGTATTTTATGCCTTGCTCAAATGTCGGTTCTACATGGATAATAAAAAGGTAGATTGCCATTTGAAATAACAAAGTGATGACCCACTTCCGGTATAACCGGAAATGGTATCACTTCAAAAATATTTCACTCTAATTGGAAATTGATAGATATGGCCGCGTATAAAATTTCAGCTTGATATTGTAATTGGAACTTAAAAAGTTTTTAACGGACGGTCCCGGTGGATATTCCTGTATAATTTGTAATTTTGTGAATTATTATTTGAGTTCTTTATGATTGAATTTCTATGCCTAAAGGGGGAATGAACAATTTGTTCTTTTGAAACAATGTTTAAACCTTTTTAATTTCATCTTATACTAGCTCCATTGGAGGAAGTTGAGATTTACAAATTGAATGTATCTTTTTGAATTGGAATATAGTCAGTGTTCATAAAATAATACTAAAAGCTGCCTTACCATGAGGATGTAAAAGGCAATATGTGAGAGAGTTTCATATAACATAAAGAATTATTAAGTGTGAATATCTTTGAATAAAATGAGACGTTCCGTATATATAGAGTTGGATATGGAAAGGAGTTCAGTATATTTGGAGTTTAATATATTGGGCGTATAGTATATCAGGAGTTCAGTTTATTAGGCGATTTTGCTTATTAGGCGTGTAGTATATTAGCTGTTTTAATATAAAAAGGCGATCTAAATGGGCTCACTAGTAATAATATTAAATTGAATAACATATATTCAATCCACAGAAGAGTAGGTATCTGTTAAACATTCTCAATCCGTGAAAGAGCTCGTGTATGTTTGTTCTTTGAAGAGTATCTTACCATACTGCAAAAGGAAATCTTTCTTCACGATTTTCTCTGAATTGTTTCGAGTGTTCTTATTTTACGAAGGGTTTGATAACACGTACTTACAAGATGAAAAATTTCAATTATTTTCACGTTCATTTCATAATTTTGAGATGATCCTTATCAATTGTTGATGACTGTGTTTATATTTACTTCTTTGAATTTTGTGGGATACTCAGGATGACTAAAAGATACAATCAACATGTAGTCTTTCCCTAGTTACCAATTGAATGAATATATTAGAAATATAAATCATTATAAAATTCGGGATGATTCCGAGTGTTCGAAATGACTTATCGGGGCGGTTATGAATTGAAGGGTTGTTACCGCAAGATAACCCACCACCGTCACCTTCACCCATTCGCTTCTTATTTGTAACAATTAATAAAAGACTGCCACTGTCGGACTCAACGGATCGAGTTGGGAGCAAATGGAAAGCTCGGTCAAATTAGTAATTATTCGAGATGATCCATCTTCATTTGTCTGTTAGTCCGAGACGCGAGTAATCATCTATTTCATTGGTTACTGAATGGGTAATGAATGTTCCGCGGATTCCGTCAGCTACAATGGCACCTACTGAACGCTTCTGGTGCGCCGAACGCAGTGGGTACCCCGAGCTGTACAAAGAGGACATTTGTATTTGTCTGTGCCGAGTTTATGTAATTTCCTATAGAGTTCGCCCCTTCGCTGCTCTCACTCGTTTAGACTGTTCCAAACCACCCCATCCCTTCGTGGGTGTCTCACAGTCTAAGTTTACTGATATTACAAAGCTTTCTGTGAGTCTGCATCGCATCCAATTCCGACCGGGCCGCTGCGCGACAGTGACGGATTGAAGGATATTTGTCATTCGCCCGGGTCGGCCGCAAAGCTGTCTGCCCCCCAAGTCCCCCGCCCCACAAGGATCTCTACGGCGCGGAACCAAGGGGAATGCGAGATGCGCCTGATAACGCTCCCGAACAAGCATTGCATTTTTCAGTACGCTCTTTTTTATGAATCACGTGTGGGAGTTTCATTAGCGTCCAGTGATTTTTTACATGATCGATCATGGATCCCGTTCAGAATAAGTAGTGGTAAATATTGAAGCCGCTCTTATGTTTGTTTAGGGCCAGTTAGATTCTGATTATACTACTTTTCAAAACAAATTGCCCAAAAATGATTTATAAGGAATTTGTTTTTGTTTACTTCCTTAATCATTTCAAACCACTAGTACAGTATTTGTACGAATTCTGCTGACCACTTTGAAATATGGAATATTCTTAAAAATATGATCGAGACAACCTCGGTTGGGTAAAATGAAATTTCTGTTTAATTATTGAAGAATTCAACTCATGACATAGTGGTACCACTCTGTTACCTTATCACTCCATTACACAGGTCTGCAACAAAAATGCTGTCTTGATATTTTCAACTGATTTCTATGTATTTAGGTGTTCAGAAAACAAAAAACATACTCAAAAAATTCCAGAACTTAAGGTTATTTTACAAAACGCAAAATTTTATTTAAAAAACGGATTTTTTGGGCTAAGAAGGGATCAACTTGTAGTATAAATGATAGGTATTGGCAGGAGATGAGTATATAGTGGGGACAGCTGAATCGATCACAGCGCTCGATGTGGTCAAATTATCGTTAAATCATGCTTTTATCATAAATAAACACGTTAACATTAAATAAAAATGATCCATAATAGTTGTTGTGTTGTTGATTGCAAAAATACAGCTAGAAACAGTAAATGTAAATTTTACACATTTCCAGTGGCCAAGTGGAAATAAATGGATGGAAGAAATAAATGGATAAAAAAATAAATGGATAAATGATGTTAAAAGAAAAAACAAAGTAGTGTGTAACATTATTCAGTAACAATGCAACTAGGGTAATGTATGTTCAAAATACGATTTTCTGAAAATCATATTAACAATCAACACTTTTGTAATTTTCATTATTGCAGTTGTCATGTATTAAATTTGTTTACATTTCACAGGTTAACCCCATGGGATTCTAAAACTCCTTTTAGTTATTTATAAACATATTTACAAGCTTTTATTTAACTTGCAATGTATGTATGTTTGTATGTTCGGGTGAAATCTTACAACTCAATTTTAAGGCACTTGATCTCAACCAACTGAGCTGAAATTTTGTATACACGTTGAGTTTGGATGACAATGCATGATTAACTATGTGACGTCATTCTAAATCCAACAAGGCGGTGGACCAATTATTCTTAATGCAAAACGAAATGGCGGATAATTTTCTTTTAGTCGTTCCTACAATATGGGTACCAAATAAAAGATTGCCAAGAATTACTAAAAAATGAAATTAAGTTAAAAAAATTCTTTAAAACTTCCTTTTATTTAAATGCGCTAAATAGAAAAAAAATAACTTTCACACTAAATCTTTTACTGTTAACTTATAACGTCATTTCAAATTTAACACATTTGACACAATTTGTATGTTATGCCTACCTGTTAATACTTCTAACTGATAAAGTAAATACGAGTGCTTATATCTCGCGACAAGCTTTTATATTATAACATATAAATTGTGTCAAATGTGTTAAATTTGAAATGACGTTATGAATTAACGGTAAAAGTTTTAGTGCAAAAGTTTATTTTTTTTCTTTTAGCGCATTTAAATAAAAGTTTGTTTTCAAAGAATTTTTCCTTAATTTTTATACACACTTTTCCATCGTAATGAGTTTTTCAATTTAAAAACACAATCACAGATTTTATAACACATATTTATTTTTAAATTCATTTTTGAAACAATTCACTGTTATTTATACGGATCTTTCACATGTCATACCATTGCCGAGCATGATTTTACGCTACCATCAGATGTCGCTTTCGTCGTGCTCCTGCGAATAATTTTATTTTGATTACTGTTTTAAATGTATACAGGACATAACTATCATTAATTTCTAAATAAGGAACACCCTGTTTGACCTACATTAACAAGTATAAACGTATTGTAACCTGAACGTGCGCGCTCCCATAGTGTAGAAGTGGCGCCAGACAATTACGTGTTAACTCATCATTGTTTCATAGATCTTGGTTCAATGTCGTCTGTGCGGAAGTGTGTGAAGTCTTCGGATAGTTTCTGTTATATTTGTGGTGAAAATATGACATTAAAGCAACAAGTTAATATTACGGACTTTGTAAAAAAATTATACTTCGCGTATTTTGGCTTCAAACTTGGAGATCAGGATAAAGTATGGGCACCTCATAAAGTCTGCAAACGATGTGTTGAAGACCTTCGAAATTGGTTTAAGGACAAGAAAAAAGCTTTCCGATTTGCGATTCCTATGGCATGGCGCGAGTAAAAGAACCATAGTGATGATTGTTACTTTTGTTCGTGTAATGTGAAAGGGTATGATTCAAAACGGAAGCAGTCAATTTCATACCCCAATCTGCAATCAGCTATTCGTCCCATCCCTCATGGGACCGAAATACCAGTGCCCAAGGTCCCTGCTACCTTGGAAGAGGTTCCAAGTTCTGACGAAGATGTTGCTACCTACACCCGATGAACACTCAACTTTTGAATTTGAAGATGACAGAAGTCCAAAATTGTTTTTCCAAGGCAGCTTAATGATTTGGTAAGAGACTTGAATCTTCCCAAAAACGCTGCTGTGTTGCTTGGATCAAGGCTCAAAAGCAGGAACTTACTTTTGACGGGAGTGTCTTCCTCCTGATTTAGATATATTAGTGGAAAGCAGTTTACTTCCTACTTTTCCCAAGAGGACTAGTTGGTTCATTGCACCAATATTGAAGGTTTGATGAATACATTTAAGGTCTCATACGACCCAGAAGAGTGGCGTATTTTTATAGATTCTTCAAAAAAAGCCTTTAAGCAGTTCTGCTTCACAATGGCGGTTTCTATGCTTCCATTCCTGTCGGCCATTCCGTACACATCAAATAAACCTTCAAAAATTGGAATTGATTCTTTGAAAATTAAAATATAAAGACCACGGTTGGCAAGTGTGCGCAGATTTCAAAATCTTTGGCATGGCGCTCGGACAGAAATCTGGGTTCATTAAATTCCCTTGCTTTTTGTGTCTATGGGATAGTAGAGACCGAACAAATCACTGGACCAAAAAGTGTTGGCCTGCGAGGGAGCTTAAAGTTGGAGAAAAGAATGTCCTGCATGAAATTTTGGTGCCACCTCATAAAGTTCTTTTACCACCGCTTCACATAAAGCTAGGATTGATGAAGCAATTGGTAAAGTCACTTCCAAGAGATGGAAATTGCTTCAAATACTTAATATCAAAGTTTCCTGGCCTCTCGGAGGCAAAGTTGAAGGACGGTGTTCTCGTTGGACCAGATATTAGACGGCTTATGGCTGATCCATTATTCGTCACAACCATGACGGATTCTCAAAGAGAAGGGTGGATTGCCTTTAAGGAATTTATAACAAAATTTTTAGGCAATAACAAAGACCCTAACTACAAACAAATCGTCAAAAGAATGTTTAAAGCATTTCAAGCTTTAGGTTGCTTAATGAGTTTAAAAGTAAGTTTTCTTCATTCTCACCTCGACTATTTCAGGAAATTCAGGAGACGTGAGTGAAGAGCAAGGTGAACGATTTCACCAAGATATTAAGAAGATGGAAAAAAGATACCAGGGAAGATGGAGCGTCTCAATGATGGCAGACTACTGTTGGACGCTTAAAAGAGACCTTCCAGATGCTTCCCACAAGCGAAAATGTACCAAAAGGAGTCTCACTGGGAAAAAGAAATGGTTTTACTGCTCACTAATTAATGTATTTTATATAAGAAAATAAGTTTTGATACGCAATTATAAATTACTTTATTTTAAAAAATAATTATGTTTTATTTCAACATAATAACTTGTTTAGCATAGACACCTACATTGTCAGAAAACGTGACGTGCTAGGACGAAATGATTTTCGAATTCAGCACACCCGAAAACGTAAGAATTACACAAAAAAACCAAAACAGCTCTCAACTTTTTTTTGCAATATAAATTTCATAGAATCATCCACACTTCTCCGTGATTCGAGTTACGTTTCCGCGAACAAAAATCTATAATTGATGCAGTCTACTCTGCCATCAATACGATAATAAATTCATATAATGATGGAAAGTGCCCGATCTCAAATTGAAGCATAAATTTTGACTCTGTCGACCGTCAAAGTCTGTTTGAGTAGTTAAAGAAACATGGGGTAGTGCTTAAAAGCTTGAACAGAGAATATCTAACTAATCGCCAACACAATTTGTAGGAATAGGATGATGGGGGTGACATTTATGAGTCAGGGAGTCTCGAGGTCTGCAAGGAATGGCCACAGGGTTCAGTATTGAGGCCTCTTTTGTACATCCTGTTACAAATGGCTTTCCAGGTATCTTGTAGCCCTTTGTCTAACATTGAGCAGAAGATATTCCTCTGGTTCCTTCTAGGACTGAACCTAACACCCCTAGAGATAATGCGGAAGGTGCTCTTCAAATCCTTGAAAATTATTATAGGCAAAATGTTTCAAACTAAACGCAGCTAAAATCAAATAATTTATTTTAACTGTCAAAAATATTAAGAAGATTTCTCTTTTGAAAGGCTGCAAAATATGCCACATTTCTGATAGTCAGGATCGATCATAGACTGGAGGTGTCAGGTGGACCACGTGGCTAAGCAGATCAGCGTGCTACGCACTAAAGATTCTACCAAAGTTGGTTAATGCCGATGTTGGCCTTATAGAGTATAATTCATTTATCCAGCGATCGTATATTTATTCTACAAAAGGGATGACTCAGGAATAGTTTGGAAATGCCTTTTAGAGAAAGCTGTTCAACCTATTTTATTAATAAACAATACTAACCTCTCTCTTAATCTTGTAATGGTGCCTACTCGTGAAAATGAATCTCTTTCTCTTTGATTCCCTCAATCACCAATATCCCACAGGATTCAGAAGCAATTTAAAACATTTTGACATAATTGTGTAAAATTGCAGAAAGATTTAATTTTACTTCCTTACAATTATATACGAAATTATCGAGATCGATACGAGAGTTACCAACTATCCAATTCGAAATTAAATTGAAACAACACATGTTAAATATGATTTGCTTGGCAAGAATATCCGAGGAAAGTCTGAATATAATATGAACTGCCCTTGATCGCCTCCTTGAGTTGTTCTCCTGTACTTTTACACTATGCAACTTTTCTGTCCAACGATTTTTGAGTTTTAATGCAAATTTGTTTCAACTTTAAATTTTGTTAAATGTGAACCATAGGTAACTTTGATCTCGCTGAATAGTGTTTCTTTTCCTTTTCGATCTATTATATATGCACTCAGTTTTTTATTCAGGACGTGTTATTCTGAAAAACAAAAATTGTATAAATTTCTCCTAATTTTATCTAATATCTCGATATCCATTCACATAACTAATTGAAAATTATTGAAATAGTATGTTCGGTGATATTATTTTGAGAGTGAATCTGGTTTTTCAAACGACAATTTAGATAAAATATTCATTTAATTTTTTCAAGTTCAACTATTCTGTGAATAAGGTACCATTTGTAATAACGAAGCGAACATGCCGTACGAAAATGTTGAAAAATTTTTATGAATGTTATATTCAAAATTATTATCATGCAGATGCTTCAGAAGCTGCTTATTTGGATCATTTTAAAGAGAAGAATACCTGATAAAAGTATATTCTATAACTGAGGGAAACCATAGTACATTCAACGTCCTAACAAAAAAAAAGGTTATGGAGTAACTGACGGCGAATATACAACAATTGATGTAATGGGAAGTGTCATTGTCAACGCATCGATGTGAGATATCCCAGTTCTTGCAGCTAGGAGATTTGCAGCATCGACTAGACTTTTGCAATTGCTCTCTGCAAAAATCTGAAGAAAATCAACAGCTTTCCAGAGAAACGATTTAGACCTATGAAGTTACAACAGTAGTGTTGGAATACTCAATTACTCAATCGTCAAAATGAACAAGGGTAGTCGAATGTAAGCCCACATCGTCATATTATTATTCAAATGTTTAATGTATGATGCGTATTGAAATATAATCGCTTATTAGCGTATGACATTTTGATGAAAACCTTCAAGGTGAATTACATCATGAAATTGTAAATAAGAACATTATCTATAGAAATTTTGATGAACTGTATCTTGCTGATGGAGCTTCTCCCCATCAAAATATGGCAGCTGCTGCAATAATTAATTGAAGTAGGAACAATGGGGTCTGTAAGATGGCTGGGCCGTTCACCAGGTTTGTCGTCTTTGGACCGTTTCTATTGAGGATATATCGGGGATCTTTATTATACACAACCAAGAGGGATATAGCAGCCACAATGGGGGTATCACAGCGATGATTTCAAAACCTACGCCCGATACGTGGAACTACAATCTCTGCAAAATAGGCCTAGAAGAAGTCGTACGAAGATCACTTCTGAAGAACCAGACCGATTTTTGTGCCAAATTGCAAGGAGAAACCCTAGTGCACCGCATCCCATACTCCCACGGTAATTTATGAAAGCAAAAGGCATCAGTGTATCAGTCGAAACGATACGTCAAAGACTTAGTTCAAAGGGCTTGCAGAGCACAAGGTCCTTGAGAGTTCCAGACAACAAAATTAACAGACTCAATTGGTGTATAGACCACCAAAATTGGAATATTGAGAATTGGCGAAATGTTCATTTTTCGGATGATACCAGAATTGGTGTTCGATCAGATAACCGCCGCATTCAGATTTTAAGGGTCGTGGAAGGCAAGCTAGACTCCAAGCAGCAAGACAGCTTCCGAAATACCAGGGGGGCAGTGTGATGTCTTGGGGTGGCATTATGCTCGGAAGCAAAACAGATTTCATTTCTTTTCCTGCGAGTGTAACGGGTAGAAATTACGTGGACCTAATGCTGGAGCCCAGAGAACCTTGCGAGATGCTCACGGTGAGAATTTCACTTTAATGCAGGATAATGCTACTCCGTATACCAGAAACCTCGTGCGACATTAATTTGAAACAATGGGAATCGCTCTCCAGACCTTAATCCTATTGAACATCATGGAATAATCTTAAGAGGAAACTTAGATCGCGCCAGGGTAATCCCAGAACCCTACAACATCCAAGCGCCACAGAAGAGTGGCGGAATATCACCCCAGAGGAGGTCGAAAACCTAATCCAAAGCATGCCTTGACGGATTCAGGCTTGTATCAAGGTAAGAGGAGGTAATACAAGCTACTGACGCTGAGAAAAAATACCTACTCACAATTTAAAATTTTTTTTAATTATGCGGAAAGAGTCTTTTATTTTCTTTTATTTGTTTCCTTTTAAAATAAACTTCAACTTATTTTTTTTCCAATTGAAATATATCCAAAAGTATCAATTCTAAGAGTCCTTCGAAATTCCCAAAATTCCTGAAGTAATTTTCAAAATATCGGGTGATTCCATATAAATTTGGTTGTGTGTATGTGTGAAATACACCGTCTAGTATGCAAATGACAAGGAATGATAAGATGAGACATAACTTTTTCTCCATAGCAAGTGCAGTCATAACATACGTTCTTCAATCCGCGAAGATTTTTCTCAGTGAATCTTCAGTGTATCATCTAACCTAACCCAAATATGCGGATCTAATTCAGCTGGTTATTGGTCAGCTACTATGGGGAAGATTTGTCCAATAACTTCGTTTTCTCAAGGCCCTTCTTTTCGCGATAATTATTCTCGAAATGTAAACATAGAATGTGATTTTCAATCTTTTCTTCTGAAGAGATAAAAGCAATCAGTTGGAATTCCCAATATACAAGAGCTTTTATGTTGGTATTTTTCTTTCATCCAACTTTTCTGCAAATGGGTGAAATTAAAAATCCCTTCCTGTTTTCATATTTGAAATTTTGTGGTGGCCATAATATGACCATGAAGTAATTATTATGTCCCCGAATAATGCCGATTTTTTGAGAAAAACGATAAAGTACATAAGTATCTGCAATCAACATTTCTAACATCTCAGAATAAGGAAAAGCTAAGAGGCTAGTAGCATTTATTATTATGGGCTAATACTTCTATCTTGTTTTGTATCAGGTGATAATGGTTTAGTTGATTTGTTTAGACATATAAGAAGTATGATTATTGAAATATTTTTCTGCTGGTTTTCTTTTTCCATTGTTACAGATTCCTGTCCCAAACCCTCTTCCTTTCACCCTTGTCTTCGGTTGGAAATCGAATGCAAGAGAGAAAAGAGCGGCTAAACAAAAAATCTTTGGTTCTCTTTATATATACACGACACTAACACAACATAAACAGACAAGCGACAGGAAACGAGTTTTTCCTCAGGTTTTTCTTTTCACCCGTTTATTATTGAATCATATGCAAGATAGTATGGTTCCCTGTTACATTTCCTGAGCTCACACTTGTGTTTTTCTGACACACACCAAAATTTTAGATACAATCATTTATTGTAAATAAAATTATTCAAATTTTTAAATCCTCTCTTTTCAAAAGAATATATATATAATCTTTCACAAATTGCCGTTGGAGTATGGGGTGCGGCGCACTGGAGTCTCTCCTTGAGATTTGGCACAAAAAGCGGTCTTGTTCTTCAGAAGTGATCTTCCTTCTACTTCTTCTAGGCCTATTTGGCCGAAATTGTAGCTCCACGTATCGGGCGTAGGTTTTTGAAATCACCCCCTGTGATACCGCCATTGTGGCCGCTATATCCCTCTGGTTATGTGTATTATAAAGATCTCCGATATATCCTCAATAGAAACGGTCCACAGATGATCTGAAGAACGGTCCAGCCATCTTACTGGCCCACATTGTTCCTACTGCCATTCATTATTGCCAAAATTAGGTCAAATAAATCAGCAACTGCTATATTTTGATGAGGAGAAGCTCTATCAGCAAGATACAGTTCATCAAAATTTCCATAGATAATGTTCTTATTTATAATTTCATGATGTAATTCACCTTGAAGGTTTTCATCAAAAATGTCATACGCTAATAAGCGATTATATTACAATACGCATCATACATTGAACATTTATCCTTGACGTTGAATAATAATATGACGATGTTGGCTTACATTCGAGTACCCTCGTTCATTTTAACGACTGAATAATTGAGTATTCCAGCACTACTGTTATAACTTCATCATTCTAAATCATTCCTCTGGAAAGCTGTTGATTTTCTTCAGATTTTTGCAGGAAGCAATTGCAAAAATCGAGTCGATGTTGCAAATCTCCTAGCTGCAAGAACTGGGATATCTCAATTTTAAAAGGTTTATACTTATCGTATAACTAACGAGTTTTTCCTCAGGTTTTTCACTTGTCTATTGAATCATATGCAAGATAGTATGGTTCCCTTGTTACATTTCCCGAACTCACACTTGTCGTTTTTCTGACACATACCAAAATTATAGATACAAGCATTTATTGTGAATTCAATTATTCAAATTTTTCAATGTATGAAATACACCGTCTAGTATGCAAAACACAAGGAATGATAAGATGAGATATTACCTTTTTCTCCATAGCTAGTACAGTCGTTACAGGTTTAAGAAATTATCTTAGACCAGGGCCACCCTGCCGCTACTTCACACTGAAATATGTATAACAGTGGTAGATTTGCAACTGGCAAGAACATACGTTTTTAATCCACGAGGATCTTTCTCAGTGAATATACTGAAGTATATCACGTACACAGTGTGTCCTAAGTAAGCTACAATGGGGAAGATTTGTCCCATAACCTCGTATTCTCAAGTCCCTTCTTTTCGAGATAGAATGCTCGAAGAGTAAACATAGAATGTTATTTTCATTCTTTTCTTCTGAAGAGATAAAAGCAATCAGTTGGAATTCCCAATATACAAGAGCTTTTATGTTGGTATTTTTCTTTCATCCAACTTTTCTGCAAATGGGTGAAATTAAAAATCCCTTCCTGTTTTCACAATTGACCATGAAGTAATTATTATGTCTCCGAATAATGCCGATTTTGCGAGAATAACAATAAAGTACAGCAATCAACATTTCTAGTATCTTAGAATAAGGAAAACCAAAGAGGCTAGTAGCATTTATTATTATGGGGTAATACTTCTATCTTGTTTTGTATCAGGTGATAATGGTTTTATTCAATTAAATAAGTTGTACCCTATAAGATTCATCTATATTCTAATCCTGAAAAAGCTAACAAGTATTACGTGTTCAAGATGAAAGTCTTGGGTGGCATTTCATGCAAGCGTTCATGGCATTCCATTTTTCTCCCAAGAAGGTTGTTACCACAAAACTCGGGTTTTCATCCAGGTTTATATCGTGGCTGGCTTACTACGCCCTGACCAGAGGTGAACTGGTCATAAAACTCTATCTCGGTAAGAATGACCGAGAAAACTGGCATTATCTCTTCAACACTCAGCACAGTAACATCTCATTCAACCAATATTGTAGTAACGTACTGTCCAATAGTCAATCATACAACAACATACTTAGTTACATGTACAAATTATCATATTAGTGTAGTGAGTTCAATATATGTATATATCACAAAACGTTCTTCTTTATAAGTAGAACTCTACGTGGCAATAACCGAGCCATTCCGTAATAAAGGTGACACCTCCTATTTTAATTTAGGTGCGTACTCGTTGGCTGAAACACCACTCAAAATAAATTGATATATCTGACACTATTGAGCACCTACGGCGATCTTTTCAAATAAGTCACATGCTGGTCTTTTCCACGCGTGATGAAAATTTGACCTGCAGCATAATCGACTACAAACGTGTTTTCGAAGATGTGAAAACCTACCAAATTGAGGGAGGAGAAAACGCGAATGTGTTTCTAGCCTTACACTCAACAAAGTAATGTGTACAATGTAAACTATAATCTTCACTTTACCTATCCATTATTTCGCATATGCTCTTCATAATGAAACTCTTGGAAATACTCAGATGAACACGTTCCCCGAGGTTAAATCATTGGCGTTTTCAGCTTAACCCTTCATTTCCAAACATTTTGCAAATTGCATATCTACGAGGCACGGTTATGTCCACGTCAAATTACTATTTGATAACTGTCATTACTAGAAACTTCCGCAATTATCGTTTGCCAATTGCCGTTTGTCCTTCACGATAAGTAAAAAAGAATGCAAGTCGTAATGTCATGAAGTATTATAAAGATTGTTATACAGGGTGTCCCCCAATGACACACTTGTAGAGGGGATCCCAATATTTTTGTTTCGGAGTCTTGAAATCACAATTTTCAAAATACGAGAGCGAATGTGTGATGTTTTCATAGATGGATTGAAATACATATCTTTTGTACAGAAGGTGATATTCGTAACCATGGTAAAACGATTATCGAGAATGTTTAGAAAACAACAAATGTCAGAATATAAACACATCACAAAAATTGTCGCATCACCTGGTATTCTGAATTCCACAATCGATTAAGTAGCTCGATCGCTTCGTCAACATATGATTTTAGACATATGAGGGAAAAAATCTTATCTATGTAATAACATTTGTTTCCATATGATCTCAAACACGTCTGAAACAAGAATGAGTTTATTTGACTATCAGTATTCATTCAATTTCTCTCCAGTTTTCACGCTAAATTAATGCAAGTTTTCTGTGTTTCTTGTTGATTTTCGAATCTTTGAATTTATTTTAATGACTGCTGAACGTCCAGGACGCTATTTGGGGAACTATGGAAGAAGGGCCGGACAGGGAAGAAATCGGATAACAACACCAGTTGATGATCGTTGGCTTCGTTTAACTGCTCTAAGAGTTCGACACTGTACGGCTAGAATGCTACAAAATGAACTTGCACTTTCTAGAAATGTGCATATTTCATTGCAAACTGTTAGGAACAGGCTCAGAGAAGACGATATCAGACCAAGGGTGGCTTCTACTGGCCCACGTCTCACCAGAGAGCATCGAGTTGCAAGACTTCAGTTTGCGAGGGAACATGCAAATTGGGGTATTCCAGAATGGTCGAATGTTCACTTTTCCGACGAGTCCAGATTCTGTCTAGTATCAAATGATAGAGACATGCCTGTATACAGACGACCTGGGGAACGGTATCAGCAATGCAATATCCGGCAAACCGAAAACTTCGGAGGGGGCTCAGTAATGGTGTGGGGAGGCATTTCTTTCCATGGTCGAACTGAGTTAGTCCTAGTGAATAATGGAAGAATGACAGCGACCAGATACATCGCAGATATCCTTGAACCCCATGTTGTACCCTTTAGCTCATTGATTAGCGAAAACTTCATTTATATGCATGATAATGCTCGGACTTATGCACCTAGAGTAGTTACAGAATTCCTGCAAAATGCCGAAATTGATATTTTAAGATGGCCAGCCAGAAGTCCCGACTTGAATCCCATCGATTTTGAAAATGTTCAGTAACCATTCGATGCTAGTTGATTGGTCTCTTCGCGAATGTTTGAAGATGGTAGATAAATTCATCTCTTTTGAATGATTTCTTCTTATTTTACACTTCTGAAAGTTACCAAGTGACTCTTGAATGACCATCCTAAAAGTTTATATAGTATTGTCGTAAAAGTAGGGTGATGCGAGAATTTTTGTGGGGAGTGTAATTTTCGATAGATTGTTTTGAATCCTTAAATTCCTCAAATTGAAAATACATTCCTTCATTAATGAAGAATATGAAAATACCATCAATGTTTATGATTTTTCGTGATGGAAATGCACAGAACAGAGAACACTTCTGTGGTGTTGAAATACATATTGATTATGATTACTTCGATCGGAAGAGGAATAAGAAAGGTATACAAGGTGATCCAACGAAACCTTAACACCTCGATTTTCCGATTTTGAAATAAAAATATGGAGAATCGCTCGGTTCCGCCGATTTCTGATTCGAGGAGGAACAACTTTTCCGATTTTTTTATCTCCGTAACTTCAATCCCCTACCAGGGGTGAGCATAACCCCCTGATTTTGAATAGGAATAAAGGGTGTTGCGATACCTCATTTCGAAGATCTTATCGAGTACTATCTGACTCTAAATTTTCGTCTCAAAATTTTTAATTGTTAACGAAATAGTACCTAAAAAGTGAAAGAATACTTACTTTTGTGATTAGTTTATTAAGTGCTGAAAATGGGTACCATTCACTTCCATGCAGTTAAGAACGCTGGTGTATGGCTAGCTTAGGTTAAATTTACCTCGAGGTATGCAATGTTTTTATTTATTTGTTAATTTTTTGTTCCAAAAAGTAGAAAGACCATGTGTTTGATTCACCTAAGTCTCACGTTAGTCTATCGTGAATTTTCAGAAACGTTGAAACTGTGCCTAAGCGATTGTAAATTTGTAGTAGGCTGAAAATGGTGTATTTTGTAGAAGAAAGGATGGAAATGATAAAACTATTTTTCAGAAATAACGACTCTGCGCTATTAACAGCGGCTTTATTTAACGAACGACATCCTGAAAAAAAGTATCCGCTGCTAACGTTGTGCAACTTGTTGATAAATTTGACGCTATTGGTTCACTCGGCAACAAAAAGGGTGTATGAAGGAGACGAAGCGAAGGAAGTGGCTATCTTAGGTCACGTAGCGATGGATCCGACGCTTAGTACTAAGAAATTGTTCAATGCAAACATAAGTTTCATCCTTTTTAGATACGATTGGACCAGGAACTGAATGAGGATGATTTTAATCGCCGACTCATGTTCTGTGAAGTGGTCAGTAAAATTATTAACAATAATCCAAACTACATGTTTAATATCTTTTTTTCTGATGACTCTTCATTTTACCTTAACGACACTGTGAACAGACATAACTGTCGGTACTGGTCAGATGAAAATCCAAGATTATTTCGAAAGAGCATACTCAGCATCCCCAAAAGTTAAATGTCTGGGAAAGATTTATGAAGATCACATGTTCGGCCTTTTTTATACCCGGTAATATCACTGGCCAAATTTATTAAGAACTATTACAGAACGCTATTTATCCAGTCCTCGTGCAAGTATTGGACAATGAAGAAGACCATGAAACGATCATTTTTCAACAAGATGGCGCACCACCTCATTTCGAATTTGGATCATTAATGAATGGCGTCAAATTGAACCAGAAATGTTGAGTAATGTACGTAAACGATTCGAGCAAAACTTATTTCACTGCATATAAGTGAATGGTGCCCATTTTCAGCACTCAATAAACTAATCACAAAAGTAAGTAGTCTTCCACTTTTTAGCTGCCATTACGTCAACGATGAAAATTTTGAAGCGGAAATTTAGGGTACTCGATAAGATCTTCAAAATGAGGTACCGCAACACCCCTCATCCCTATTCAAAATCAGGGGGTTGTGCTCACCCTCAATAGGGGATTTATATTGCGGGGATGAAAAAATCGGAAAAGTTGTTCCCTTCGAATCAGAAAACGACGGAACCTGCGATTCTCCATATTTTCATTTTAAAACCGGAAAATCGTGGTTTTCGTTTGACCACCCTGTATATAAATTAAATCATATTAATCACTACAAGGGTTGCTCAAAATGACCACCCCAACTTGAATGCATAAATTATATCTATAAAGAAGAAAAGCAATTGGACCGCCCATGCAAATCCACCTATTAGGAAAATATCCAATCAGCCTTTCATTAACTATTCTTTCGTGATGTAGGAGTGCTCTGTCTTGTTGATGATACACTCAGAATAAAAGTGTGCGGAACATCATCAATTGAATTGAAGAAGGTGTTCTGTAAAAAATTTGGATGAGTAATGGCATTCAATTTGTTATATAAAATATGCATGGGTAAAAAGCTTTCATTTTAAAGGCCACCCCTAACCTTCTTTGGAAACGTCTTTGCCTAACCGCAATTGCATCGCTGGTCCCATAAATGATCACTATGGAAATCATTTATACCATCTCTTGCGAGGCATGATTCATCAGACCATAAAATGTTGGAAATGAAATCTTCGAACTTGTTGTTGCAAAATCAAGCGGCAAAATGTAAGTCGATGCTGCTCGTCCCCTGCATTCGAGGCCTGCACTCCCTGCATTGATGAGGGGTTGAGTTCCCCCATTTTCAAAACACGCCACACGACACTTCGGGGCATTTGCAACTGATTTACAATGCGCCAAATACTTATCGAAGGATTATTTTCAATGCAGTCTATAATATGTTCCTCATTTTGTATGTTGACTTAACGAGGTCGAGCTTTTCTTCGTACATTTCCTTCGCAGAAACCATGAACATAGATCATATATGCATATTCTTCATTACTGAAGGAATACATTTTCAATTCGAGGAATTTGAGATTTCGAAAATTATTATCTATCGAGAAAGATATTCTGACATTTTACAATCAGAAGTAACTTTACATTCATGATAATCGTTTTACTATGGTTGCGAATGTCAACTTCTATACAATAAGATAAACATTTCATTCCACCTATGGTAATACCACAGAATCGCTCTCGGATGTTGAAAATTGTGATTTCAGGACCACTCTTTCTGTTAGATTCAAAATAAACTTGCATCATATCTATTTTCACTTGATTTTCGTCTTCTTACTTAATGATTCTTCATGCAAAAGACTCAAAACAAAGCAGCAACAATAATTAGCGGTTAGGTAACATGAGTAATTATGACGTAGTAACGTGGGAATCAACTACATGGGAAGGTTAGAAATCTAACCTAATCTACCATAATTTCTTGTTAATATTTACAAATGACATTCATTATTATTCATATATATATATATATATATATATATATATATATATATATATATATATATATATATATATATATATATATATATATATATCATTCTTAATGATAAACCTAATCAACTAACATATATAATTGATATTGCTATACCCGACACACATAATATACAAAATAAATACAATGAAAAAATTTCTAATTATATAATGTTTGGCGACGAAATTAAAAATGTGGAAAATGAAAAAATATTCATTCTGCCGATTATTATTTCCACAACAGGTGCTATTCTTAGAAATCTTCACAAAAGTATTGAGATTTTGGGTCTGAAGAAAATTTGTTTGAAACTCGCATCATGCCTCCTACGATTGCCCCTAAAGTGTGAGCACACGAAATGTAACAGGGAAACCATACTATCTTGCGTATGATTCAATAAACGAGTGAGAAAACCTGTGGAAAAAACTCGTTTCCCTGTCGCTATTGCACTAGCAATAGCTTTTCTGTTTATGTCGTGTGTACAAAAAGAGTACTAAAAATTTTTCTGCTTAGCAGCTTCATTCTCTCATTTTCATCTTGCGCTCCATGATTTCCAGGACTTCTTCACGTAGACCAGGGTGAAAAAGGAAGAGGGTTTGGGACAAGAAAAATCTGTAACAATGGAAAAAGAAAACCAGCAGAAAAATATTTCATCAAACATACCTAACTCTTATATGTCTAAACTCACTCGAATCTAAGAACTAAACTAATGCTCCTCTGTTTTTGAACAGGGAACATTTCATACACCTTTTGGGAATGAAGCCCTACGCGGGTGTAGCCCTTGCCTTTTCTAAGAACTTAACTAAGGCTGCGCTGTTCTTCAACACGGAACAACTCATATACCATCGAAATAAAGCTCTAAGAGGGTGCAGTCCTAGCCTTATCTAATAACTTAACTAAAACTCCGCTGTTTTTCAACAGGAAATATCTCATACACCATTCGGGGGTGTAGCCCGTACATCTCAAGATTCAAAACTAATCTCCTAAATAGACTTGAAGTTCTCCACCCAGTCAATGAAATTATCTGAAACGGAATGAATTTCTTGAAAACCCCCGTAAAATGGTAAATAGGACAATCGAGGACTAAATGTCTTATTGTTTCTTCAGCTGCGCCACACTAAGATGCCAGATTTTCTATAGAAAGTTGTTCAAATAGAATACTGTATACAGTATTCTATTTGAACAACATACTATTACTTCGACCATGTCCTATCCTGAGACGATTTAATGTACATCAATTTTTCCTACTTATATCGAAACCTGTAACCCTTCTGGAAGGATCCTTTATGAGAACTTTATTGAGAACATCAACTTCCTGCCATTCGGTTTTCCACAGATCAACATCCTTTACCCGTGTACGCAAAAAGTCAATCGACCAAATAGGTTTCCTAGATTTCAATCTCAGGTTAGGTGGATTTTGAAGATCGTGTATTATCGGAAAAACCTCTGGAAAATGAGTGATACTTATACCAAGATGATTTAATAGCTAATTTCCTGCGAATATGGGAAGGAACTGATACATCCACTTATAACTCCCATAGAACAGTTCAACTGAGAATCAATCTTATTGACATGTGCACTATTCAACCACACCTGACAGCAATATTCTGTTGCGGAATATACTAAAGCTGAAGCAGTAGTTCGCAAAGTAGAGACTTCGGCACCCCAATTAGATCCAGCTAGTTTATGTAGTATATAGTTTCTTGTTTTCAACTTCTGACATAATTTATCAAAATGAAATTTGAAAGTCAAAGAACGATCTAGCTTTACACCAAGATATGTTGGAGTGAAATTATAAGTTAATAGTGATTGATTGAAGAATACTCTTAGTTGCTCATCCTTCTCATGATTATTCAGATGAAAACAAGAAACCTCAGTTTTCGAAGGATTTGGACATAAACGCCATATTTTGAAGAAAATGTTCAGAATTTCTAAATCGGTCAGTGTTTGCTCAATTGTTTCGTAGTCATAGTGTCTAAAAATCAAAGCGATATCATCAGCATAAATAAACTTTGTAGATGAAGTTTCAGGGATGTCATACATATATAAATTGAAGAGAAGAGATGCAAGAATAGATCCCTGAGGTAGGCCATCATTTTTGTGTAAAATCTACTGCTTTTCTCACCGATAAAAACTCGAAGTCTTCTATCAGATAACATATTTTCAATCACCTTCACCATTTTTCCACATTGAACTACTTTAAAGAGTTTATAAACTAAACCATCCTTCCAAACTGTGTCATATGTCGAAGAGAGATCTACATATACAGCGCATATTTTAAGTTTACCCTGAAATCCTGTCTCACTGAAAGTGGATAAACCTAAATCCTGATCAGAACAATTCCAGTTTTTTCGAAAACCTCCCTGAGAAGTGGACGAAGATCTGTCAATGATTCTAACGTCTGATAAAGAAGTCTTTCCAAAATTTTGAATGAAATAGAAAGTAAGTTGGTAGATCGATAACTACTAGGAAGTTCTAGATTTTTCCCAGGTTTGAGAATGGCAATAACTTTAGCCTTTCTAAATTCAACGGGAATACTACCTGAGCTGAGTATGTCATTGTAAAAGGATAGTAACCACTTTTTAACGTTATTTCCTAGATGTTTTAATTCCATAAAGATAGCTCTGTGATTTTCAATGGCAATCCACAGTGCTTACTTCACGATTCATTAGAATCTTCAGTAAAGTTTTGAATCATTTCGCCCAAAATGCTAAATGGTGAGAGTTATCCGAACTGCAATGATGACTAAAACACTTTCTAGGGCAGAAAAATGTGATCATAAACGCATCATCAATTAATTGGAAATTAAAAGCGAAGATCAACTTCTTTTATTTCCTGGTGACAGACCAATGAAAATGTTTCAAGCTGTTAAAATATCAATCACTATGCAATGCTACTTTTGTTTCATTGAGATCGATCAACAAGATATTTCCTTGTTGAATAAGTAAGACGTTCTGGATAAGATTAAATCTAAAAGATTCAGATTAAATAAGGAAATTACTCATGCTTATCATATATAATTAGTTGCTAATAAATGAAACAAATTATTTCGTAAATATGCGCATAATTGAAACTTTTTCCATAGGAAATATGGACCTAGTTCGATATATAACATTTTAATATTTATGATATCTGGTTAATATTCATAATTTATTAAAACTGGGAACAGGAGAAAGAATTCAATGGGTAGGGGTAATTCTTACAATTGTAGTAATAGCAGAGACATTCCCAAGGATAACAGCAGGAAGAGAACATAGACATAAAAGATTAAATTGAAAGCGAAAGCAAAAACAATGTGAACCAAAATCTGCAAAGGTGGAAATAAAATGCTAATCAAAATTAAACTTGGGGAAACTCTGATACGGAATAAAGAACATATACGAGGGATGCCTTTTGAGTTTTGAGTATAGAGCTTGAATGAAACAATTGAGAGCTTTTGAAAATTTTATTATATTTCCAGGTATTTATTTTCAATGAAATAAAACTATGGTATTTAGATTTTCCCAATATTAACAAAACTATGACCGGTTCCACCACACTGTGGCTTCATCAGATAGATACAAACTGAACAGAGTAATTCCTTATATAATATTCTTATTTCCTACTCAATATTACATTAGGTACAAGTACAAAGAGTATGGTGGAAAACCCATCGGAGTTGCTTACTTTATGAATTGAAAAGATTGTGTAATGGAGTAGGATTTAGATCTAATTGACTATTAAGTAACCTACCTGAATTCTTTTCTTTGTTAATCTCTAAATTTTCCCATAGATTGAGTTTTTGTCTATTATTTTCATTGTGGTGAATTTTGAAATTATCATTAAAGTTATGGTTTTCTTCTAATAAGAGGTTAGAATAATGGGAATCTGATTTATGATAATTAAAACTACGTCTGTGTTGGGATAATCTAACTTTGAAATTTCTGAAGGTTCTACCAACTAATATGACAAGCAAGCGTTCAATTTCTGAAGAAATTTCTGAATCGTACACACAATATTTCAACCAAACTGTAATCAAAGATGTGAACTGGGCTCCAAAATCGTTTGTACTGGTTGTGTTATAAGATTTAGTGGATGGCAAAGAGGTAAAATGAAATGATTTATCATTTATTTCAAAATTATATCAATTGAAGCTATTTTTATTACAGGTGAATTCCAATCTATGCCTTTTGGCATTCCAGTAATTTGGACAAATCCTAAAGAACATAATCCAGATGACTGTTTTGCTTGTGTTTATGAAATTGTCGGATTGAACAGAGCTAAAAAACGTAAAGTTGAACTCAGAGGAACTCGGTTCGTTCAGTTGCCGTTACCACATTCGGAATCCATTCCAATACCGAAAAGACCCAGTCCGACAGAAGAGTACATTCCATCTACTTTTGATACTATTGGCGAAACGTCTGCATCGGTTTATGTACCATCAAATGTATCTCCACAATGTAATATATAAATTTTATTACAATCTCCGCAAGACAGTTTATAAACAACGGTTTCATCAGGTGACGGCTAGGCTTGAGCACTGGTATAGTGAAAAAAAACTTGATTCTCTATTAGGAGACATTTGCTGGAATTCACAGCGAGATGAAGATGGAGAAGAAGAAGAATGAACATGAATTTATATGTTTATCTGTTGAAAATTGTTGGAATTGGAATAAAAGTTAAAATCATAATTGTGCGTTTAAATTTTTGATTTAACTATAGGAAAAGTGTTTTCTTTTCTTATTTTGGGATTTTAAAGCGAAATTCCCTTGATTTCTCTATTATTTAGACGAAAATTAACGAAAAAATGGCAAAAAATGGAGTTTTTTGGACATTTTGTTAAGAAACGGTGTTTGAATGAGGTTTTTCTATGTTGGTATATTCAGAAAAGTTGTTGGCCATGACAATAGCTAACACTTTGCCGAAGACAGTAAAGCGATATTCCGAAAGGTTTGGGAATTACAAGCATATAATGTATTGAAATCATAAACGACGAACCCTACTAAAATCAGCTAACTTCAAAGGCGAATATCTCCTAAATAAGAGCTAACTTTCAAAAACGGTGGTTACCACTGGATTCAGTGTACCCGACATAGGTTTACTAGGTATGTCTCCCGCGTGTTAGAATTTTGAACTAGCACAGTGTTATTGATGGCCTTTCCGTCCGAGCATGCAAACCATAAAAGGCATCCCAAGTAGATCAGAAAACAAAACAATACAACTTTCGCAAGCAAACTATAAACGCAAACCAAGAATTACAACTGTGATTCAACAGCAATGAACGTAAATAAAAGGCAGAAAAGAGAAATTAACTAAAATTTGGAGCAAGAGAACAATGGGTGCTAAAAATTTGACCACACTTTGTTGTATACTCGATCTGATTTTTGGGGATCCAGCTTCTGATTCTTAGAGACAGCTATTATTCGGAGAAACTAATGGTCCGTTTTGAAGTAAGTTATTCGGCCTTTCCGGTAACCAAAATCTTATTAGAACACATAATGCCCCTACATTCAGATGGACATATTATTTAAATTTTCTAACCTGTCCTGCATGAGTCTCTCCGAATGATTGGTTTTCATCCTAATAATCTTAACAGGAACAGAAGGACGTATGATACCTTAGTTCATGAAACATTCTTTCGCCAACCTTATTTCTGTTGCAGATAAACGATCTTCTGTCATCTACAGAGAACAAGATCTTCGGTTTTGCAGACGATTGTACCCTGGTTTCGTCTTTCAGAAGTCTGCAGCCGATTACAGCTGCGGAATCTCAGCGTCAGAGATGTTAACGAGTTAATAACTTAAACTCTGACTTACAGAGAATATCTGAGTGGGGTCGGTTGAACCTGGTGAGCTTCAACGCGAGCAAGACGCAAGCAACTACGTTTTCTAGAAAGATCCCTGCTGGAGAACCTCCTCTAATGATGCAAGGCCAAACAAATTGTATCCAAAGATTCGATTCACCTTCTCGGAATAACGGTCAACTTCGGGTTTTGCTGGCATGAACATGTATCAGCAATAGCTAAGTCGTCATCAGCTTAACTTAGTTTTCTTTTCAGAGCCAAGCAATACTTCAAGCCATTTCAGATGTTGTTTCTATATAATGCTCAGATTCTAGCTGCTTTGGAATATTGTTTCCATGTATGGGGATCTGCTCTCAAACATACGTTGCGGATGTTGGATAGTGTGCAAAAACGGGCTGTACGCCTCATTGACCACCCGGAGATCACCCACCAGCGATCTTGAACCGCTGGCTCTCAGAAGACAAGTTACTGACCTTTCTCTTTTTGCAGATACTTTCACGGAAGATGCTCCAAGGAGCTGAAGGATCTTGTTCTGGAAAAACTCATGTACCAGATCCAAACCAGGTACCTGTTTCATCTCTACTCTAGATACTGGCAAGTTCCATTCTCATTCAACCTCTGATAACGTGTAACTCTGTTTGACATTTCTTCTCACTTTCTTTGTAACTCCAGAAAAAAGCAAACTCCCGATTTTTTTGGGATATCAGATAGCCCCTATTGCAGGCCCTTTGTGGTCCACCCTATCGAAGCGTGAAGTAAAGTCTTCGGAATTATTTCGGGGCGATAGAATTATCGAAAGAGAATCAGACTGACCGATGATGATACCTGCTAAGTCTGCAAAGAAAAAGTAGAATGCACTTCCCTTACTGGAATGCCCTGCGCAGTTTAGGAACCAGCAAAGATCTCTAGGATATTGTCTAAAAGGAACAGAAAAATAAAGCGAAGAAAAGTATTATCCGTTTCATTAAAGATGACTCCACGAGTAGGAGGCCGGGTATTGCAATATACTCTACAATCTACACATCTTGTGTCTTACATTCATAAGCTGATTCGTGATTTAATTCGTTGAATAAATTGTCATATTGTTGGATAGTCTGGTAATCATTACATCTACGCCTTTTTCAAGAGCTACTTCGTTTCCTATTCAAGTCTTGTTAACAAGTTTGATTAATAATGATGTGAAATTCAGTTCAGTATTAAACCTTCGCAAGGTGTTACATATAAATCGAAGGTGAAAAAGTAAGTAGCAAACGAAGGTAATCGAACAGATATAAATGGATCTCATTTGAGCACTTGTTCTATATCGACGAAAACTGTTGGGTATCGAACGTGATTAAGACCATAAATATATGTAAATATCGGACGCTGATAAATACCACAGAACATCGTAGCATAATCTGGAATGATCTAATTAATAATACAACAGTAGGCTGGTAGCAGTCAATAATTTCGCATGGGCGACTCGGATGTTACTCGACTACTTGCCTTTATTCTTAATTAATTGGGCATAGATATTCTTTTTTCAATTTTTCTCACGAAATGCAGGGTAGGACTTTTTCCTGTATACATTCTGTCAACAAAGTACCGGAAAGAAATACAAAATATTTTCTTTTCATCCAAATTTATTGTATCGATTTAGTAGTACCCTTTCGAAATAATACATTCACACTAACGAATAATCCAATCATCAAAACATTTTTCCATCGCTTTGTTAACTTGAGTTTAAGAAATAGAAAAGAGTCGGCTGGAGTCATATCAGGTGAATATGGTAGTTGTTCGATGGTATTTATTGAGTTTAATACTCTAGAATCGGCAGAGGTAGAGGTGTACATTTTTTTTTGGTCAATAACGTGTCACCATGAATGATCTATTAGGTGCACAACTAATTTCTCGCTGTTTGTAAATAGATGGCTCCAGCAGTAAGTGCTGGTCGACTTCTACATATCAAGAACGTCTTCAACAAAGCTTAGACATATGGTAAACAAACCACTGTGACACATTAGTGATTTTTTTTTGCGTCATATACTTTTAGTTGTGAGAAAATGTCTGATTTTGTGCCAAATAATCGTCATTTGCGGGAAGTCTTGATTTTCTGGTTTCATTCGAAGGAAACGGAAGTTGAAGCTCATAGAGAGCTCCAAAAAATTTACCGATATGCTGCTCGAAGTGAAACAACTTGCCGGTATTGGTTTCGTCGCTTCAAAAACGGTGATTTCGATGTGGACGACCCCGTAAAGGAAGGCCAAAAATCTTCGAAGACGAAGCATTGCTCGATGAGGATCCGTGCCAAACGCACGAAGAGTTTGCTTCAGCCTTAGGAGTTACCCGCCAGGCCATTTCCAAGTTATTGCATGCGTTGTGAATGATTCGAAAGCAAGGAACTTGGGTTCCTTATGATTTGAAGCTAAGAGACGTTGAGCGTCGTTTTTTCGCCCGTGAACAATTGCTCCAGCGGCAAAAAGAAAGGGCTTTCTTCATCGCATCGTAACGGGTGATGAAAAATGGATTTATTACAGCAATCCAATAGGGAAAAAAATTTTCATGCTTCTACGTCATCGCTTCGGTCGAATATTCACGCTGCGACAGTTATGCTATGGCAATAAGTAAACTTAAAAATAGGAAAGCTCCAAATGAAGATAAGATAACAAATGAGATGATCAAATATAGCGGAGAAGCCATGAGAGAAGAGTACACAAAACTGTTTAACATCATAATTCAACACGGAAAAATACCAGAAGAATGGAAAATAAGTGTAACAGTGCCTATCTTTGAAAAAGGAGACAAAACAAATCCTGCCAACTATCGCGGAATAACCTTATTAAGCACCTCTTTGAAACTGCTTACAAAGATTCTTGCCGATGACATAACGTCAACAATGCCAATCAGCGGAGAGCAACAAGGCTTTCGAAAAAACCGGTCCACGGTCGATGCACTTTTTATAACAAGGCAATTAGTAGAAAAGTCTCTTGAATATAACACTCCAGCATATCTTTGTTTCATACACTTAACGAAGGCCTTCGACAGAGTCCAACTAAAGGATGTAATCAAGATACTGGAAAACAAAGAGGTACCCAAAAAATATATAAGACTCATAAAAGATCTGAACACTAATACAACAACGCAAATACGAACAAACCACACCCTAACGCAGCATTTCGGAACAACGTCGGGCATCCGCCAAGGTGATAGTCTTAGCCCTCTACTATTGAATACTGTTATGGACCAACTTGTTGAGACCGTTAAAAACTTGGGACTAGGATACCGCATGGGAACCTACAAAATTAACATCTTATGCTATGCCGATGACGCCGTACTCATTGCAGAATCAGAAGACGACCTACAAAGAATGTTATACGCCTTTAGCAAACGCGCAAAAAATTTCAATATGGAAATCTCAACAAGTAAGACAAAATGCATGACCATAGCTAAGGAACCTCTGCGCTGCAAGTTAACAATAGACAACGCCACTATAGACCAAGTCATGTCATTCGAATACTTAGGGTGCAAAATAACAAGCACAGGATACCTTGAAGACGAAGTGAGGAGATAAGTGAACAAAGCAGCTGCAGTATCGGGACATCTTAAACAACCAATTTTTAGAAATAAACACCTCAGTATATCATGCAAATCCAGTATCTACAAAACATGTGTGCGACCAATTATGACATACGGGGCAGAAACAAGAGCGGAAACGTCGGTAACAAAGAGGATACTAAGAACAACAGAAATGAAAACGCTAAGAACTATAACCGGTTACACATTGAATGACAGACAAAGAAATACCGACATAAGGGAAAAATGTGAAACAGACGATATTGTGAGATGGGTAAGAAAAAGAAGAAGAGAATGGAACCAGCGTGTAAACAGAATGACCACAGATAGAATAGCCAAAATCGTATATAACAACATACCACACGGAAGAAGACCCGTTGTACGACCACCAAAACGATGGCGGGACAGTTGGCAATCAACTTCACAAGAACTGCTGCAGGGAAACCGGAACTGAACAGGCGCTACGCCTTCTTCACGGTGAAGAAGAAAAGAAGACAGTTATGCTGTGTATTTGGTGGGACCAAATCGGTGTTATTTATTATGAGCTGTTGAAACCGAATGAAATCATCACTGGGGAACGGTATCGAACTCAATTGATGCGACGGAGTAAAGCACTGCGCTAAAAACGGCCACAGTACGAGCAGAGACACGAAAAAATAATTCTACAGCATGACAACACTCGGCATCACGTTGCCAAACCCGTTAAACCTACTTGGAAAAGCTCAAATGGGACGTCCTACCCCACCCGCCATATTCCCCAGATATTACACCGTCTGGTTATTACTTGTTCCGTTCTATGGCACATGATCTGGCTGTTCCGCTCATATGAAGAGCTCAAAAAATGGCTTGGTTCGTGGATAGCATTAAAAGACGAACTTCTACCGTCACGGTATTCGAGCTCTGCCAGAAAGATGGAAGAAAATTGTAGCTAGCGATAGGCAATATTTTGAATGATTAATTTGTAATCATTTGTCACAATAAAGTTGTATTTTCATAAAAAAAAACAGCGACAACTTAGTTGCGGACATAATAGCATATCATTTTTGTGCATAACAGTTTTGTTCTTAATAGGGTTTCATGGTTGATAAGGTCATCGAGATGAAAATGAGATTCATAGCTCAAAATCTTAGAATTCCCAACTGATTTGACTTCAGTTCTTATAAGAAATGAATTTGGCCATTGAGACACATGGACGCTGTTCCTTATTCGTTGTTCTTGGATTTTTTTCAACACTGGATATTAGTTTTTGAGCATCTTATGTTTAGATGGTCAATGAGTTGAATGTAAGCTTCATCAGTTGAGTTTCATATCTTGTAATCTGTGGTTGCAGAACTTCTATTATTCTTCAACAATAGTTTCACAGCTCCATTTTTACTAGACCCTGATGTGTCAGTTGTGAAACTATTTTTTTTTCCGGTTGGCAACATTTTAGTGTCAAATTCAAATCTTCATTTCATTTGAAACAACACTCAATTTACGAGCATTCTGCGTTGAGTATCATCATTTTTAGTAGTGCTAATAATGACTGTTTATTATTGAATACTAAACATTCCATATATCAAGCATAATCCGTACTGGTATCAATATAATTTATTCAAGACTGTGTATATATTGTATGAGCAACATTTCCGTCTAATAATCCACGAAGTATCAAGTTAATGTTATAATTATTAGTTACCTTTCCAGACGTTTGTTTCAACGATTCCTTTTGCTCTGTATCAGGATGTGGACGACGTAAATTTATGACTGTTGTTCTGATCGGTCTGCTACAGAAGAAAAAAGATATCATTTGAATCGCTTCAACTCTAATTAACATAGTTGCGCTCCCTTTTATTAATGACGGAATTCCATGTTCGGTTTTGTGTAAAGAAAATAAATCCTCTGCATCATTAACTACTGTAAACGAATAAAATTCGCATATTTCGGAATGTTCTTTTGTACCAATTATTTTAATTGGGGTTTGTATTAACGATTCGTCTTTGAGTTATTTCAATAATTTATATTCAATTCAAACGTAGTATTGGATATGAGTAAAGAAGTAGAGAAAACAACTTTCGTTATTCGAAATAGAGGTAATATTTTTTGAGGAATTTTCCTGAATAATTGTGAGTCGTAACGCGTTTCACTACACCGTAACTTCTTCAGACGAATGAATGTACAGAAATTATGACAACTATATACACAGATTCTTCAGCTAGAAATAAGTCGATATAGGCCAAGTTACCTATATGAAAAGTTTCTTCGTTTAGCAGCTAGAGGTCGCCAAATCCAAATATTTTTTTCTTATTTTTCAAATAATTCGAGAACGACTCGATCGATAGAAATCATATTTGGTATGCGTAATCGGGAGTGTTACTCACGTATTTAAGTGATCCACTCAATGACCTTGACGTTCTACAAGTGTCCCTAAAAACTCGAACGTGTTTTTAATCAACCATAATTTTTCAACTGCCTGCGTTTGAGCAAAACTGTTTCAGACATTGAGTAGCCAGACTAGTCATCAAACTTTTTTGTCTCCTGAGAAATTTTGATATGATGAGTGGTTCAATCACAAAAAACAGTTTTTAAATTTCATGGTTTCATTTCTTCAACCATCTAGCAAGTCCTAAATATCACATATTGACTATGTTGGCTTTGGATTTGTTTTGTCTAGTTTGGCAGATTATCATTTTATTATGCTTGACAACCTCTTGTTGACAAAATGATGTTTTCTAGGTTGCAAAATCGGATCAAGCAAATATGAAATTCAATGTCCATTAGTACAAAAATCGAAAAATTCGAAGAAAAAATTTAATAAGGTTTTCACAATGACTTTTTAAAACCATGAAAACAGGTTGGCCAGTTGGAAACTAAATAAGAACAATTCACTTCAACAACCAAAATTTCATTCAACTATAGTGAATGTTCAAAAATTCCAACATTTTGCTAAACACAGGCGTTAATCCTTTTTAAGAAATTAAAATGGACCCTTGGCATTACTTCAGGGTCATTTTTGAAGGATTTGGCCGCATTTAAAATTCGCATATGTAACTCTTCGCGGGTGTCAATTGGAGAAGAGTAAACTCTAGATTTTAAAGCAACCAAAAGAAAGAAGTCGCACGTTGTCAAGTCGGCAGATCGTGCTGGCCAACCTCCAGGAGCATCAGCTCCCCTTCTGATCCTTCGATTCGCATACTGTGCATGTAAGAACTCGCGAACCGCTTAAGGGAAGTGAGGAGGTGCACAGTCATGCATAAACCACATTTCTGCTCGCAGTAATACTGGAATATCGTCAAACAAATTCGGCAAAGTTTCTTGTAAAAAATTCAAATATGCCTCTCCGTTTTATCGATCTGGAATTACTATCGGACTAATAATTAAATTGTCAATTATTAAAATCCATACGTTAATTTTGAATTGATTCAGATGATGTGTACTGGTAAAAGCATGAGAATTTTCGACACTGTACACGTGTTCATTGTGAAGGTTAGTGATGCCAGACCTAATAAAAGTGCATTCGCCAGTAAATAGAATTTTGCTACTGAAGTGAAGATCCTGAATTCTCTTCTCTTGGATAAATCGGCAGAAAGTAAGTGGATTCTCAGGATCGTCGGTAAGTAATTCCTGAACTTTCTGAATGTGATAAGGATGAAATAATTATTCCTTCAAGACATCATGAATCATTGTTTTAGGAATTACCAACTACAAACCTAAACGCCGTGCTTAATTGTGGTTTTCCTCAACCATGTCCAAATATTGTTCACGGAGGCGCGTCTCCAGATTTCCAAATGTTTGGTGTTTCGGCACTATGCGATCTGGAAATCTTTCAGCATACACTCTTGTGCCTAATAGTGATAAAAAATCAACAAAATACCTAGCTAAGAACTTAAGGAACACTGTTGTGTCAACAATTGGTTGTCAAGCCTAATAAAATGACAATCTGCCAGACCACAGTAATAAATCCAAAGCCAACATGGTCCAACGTGTTATTTTTGACTTGCTAGGTGGTTGAAGAAATGAAATCATGAAATTAAAAAACTGTTTTTTGTGATTTAACCGCTCATCATATCAAAAAAAAAGTTTGTTAATTAGTCTGGCTACTCAATGTCTAAAACAGTTTTGCTCAAACGCAGACAGTTGAAAAACTATGGTTGATTGAAAACACGTTCGAGGTTTTAGGGACACTTGTGAAACGTCAAGATCATTGAGTGGATCACTAAAATACGTGAATAACGGACCCGATTACGCATACCAAACATGGTTTCTATCGATCGAGTCGTTCTCGAATTATTTGAAAAACAAGAAAAAAATTCTTTGGATTTGGCGACCTCTAGCGGCTAAACGAAGAAACTTTTCATTAGGTAAGTTGACCTAGATCGACTTATTTCGAGCTGAAGAATCTGTGTATATAGTTGTCATAATTTCTGTACATTCATTCGTCTGAAGAAGTTACGGTGTAGTGAAACGCGTTACGAATCACAATTATTCAAGAAAATTCCACAAAAACATTACTTGTATTTCGAATAACGAAAGTTGTTTCTTCTACTTCTTCACTCATATCCAATACTACGTATGAATTGAATATAAATTCATTGAAATAACTTAAAGACGAATCGTTAATAGAAACCCCAATTGAAATAATTGGTACAAAGAGAAAATTTTGAAATATGCGAATTTTATTCGTTTACAGTAGTTAATGATGCAGATTATTTATTTTCTTTAATTTTTAAATAATTTGCAGTGTTAGCAATGTGTCTCTGGCGATACTACTCGAAATTTTGAATCGTGTGCATTTTGAAAATCAAAATCAGATTGAAATGTCACGAAATCAACATTTCAATGAGTTAAACGAGAAAAACTTTTGCCAATTTTTAACCATATTTGCTTTTGATTAATTTAGTTCGTATACATTGTTATTTTTCAGTTGAGGATATATATATATATATATATATATATATATATATATATATATATATATATATATATATATATATATATATATATATATATATTTTTTTCGCAATTTTTTCTTTAAATTGAACAAGTTCACGAAGAAATAATATATGGGCGATGTCAACCCAGATTATTGGGTCCATAATGATTCTAAAACATCTATAGATCATAATCGGCATCACTTGGAAGACTGAACCTGGCCATCGGGGCTCTCTCGGTCAAACAGAGATGGAATTTAAGGAAATATCCTAGGTTATATATTGTTTTATTATCTCCTTAGTCCTTTTCATGACCTTGCTTCCTATGTTAAATCTTTTCTCAGATTTGTTTATACATATAAGAAGTATTATTGTTGAAATATTTTTCTGCTGGTTTTCTTTTTCCATTGTTATAGATTCCTGTCCCAACCCCCCTTCATTTCACCCTTGTTGTTCGTTTGGAAATCATGGAATGCAAGAGAGAATGAACCGGCTAAGAAGAAAAATCTTTGGTACTCTTTATGTACATACGACACTAACACAACATAAACAGACAAGCTATTACTAGTTCAATAGCGACAGAGATACTAGTTTTTTCCACAGGTTTTTTCACTCGTTTATTGAATCATATACAAGATAGTATGGTTCCCCTGTTACTTTTCCTGAGCTGAGACTTGTGTTTTTTCTGACACACATCGAAATTATAGATATAAGCAATTATTGTAAATCCAATTAATTAATTGAGAAGAAGTTTCTCCTCGAGTATTTAATTAAAAACGGTAAGATCTGCATCAAAGAAGTCAAAAAGTTCTCGAACTGTTTAAGAAATCAAAGAATGTCATTAGATTCATACAGGGTATCCCAAGTTGAGTGGCCTATTAGACGTTTATGGAGAACTAATAACGCTATCGTTCTGAAATTCTGGTAATTGATTCAGCTAGTCCGAAACTCTATTTCTAAAATATTCTCACCTCAATGGCATTTGCGGTTATACCGAAAGTGCATACCAACTTAGTTATTTAATATAGAACAGCCTGTATATTGATGACTGCTTCGATAACACTTGTTATTCCAATTATAAAACCACCTAACACAAATCTAGCTTTTCATCGGAAACTACGTTTTTTCAAATTGTAACCCATATTTTTTTCAATTCATTAGATTCGTCGTAAAAAACTAAATGAAGTTCTCCATAAATACCCAGTACCTGAGATTTCAAGTTTTCAAGTTATGGCGAAAAAACGAATTTTACGTACCTACCTAAGGTTGTCAAAGGGGGCTTAGATTCCTGCACGTGCATAGTCATATCCCAGGGCATAGGCAGACTCCTGAGCATAGATAACAAACATTTTTGTTTTAACTGTTGTCGAATTAATTCGAACAGAATGGCTGGTTACACAATTGAGCAAATACTAAATTTATTTCTCATTCATGGAGAGACGGAATGGGAGTAGAACTTGCAGGAGATTTAACGAATTATATTCAAATGTGCTGTCTATGACTGCTAAAAAATTCGGGAGATACGTTACAAATTTTCTTTCAACTGAAACGGTCCAGAATAAGACATCATTTCCATCGCCTGCAGTCAACAATGAAGACTATGAAATTGCTTATTTTGATGTTAATCCACGTGCATCATTGGCAATAGCAGAGCATGATCTGAATTCATCTCATAGTAGTATTCACAGAGTTTTCAAAAAACATAAACTCCACCCTTATAAATTTTCATTGGTCCAAACTCTACAAGCTGAGATCTTTCTTCGATTGTCTCAAAAGGATTAAATGGACGGATGAGGCCCAATTTTCTAATGAGGGGTTGTTTAACCGGAATAACTCACACTTTTGAACCAACCAAAATCCTCATATTACGAGGAAAAGAAATCCTCAAAATGGGGAATTTTATATGGAGATGAGTCGAGACGTTGTTGGTACCAACTCCATGGAGCGCTAGCTCATCGCACAAATGAAAATTATCTAATTTTAACTGATTTGTTTGAAGATAGATGGATTGGAACGAACGATCCGTCTTTGTGGCCTCCAATGTCACCTGACCTAACGCCTATGGATTTTTATCTTTGGGGAAGAGATAAAATTTATTCTGAACCTGTGACTTCGAGATATGATTTGCATAATACACTGCAACATGCTTTCATGCAGTTGGATATTGAGGAACTGAGGCGAACCATATCACAGTGTGTTGTGCATCGAGTAGAACTATGTCTAGAAGTGAATGGTCTTCACATTGAACAATTATTATGAAATTTAGGAAAATAAAGTTGGATTCGTTTTATATTTTTTAATTTGACAATGATAAGAGGAAAGTTATTTGTTAATGTTCAGAGAACTGTCTATGCACGTGCAGGTATCTTAGTCACCTTTGCCAACTTTAGGTAGGTACGTGAAATTCGTTTTTTCGCCATAACTTGAAAACTTGAAATCTTAGGTACAGGGTATGTATGAGGAACTTTGTTTAGGTTTTACGGCGAATCTAATCAATTAAAAAAATATGGATTACATTTTGAAAAAACGTGTTTCTTCGTTTCGAAATGTGAGTCGGAAAAAAGAGCACTCTGTAAACTGACTCAGATTCAGTCGGATATGACTTATATCCCGCATGGTTCTTTCTTTGCAAAACACCTTTCACTATTTCGATAGCTCACGCCGTTCTCGAGATATATTAGTTTTTCAAAATGAAAAATTCCATAATTTTCAAGTAAAACTAGGATATTTCATGAACGATACAAGCTAGACTTATGTGTTAGGTGTTTTGTAATTGGAATAACAAATGTTATCGAACCAGTCATCAATATACAAGGTATTCAATATTAAATAACAAAGTAAGTATTAAGGTGAAAATATTTAAAAATGGATTTTCGGACCAGCTAAATCAACTACCAAAATTTCAGAACGAAATATTATTAGTTCTCCATTAACGTCTAATAGACCACTCAACTTGCGATACCCTGTATATTTGTACACTTCTACCAATATTACGAGAATTGCGAATTCAAGGAACAAAAGTCGAAACTATTTCAAACATCAACACCTTGTATTTCGAGAACGAAATGTTTGGGAATTATGTTTATAAAGATGATCGTTTTAAAATAACGCGTCCTATTGACTTTTGACGTGCTGCTGCAAAAAATAGTGAAAAGTAAGAGTAAAATATTGCTTTTCACTTTTATTTTAGCGGGATATAAACATTTTCCTAATTTTCCTTCGCTAACATCTTCTAGGATATCGTAGCTCTAAGAATATCTAACACCTGCCGTACCTACATCCTACGATGGGTAGACAATATTAATTTTCCCAAAATTTCTATCAAACTGATAGGCCCATTATGAGAAATAAGAATTAATCGAAGCCATAATCTTCGAAAACTTGACATTTATCATCGTTCCATCAGTCAACCATTCTTCATTCCGTCTGGCTCTTCCGAGCTTTTGTTTCATTATTACCGAAGAAACATCTATATTTTGAAACCCTCACCCCCACTGGATCCCATTTGTTAAAACAGGCAACAAAACAAGTGATTGAAGAAAGTATGAGAGGCACATCTAGTTGGCATAGACTGATTGGCAAGCTGTGAGCTGGATGTGCGGCCAACTGAGATCTTTATTACATTTTGTATTATTGGAGATTGTATCGAAGGATTGAGTTCACTACTAATGTGAAAAGCTTGTAATATTCACTTGTGACGTGAATTAATAGCCGAGGCAGGAATGACGGTTCGAAATTCTTGTGAAACGTCCATGACGAATTTTAATTCACGAAATTCTTGATAGATGATTTATAAGCAGGAAAAGAAGCTTGATGATTTCGAAAAAACTTATGTAGCAGGTATGGACGAATATTGTATTATTCAAATGTCAGAGTTGAATGACAGCGGAAAAAACTATATCTCAAATTTGTTCATACCATTAAGAAATAGCTTTCTGACAAAAATTTCACCAACCTCATATATACTCTGAAATTCCAACAACGCTAATACCGAAACAAAAAATTGAACGTCTTCAGTAAGAAGAAAGGCGAGAAAAAAGTATACAACTCATGTACACTATTTATAAAAATAAATTGAAAATTCTGATGAATGATTTCGACTGATAAATATATTTCATGAAGTTGCCTAACCTCACGAAATACCTTTATTCCGGAATATCAGAAAAGAAGCCTGTAAGAATTGGGACACCCAACACTAATATTAGGAGATAATGTATCGCGAATTTACATAACATGTAATAAACATTTATCTATAGCATGCATTGAGATGTATGCTATAATTTGGTACATTTTTTCCCTTGTTCACGAGAAATGATTAAAGTTCTTATCAAATATCATAATCTTACTTGAAAGTTCTACAAGCTGTGATTTCCTGAGATAAAATCATTAAAAGTTAAATTCTACATACTTATTTTCGTAAAAACACATTCTCCAGTTGAAGGAAAACTGATACAGACATACAAGGGTGGTCTGAAAAGTTTTAACTTAACAAAGATACAAGATATTTTTTCCGAATAATTTTTTCATTTTTCAACATAGTCTGCTTGTAACTCTACGCACTTTTCCCAGCGATGTTCCCATCTCTATAACCCGTCCAAATAGTACTCAGCGGTTTTCTCTGTAAAATAGTGTTTCACGAAGGTGATTACCTTTTAATTTGACGAAAATCTCTGTCCTCCGAGCGCAATTGCAAATGATGGAATCACCCTCAGAAGCGATGAGATTGCCCTCGAGGCGGTACAACGTTGGAATACAAGACTTCCTTTTGGTAAGACTAGCCCAGGATATGATGATCAACTCTCCATTTTTTGACCCACCTCCTTCCAAGATAGCCGAACGCGAGGTGGCGTTATCTTCACATACTTATCTGTGCGGGGAGTCTTCGGGCCAGATATCAGAGACCTCTATCCGTTGAACGACAATCATCTTCGTGGGCATCGCTTCAAACTTGTCAAGGAAAACTTCAAAACAAATCAGCGCCAGGGATACTTTCTAACCGCGTTTTCGCCATATGGAATCGCCTGCCAGATTCAATAGTGAGCTCCGAACACCTCAACCTATTCAAATGCATGGATATCATTGAACAATTAGAATGAGCCCCGATTTCGAAGCTGTACTCTTTCTGCACGGAACACTTCGTCGTCGATTTTTATTCTTTTTTGTTATATTTAAATTTATATTATTTTGAGTTTATAGGTAAAAGCCTCAACTCTTACAATTTCTAATAATAATAACAACAATAATCTTCTCTAATCTTCCTAGTAGAGATAACCTGTTGAATTTACCGTTCCTATCAGATACTGAAAAACAAGAGCTATGGTCAAGAAAGGAATTGCATGGACGACCTCACCATAAGATTAATCAACCACACATCGACAAAGAAGCCTCCAACAAATGGTTGATGAACGGAGAATTATTCGCCGAAACAGAAGGATTCCTTATGACCATTCAAGACCAAGTGATCGCTACAAACAACTACAGAAAACTTACTATTAAGGACGGAACGATACAAACAGATAAGTTGAGAAAATGCCGTAAGATAAGATCGGAGACTATACAGCATATTAGGTCCGGCTGCGAACAACTGGCCAATACGGACTATCTTCACTGGCATAATCAAGTGTGCAACATTATCCATCAGAAACTTGCACACAAGTACGGACTTCTGAATACCTTCCAGCCATATTACAAGTATCAACCGGCGCCTGTATTGAAAATTGACTCTATCAGATTATATTACGATAGGCCTGTTATCACTGATATAGTGGTGTATGCTAAGAGAGCCAGAACAGCAATGCTGGTGGATGTCGCCATACCGAATAATAACAACGTGCTGAATAAATTCAAGGAGAAAAAGTCCGAATACACAGACCTTGCTATAGACATCAAGAAGATGTGGCACCTCGATAAAATAGATATTGTTCCTGTCATCGTATCCTCGACTGGGTTAATACCCAAAAGTTTGCATGATAGCCTTAAGAAATTAGAATTGCATAAGAATATCTATATAGAAATGCAAAACGCTGTAATTCTTAATATGTGAGGATAGTTAGGAAATTTATGTCAAGTATATTGTGATCGAGCCTATTCCCTTTGATTGCTGGATCTGGGAAAGGTAAATTATATCCAGCAAATAGCTGAGATAGTGCACAAGTCCATAATAATAAAAAGAAGCCGCTTGGAGCTAGATCTTGTGAGTAGTGATTCAATATGTGATAAACATGTTCTTTTGATATGTCCATAACCTCTGATATCTCTTTCACTTTAATTCGGCGGTCTCTAACACCATTTGGAGAACTTTGGCGATGTTGTCGTCCGAAGTCCCGAACGTTCATCGTGTCCCAAGCTCTCACGGCCACGTTTTAATTCAGCTTCAGAAACTGCACTATGGTAAACGATGCTGCAGAGTCCTCATACATAGAATCCAACTCTTCTTTAATTTGCATAGGCATATAGTTTTTCAAAAACAAATATTCATTGACATCTCGATACTCGATTTTGTCAATTTTCACAAAAACACTCGCATCAACTAACTCAAACGACTGTTCCATAACAACTGCACGTCTAAAATGGCTGAAACTTTGGTAAGTAACTGTCAACAGACAAATAATGAAAATTCACTGGCATTTATTTACGTTCTGTCATGTTCACGTTCAGGTCGGAAACTTTTCAGACCATCCACGTAAGTTTTTCCGCATTTCTTGACTTTACAAGATTTCGGCATATGCCAATATCGCGATTGCTATCAAAATTTGGTGAAAACTATTATGAAATTTTACAGGCAATTTTTAGTATAATTTAAGGACATATTCGAAAAGTTTGTTATTCAATGGTTTTCGAATTATTATAAAAATTTTATTTCTTCAATATAAACCATTGATATATTTGGGTAAAATACGAAGTGTATTTTTTCGCCTTTCCGAACATATAACATGCCGAATAAACTTTCTCGAAAATGTGAATTTTTCAGAAATGTAAATTCCTTGAACATTTTGTAGTTTCATTTAGTATGCAGGTGGGAATTTACCCAGTTTTCAGTTCTATACTCACAACAATAAATGTCAAATTATCTCATTCAATCCACATTGATGATATGCAAAGAATTCGTTGAACACTTTTCAGTAGAAAATCTGCGTTCATTAACCTTCAGATGATGTTCGTCGTTTTCACAGAAAATTTTATCTAAGTATCTTCCAGAGGAACTTGTTTAAGATATAGATCAAAATTCTGTATACAAAATAAAATTCGTACAGTTCGAAGGGTCAATCAACTAAAAAGCGTCCATTAAGTTGATGATGACATGACATATAATGACAATCCAATACAATAATGCGATAAAGACATAATCCAGCCCGAACCATGTCAAACATCCGAAATCCATTAATTCAATGAGATTAGGTCCTAAGAAAACAACGTAGGATCTGTGTAAAAGAACTGCCAAAAATACCACTGCACGTTCTTAACGATCCTTAATGGCCACTCTATATTGAGAAGCGATTAGTGTATGCTATGGATTCAGTTGGCTTGACATTCGGACAGGATGTTGCCATATCCGAATGTTTGTCCGGTATTTGAAGAATAATTTTTGCTGTACCGATCTTGGAAGCGTTGGAATCATATCTCTTCTACTCCATATTTTAAATTCTTCTTACACCTTCCATAAATTCACAGTGTGGAGTTTTAGCAATGATTCACTCATTGAAAATAATGATGCCATTATTGTTTCCTAGTTAGAGATATGATGAACTGAATTTTTCGTATCTAATGATTTTTATGACGTCCATAATATGATATTTTCGAATCTGTTGGGAAAATCCTGATATACAGTGCGTTCCAATGAACACGAGCCGCCCTTAATAACTCTGCTGCTATTTGATTTTCTATGAAATTCCTAAAACCGATCGATTTTTGATAAAAGGAAAATTTTCATAACATGTTTCTTTCTTGCTCTATCAACCTTTACTCCTGGCAGTTTCCATACCAAACTTGAGAATAGGAGAAGGGTTCGTGTGATACCTTTTAAGAAGGTGTTAATCTGATTAATCAAAATAATTTTTCATATACGAATACATATACCACTTATACAATATGAACAGAAATTTATAGAAATTTTTAAATCCAATTTTAATCAATAATAATTATAAATAACCAAAATCAGTTATATTAATCAGCAATCAACAAGTCAATGTTGATCACGAAACAATAAACGCTTTAATTTATTTTTACTTTTTCATTCCAAAGAAATCAATCTCGTTGTTATAATCGTTATACAAATGTAGCATTCTCTGCAAGGGAGAATTTTGAGCACTATTCGTACTGTACTCACAAAACTTAAATAGAACTAACTCTGTTGTCTAAACCGTATTTGAGGAACATAGAAATTTATACTTTGGAGGACATCCATTGATTCGAGGAAACCATTCAGAAGTTTGAAGATAAACAAATACATCATTAATTATTCTACGATTTTCCAAACTCAACGAATTAAAGTATTTGAGACGTATGACATAATTTTCCGGATTTCGTAAATTTAGCCGAAAGTTGCGCTCGAAACTAAGAAATCTCATAAACCGCTTCTGAACAACCTCCAACCGGTGGATATAGATTTTATAATGAGTATTCCATATACATGATGCAAAGTTCAGTCTGGAGCAGTTAAATGCATTATACAGGGACACAAGAGCTCTCTGATCATCAAAGTACCTACACTGTCTGGTTATATATCCCATTATTTTATTACTCTGGTATTACTCTGGTTAACAAGATGCTCAATATGGATGCTGAAAGTGAGGTCCATATCGAATATTATGCCGAGATCTCTAATTTTATGCACTCTAGATAGTTGTGTGGTAGCAATTTGATAGGGATAATTTATGACATTTCTGTTTCGAGTAAAATATATCACGTGACACTTGGCTAAATTTAGAAACAAATCGTTATCTTCACAGAACCCATCCAGGTAGTCAAGTTCACGTTGGACTAATAAGCAGTCTCGAATATTTTTGATCTGATAGAAAATCTTGAGATCATCCGCAAATAAAAGAAACCTACAGTAGACGAAGCAATTTGAGATCTTGTTTATGTAAATCAGAAAGAGTATGGGTCCCAAATGGGATCCTTGGGGAACTCCAGGAGTGACAAAAAATGACTCAGATATGAAACCTCAACAACAACATATAGAGATTTATCAGATAAATAAGATGCAAACCAAGCTAGAATAGAACCACTAACACCCACCTCAGCAAAAGCTAATACCTGATGATCGATACTCAATTTATCGAACGCCTTGCTAAAGTCAGTATAGATAGTGTCTGCCTGAATGCGATTATTAAAGGAACAGAAATTCCATAAAGCGCATTAGATTTGTCTCAACAAATCTTCCCTTGAAAAACCCATGTTGTTCAGGTATAATCTGTGTTTTTACTAGATGGAATAGATGAGTATGCATGAGAGAATCGAAGTCTTTTTCGAATATGTAAAGTTTACTGATAAGTCTATAGTTTTACTAAAATTTTATTACCACTCTTGAAAATTGGTAGAATATTTGCAACCTTCCACTTCTCAGGAAATATCCCCGAGAGTAGTGATTTGTTAAAAATCAAGGTGACACGCTTGTACGAAATAAGAAGGGCTAGCTCCCTTTCAGCCATCTAAGTTTTTGATACTTCTTCGACATCTTCAATTGAAAATTATATACTACTCAATAAATGTGGAGAGTTCACTTCTGAGCACTCATCTGAGGGACATACAACAGGAGCGGTATGAATACTTTTGAAATAATCAGCGTATAACTCGCATGTATCGTTACCTGTCTCAGCAACCCTCTCATTGTAGCTCATTGAGCTTGGAATATTTTGATTTCTATTTTTCGTACTAACAATGCTGAAAAGCTTTTTTGGATTCTATGCCAATTCGGATTGAATTAATTGTGCATACTTTTCAAAATCCAATTTGATAAGTTCTTTAGACTTTGTGCGAAGTAGCTTGAACTCAAGAAAGTCTCCAGTGCCTCCATAAATCTTCCATCTTCCTTGACAAGCTCAAAGCGATAACCGCGAAGATGGTTGTCGTTCAACTAAAAAGGTCTCTGATATCCTGCCCGAGGATTCCCCGTACAGATTAGTAGGTGAAGATGAGGTCGCCTCGCGTTCGGCGATCTGGGAAGGAGGTGAGTCGGAAAATGGAGAGTCGATCATCATATCCTGGGCGAGTCCTACCAAAAGAAGCCTTGTGCTCCAAGGTTGCACCACCTCGAGGGCAAACTCATGCTTCTGAAGGTGGGCCACCAAGCCGGACCAGCATACTGCATAATTGGTCGGCCATAGGTTTGATGAAGAAGTTTTGCAGTCTGCATGTTGCAGCCCTTGAAACTACGATGAAGGCAATAAATAATTCTCCGAGCCTTTGAAGTGACGGCCGAGGTGTGCCTAAACCATAATAGGTCATCAGATATTGTCAGTCCGAGATCACATTTCCCCAAGTTCAACGGGAGAAGCCACTCATGCGACCAGCGATTGATGCTATCTAGGTCATTTTGTAGGGTAAGAGCGTCTGTTGTTGGGACATTGTATATTTTCTTGTCATAGGCAAAGAGGGCACAATTTGACTTGTTTAAGGCAGGGATGGCTGAAGTATACAAGAGGAATAGGATGGGACCAAGAACTGAATCCTGAGGAACACCACTACTCACAGTCCATTCAGTTGTCGAAAATGCATCTCCTGCTCTGACACGAAAAGTTCTGTCACTGAGAAATGCTCTCAACAATTCCAGTAAGTGGCCTCTAATACCTAGATGTTTCAGCTTGGCAAGGAGGCGTTTGTGTGGGACACGATCGAATGCCTTCGAAGAATCTAAATAAAGCACATCAATTGGAATACCAGTATCCTAAGCCTTCGTCCAGTCGTTGATGCATACAACCAGGTTAGTGGCGTTGAACGGCCAGCAACACCAATTGCTGAATCTTCTGACTTGGAGGCATCTGTGTAAATTTAATGACAATTAAGAAAATGACGATGAATAAGACAACAAAAATATTTTGAAGAACTTAACTCTTGGTATGATGGAATAACAACATTGAATTTAGTATAAAGGGGGTTCATATGAAATTGTAGAGATCGGGAGCTTTTCTTCTCGATGATGATCTGTAAAACAGTAATTTATTGAGCACTAAAATAATAGTTGGATCCTTCTTTACAATCCAGTGCTTGTGTGTCGAGATTATAATGAATAGTTTTCTGATTCTATTCAAATTTCAATACGCCTACGCAATTCACCTAAGCAGAAAATTTTCAGCCAGAAGATCCCGACGATAATACAATGGAATTTCTCCTGTTTCAGATAGAACGACATCATTTGGAGTACTCCTGAGGTAACCTGTATAAATCTTGGGAGCTTTCCTCTGAAGAACATCTAACGCTATTGAGAGATAATTCGACGCGGCACCATGAAATCTAAGCTCGATCCTACATTATTGCGATAGGCTACTAGAGATATATAGTATTCTGGTCTGCCCCCCAATTATTGTGACAAATATATTTCAGAATTTAGCGTTTTTTGTATTCAATGTTATATACTGAGCCTGTTCTTTCCAATTAATTTATAATCTATCATGACTACTAAGAATTCATCACAAGTTTTATGTTCAAAGTTACAGTCTGCCACGACTGTTTGTTCAGGAAATGATATTCGCTTTGCAGTGAATGAACAAATCACTATTTTAGTACTTGACCGGGTATGACCAAGGCTATGAAAGAAAGAAATGAGCTTTGGTATTCAGAAGACTCAAGAATTTGGAATTGATTCTTTGTAAATTAAAATATAAAGACCACGGTTGGCAAGTGTGCGGTGATTTCAAAATCTTGGGCATGGCGCTAGGACAGCAATCTGGGTTTACCAAATTCCCTTGCTTTTTGTATCTATGGAATAGTAGAGACCGAACAAATCACTGGACCAAGAAGTGTTGGCCTGCGTGGGAGCTTTAAGTTGGCGAAAAGAATGTCCTGCATGAAACTTTGGTGCCTCCTCATAAAGTTCTTTTACCACCGCTTCACATAAAACTGGGATTGATGAAGCAGTTTGTAAAGTCACTTCCAAGAGATGGAAATTGCTAAAAATACTTAATATCAAAGTTGTCACAAATATATTTCAGAATTTGGATGCGTTTTTTGTATTCAATGTTGTATACTGAGTCTGTTCTTTCCAATTAATTTACAATCTATCATGTCTCCTAAGAATTCATCACAAGTTTTATGTTCAAAGTTACAGTCTGCCACGACTGTTAGTTCAGGAAAATGATATTCGCTTTGCAGTGAATGAACAAATCACTATTTTAGTACTTGAACGGGTATGACCAAGGCTATGAAGGAAAGAAATGAGCTTCGATATTCAGAAGACTCAGAGAAACGGAAATTCTTGAACCAAAACATGTGCGACCTTGTCAAGTCAACATACGAAATGAGGCATAATATACTGTGTTGAAGATAATCCTTCGATTAGCATTTAGCGCATTGCAAATCATTTGCAAATGCTCTGAAGTGTCATGTGGCGTGTTTTGAAATCTGAGGAACTACATACACCCTTATCATTGACTACAGGGATTGGAAGCGTTGTATGCAGCAATAACTCACATTTTGCCGATGGATTGTGCAGCAAAGATTTCATTGCCAACATTTTATCATCTGATGAATCATGCTTCACAAGGGATAGTATAAATAATTTCCATAATGGTCATTTATGGGCGCTGAAGAATTCAAATGCAGTAAGATAAAAACGTTTCTATATGAGGTTCAGTATCAACATTTGACTTGATCTATACAATAATAGCTTATTATATTCATATGCCAAATAACAGATTGGATACCATGACTTATCAAAATTCTCTACAGAACACGTTGTTGGATTTAATTTATTATGTATTATCTACTTGACGAAGCACCATCACATCGAGGTAAAATCGCTGTTGAATGGCTGAATGAATATTCTTCAAACAGGTTGATTGGTGAGAAGGTTCAATTCGTTGGCCAACTCGGTCACCGGATTTCAACCCGATAGACTTCTACGTATGGTGATATATGAAACAAATCGTCTACAGGGTAGCGATAACAAATTTCGGGCAGTTGCCGCTCTTTCGGCGGCATTGTTCATCATATTGTTCTGCAGTCACTTTTCCGTAGATGTGAGCCATGCATTCAAGATAGAAGCCATCATTTCGATGTACTAATAATGATTCCATTTGTTATTTTCGTTAATAAATTTTCAAAATTTTTAAACGTAATGTATATTCAAAATAATTTTTCGACCTTTTTGATCGAAGTTATTATAATTAATATGTAATTCATCACCACCGAATTGCTTTTGAATTTCCAGTGGCATTCTCTAGCTGTTTGTCGTGCGTATATATCTAGAAAGCCAAAAACATAGATCGTATCTGCCTATTCTTTATTAACGGGAGATTAATTCCACAAGTCTGCAAGAAAAAAGTTGAGAGCTGTTTGGTTTTTTTGTGTAATTCTTATGTTTTTGGGTGTGCTGAATTCGAATATAATTTTCATTGTGTCCTAGCACGTCACGTTTTCTGACAATGTAGGTGTCTATGCTAAACAAGTTATTATCTTAAAATAAAACATAATTATTTTTTTTTAATAAAGTAATTTATAATTGCGTATCAAAACTTATTTTCTTATCTAAAATACATTAATTAGTGAGCACTAAACACATTTCTTTTTCCCAGTGAGACTCTTTTTGGTACATTTTCGCTTGTGGGGAGCATCTGGAAGGTCTCTTTTAAGCGTCCAACAGTAGCCTGCCATCATTGAGACGCTCCATCTTCCCTGGTATCTTTCTTCCATCTCCTTAATATCTTGGTGAAATCGTTCACCTTGCTCTTCACTCACGTCTCCTAAATTTTCTGGAAAATAGTCGAGGTGGGAAGGAAGAAAATGTACTTTTAAACTAATTAAGCAACCTAAAGCTTCAAATGCTTCTAACATTCTTATGACGAGTTGTTTGTAGTTAGGGTCTTTGTTATAGCCTAAAAATTTGGTTATAACTTCCTTAAAGGCAATCCAACCTTCTCAGATTTGTTTAGACATATAAGAAGTATGATTGTAGAAATATTTTTCTGCTGGTTTTTTTTTCCATTGTTACAGATTCCTGTCCCAAACCCCTTTCTTCCACCCTTGTCTTTGTTTGGAAATCATGGAATGCAAGAGAGAATGAACAGACAAGCTATTGCTAGTGCAATAGCGACAGGGAAACGAGTTTTTTCCTCAGGTTTTTTCATTCGTTTATTGAATCATATACAAGATAGTATGGTTCCCCTGTTACATTCCGTGAGCTCATACTTGTGCTTTTTCTGACACACACCAAAATTATAGATATAAGCATTTATTGTAAATACAATTATTCAAATGTTTGTAGAATCCTCTTTTCTCAAAAGAATATATAATATACCCTTTGAGGATCCGTCATGGTTGTGACGAATAGTGGATCAGCCATAAGCCGTCTAATATCTGGTCCAACGAAAGCACCTTTCAACTTTGCCTCCGAGAGGCCAGTAAACTTTGATATTAAGTATTTGTAGCAATTTCCATCTCTTGGAAGTGACTTTACAAATTGCTTCATCAATCCCAGCTTTATGTGAAGCGGTGGTAAAAGAATTTTATGAGGAGGCACCAAAGTTTCATGCAGGACATTCTTTTCGCCAACTTAAAGCTCCCTCGCAGGCCAACACTTCTCGGTCCAGTGATTTGTTCGGTCTCTACTATTCCATAGACACAATAAGCAAGGGAATTTGGTAAATCCAGATTGCTGTCCGAGCGCCATGTCCAAGATTTTGAAATCACCGCACACTTGCCAACCGTGGTCTTTATATTCTAATTTACAAAAAATCAATTCCAAGTTCTTGAGTCTTCTGAATACCAAAGCTCATTTCTTTCCTTCATAGCCTTGGTTATACCCGTTCAAGTACTAAAATAGTGATTTGTTCATTCACTGCAAAACGAATATCATTTCCTGAACAAACAGTCGTGGCAGATTGTAACTTTGAACATAAAACTTGTGATGAATTCTTAGGAGTCATGATAGATTGTAAATTAATTGGAAAGAACAGACTCAGTATACAACATTGAATACAAAAAAACGCTAAATTCTGAAATATATTCGTCACAATAATTGGGGGGCAGACCAGACTACTATATATTTCTAGTAGCCTATCGCAATAATGTAGGATCGAGCTTAGTTTTCATGGTGCCGCGTCGAATTATCTCTCAATAGCCTTAGATGTTCTTCAGAGGAAAGCTCTCAAGATTTATATAGGTTACCTGAGGAGTACACCAAATGATGTCGTTCTATCTGAAACAGGAGAAATTCCATTGTATTATTGTCGGGAACTTCTGGCTGAAAATTTTCTGCTTTTGTTGCCTTATTTATCGTCATTTTCTTAATTGTCATTAAATTTACACAGATGCCTCCAAGTCAGAAGATTCAGCAATTGGTGTTGCTGGCTGTTCAACGCTCACTAACCTGGTTGTATGCAGCAACGACTGGACGAAGGCTTAAGATGAGGATTCCAATTGATGTGCTTTATTTAATTTCTTCGAAGGCATTCTATTGTGTCCCACACAAACGCCTCCTCGCCAAGCTGAAACATCTAGGTATTAGAGGCCACTTACTAGACTGGTTGAGAGCAATTCTCAGCGACAGAACTTTTCGTGTCAGAACAGGAGATGCATTTTCCACAACTGAATGGACTGTGAGTAGTGGTGTTCCTCAGGGTTCAGTTCTCGGTCCCATCCTTTTCCTCCTGTATACTTCAGACATCCCTGCCTTGAACAAGTCAAATTGTGCCATATTTGCCTATGACACGAAAATAACGCTCTTATCCTACAAAATGACCTAGATAGCATCAATCGCTGGTCGCATGAGTGGCTTCTTTCGTTGAACTTGGAGAAATGTGTAGTTCTGCATATAGGTAAATTGAACCCGACACTACCATACCCAATTGGTGGGCATCCTCTAAAAAGTGTATCAGACAACGTAGATCTCGGACTGACAATATCTGATGACCTATCATGGTTTAGGCACACCTCGGCCGTCACTTCAAAGGCTCGGAGAATTATTTATTGCCTTCATGGTAGTTTCAAGGGCTGCAACATGCAGACTGCAAAACTTCTTTATCAAACCTATGTCCGACCAATTATGGAGTTTGCTGGTCCAGCTTGGTGGCCCACCTTCAGAAGCGATTAGTTTGCCCTCGAGGTGGTGCACCCTTGGAGCACAAGACTTCCTTTTGGTAGGAGTCGCCGAGGATATGATGATAGACTTTCCATTTTTCGACTTACCTCCTTCCAAGATCGCCAAACGCGAGGCGACCACATTTTCATCTACCTATCTGTACAGAGAGTCCTCGGGCTGGATATCAGAGACCTTTTTCCGTTGAGCGACAATCATCTTCGTGGGCATCGCTTCAAACTTGTGAAGGAAAACTTCAAAACAAATCAGCGCCAGGGAGTCGTTTCTAACCGCGTTTTCGCCTTATGGAATCGCCTGCCAGATTCAATAGTGAGCTCCGAGAACCTCAACCTATTCAAAAACCGTTTAGATGCATGGATATCATCGAACAATTACAACGAGGCCCGATTTCACCGCTATCCTCTTTCTGCACACTTCGTCGTCGATTTTCATTTTCCCTCTATATTTCAATTTATATTCTTTTGAGTTTATAGACTAAACCCTCAACTCTTGTATTTTCTAATAATAAAAATAATAATTTTTGACAATCATTTTATTATGGTAACAAATGTCACCTTATGTATAACAAGATATGTATTTGATTTCATCTAAAGAAGCTTCACAGAATCACTCTCGTATGTTGAAAAATTTGATTTCATGACCCGTGAGGATCGAAATTTGGAAACTGAATATCTCTGAATGTAAAAAGATTAGGACCAAGCTGTTCTCTCTAATTTGTCTTAGGAATCACCTCTCAAAGTTTGTCATAGATTTTGGGGGACACCCTTCTTTGTAAGCACTTTTGTTCTTAACCGATATCAGGAAGAACATGTTCCTTTTTTTGTTTCGTTCGTTGTTACAAAAAATTCGGGACGTCTAAAAAGAAAAATCGAAATATTAAAAGAAACTGCAAAAATCATCTTTTTTTTTGATTCACTTTCTATACGAACTTCTCTTGATTTGATTTGTTTGAAAAGAAAGAATAGATCTAGACAAAAACCTGGAAACTTATTGAAATTTGAAGATGAAAAAGTTTGCCAGGTCGGCTAGTCACAAATATAAAGTTTTGGCCATCCCAACAATTTCGCAATAGTCGCAATGAACATGCGTCTCATCGAACCACAACTGGTTGGGCTATCCGAGATGAATTCCAAGATTTTCCATTTAACGCTACCTGGCAACACCGTTTTCGTATGCTTCGGTTAGATCGTTCGACCGTTGGTTACACTCTACACTGTCCGGTGTAAATGATGTCCGTGCCACGCCCCCGGTTCATTACAGGTAGGGAGCTACCATCAATTTAAAAACCAATCAGAATACAGGCTCGTCAGTCCCGAACATAGCGTGTCTTGCTAATGACAGGTAATTTCATCCTGAACAAAAACAAGTCCTTGATTGCTTCTCCGCTCTGCTGGAAATCGCTCAGAAATTCGACTTTTTCTGTTTTCCGCCTCGAACGAGGGACATTCTAACACACTAATTTCGCTTTCCTGATGCGATCTGACCGTACCACATGTGACAGGATTGCGGATAGAATTCGAATTAATGTGATATTCGTTCGGTTCCTTCACATTGAAGGGAATCGATGCTGTTGAGTGTTGGTTTTGTAAATATTCTGATGATAGTGTGTTCTGTTCATAGCTAAGGCTTCGTTTTTTACATATATTTGACGATTTATTCATTAGCACCAAGAAAATTCCATTTTTCGATTTGAACGTAAAATTTAAGTAGCTCCATACACTTCATAAAACTGTTTTTGACTTCACAGGATCGTAGGACATAAATGACATATCTCCCGAATTTTTGTCACCGTGTGTGCGTTCAGATAACCTAACTGGCCATTCCAACTAGATTGATGAATCCATTGCACTTGACTGATCTAAATCCTGACATCAAAACATTTTTTCAATTTCTGGCTCCAACAATCAAATAAAACATTGCGAGTGTTTTTTGAATAGATCTCGAGAAGAGAACAATTTTCAATAAGTAGGTAACTAAACTACAGAACTTAATTACGTAATGAAATAACTCTCTGCTAGCGACAAAACGCGGCTTTATCAAAGGAACGCGCGGTACTGACCAAAGAAAAGCCGCGTTTTTTTATTCTTTCCGCTATTCTAGAAATTTCGCTCGGCGCGTTTGACGGGAACATTCGAGACTTTCGTTAACGCCGATATAAATGTTTCACCTGCAGGAATTGGAGTCCTTCTGAATTGTAACTTGAAAGCAATACTTTGTCGATACAAAGTTTATTATTAAATAGTACAAAATGAGTGCTGTGAAGAAATCTAAAACGTATAATTTTAATAACGATTGGGACGAAGAATTTTTCTTTTGTATAGTGAAGGGTAAGTGCATTTGTCTTATTTGTCGTGCGTCTGTTGCAATATCTAAGCGTAGTAACTTAGTGAGGTATTATAAAACGGTTCATGAATATTATGAAAATGATTTTCCGCCACAAAGTGAATCAAGAAAACGAAAATTGATTCGATATCTTGTTTGACAAAGAACAAACCGTGTTCACGAGACCAGCCAAACAATCAAAATCTGCTAAGATGGCACATATAAAATATCTCATATATTGCAAAACACAAGAAACTATTCGAGGATGGATCGGTTGTGAAGGAAGCATTTATTGAAGCGGGTGAGACTTTATTTGGAGATTTTAAAAGTAAATGAGAAATCATGTCTGCTGTTAGAGAATTTCAGTTATCTCGTCCGAATGTCACAAGGCGTATTGAAGTAATGAGTCAAGACATGGCAGATAAATTACAACATGATAACATAAAATTTACATACTTTTCTTTACAGTTCGACGAATCCACGGATATGACAGACACTGCCCTGCTGTGTATTTTTATGCGGATAGTATTCAATGACGTGTTGGCTAAGGAAGAGTTTCTGACAATCACTCCTCTGAAGGGGAAGACCCGTGGCGAAGATTATTATGACTTTTTCTTCAATTTCGTAAAAAACTACAAGTTTCTAATATATGAATTAGTGTGCATGACAACCGATGGAGCACCAGCAATGACTGAAAACAAAAACGGTTTTGTGGCATTGTGTCGAGCTAATGAAGATTTCCCTTAATTCTTTTCATTCCATTGCATTATACATCAACAAGTTTGGTGTTCAAATGTTTCAAACACGGAGGAAATTATGAGCATTGCACCAAAAGTTGTGAATTCAATCCGTGCACGTAGCTTGTAATGGCGGCTCGTTTATTGCCCGAAATAACAGCATTTCTAGACGAAAGATGAGATGACACTCATGTTGAAAAACGAAAAATGGCTGACTGATTTGGCATTTTTGACTGACATCACAATGCACTTAAACACCATTAACTTGGAGATTCAAGGTAAAGGAAAAACTATTTTTGAGATGATTAGCGCAGTAAACGCATTCAAAAGTAATAATAATAATAATTTTTATTCACTCAATCATAATCACAATGTGAAAACCCCCTTCCCATTACAAACTATAAACAAAAAAACACAAATTATGACCATGACGAATGAAGAAAACACATCAAGGATTACCCACTAAGGCTAAGCCAGTGCGTGGGTACGCAACTACAAACAGAGAAACACAAAAGGTATGCTATAATCAACGAAATACAAATCAATAAAAAAATTCGATACGGATCAAAACAAACAATGGATGTCATTTCTATCTTTCATTCTGAGAAAACAATTGACCTTCCTTTTCAAACTATTTATGTTGGGTACAATTCTTATGTTTAGTGGAAGGAAATTATACATTCTATAGACATTAAAATCGAAAGAACGTTGAGATATAGTTCTCGAAAAGAAAAGGGTTTTGACCTTTGCCTGTGAACAAGATCGGGTCCCATATCCATGATCAACATATTGAAGTTTGTTTTTACTTTTGTGAATTTGTGTTACACAATCAAGTAAATTGCAACTTATGATTGATCAACTGAGAAAAAAGGATTTGAAGCAAGGATTGCTCAGTTGAATTATGATTCGTATGAGGCTGAATTATCAAACATTTTGGGACAAGTCGAAATGCGTTTTTATGATGGCAGTAAATTAGCAAATGTAGCATTATTTATGAGTTATCCTTTTCTATGTAAAAATATTATCATTAGCAAATCAGTTTAATATGAACTCACGTTTTGTTCAAAATGAGTTGGTGCAGATTACATCAGATATGCATCTTAAAGCTACAGCATCTGATACAAATTTCTGGTGTTTTATATCTGAAGATAAATATCCGAATCTAAGGCAAATCGCCCTTCAACTAACAGCAATTTTAGGGTCAACTTACTTGTGCGAGTCTGCATTTTCTTAGATGAAAATAATTGAGTCAAAATATCGCAATCCACTAACTGACGATCATATGTCATCATGCAAGCGATTAGCACTCAGTGGTTACGTACCATCTTATGAAAAATATGCTGAGGACATGCAGTGCCACGCTTCAACATCCAAAGACACTCCTTAGTTAAGTTTAACACCATATGTAACACATTTGTTTTGTAACAACCATTAAACTCGCAATTTCGAATAACTATAAGTTTTTTCATTGGTATTTTAGAGAAGAACCTAACTAAACCTTACCCAAACCTTGACTAAAATAATGTATATTGTGCGGAAAGCTAATATCTATATATGCTACGGTACACCCTACGTAGGTAGGTAGGTAGGTAGCGTGTATCGTGTATGTACGACACCCCTGCATCACACATACTTGCAGCCTCTCAGAGTTGATCGTAAGTAGTCTAAAAATATTGAGGTAGATCGCAAGCAGTTCAAGTTTGAGCACCCCTGTGCCACGCTGTTGTCTCGTCCATGTTTCACCATGGCATTATTAGCTATCCTGGTGGATTTTGATTCTATGTACGGGAGCGTGTCGGTCGGGTCTTAAAACGGACATCTTCGGTAACTGGATCGATCGATCAATTTCTGTAACAACAATCCTGGATACAGAAATATCTATATATGAATACTTCGACAAGGAGGTACACCCTACGTAGGTAGGTAGGTTACACACATACTTGCAGCCTCTCAGAGTTGATCGTAAGTAGTCTAAAAATATTGAGGTAGATCGCAAGCAGTTCAAGTTTGAGCACCCTGTGCCACGCTGTTGTCTCGTCCATGTTTCACCATGGCAATTAGCTATCCTGGTGGATTTTTTTGATTCTATGTACGGGACTTAAAACGGACATCTTCGGTAACTTCCACTGGGGATAGGATCGATTTTCGTATCAATCGAACACTTACAACCTGTTAACAACACTGCCTCGATTCCTGGATACCTATTGCGATTGCGCAAACACCCCACTTCATCTTAAGCTTCAAGCGCCACAAATGTTCCTGTTTTAGACTGATCAAAGTAAGAATTTCGAGTCATTCATGAACCCTTTTCAAGGAGAGATACTTCATAAGCTTAAAAGTATATAATGTCAGTATTTGAAGTGATTTTATCATATAAGTCAGCTTCTAAACTGATACAAGTTGCAAAGGCTTCATTTTTAAATGACAAACGTTCTTTTCATCATCTCCAACGATAATAGGTAAACGTGAAATTCGCTCTGAAATGTGAGATAGACGTGATTTCGCTCTTTTAAAAGTCGAATCCTCTTTATTACCTTCGAACTCGATAACAAGTTGCGTTATAGACTCTAATGTGGTATTAATTTCGTTCTGTTCAGTAGTGAATGAAAATTCAGGATCGTGTAACTCTAAGTCTTTTACAGTTTTCTGACGTACTAATAATCTACGCAAGATTTTCCTCTTTTCATCTTGTCCTCTACATGATACAACGCCCTTATTCTCAATTCATAGTTGAGTTCATTAATCGACAAATGATTACGATTAATTTCGATTTCCATTATTCACAACAAATATAAAATTATAAATTCAACAACAACCGCAATACCTAGCACATATGTTGACAGTATCAAGATAATCAATCACCATGGCATTATTAGCTATCCTGGTGGATTTTTGATTCTATGTACGGGAGCGTGTCGGTCGGGTCTTAAAACGGACATCTTCGGTAACTTCGATCGATTTTCGTATCAATCGAACACTTACAACCTGTTAACAACACTGCCTCGATTCCTGGATACCTATTGCGATTGCGCAAACACCCCACTTCATCTTAAGCTTCAAGCGCCACAAATGTTCCTGTTTTAGACTGATCAAAGTAAGAATTTCGAGTCATTCATGAACCCTTTTCAAGGAGAGATACTTCATAAGCTTAAAAGTATATAATGTCAGTATTTGAAGAGGTTTTCAAAGACCATTAAGGTAGTAAAATTATGGCGATTACCTTGTAACGGGCATGCAGCGATGCATTGAATAGGACGTTCCTTTCATGGTACCTCTTCATGTCCGTTTCAAAGCAAAACTTAAACGTTTTCATATTTCACTTTCATGGGTGAATTCTCATTGCAAATTATGGATTCCACGAGAAAGAAGCGAATTAGTCCCACAGCAGTTCAAGAAATTTTAACTGGAAATCAATACAAGATCTAACCAAAAGCTCAGAGAATTTTGAAAACTTATGTGGCATCGGTTTGTGAAATAGCTTGGACTCAGAATCAATTCCACCACAATCCCAATATCGTCAATAAACGCATACTATATCTTGAAGAGAAAAAATGCTCGCTGATCATCTCAAAACTTCTTGAAAAATGTGAAAACTACGAGAACTAGCGTTTCAGTATGCCAAAGCCAATTAAAAAGCTTTCACAATCTGGCAAAAGAATGGCTCTGAAGGTTACTCAAGAGTAATGTTACATCATCCGTAAAAAAACGGAGAGTACTCTGCTGTCTAGCGCTTCCCTTTGTATTCAGAAAATCTGAATAAATTCTGAAACAATCTGAGGAAGGTACCCGAAAAGTATAAGAGCCATATACAATATTGCAATTTGACGAAACTGGGTGTAGTACTGTAACGAAGAGTATCGCAGAAAAGATTCAAAGCAGGTTGTTTCGGCTGAAAGAGGAACTCTAATAACGGTGCTTGACTTCATGAACGCATTCGCCAATATTCGTTTTCCCAAGAGTTAATTTTAAGGACATTATGTTCAAGGTTGGACCTAAAGGGGCTCTTAGTCTAGCCAGCCCGAGTGCCTGGATGACAGAAGAGCGATGAAATACTTTATCAAGTTTGTGAAGCCATCTCAAGATACTCATGCATCATCACAAAACCTATGTGACTCTTGAAATATTTATGTATATTTATTATATTAACCTTTCTACCTCAATTGAATTCATCGCTTGCAACATGCTGATGTCACCGTTAATGGTCCCTTCAATACAAGATACAGAGATGTCATGAACTCACGGATGTTGGATAGAGAATATAATGAGAGACAGACAGACAGACAGACAGACACAAGTTGAACAGAAATGTTTTTTCTTCTGAAGACTTTTAACATTTTATGTAACGGACCGTCCAAATCCTAGAGTGTTGTAATCTCTATAGGAAGAGGAGTAGCTTTCGACATTTACTGTAACTGAAACTGGGGCTCTTGGTTCACTAGATTCGCCATATTTAAGTAACACAGTTGCATCTCCCGAACGAGTGAGAGGTTTTCTTAATTGTGCTCGTTAATGTAAAGGTCCTCGGGAAAGAAGATCAACGATATTAACGGAAACACCGGAGAAAGATAGATTATAGCAGGAAAAAGCAGCAGCCATTCGAAAAAAGGAAAAATCTTATTTGTCACAAAAAAAAACGGATCTCTCAGGTTAGGAAGAAGAATCAACTTGTGACCCTGTACCTCCGTAACGAAGCTTTTGCGGACCTAGGTTTATATGAACTTTCTTTCTTAAAATTGCACGTAGATTTACCCCCTCAAGTTGTGATATACTATTATGTAACACCCTGTATGCAGTCTGTGTACTAATTAAGTTACGTAAAAAATATTTTCATATTCTTCTATGGTCATTTGCTCAAATCCTGGAAAATCGAAAATTCCGGAATAACTCAAAAACGGAAAACGATAACCGAAATTGATTTACAAAAATTGATATGGAGAAAGGGGGATCATTTTTTTCTATCTGTAATATTTTACATAGCAGCCCCACGAAACCATCGAGTTTGGGACAGCCTGTACATATCGTCGGTTTTCATAGAGAATACCTATAAAAATGCAAACCTAGTTTTCATCGTGTCTGAATCCTATGGAGTAAATATGGAACCGCTTACAACAGCAAATTCCTGAGGCAGGTGAACTCATTGAGACGCTTTAGGTTGGCTAGAGAGTGTTTCGGGAAGAGTGGATTTATATTTCTCAGGAATGGAATTAATAGCATACTTAAGAAACTAGCCAAGAAGAGAAGCAGCCATTAGTAGAAGTCGTGATTGACTCATTAAGTAATAAAAGCAAAAAATAATTCTTTACGATTTTTTATAAGAAATTTCATTCATATTCATAATTTCCTAAAAACATGAAAACGTAAAATCTCAGCAAAACAATAGAGATAATTTTTTGTTGCTGAATTTTTCTAAATTTTGATAGCAATATTTCACGAAATCTACACTGTGCCGCAAAATTGACGCACAAAATCGAAAATGCAAATTAGTTCCGAAGAAATTTAGATATGTTAAAGAATTATGTATCTAGTAATCCAACAGCACTAATGAATGCTTGAGAACAATCAAAATGAAAATGGTACTAATAAACTTTTGGAAAAAGATCTGTTAATACCGGACATTTCCACCCTGGCGATAAATACTGCATGACATCTACGATACATACTCGAAATCAATAGCATTTTGATTTTTCGATCCAGATTCACGTCAACTAGCTGGTTTTGCTGGCTTCTTAATCTTCTATTTAGAATGTCTCAAACATGTTCGATAGGATTGGGTCTGGACTTTGCGCGGGCTACTCCATTGATCATGAAAGTAATTCCTAACAATATGAGCTAGGTGAGATCTGGCGTTATCAAGCATAAAGAAGTTTTCACCCATTTTGTTGCAAATGGTACAATATTCTTCCAAGAAGTCTGTAATGAACCTGTGAACATTCAAGGCTCCATTATTTACGACCACCAGAAAAGTGCGGGCGTCCAAAAAAATTCTTACTATTATTGATCTTTTCCACAACCATAGATAGGTTAGAAGTTGCACTGGGCATATCTCTCGACGTCTGTGTGCTGGGGAACATCGATCGCAATAAAAAGAGAAAATCTCGACTGGCTTGTAAAATCAATGTAGAAAAATCTAAATATATGGTTCTATCTACATCTGAGGACAAATGGGTGCCCCGAAACATTATCATTGACCAAAATACATTTAAAGGAGTTACTCAGTACAAACATCTTGGAAATATGATTGAAAATGACGGAAGAACCACTCGAACTATCAAAGAAAGGTGCAGGTAACCGAATCTATTTGGAAACATGAAATAATTCAGAAGTAAACTTATCAGTAGGACTACTAAGATGACGTTATACCGAACTCTGGTCAGACCTGTTGGTACTAATGGAGGAGGAACTTGAAGATATTCTCCGAAAATTTGAGTGCAAATTCATCAGGTGAATATATGGGTCTATTAAAGAGGAAGACCGATATTAGAACATATGTATGAACTGACATTATCTTCTATCATGACCACATCATCAAGGCTCAAAGAAGTGGTTGGAGGATGTTGAACGGATTTATGAAACACGGATACCCAAAAAGTTCTCAACGCCACAATCTACACTACAGGAAGGAAGGAAATACCACGTTTGAGATGGCTTTACTGCGTTACCAAAGATATCCAAATTAAGGGTGTGAGAGGTTGGAGCAGCAGGTCCACGGGCTGAGTGGCGAGGCATAGTGGAGGAGACCAACGCCAACATCAGGCTGTAGCGCTGTATGATGATGGTACACTAGAGAACGTCGATGGCAATGAAATAGATGAAATCTGGACACGTCTGTAAAAAATTCTCCTGTCAGCTTTTAACCAATGGACATACGTCTTGGCAAAATTAAATCGGTTTCTTCAATGTGCTGCGGTTAGAGCTGAGCCTAAAGCTGCGACACGAAACCACAAACCAAATACCCTGAGACATTGTCTTATCATTTCAGTGCTAATTTGCACTCTACTGTTTCCTAGCAGTAGCGAAACTTTGTCTCAACGAGGAAATTTTCAAACAACGGTGATGGATCGTCACTGTTCCTCAAGGTCGTCCTTTCCAAGATCCCCTTTCATTACCAGCCTTCCTGCATCTGCGCATCATTCTGAAAACAGTTAATTGGAACAACTCAAGCCTTTGACAAATTCATGTTAAGTCCAACTTAGGGCATCTAACACTACTCCTTCAGCACATTTTGCCGGCGTCGATTTCGTGATTCGCGTAACATCATTATTGAAAATCGAAGTTTTCAAGATGAACAGACGTTAGTCGCGAAAATTGATCAACAACTGCTGTAATCAATATGTGGTGGTTTCTTTCAAAATCTCAATTTATTTCTGTCATTTTATTTCTCATGAGAGGAACCTGTGCGCTAATAAAAACATGGAATTGTTGATTTATCTCTATTCACGATTCGAGTAATGACGAAACATATCACGATAGCAAATAAACACGACGTTCTACAACAAAAAGGAGGCCTCTAACTGCAACGACCAATGTAGTGGGGTATACAAGATGAGTATGACCGACTGGTGTAGTATTTCATGTGTAAAATCTGGGTTCACGATATATGTGGTCTACAAGGAAAGCTGAAATAGCTACCAAAGATTATCTGAAGGTTTTCATTTTTTTACGAAATTTTTCGGTTTGAATCTTCGCTTCATTCTGATAGACTTGATGTATTTTTTCTTCAGATTAGGTTATGTCACTAACGTGATCTCTATGTTATTCATGTTTTGTTGCATTATTGTTTTGTGAATATTAAAGTGGAGGATTGATATGCTAACTGACCGTTTCATTGCACCCACTGTCCTCTTCAATGAACCGCTTTCGTAAACTACGAAATTGATCATTCTTGTGTTAACGAATTTGTGGAACTAAATATTTTCTGAACAGTTTCTATCTTACGGAAACTCGAGGTTATTCATTGATTTTATCAAGAATCGAATCCCAACGATGTCCAGTAGATCGATTATTATCTGAAGGATTTTTTTCGAACTGAACTGTCCCTTACATCCACACTCTCCCCTAGTTACCTACTAAACAAGTTATTCGAAATATTGGAATTGTACATTAATTTTTCTGACCCAATGTGTAATTCAGAGAATTTTTATGCCTGTTGTATTTTAAAAACAGAAATAATGAATTATCAATGTTAATTGATGATCTGTTTGTTATTATATCATGTTGAAAATACTTCATTACAAAAATTTTCTTATGGCAGCATTTTGTCTTGTACAAATTTTATTTCTTTCATTACAAGTTGTCTTCTAAAGATGTAAAAAGCTCGACTATTCTTAAAATACTTTGTATTCAATTCTTCTTAGTTATCAGCGGAAGTCTTATCAAACAATCATTTAACTTGAAATTTGTTGACAATGGTAGGTGTATAGTTATAACACGTCGACAATTCCACCATCATACCTGCAGCGGAGAGTATAAAATACTTAGGAATTACCCTTGACAGACATATGAGATGGAATAAACATGTCGATAATATAGTTAAGAAGTTAAGAGGGCTGCTTTATAAATTCAGATATTTAAGGAAGATTCTTGACGTCAAGCACCTACGCATACTCTATTTTGCTCTCGTGGAATCCCACTTATCATATGGTATTATAGGTTGGGGGGGTGCTTACGAGAATCAACTAAAAAAGATCGAAACAATGCAAAAATGGTTGTTGAGGATTATTTTTGGGAGACCACTTACCTCTGATGGAGACGAACTGTATAGATTATCAGGAATAGCTGACATTCATCAGTTGTTCTCGGCTCACATTTTGTTTTACACATTTCAAGGAAAAATACAATTGAATTCAATAGAACATATTTATTCTACCAGAAACAAGAAAAATAGATTTGAAACCCCGAGAGCTGAGAAAAGAGTTGGGAAACGATCCTTTACCTATTTGGCACCAAGAATATATGCCATGTTGCCTCAAGAATTAAGAACAGCCAATATGTTTAAGAATTTCAAGAGAAAAATAAGAAGATGGATACAACGAAGTGGCAGGCAAATCTTTTTTAATGTTATAAATCAGCTGCCTTAATCAGATATGTGACAATAAAATACCAAATTAGTGACTTTGATGCTGATAGTCTCTCTTCATACCGATAGTGACTTTTTATACCGATCGTGACCTTTATACCGACAGTGACTTAACATAGTGATTTTTCACACCGATAGTGACTTTCACACCGATGGTGACTTTCCTAACGATAGCGACATATCAAGGGACATTGATAGTAACTTTCTTCGTGGTGACTATGAAATTTCAATGGTACTAATTAGAAATGTTGGTTTTGTTTTTGTTGTTTGCTTATATTTTTATTTTTTGTACTTATGGGAGAAATATATTGTTTATTTAAGTTCAATTCACGTACAGACATTATGTAATGTCTCTGTGATTAAACGTTTATTCAGACTTATAATAGTTATTAGGTAAGAAATTCATATTATTTGTTATACATTCTTCAAATCTGAATAAACTATATTATTATTATTATTATTATTGATAGTTTTTTTGTAACAGTGTTACGAAATAATTACACAATTAATAAACGTAATAAAATGGATGGAAACGTTTCGATATAAATTTGCTAATATTGCTAAGAGGATTCCAACACAGAAAATGATTATTCTCCATTCGTTCTCAGTCTCAAACAGTTGTTTGACTAACGTTCGTATTGCGTGTTATTCGGTAGCCTGAGCACGGAAACACCAACTTTGTCGATTTGGAACCTTTTTCCTTTTTTCCTTCTTTTTCGCAATTTATTTTAAAATGTTTTATTTGTTTATATATACATACATTAAATGAATATCCTGGCCACCTGCGTGTTGTGATTTGACAGAATTCCTTTATATTTTCGGAATGTTTGATGCATTTTTAATATGCATTCGAGGATGGTAAAAGTCGTTTTCTCGCGGTTTGCTAAAATGGGGAATGAAGCAAAGTTCGAGGATGGTACTACCTCCATTAAAAAGTTCTTAGAATCTAATTAGAAATATTGAGGCTGTCCACGCGAGATGGGACATTAGAAGTATATGAATAATTAGTTAATTGAAGGGTAAACTTATTTTTGTTCTTTTGTCATTTGAACTAAATTCCGAATACATGGCAATCATGATAAAGAGCCCATTCAATTATTTTCAGAGCGTTACCCCTTGTGGTTTTACCGAATATCGACTACAACTTTGCAGTTTCAAATGGCATAGTGTACTTTTTAAATGAGACTTATCGCCTTAAAGGTAATAAATAAGCAGATTTTGGAATTTATTAATTTTTTTTATTAGAAAAAAAAAAAAAATTAAGTACCTACATTAATCATTCATTATTATTTCTGTATTACAGTACATAGGTTGCTCTTCACGTAAGTACCTTATAATACACGACATTTCTTGTTTTATTATCAGGCGCAAAAACAACGAACGCAGATGGTCTTCCGACCCGTTAACATGCCACATATAATTGACCATGAGAAAAACCTTGTGATTTGTTGATGGTCATGGCAAATGCAAGATGGATCGGAAATTGAAGTATTTTAAATTCAAATGGCATATCGGTTGGGATCATCGGATCCTCGGAAAGAGAACTTCCTCACCTTTGAATTTTCCTTTCAGTATCGTCGCGTAAATTACATTGTTCATCAATTTTCTAACCACCAAACGCGTACCGTTGCACAGTTTTGGTTGGTTTATGTTTCGAAGCATGATTACTACGGAGCTAACCTTTAGGCGTAAATTGTGAGGTGGTAAGCCAGGCACATCCAAGGAGTTTAAAAATTCAACTGGATAGTTGGTGGCTTCATCTTCATTTGTGACGCAGTCAATAGATTTGAATGAATGCATTGTTCCAATGATCTAATTTTGAATTATTTAGTTCAGGTCATCTACATCTTCTTAGCAGCTAAAACTGCTCGCTCACTCAACCATTCATTATTTTTGTAGTTAGAAATAGTGTTTGATAATACATTGTTGATAAGTTCGACTTTTGAAGAGACAAAATTACAGAAATCATTTGGAAATGATATCAATCCGCTCGATTCATCGACAGGTACTTGACCATTACCGATAGTCAGAAATTGCTCCGAGAAATCTTCAGCAGACGTATCATTAAGCAATATAAATCTCATGTTTGTTGTCAGCTGCAGTTTCTTCACATAGCGCCATAGATTCGACGATTTGAGGCAAGCGTTTAATTCGTCGGCAGCCGTAGATCTTGGAATTACTGGCAGTGTTTGGCGGAAATCGCCAGACAGTAAAATCATTGCTCCTTCAAAAAATCTCAAGTCATTGCGTAAATTTTTCAATGTTCGGTTAAGTACTTCTAATGCACGTTTATGCGCCATTGTGCATTCGTCCCAGATGATGATTTTCGATGCCGATAAAACCTTGGCCATTGCTGAGTGTTTTGCAATAATACACGTTGGTTCTTCAATAGTTTGAAGATGTAACAGAAATTTTAATGCTGAATGAGCCGTACGGCATCCTTCTAACAATTCGGCTGCTATTCCAGAAGAAGCAACTGCAACCGGTATGTTGGATCTCGCACGAACAGTGGGTAAAACTACTGACATGAGGAATGTCTTACCAGTTCCATCAGGGGCATCTAGGAAATATAAACCACCATTTTCTTCATCGACTACCTTCACTAAAGTATCATAAACTCCCTTTTTTTTTCGTTTTATAGTTCACTTCAATATTTAATATTGATTTCTTACAAAAATCAAATTGTCATCCATACGTCCAAGTCACACGGGAAAGCTGTCGAACGGGATAAACAGTATTCTATGTCCGTCTCCTGGCTCTAAGCTACCTACCCACCAATTTTCAGCCATATCATTCAGCCGTTCTTGAGTTATAAATAGTGTAACTAACACGACTTTCTTTCACATAAGTAGATTTGTCCTATCTAAAATGACCAACCATTGAGCTATGATTTTTTTATCAAAATATTCGAAATTATAATATGATCTTTGTCCAAGTAATTTACTTTGAGTCTACTTTAAGTTCAACAAGAAAAATATTATTTTTGAGAGCAACGTACTTTTCGATTCTATTTTATGTCCCTTGTCAACTCATAAATTGTTGAAATAACGTTTTTTCGAATACAGTTACCTATTTGTTTTACTTTTATTAGAAGTGTCATGAAATTGTGAAAAGTATATCAGAAATACTCACACTTTAGTCAAAAGATTAAGAATAAGCGAAACTATATTTCCACTTCATCAGACAGTTGATAGTTCGCTTTTTTCGAACTGAGAGTTAAGATACATCAGAGGTGCTCAAACTTGAACTGCTGGCGATCTACCTCAATATTTTTAGACCTTTTACGATCGACTCTGAGAGGCTGCAAGTATGTGTAATGCAGGGTTGTGGTACATACACGATACACCCGATCTACTTACCTACCTTGGTAGAGTGTACCGTAGCATGTATAGATATTAGCTTTCCGCACAATATACATTATTTTGAAATGAAAAACTCATAGTTACTCAAAATTGCGAGTTTATTGGTTGTTACAAAACAAATGAGTAACATATGTTGTTAGGTTAGGTTAGATTACTTTGGACGTTGAAGCGTGGCACTGTATGTCCTCAGCATACTTTTCATAAGATGGTACGTAACCACTGAGTGCTAATCGCAAGCATGATGACATATGTTCGTCAGTAGGTCGATTGCGATATTTTGACTCAATTATCTTCATTTCAGAAAACGCAGACTCGCACAAGTAAGATGACCCAAACATTGCCGTCAGTTGAACGGCGATTTGCCTTAGATTCGGATATTTATCTTCAGATATAAAACACCAGAAATTTGTATGAGATGCTGTAGCTTTGGGATATATATCTGATATAATCTGCACCAACTCATTTTCAATAGAACATATTTCATATTAAACTGAGTTGCCATTTCAGTAGCTAATTCCTCAATGTTTTCACATGAAAAAGGATAACTCATAAATGATGCTATATTTGCCAATTTACTGCAATCATAAAAACGCATTTCGAATTGTCCCATAATAATTGATAATTCAGCCTAATAACTATCACAATTCAACTGAAGAATCCTTGCTTTCAAAGACGAAATATGTTTTTGATCCTTCTTTTCAGTTGATCTGTCATAAAATGCAATTTACTTTTGAATGCTTTTACAGCGCAAATCATCTCAATAAAAGTTTTCCCTTTACCTTCGAGCTCCAAGCTAATGGTGTTTAAGTGCATTGTGATGTCAGTCGAAAATGCCAAATCAGTCAGCCATTTTTCGTTTTTCAACATCTGAGTGTCATCACCTCTTTCGTCTAGAAAAGCTGTAATTTCGGCCAATAATTCTTGAAACGTTTCTAGGAATTTTCCTCGACTCAAGAAGAAGAAGAAGAAGAACCAAATCAGTGTGTTCAGCTGACTCCCCATTTTCCAACTGCAACTTAAAGAGCCGCCGTTGCAAGCTACGTGCACGGATGGAATTCACAATTTTTGTTGCAATGCCCATAATTTCCTCCGTGTTTGAAACTTTTGAACAAAAAACTTGTTGATGTATAATGCAATGGAATGAAAAAAATGAAGGGAAATCTTCATTATCATCTCGACACAATGCCACAAAACCGTTTTTGTTTCCAGTCATTGCTGATCTATGACATCAAAGAGATTTTGTAGTAGTGGAAATAATTTCGTCCAAAATATTATTAATTTATATAAGTACTATCTCCAAATCTACTACATCAGCACATACAGGTACATACAAATTGGCATAAAACTAACCCATGACGGCAACTGCAAGAAAACTGACTCTGTCCATTTCCGCTGTCTGTTTTCCATTAGTGACAAAATTTGATTGTAATTTTCTAAATTGTTTACTGCTAATTGGTTATAAATTCGGGTAATTTTCTACAAGTTCGCCTTATTAATCCCCATTGGGATTAATGGGCCATTTAGCATGAATACCCTGTATATTTTCAATGCCATGACATTTCCGGTTATTGCGGAAGTGGAAATCATCTTTGTTATTTCAAATAGAGATATGTAAGCTTCTTTACATTTGTTGTAGAAAATTCAAAACACTTTTTTATGAAAAACACTCCCATCTGAAATCAAGATGATGCCTAGTTCCGGTATAACCGAACGACATTTATAATATACTAGGAAATAAGTACGAATGACAAGAACAAACAATAAATTTAACGAATTGATGGGTTAACAAGTGCTCTAATACTTCTAAAGTCCCATCTCGCATGGATAGTCGGTATATTGCTCGTAAGATTAGAATAAATCAATTCATACCCGATGTTTTGTTGGTATACAGGATGTCCACGCGAGATGAAACATTGAAAGTATATGGAGAAAGGAATGACCGATCGGAGAAATTTTGTTTTGAACGTTAAATACACACACCACAAAAATTGTCGCATCACCTGGTATTCTGAATATCACAAACTATTAAGCAGCTCGATCGCAGTTTCTTTGTCAACATATGTTTTTGGACATATGAGGGGAAAAAATCTTATCTATGTAGTAACATTTGTTTCCATATGATCTCAAACACGTCTGAAACAAGATGAGTTTATTCGACTATCAGTATTCATTCAATTTCTCTTCAGTTTTCACGCTAAATTAATGCAAATTTGCTGTGTTTCTTGTTGATTTTCGAATCTTTGAATTCATTGTAATGGCTGCTGGATGTCCTGGACGCTATTTGAGTGATCATGAAGTGGTAAGAAGAACACCTCTAGAGGAGGGGCGAAGCCAACGTTACGTGGCTAACTTGTTGAATGTTAACCAAAGCACTATTTCAAGAGCAATTCATCGGTACCACGAAACAGGTGAATATGGAAGAAGGGCCGGACAGGGAAGAAATCGGATAACAACACCAGTTCATGATCGTTGGCTTCGTTTAACTGCACTAAGAGTTCGGCACTGTACGGCTAGAATGCTACAAAATGAACTTTCACTTTCCAGAAATGTGCATATTTCATTGCAAACTGTTTGCGAGGGAACATGCAAATTGGGGTATTCCAGAATGGTCGAATGTTCTCTTTTGAGACGAGTCCAGGTTCTGTTTAGTATCAAGTGATAGAGGCATGCCTGTATACAGACGACCTGGGGATCGGTATCAGCAATGCAATATCCGGCAAACTGAAAACTTCGGAGGGTACTCAGTAATGGTATGGGTAGGCAGAATTAGTCCTAGTGAATAATGGAAGAATGACAGCGACCAGATACATCGCATATCCTTGAACCCCATGTTGTATCTTTGGCCCATTGATTGGCGAAAACTTCATTTATATGCATGATAATGTTCGGCCTCATGCAGCTAGAGTAGTTACAGAATTTCTGTAAAATGCCGAAATTGATATTTTAAGATGGCCAGCCAGAAGTGCCGACTTGAATCCCATAGAACATGTTCGGGACAACATGGGGAGGCAAATTCAGCAACGTAGGATGCCTTGTAGAACACTCCAACAACTAGAAAATCTGGTTCCTGAAATTTGGAACTCAGGGACGCAAGAGTACATCCAAAATTTGTTTGAGGGGCTTCCGAGACGTATACTGGCAGTAATTAGGGCCCGGAGAGGAAACACTCGATTTTGAAAATGATTAGTAACCATTCGATGCTAGTTGATTGGTCTCTTCGCTAATGTTTGAAGATGGTAGAATTTATGAATTTTTCATTAACTCGAAAATTGTTGATATTTTCCATCATAAACTCATCTCTTTTGAATGATATCTTCTTATTTTACACTTCTGAAAGTTACCAAGCGAGTCTTGAATGACCAACCTAAAAGTTTATATAGTATTGTCGTAAAGTAGGGTGATGCGACAATTTTTGTGGGGAGTGTATTTTCAATGCTGTGGTACTCCCAGTTAAAGTAAAGGTAGTCTAATTTGAAAAAACGGACTTTTGTACCTTTGAATGTGCCACGATTTGCTACATGCTTCGAAAACACCCTGTATACCGTGAAGCCTCTAAATGCCATGAATTTGCTGAATGAACCTCTACACTTACAACGAGCTAGAAATAATCAATATTGAATGATCTTTAGTATTTTTAGGATTCCTTCTAAGAGACTACCAAAAATCGCAAAATTCCTTTCGGTGGATTTCAGGTGGCAACGATATGAGAAAAATTGTTCAGAATTTAATTTTCTACAATTGAAAAAATTAATATAAACATTATGCCATTTGAAATAACAACTTCCGGTATAACCAGAAGTGCAACAGCATTGAAAATATTTTCGGAACTTAGTTCGAATAATATTCAAGACAAAAAACATATTTTTCCAATCGGTCATTCCTTTCTCCATGTAATCTTAATGACCCATCTCGCGTGGACACCCAGTAAATAGTTTAAACGAAATGTCAAAAAATTATAAATGCATTAGCACCAAAACTAATCAATTGGACGACACGCAGATTTTAGATGAATAACACTTAGACTTAGAACTCAAGTAAGTTTCCGAACTAATGAGTAGGTAACTAAAATCACATTATCCTTGGAGTGTCGGTGTTCCCTCCTCTGCCTCTCCCCGAGTTTCAATCTTCTTGCTGGTAACGTTGATAAATTTTCGGTAATTTTTCTTTCTCGTCTCGCATCCTTCTAATACGAGAACTGGACTAAAATAGTAGTAAACTGAAGTTTTTTCATTGGATTCGAAACGGTTGAACTTTTTGATTGAATGGGTTTTTTCTAATTACCAAATTGGTATGAGAATTTTCATTGGTATTTGTTTGATTGACTCAGTTTCCGTTCCTAAGAAATTGAACAGGCTTTTGTTGACTCAGAGCTTTTTCTGTTGAAGTAAAATTTCACAGAATTATTTGTATGATGATTTACAAAAATATTAGAATGTTAGTGTGCAATTATTTTATACTTTTCCTGTACTTCCTGCAAATACAAATTAATCATTTGAAATTTTGTTTGTGATCATAAATTTATTGACAAACTGTGACATTTTCTAAACAGGTCAGGACGAAGAGTTTCGGTATGTCTTGGTACTCATATATATTTTCTTTTTTCGCGTTTTTCTGAGTTCCAGAGTACAATACTTGCAAATATATTCTGAATGAATCTGTCTAGGAATTAACATACATTGCGTTCCAATGAAAACCAATCATTCTGAATAGCTCGACTGGTATGATTTTTCTATGAATTTCCTGAAACACATCGGTTTCTGATTGGAAGGGGACATTTCTGTTTCGTTCTTCCTCTAACAACCCCCTTCGACTGGCAGCTTCAACATATTCTTTTGGAATAGAAAACAGGGGTCGTGTGGTACATTTTTCAAGACCTGATTGCATTTTTGTAGTAAGGTTTTACTTACGAAGGGCCATCAACCGAAGTCTTTCAGCCAGGGTTGCTTAGAGTTACATTTACTATCTCAGTAAGAAGATATACAATAATTGGCAAAAAAACACAAACTAGTTGGTGGCTACGAGGTCTTGCATTATCTCTCATGCAGTAGCTGTTGGAAATTTACACCTATGCTTGATACGAAACGGCTCGATCCTCTAAGTCAGGGGTGCTCAAACGGTCGATCGCTAGTGCTTTTTGAGTAGATCCCGAGAAGAAAAAAGATTTTAATAAGTAGATAACTAAACTACAAAAATTTATTACGTAATAAAATAACACTGCTAGCGGCATAAGGCGGCTTTATCAAAGAAACGCGCGGCACTTGTAACTTAAAGGCAATACTACGTCATTACAAAGTTTATTATTAAATTTGTCTTATTTGTCGTGCGTCAGTTGCAATACTTAGCATGGTAACTTGGAGAGGCATCATAAAAGGGTTCATAAAAACTATGAGAATAATTTTCCGCCACAGAGTGAATTAAGAAAACGAAAAGTACATGAATTGATATTTTGTTTGAAAAAAGAACAAACCATATTAACGAGACGAGCCAAACAGTCAAAAGCTGTTACGATCGCGTCATTTAACATATCTCATATATTGGCGAAACACAAGAAACCATTTAAACATGGATCGGTTGTGAAGGAAGCATTTATTGAAGCGGGTGAGACTTTATTTGGAGATTTTAGAAATAATACAGAAATCATGTCTGCTATTAGAGAACTTCGGTTATCTCGTCACAAGGCTTATTGAAGTTATGAGTCAGGACATGGCAGATAAACTAAAACATGATATTATGAAATGTACATACTTTTCTTTACAGTTCGACGAATCCATCGATATGACAGTCACTGCCAAGCTGTGTATTTTTATTCGGATGGTATTCAATAACATGTTAGCTAAGGAAGAATTTTTGACAATTATTCCTCTGAAGGTGAGGACCCGTGGCGAAGATTATTATGACGTTTTCTTCAATTTTGTAAAAAACTACAAGCTTCCAATATATGAATTAGTGTGCATTACAACCGATGGAGCACCAGCAATGACTGGAAACAAAAACGGTTTTGTGGCATTGTGTCGAGCTAACGAAGATTTCCTTTTTTTTTCATTCCATTGCATTATACATCAACAAGTTTTGTGTTCAAAAGTTTTAAACGTGGCTCTTTAAGTTGCAGTTGGAAGGTAAGGAGTCAGCTGAACACACTGATTTAGTTCTTCTCACGGACGTTAGGTGGTTGAGTCACTGAAAATTCTTAGAAAGGTTTCAAGAATTATTGCCCGAAATAACAGCTTTTCTAGATGAAAGAGGTGAAGACACTCTGATGTTGAAAAACGAAAAATGACTGACTGATTTGGCTTTTCCGACTGACATCAAAATACACTTAAACACCATTAACTTGGAATTTCAAGGTGAAGAAAAAACTATTATTGAGATGATTAGCGCAGTAGACGCATTCAGAAGAAAACTGCAACTTATGGTAGATCAACTGAAAAGAAAGGATCTGAAACATTTTCCGTCTTTGAAGGGTTCCTCAGTTAAATTATGATACTTATGAGGCTGAATTATTAAATATTTTGGGACAATTCGAAATGCGTTATTATAATTGCATTAAATTGGCAAATATAGCATCATTTATGAGTTATCCTTTTTCATGTAAAACATTGAGGAATTAGCTACTGAAATAGCAAGTCAGTTTAATATGAACTCTGTTGAAAATGACATGGTGCAGATTATATGAGATATACATCTCAAAGGAACAGCATCTCATACAAATTTCTGGTGTTTTATATCTAAAGATAAGTAGATCCGAATCTAAGGCAAATCGTCCTTCAACTGACGGCAATGTTTGGGTCAACTTACCGGTACGAGTCTGCATTTTCTGAAATGAAGATATTTAAGTCAAAATATCGCAATCGACTAACTGACGATCATATCTCATCATGCTTGCGATTAGCTCTTAGTGGTTACGTACCATCTTATGAAAAGTATGCTGAGGACATGCAGTGCCACGCTTCAACATCCAAAGTCACTCCTTAGTTTAACTCCATAAGTAACTCTTTTGTTTTGTAACAACCAATAAACTGGCAATTTTGAGGAACTATGAGTTTTTTCATTGATATTATAGAGAAGAACCTATCCAAACCTAATCCAAACCTTGACTAAAATAATGTATATTGTGCGGAAAGCTAATATCTATATATGCTACGGTACACCCTACCTAGGTTGGTAGGTTGGTAGGGTGTATCGTGTATGTACGACAACCCTGCATCACACATACTTGCAGCCTCTCAGAGTCGATCGTAAGTGGTCTAAAAATATTTAGGTAGATCGCCAGGAGTTCAAGTTTGAGCACCCCTGCTCTATGTGTTGTTTTCAGTGCTAAACTTACGGCTTAGTAATTTGTCTTGCAGGGATTGGTTAAACTTTTGTGACGGCATATAATAAAGCGTTTGACAGATTTCACAGATGATTATTGAGGTATTTTAGTAATTTTTCAGAGACCTGTGGTTTCTGCTTTGGTACAGTATAACTACAATTTGCCATAATAACCATTCCGTACTTCAGAAAGGGGTCAAGAATTCGTTTTATAGATTTGTTTAGCTGTTGTTCTGTATATGCCCTCATGTCTGTAATTAAGCGAAAGTGGCTGGCACGTTTAACGATAGCAGCTTTGATGTGGCCTGCGTGCAGATCTAATTTCAGCTTACTCTCTATGGTGATTCCAAAATACCCAGTGTGGTCTCTCGGGTTACCTGTATGATTAAAAAGCGATATTGCAGGTGATGTATTTTTTTTTTCAATGATTGAATATAAGAAGGTGGGTCTCGGTTGTATGAACCCCTTGAACGAAGTCTCTGATGAATCCTTTCTCGACTGATACACTGATGCCTGTAGCTTCCAGAAATTGCCTTTGGAGTATGGGGTACGACGCACTAGGGTCTCTTCTTGCAATTTGGCACAAAACGCGGTCTTGCTCTTCAGAAGAGATCTTCTTACGACTTCTTCTAGGCCTATTCTGCAGAGATTGTAGCTCCACGTATCGGGCGTAGGTTTTGAATTTACCCCCAGTGATACCCCCGTTGTGGTCGCTATATCCCTCTGTGCCACCCTTCTTCAACGAGAGCCATTATTTGACCCCTCTGCACACCCGACAATCCAATGTAAGGCATTTTCAATTATAATTATAGGCTTTTTTAAGTTTTCAAATTCACAGTTTCAAATCTCAGTGACGACTGAATACAAAATCTCGAACATGTGGTGATATTCAACATTTCTTATCAAACTATTAAGTTTTTTTATACCAAAAAACTTCATTCTTCACAAGTAGTCAAAAATCCATGGTTAAAACAATCAATAATGTGAAATACCGAGTGATACCATATAAATTTGGTTGTGTGTATTGTAAGAATGAACGTTAAATATTGCCAAAATAGAATTATTCAAGAAACTAACATTATCATTGATATCAGTCATGCGGTAAATTATGTCCAAATTGATACATAGTTCACGAAATATTTGCTCTGCTACAAAATACTGCTTTCAAGTTTTAAAAACATTTGAAGTCTGAAAAGTCGAGTTACATCTGAGTGCGAAAGATTCCTTTCTTATATTGGTATTCATTAGGGAAATAAAAAATAGTGATACGTCCACTATAAATGCGGACGTAGAAAAAAAGTAGGCATTGTTTTACATTTTATATTTTTGATGAGATTTAGCTTTCTATCATGCAACAACTCTTTGAATTCAAAAGTTGTTTTTTTCATTTATATCTGTACTTATAAAAAACTTATTATTATTGAGAAACTGCTGATGTTCGCAAACTCCCTCCTTTCAGATAGATAATTAAGAAACCAATCAGCAACCAAAGGGTGAAAAGAAAAGTATCGCAATTTGGCAACAGCATGTTGATGATTCATTGTATCAAATACTGTGCTGTAGAATTAATAACATCAATAATAAAAAACAAGTACTGTGTTTCAAGGAATTTTACTTAATAATTGCGATTCGTAACGCGTTTCACTACACCGTAGCTTCTTCAGACGAATGAATATACAGAAAATATAAATGAGAATATAACTATAAATGTTCTTGAGTAATTAAAAGCTTATTGGGTTGCTTCTTCTTAAGTGGTTATTTATGACAGGTATATCCAATAAAATTAAGGAATAGATTGCTCCCCGAAAAGATTCAATAGAGGTGAAGGGCTTAAATCGACTTGTTCATTGATGAGTCTACCTGAGTGTTTGTATTTATTGATTTCTAAAGTTTCCCAAAGATCTACCTTCCAATATTTATTATCTGTATGCAAAATTTCAAACTGTGGGTCGAAAGAATGATTATTTTCTAAGAGATGATTCGCGTAATTTGAATCTGATTTTTTATTTGAAAAACTGCGTTTATGTTCCGATATTCTAATATTAAAATTTCTATGTGTTCTACCAATGTAGAAATTATCACAGTCATTGCAATTCAATCGATAAACACCTGATTTATTGTTTTTACCTGGTTTGGTTTTATTATTTTTATATATTTGCCTAAATTGTTATTAGTTTGGAAATCTATGTTGAAATTATTGCTACTTAAGAATGATTTCAGTTTCTCACTTGTAATGCCAACGTAAGTTAAGGTGTTGAATTTTTGTTTCAATTTATCGACAGGGTAAACTTCATTCAATGCGATTCTACTTTGTTTTTATTTAAAATATTATTTATTAGTTTGGGATTGTAACCATTATTTTTGGCTATTTGTTTAATCAAATTTAGTTCTTTGTTGAAATTTTCTGGTGATAACGGGATGTTAATCAATCTATGAATAAAACTATTTCAAATAAAAATCAGATTCAAATTACGCGAATCATCTCTTAGAAAATAATCATTCTTTCGACCCACAGTTTGAAATTTTGCATACAGATAATAAATATTGGAAGGTAGATCTTTGGGAAACTTTAGAAATCAATAAATACAAACACTCAGGTAGACTCATCAATGAACAAGTCGATTTAAGCCCTTCACCTCTATTGAATCTTTTCGGGGAGCAATCTATTCCTTAATTTTATTGGATATACCTGTCATAAATAACCACTTAAGAAGAAGCAACCCAATAAGCTTTTAATTACTCAAGAACATTTATAGTTATATTCTCATTTATATTTTTCTGTATATTCATTCGTCTGAAGAAGCTACGGTGTAGTGAAACGCGTTACGAATCGCAATTATTAAGTAAAATTCCTTAAAACACAGTACTTGTTTTTTATTATTGATAATGGAATTTTACCAAGTAAAAGCCTCCCAAATTCAAATAATAACATCAGCTTTGAACCATCAATAAAAATTCCTTTGCAAAGCAGTGTTCGTGCCATAAATAGAATAGAATAAATATATTTGTCATCAAAGATTACATGACACGTCACAGGTAGGTACAACAGGTAATTCGACAAACTATGTATACATACTTATCAAAATTTTTATACATTAAAATTTGAGTCCATGAATTCTTCATGTGAATAAAAAGACCCGCTCAATATGAAATTCTTCAGTTTTTATTGATTTCACTTTGCTTCTGGTTTCTGATGTTTTCAGGCAACTTATTATATATTTTGAGCCCCCTGTATAAATACGAGTTTTGTGTCATTTTCATTCGGTAGAGAGAGATCGCCAGATCCTGTCTGCCTCTTGTGTATCTTGGAGATAAACCCGCTTTGAATAGATATTTTTATCAGCATGAGCCTGCTTCACAACTTCATAGATATACACACACGCTAAGGTGAGTATATTTTCCTGCCTACATGAGTCTCTCGTTTTCAATTTCAAAATTATTCGCAGAGCCTTCTTCTGCAACAAGAAAACTTTATCTCTTTCAGATGATAATCCCCATATCTGTATACCATATGACATAACAGCATGGAAGTAAGCGAAATACGCAATTTTCGCTGATTGTTGCGTACTTACAATCACGATTTTCCGCAAGGCAAAAAGTAACCGTGACAATTTTTCACATGTTTTCTCGATGTGTGTCGCCCAGGTGATTGAATCAATCCAAACACCAAGAAACTTCACTGATGCAATCTCTTCTCTTGGTCCAAAGGGAGTTCTTCTGTTTTGTCTTCGTTCAATTTCAACTTATTTTTCGAGAACCAAGTTCTGGTATCATTTATTACTTCTTCCTTTTTCATTTCAAGTTGTTCTTTGCTTGAACTTTCAATAATTGCTGAAGTATCATCACAATAGAGAAAAGCATTTCCACCTGGTTTATCAATATCATTGATTAGAATTAGAAAAAGGAGAGGGGCAAAGATGGACCCTTGGGGGACCCCACACTTCAATTCAAGAATGCCTGATTTTTCATCTCTAACCTGTACAACCTGCTGCCTGCCAATGAGGTATGACCTCAATAAATTGTGTATTTTGCCATGAAAACCACAGATCTTGAGCTTGTCCAAAATTATATAATGCGACAGGCTATCAAAAGCCTTGCCTAAATCGAAATTCAACATTGAAATTTTGTCATCTATATCCAAAGTATTCATAATTACATCAAGGGCACCCCGAATAGAAGTTCAACAATGCACCCATACTGTGCATTGTGGAACAGATTCTTTTTTTCAAGAAAGTTAACCATTCGGTCTCTAATAGCCATTTCGAAAATTTTGGACATCACTGGCAACAGAATAATTGGCCTATAATTATCATATTAAGTTTTTCCACCTTTTTTGTGCACAGGAATGATTTTTGCGAGCTTGAACTCATTGGGAAAATATTCGTCTTTGAAACATTTATCAATCAATAATGTCAAGGGGAGTGCAAGCTTATTTTCAAATTTCTTTATTATTACATTGGATCTCCTAAATCCTGAAAGAGCAGGAAGAAGTACACAATTATCAAGATGTTCTAGCATTGATTCCTGGAATATTAGAAGCAACTTGCAGGGTTCTAATTGGACGCAGATCAGCTTGTCTATTCGGCTTAGCTAAATAAAAAAAGAAATGTCTGGTGTTCTGATTAGAACGTCCGAAAAGTCTCATATAAGAAATAAATATACATGAAATACAAGACTCCGTAAAGCCTAAGTTTTATCAACAAGTTTCGAACGTTTTATAAACATTTCAAGAATATCACACGGTTCCCCAAAAATTCTCGATTCATTGGCTAAATTTCCTCCTAAATTCATTTCAAAGTTACAGGAAGTCTCATGATTCATGATACCGAGCGAGGTAAATAGACCTCGTCATTAGGAAAACAATGAAAAATTACCGCAGCCTATCGAAAGGCGCATCTAGATTCCCTCCAAAATTACATAATGGCGTGTTAAGCGGCTCGATCAGTTTTAATAACTTCAATATGAATCCGGCGCAGTTGGTCGGATTGATGAGCGTGCGGTCGAGACGCTACGCTGGAAAATCTCTAAGACTAATCATGCTAATCTTTCTTGTAATATCGTGGTCTAACAACTTTTCAAGCGTTTAGGAAAATCGCGCGCAATTAAAATAGACGTAGGGTGGTTATGGTCTTTCACTTATTCAATTCCATAGCTCTATTGACTTGAAAATATGAGGAAAAATATATACCACACTTAGAAAGTTTTATCGTATAGAATCATTTGTGATAACTAAGTTTTGTTATTAGGAGAGATATTAATAAAATAAACTTTTGAATGTCTTTCCAATTTTTCTTGCTGGACTCCATTAGCCAACTGTCGGTACTGAGAATAAACCTCCATAATTTGTTAGTACAAATTCAAAATTTCAGCTTTATGCGTGCTGTTTCTCAGTCACAACAAACTGTCAAATTTGACAAGTTAGTTAAGAAATTTAGTTAAACCGTATAGTCCATTGAAATGTTACACTTGCTTTGGATGTCTTTGGATTTCTTAGAGGATGCAATTCAATTGTTGGGACATATGGGGGAGTCAATAGAAGCTTAACTCCAAGTTTGTGGGGTTGCAGCCCTAGTCTCCCGGCCGCCATCTTGAAATAGGAGTGCAAATATATTTTCCCCGATATCTCGGAAACTATGCATCTCATCATTTTAGACATAATTTGTAGCAAATTGCTTTATCTACAAATAAGTCCATATCATGTTTTACCGTAAATGGAAAATTTCAAAATTTATGAGCAAAAAAGTGGAAAAATTCTTATAAAATTTTTTTGTTTTATTTTTCATTTTATCGAAAAATGATCTCTTAACTTCAAGTTTGTGGGGTTGCAGCCAGTCCCCGGCCGCCATCTTGAAATAGGAGTGCAAATATATTTTCCCCGATATCTCGGAAACTATGCATCTCATCATTTTAGACATAATTTGTAGCAAATTGCTTTATCTACAAATAAGTCCATATCACCGTAAATGGAAAATTTTTATGAGCAAAAAGTGGAAAAATTCTTATAAAATTTTTTTGTTTTATTTTTTCATTTTATCGAAAAATGATCTCAGGCCAATCTTGTAGATGGTTTTGAGGAACATTTTCACAATTTTAAGTAAATCTATAATGTTTGATTTGTTCTTTTCATTGCCAAAAAATTTCTCTGGAGATATTGTTGGTACGGTACTCTTATCAAACTATCAAACTTAATTTCTGTAGATTGATATTTCTTCTTGCGACGCAGACGTTCCCAAGACTTCTTTCCAGCAATATCTGTATCTTTGGAGTTATTATCAAATATTTTAGTTGCAAATAGTCCATAATGTTCTTGCACATACCTGACATATTTTGTTTACTTTTCAATAATTTATATATATACTATATAAATATATATATATATATATATATATATATATATATATATATATATATATATATATATATATATATATATATATATATATATATATATATATATATATGGTTTTGATGTTTCCTTTCAGTACACTTGATGTATCTTGAGAGCCTCTTTGCTTTTGCTTGGAGTTTCTTCTTCAATGCTTCAAAGTGTCCATATACACGTCGATATGTTTGTGATCAGGGTGTTTTGTATTCGTACCAATTTTTCTATGAATTTTGAGTATATGGGATTTCAAGCGCCTTGAGGGCTTTTTGTTTCTTCGGAGTTCTGTGAGGCGACTGATCTCTGCTCTAATATTGTCAATATCCTTCTCCAGTCGTTTTTGCCATGGTGGTTTTCTGACGCTTTTTGGCTCAGATCGAATCAGAGTTGTGGAGACTTGTTGTTTGTGTAGTCGAAGAACCGCTATCGCTCCACAGTAAATCAAAGTGTGAATTTTCTCCAAGGAGTTCTGGTCAGTATATTCTTCAAACACTGAGTTTATGCTTGCTATGATGATATTGGTGTTCTATTCGTCTTGAATTTGGGCAGTTTTGGTCGTTTAGTTCGGTTACTACCACTGAGTTCAGTTATTGCTCTGTTGAGTTCTGATCGTGCTAAATACATAAATTCGTTCTGCTGGTTCGTCTCAGGGGGACGCTCTATGTTGATATTCGTTTCCATGGCTTCGATGTTATTTGTATCACTTTCATTGACGGTAGGTATACCGTTATGAGTATCATCTTCACTTCTGAGCTCCATTATGACCTCTTCTCGTATGCTTTGCAGCGTTTCTGAAGAAAGTAGCCTGTTTTTAACGATTATCCTTCTTTGATCCAAAATTCTCTGCTCGGATATGTGCTGTAATTCCGGATAGTTTTCTACGAACGCAAGATGTAACGCGTATCTGTAAGCTGTCATTTCTGATTCCAAGTTCGTAATCTTGTAATAGGAACGCAAAATGAAGGCATTCATTTCTGGGTTCTACTTCATGCGTTTCCTAGGGAGGTCGATTGAGAGTTATTGATATTGTTTCCCACTTGGTTTTGGGTTGCCGTATCCCTACTCGATATCACGCTGCTTCCGTCGCTAACCGAGGGAGACTGTGACTCACTTTCCGAACAAGACCCTCTTCCTAAAAATTGAACGCGACAAGAGGTTATGGTGGTACAATGTCGATTCACCCGTTTGTTCCTTAGATTGTACATCATTGGATAAGTTGCATTTTATACCTACTGCCAGGTTCAGCTTGGGTACTTCGGGTTCGCTAAGCCCGTACTCAGGGCATTGGATTATTAATTATTATTTATTATCGTGGACTTATGCACTATCTCATCTGTTAGCTGGATATAATTTACCTTTCCCAGATTCAGCAATCAAATGGAATAGACTCGATTACAATATACTTGACATAAATTTCCTAACTATCCTACATGTATTAAGAATTACAGCTTTTTGCATTTCTATATAGGTATTCTTATGCAATTCTAATTTCTTAAGGCTATCATACAAAGTTTTGGGTATTAACTCAGTGGAGGATACGATGACAGGAACAATATCTATTTTCTCGAGGTGCCACATCTGCTTGATCTCAATAGCAAAGTCTGTGTATTTGGACTTATTCTCCTGAAACTTATTCAGCACGTTGTTATTATTCGGTATGGCGACATCCACCAGCATTGCTGTTCTGGCTCTCTTATCATACACCACTATGTCCGGCCTATTATTCGTCACCATTCTGTCAGTGATAACAGGCCTATCGTAGTATAATCTGATAGAGTCATTTTCCAATACGGGCGCCGGTTGATACTTGTAATATGGCTGGAAGGTATTCAGAAGTCCGTACTTGTGTGCAAGTTTCTGATGGATAATGTTGCACACTTGATTATGCCTGTGAAGATAGTCCGTATTGGCCAGTTGTTCGCATCCGGACGTAATATGCTGTATAGTCTCCGATCTTATTTGGCATTTTCTGCACCTATCTGTTTGTAATGTTCCGTCCTTCATAATAAATTTTTTGTAGTTGTTTGTAGCGATCACTTGGTCTTGGGTGGCCATAAGGAATCCCTCTGTTTCCGCGAATAATTCTCCTTTCATCAACCATTTGTTGGAAGCTTCTTTGTCGATGTGTGGTTGATTAATCCCATGGTGATGTCGTCCATGCAATTCCTTTCTTGACCATTGATCTTGTTTTTCAGTATCTGTTAGGAATGGTAGATTCAGCAGGTCATCTCTGATATCAAGATTTGGAGGTGTATATCCCTTATCAGCCAACGATACCACTCTATGGAGGTCCGAAGTGAGAGCTTTTGCTGAGAAGAATTCTCTATTAATCCGCGTTCTCCTTCTTTCCGCTTCAAAGTTGTTCGTATCACAGACGATTTTGGATGATGGTTGTTGTACTTTGTTAGCATCGTTCGGGTCTGCCTTTGAATATCATCCAGTTCTGTCTTAGTCCATCTGATTATTCCAAATGAGTAAAGCAACACTGGAATGGCGTAGGTGTTAATTGCCTTGACTAGATTCCCCGAGTTCAACATTGATTTCAGCATAGTCTTCAGACGCTGACTGTATTCTGAACGAATTTTCTCCTTTGATTGTTTTTGGTCTAGCAATCTGGCTTGTTGGTATCCCAGATATTTGTATGTTTCGACATCCCTCATGCACTGTATAATATCACCGTTTGGAAGTTGTGTTTCACCATCTATGACTTTCCCTCTTTGAATGTTCAGGGTCTTACATTTTTCAATCCCGAATTTCATATGAACATCTGTCGAGAACTCACTGACAGTTTTCAGCAAATCATCCAATTGTTTCTTGTTCGAAGCATATAACTTGATGTCATCCATATACAGCAGGTGGGAGACTGTATAATAATTCATATCTGTTTTTATCCTGAATCCGTTTCCTGTTCTATTGAGCATTGAGGGCAATGGGTTCATAACTAAACAGAACCATAGTGGACTCAAAGAGGCTCCTTGAAAAATTCCACGACGTATGGCTATCTCGTCGTATTATTATCATTATTATTTTTATTATTTGAATATTCAACATCAACCTAACCAGGAGTTTCAATAGAACTTCTTTGAAATAAAGGGTTTGATTTAAACAATTTGTAATATTGGGTCATGTGCATACTGACTTCATTTCAAATATATTTTTATACCCGATCAAACATTGTTTCAATTACGCTTAAAAATAAATGTAAACTTTCAGATAAATGTTGAAATAATTTTCACGACCGAATGTGGAAAAGTTTCATTCAAGAACAATAGTTTTCTTGACAAAACTGTATTGCTTTGCTTCGAATGAAATTGATTTCACTCGAGAAAAGATGCATGTCTAACTTACATTGGTCTCTTCTCTAATAACATTTGCTATTATTTCCACAAATTTAATTTCACAAACTTCTTTCCTATTGGTCTCAACATACCTAAGAAAATTACTTCTCAATGCTAAATAAAAATTAATAAATTCAAACAGTCTGGAATATACAGAATTGAATGCAATGAATTACCAACATCTAGATCTAGAACATCTCTCCTCAGATTACAAATCTACAGTTTTTGTACATATAAAATTTACAACTTACGTAATTACATTAGATAATTCGAAAATTCTCCACAAATGCAATAAAAGGATAACATTGAATTTACTGGAAAATTTGGATAACTGTAAAACCCAAAATTCACCATTTTCAATAGTCAACTAGAATTGAATCACTTCCAACTACTCAACAGTTAAAATCTCCATAGTTGGCTCTTTTTTTTATAACGGTTAGCTCTAGACACTTGGAAGTGACGTAACTATCGAAACTGGTCATGTGTATTGGAAATAAACATTGTCGAAATCAGACAAAAGTTTTTCATTTCATATATTAAAGCTCGTAGTAAAACCATTCAAGTTACTTGGTGTAATATGAATTTCATATGAAAAAATTCATTGTGTGAAATGAAATATGATCTGTTCTGCCGACATAACGATGATATGCTCTATGAGCAGAGATACAAATATGCGAACAACACTAATAACGTAACATAATCTTCATTTCTAATATCCCTAATTTTTGTACTCAGTGTATTTTATGTATCCAGTTGAATTATTGAGGGGTTTAATGAAATGTTAACACAGTTTTCAATTTATTAATTGACTCATCATGAGTTTTCAATTCAAATTCAAACCATCCCAAACTGGCGGTTGCAATAATAAAATTTCATCATACCTGTCAGGTATCCTATAAATTACCCTTATGTTGAAATGGCGGGGTATAGATTTTGTGCTGAAATAATAAACACCACACGCATTAATATATCTTCATTTCCATCTTTTTCCGCCGTTCGAGGAAAGCGCCATTATTTCAAATGTAAGTAGAGATTCCATTTATCTTCCGTTCAGATCTGTTGTGTTGCTGTGAGGGTAGCGAACTTACCCCTATACTAGTTCGACGCTGGTTCGACAGATGCCGCCCACGTAGCAGTATCGTAAATAGATCACGTCGTTTCAGATATACATTTGGAACATTTCGAGAACGCCTAAAACATATTCAAAATTCAATTTATAATTATCAACGTATCTCCGTCATATGATGTTTGACAAATTTTCCTTTAACAATAATGTAATAAATGTCATTTCAAAATTTTGGTAGGTTAGAAAGAATGATTACATCTAACGATAATCTAAGAGCTGAAATTTATGAAATTCCGAAAGGTTCGAATATATTTCGGGTCACGAAGGATTAAAAGAACACACACGTAGGGTCACTGTAACGTGTTCTGAAGCCTCCAGCGAAATGAATGATGCTCTGGAAATAGTAGAGATGGCGCTACACTTGTCTGAAATTGCTTGGACTTTCAACCGTAGGGCGGTGCTCGTGTCTCAACCCCGATGCTATATTGATAATTATACTGGAATACTGGTTGAAACGAAAGTTTGACAAGTTATAAAAACCTAATATCTATTCGGAATAATATATTTTTGAGTTCTTCCTGAAATTATAAACTATTCTCTGAGTAATTGCCAAAAATTGTTTTCTGAAGTGAAACGTAGATGCCTTTAAGACGTCGTTTGCAACCAAGGTGTTAAACGAAAAATATATTTCACTTATGTTTATTATTATATTATATTATATAGTTTTTAATTTTTTCTGATTCGAAATAAAACGATGGCAACCACTTTGTTGATGTCAAACACTATAGCAGAGCGTGATATCTGGCAAATTTACTGAACACAATATTTTGATAGAAGTTTTTTATTGTTTGAATACACACATACAATTCTTCTAAATTTACAATGTAGAAAAGCGAATGCAGATAATTTTGCGCAAGTTATTAAAAGTGCAGAAGCTATACACGGTGTCCCCCAAGCTCTATGGCAAACTTTGAGAAGTGATCCTGAAGCGATTTTAAGACAAATTAGTGAAAACAACACGGTCCTAATCTTCTTCACAATTTTCAACATGCAAGTACGTGTTCTCATAAAATGAATGATTTACATTTCTTGTTGTACCGGAGATGACATTTCTAGCCATAGTAAAATGATTATGAAGAATGTTGGTTGCGTTGGATTGATGAAAGCTAGAATATCTTTTTCGATTGATTATTATTGTTTTGAAACCTTACATTTTTCCAAGTGAAAAGGCATTCGTCGTTAATAAAGAATACGCAGATTTTACCTATGGTTATAGTTTTTGCGATAGAAACGCACAAGCATCTATAAAATACCACTGCGATTCCGAAATGATGAAATAATATCTGTTAAAATTATTTTGATCAAAAAGATCGAAAAATAAATCTGAATTGCCATAATTCAAAGCTGTAAAAATTTATTGAAAAAATTATATTAATCATTTCAACAGTTGCCCAGAGTAACCGCCTCCAACTTACGTACATAGCTCACACCTGCAAAGCAGGTGTGCCAAACAATATGATGGACATTGCCATTTTTTATTATTTCGGCAGCATTGTTCATACGCTCAAAATTTGTTATCTCTACACTGTGAACAACTTGTTTCATATGTCCCCATACATAAAAGTCTAGTGGGTTGAGATCAGGTGACCCCGATGGCCAAGCGATTGGATTTCCCCTACCAATCCACCTATTAGGGAAATATTCATTCAGTCATTCAACAACATTCTTCCTTGATGTGGAGGTGCTCCGACATGTTGATAACAGATATTCTGAATAAAATTTAGAGAAACATCAAATAAATTGGACATCGTGTTCTGAATTTTGGGAAAATCGACCTTGGCGGATATCTCGATTATCGACAAAGTTACATAAAAAAAGTTTGACATTCTACAGGCACTTGTTTGAGTAAAATACATTGCGGTGTGAAATTTTTTTTTAGCTCAGCGGTTTTCGAGTTATAATGCAAACATGCTTTGTTTTAAAAACGGACCATAGGAAATTTTACACCTATCGGATACAGTAATTTTTTGCTTTTCAAAAATATATAACACTTGAAGACAATTATTGCATTCAATAGCTTTTTTCAAAGAAAAACCTGAAATTGCCGCTATTCGATTCATTAGGTGCATGCCCATCAACGATTCATATTGTTCTATGACTGAAGACCACAGATTTTAAAGATTCTGTCTAAGATTATGGTTATGTTTATGGTTTGATTCGATTAGGATCCATAGTAATTAGCTGTGGTCTTAGAGTTTGACACTTGCGATTCCAGTTTCAGCATAGGTATTAATATGTATATTGAATATCGAAATAGCTGCTTGCTAGTTCCAACTATTACGTTTGAGTATTTGTTCACCAAAGACTTTGGTTGTTTTAAGATGCAGAATAGAAATTATAACTATGAAAATTATGAAAAGTTGATATGATGGAATGTTATATTTTTATTGGGTATCATTCAGCATCAACTGCCGAAACATATTTCAATCGGTATCCTGAAAGGCCAAATAAATCTATTTTTGGAAGAATAAAAGAGAATATTATCAATAGTCGCTCATTTAGAAAATCAGGAAATAAAAAATATCATGTAAGTGATACAGAGGAAGCAACGATCGAAGTGATAGGTGCTGTAACGGCCTAACGAGTAGACAAATAGAAGCAGAAACAGTAATTTCAAGACGTCGGGTGCTCCGTATTCTGAAAAAGAACCAGTTCAAACCCAATTTTTGCAGCTAGGGGATCTACCTCGTCTACTAAATTTCTGCAGTTGGTATCTAGAAAATATCCAAGAACGTCCAGACTTTCTTAGGGAAGTCATATGGACAGATGAAGTCCGCATCACTAGCGATGGGATAGCAATGAACATTTATGGTCCGACGTAAATCCACAACGCCATATTGATGTGCAGCATCAATGAAGATATGGTTTCAATATTGGTGTGCACTGAAAGATAGTCGTGTTATGGCGTTTGAAATTTTTGATGAAAATTTGAATAGAGCACGTTATGAAGAAATCATCAACAATTATATCATTGAATGATTTCTCGATCAACTTCCGTTAACACGAAGATCAATTTTTTTTCAACACGATGGTGCCCCTTCCCAACAAAGAGGGGCCATCATTGATCTGTTGAATTTGAATTTTGAACATAATTCGATAAGGACTAGAGGTCCTGTGAGATGGCCGCCTCCTTCCCCTGACTTGACGCCACTAGATTTTTTTCTTTGGGGTCATGTTGAGGATTCACTCTACAAGAGGAACATTAACAATTTAGAAGAGTTAAAACAGAATTTCAGGGAATGACTTGCTTCTGTTAGCAATATTCAAATTTACTATGCCTACCGTAGTGTTTCTGGCCGATGTAATTGAAAACAATGGCAACACTTTTGAATATTTGCGTTAAAGTAGTTTCCCCCATTTGTATCTTTAGGACTTTTTGTTTCTGTTAAAGATTTTCGTATGTGTTTTTGGTTTTCGTTTGAGAAAAGTTTAATGTCATATAATAATATTAATAATAATATCACTTTATTTCTATCAGACAATTTCAGCAGTTGAACAAAAATGGTTAGGTTGTCTTTAACACCAATTCCAAAACATTTCGAAAATAAAGTAGTGAACCTTACTGAAGAAATAAAAAATAAATACTATCGGAGAGGTATCGTTCACAAAACCATTGAAGGAAAAATTCCTTGTACATGGTAACATTTTATAACAATTTCATACCATAGGTCATAGGTCTTGTTTTTCATAATAATACAGGGTGCTTCAACGAAAACTAAACAGAGACTATATCTACCAAGATATTCATTTCTGATCAAAACGCAAAAACATGTTAATTTTGTTTCAGGAGGACATCTTTTGGGGTACAAAACTTGCCTGAAATATCAACTCGCCTTGAACAAATTTCCAGATACAGGGTGAGCAACTGAAAGATAGGGAAGACTGTTTCCTGAGACTATTCAAGTTTCAGTGAAGTAAAATGGAACAGATCCATGCTGATCACTGGCAGTCATCGTCAACTACCATCCTCATCTCGAATTTCAACTCCCAGAGCAAGGGTGACCACCCTTGAAAATTTGGAAGATGGTAGATGGGTCAAGTGATACCTCGGAAGAAAGGTATTATCTTTGTCTGCATCCCCGTGAACGAATTTTCATTTTTGATTGAAAACTGTAGAAGATACAGAGTGAGCTACTGAAAAATAGAGGAGACTATCTTCGCCCTGCGCTATTCAAGTATTAGTGCAAAAAATGGAACAGACTCATTCCAGATCAAATGCTGTCATCTTCCGAAATACCTTTCACATCTCAAATTTCTACCCCTAGAGCAGGGGTGACCACCCTGTGTTATTTTTAAAGCAGAAGATAGGTCGTTCGATAGACTTCTCTATTTTTCAGTGGCTCACTTTATATCTTCTACAGTTTTCAATCAAAAATGAAAATTCTTTCACAGGAATGCAGAAGAAGATAATACCATTCTTTCGAGTTATCACTCGATCCATCTACCCTCTTCCAAATTTTCACGGGTTGTCACTTCTTCTCCAGGGGTTGAAATTCGAAATGAGGATGGTACTTGATGATGACTGCCATTGATCAGCATGGATCTGTTCCATTTTACCTCACTGAAACTTGAATAGTCTCAGGAAAATAGTCTTCCCTATTTTCAGTTGCTCACCCTGTATCTTTTACAGTTTTCAATTAAAAATAGAAATTCGTTCAAAACAATGTAGACAAAGATACCACCTTTTTTTTTAGTTATCACTCGATCCATCTTCCCAACTCAAAATGTTCAAGGATTGCAACCCCCGCTTAGAGGGTTGATATTTCAGGCAAGTATTGTACCCCAAAAGATGTCCCCCTTGAAACAAAAATTGACCTGTTTTTGCGTTTTGATCAGAAATGAATATCTTGGTAGATATAGCCTCTGTTTAGTTTTCGTTGAAGCACCCTGTATATTCCTTTACTCGCATAACTTTGTTATCATTCTAATAAAATATTATCGAAGCAACATGTATAGACTCATATGTTACGAAGATTCTTCGGGTTGGCAAGTTTCAAATTTCGAAAAAATTAATGATCATCTGTGATTCGATTTATGAAGAGTTGAAGTGATAGTCGAACTCTATCACCACAGTTAATTACTGTGGTCTAAATCGAATCAAACCATAGAAATAACCATGATCTTAAAATGATGTTTAAAATCAGTGGTTTTCAGAACAATATGAATCGTTGATGGGCATGTACCTAATGAATGGAATTGTGGAAATTTCTGGTTCGAAAAAAGGTATTGAATGCAATAATTGTCTACAAGTGTTAATTATTCCTGATAAGGAAAAAAATTGCTGCATCCAATAATCGGTAAAATTTGGTTTGTAATTGAAACTCGAAAACCGCTGAGCATAATAGATTTTCGCAAAATTCGAAAACGGAAAGAGATATCAGAAAAATTTTGGCACCACTAAACTAGTTCCAGAAAATGAGTTCGTGATAAGAGGGTTAATTTTTCTCTATCTGCAATATTTGATATATCTGCCGTTCAGTTAATCCTGCGCCACCTGTATATTTCAAGCAAGGTAAGTTTGCCTGCTTGTATACTTGCGTGATTCTGAATGACTTCTTTCACTAGACATATAAACACATAAACATTAATCGTGTAAATTTATTATCTGCCATCGTCAATGGAGCATTTAATTCAGGCCAGAAGATATATAAAAATTTTTCATGATTCTTTGTAACATAATCTGGAATAACACTTCAGTAACATCTTTTAATGGCCCTGATCTAGAGCAAAAAGTATACGCTACATATTTTACGTAAAACTTGAGACAATTTCACGTATCATAAATGAAGCCGTAGGTGTTCAGAGCAACAAGAAAAATGACCGAAATCGTACGCGTTATTTGTTAAATCTCGTTTGCTACCAGGAAAAAATAAAATGAGTTTATTCTAGGCCTATCCATGTGTACGCAAGTGCCGATTCTGTTGGCAGATAGTCGTTCAGAGAAAAAAAAAAACAATCTGCCTCCGGTGATGGCGTCCCCAGTGTTAATGGTATGTCGGTATTTCTAATAGAAACATAAGTGAACATTTATGGGCCGTGACACCGGTCGGTGCGTTTCTATATATTTTCCGCCGGCTCCGCTACTTTCTCAAGATTTGATATACATGGCCCCGGATAAATTTAATTTCTGTGTACAGATGAGAGCAGAATTGGATTAGTTAGTTCGCTTCATATGAAGAATCACGAGTATTGAGCTTTGTACTGAAATGCGCAACCGAAATGTTTCTACATAACATCGATATCATATACAATTATCGGCTAAAAAATTTTTGTGTTCTTGAAAAAACCAATATATAGAAGAAATAAAGGAATTTCGTTATTGTTCCTTACAGATAAGAATGAATGCGTATCACCGTGTTCTATACTATCCCCAATCCTTTTCTGCTATATACATGATATTGAAAAAGATTGTTGGGTTTTTTCATGCTTTTATGCCAACATTCTCTAACGTTTGAAGATTCCACGTTAACTACTTCAAAATGTCAATCATCATGAATTTGAATTTTGATTTACATTAGAACCGAGTCGTTTCGATTCTTCCCTAAAAAATGCCACCAATTATATCACAGAATATCATGCATCTCTTTGGCATCACAGATAACACTAGAATTTGCTAGCATAAATACGTTTCAATTACTTTAGCAGCATCTAACTGCTTTCAAATTCATCAGGTTTTACTTAGTTTAGAACACGGTTCCCATTTCATAAGTGTTCCCTCAAATATTCGTTGTATCTGTTTGACACCATCCAGAAGTCGGCAGAGGCTCCTTTATAAAAGACTTTGTTCATATGACCAGAGTTCTGTGATATCTGCTTTCTTCAAATATGTATTCTTGCAATATTATATAATAAACGGCTCAAAACAGTTTGAAAAGCCAGTGAAGAGGTCTTATAGTATCTGTTTATACGCGAGAAAAATTAAAAACAGACTCACCATCTCAGAATGGCGGGACCCATTTGCCTATCTTCCGTTGAAGTCTCGATAAGGTTTTTAGAAGAAGAAAAAAAATCTAACATGCTTGGTCTACCAAACTTTCTGCTTATATGCTACAAAAACGTCGTTTGTGCTATTCTTTTAATGTGATAATTAACTATGCATCTAGCCACCGTGTATCTATATCTGTGCACATATATACAGGGTGTTACATAATAGTATGTCACAACTTGAGGGGGACAATCTACGTGCAATTTTAAGAAAAGAGTTTATATAAACATAGGTCCGCAAATGCTTCTTTAAGGAACTAGAGGGTGTTGATATTTCCCAAAAAATTGGTTTTTACTTCAAAACTCCTGTAGTTTTTGAGATATTCAGCCCAAATTTGAAATGCAAACTATTTTTCGCAGCCTCCATCATTACACGTCCTAGATTTTAACTAAAATTCACAAGGTGATTTTTTTTCCAAGGCCATGTTTTCTTTTGCCCTTTCAAACTTCTTTTGCAGTACGCCACTGATCAGCGTACAATCAATTTTCATCTTCGTTCAATTCAGAAACTTTTTTGACACTTCAACCGTTTTCGAGTGAAAAATTATTGAATTTGAATTATTTGAATTCTATGATATTCGCTAAATGGAAAAACATAATGGAAATACTCGATAGGTATGCCCAAAATTTGTTTTTATTTTGATAGCTTGTCTTCTGAGACTCAACTTATACTTATTCAATATCAAACTGAAAAAAGAACAATTATAAACTGAATAAATTGCTGTCCTCCACCTGCAAGAATACAGGCCGCTGTCCTTCTCCACATATTATCACGCACTCTTCGAAATATTACCGAGGTATTTCTTATCGTGTCACAAGAGGTTATTATTTGATTTCTCAATTCTTCTACAGTATCCACTGGGGTGGTATAAACTAAACTTTTGAGTTTGAGACATAAGAAAAAGTCTAAACTATTTAAGTCTGGGGAACTAGGAAGCCCCGACTTATCCATCGGTTGTTGAATTTATTATTCAAGAATTCCCTACCTTATCCACTAAAATGTGCTAGTGCTCCGTCATACATGAACCACATTATGTTTCTCACCAGAAGTGGTACATCCTCGAACAATAAGGATAATTCCTCCTCAAGAAATTCCGATAAGTGGGACCGTTAGTCTGTAAGGCAAAAAAATGGACCAATCAAATAATTTCCAATTATTCCTCCGACCCAGACATATAGTGAGGATTGTTCTTGATGATGTGATTCTTCAATCAACTGGGGGTTTTCCTCAGCCAAATAACGATTATTGTGAAAATTTGTGATAGCAGTTCTCGAAAAGTTAGCTTCGTCTGTGAACATTGTTTCATTATCAAAATGAGCATTTTCTCTAATTTTATCTAAGAATCATCGGCAGAAATTCAGTCTTAAAGGAAAATCTCGAGGAAGTAGAGTTTGGACGCGTTGAGTATGAAACGGGTACAATAAAAGTCGTGGAGAATCCTCCAAACTAGAATATGTGAAATATTCAACTGACTTCCAATTTTTCTTGTACTGGCATGATGATTCAAATCAATACAAATCAAAACTGCTTCCTCAATATCTGGAGTTCTCATAGTTTGAGTTGCACCTTTTAAATGATTATTTGCAGTAAAAGTACCAGTTTCCGTCAACCTTCTGTGGATATTTGAAAATGTCTGTCTGGTGTTACTCGATTTGGAAAGCGCTGAATGGACCTGTGATTCATATTCAAGATGTTGAGAACCTGGGTATGTTATTTGATAGTTATCTGAATTTAAAAAACCACGTGAAGAATCTTCTTAGACTTGCCTATTTAAGATTTGAAATGGTTTATAATTTTAATTAGTTATTGCCTAGTGCTGTGAAATGGAGGTGGAGTTGAGGTGTGATGCTTAGCTTTTTATTATTGCTGTTCGGTGTATTACTTTTTGCTACGAAAGGATATCGATTCTTGATTCAAAAGCTGCAAAATCGTTGTCTGTTCTATTCTTTCACTGTAGAATATCGTGATCACGTGACGCCGCATTTAAGTAATCGTTGGATTCTGAAATGCGATAGCTTCTTTCTTTGTCAATATGTTCTTGCAGTGTTTACGAAACTGAGATCTACTAAACCCCCTTACACACAACCAAATTTATATGGAATCAACCGATATTTTGAATATTACCTCAGGGAATTTGGAAATTTCGAGGATTGTTAGAATTGATCTTTTTTGAGATATTTCAATTGAAGAAAGAAATAAATTAAGGTTTATTTAAAGAAAGAAACAAATAAAAGGAAATAAGACGCTCTTTCCGCATGTAGTAAAAAAATTGAAAATTGTTCTCTCAAGGAGAAAGTGTTTTTTCTGGACCTCTGTAATTTGTATTACCTCCTCTGGTCCTCATACAAGCCTGAATCCGTCTAGGCATGCTTTGGATTAGGTTTTCGACCCTCTGTGGTGGTATTCTGCCACTCTTCTGTGGCGGCTTGGATGAGCTGTTGTGGGGTCCTTGGATTATCCTGGCGCGATCTAAATTTCCTTTTGAGATTATCCCAAAAATGTTCAATGGAAAAAGCGGTCTTGTTCTTCAGAAGTGATCTTCCTATGACTTCTTCTGTGACTATGTTGCAGAGATTGTAGCCTTACGTATCGGGCGTAGGTTTTTGAAATCACCCCCTGTGATACCCCCATTGTGGCCGCTATATTCCTCTGTGTCACCCCTTATTCAACGAGAGGAATTATTCGACCCCTCTGCACATCGGACAATTCAACGTAAGGTTGGATTATGATTATAGGCTTTTTTAAATTTTGAAATTCACAGTTTCAAATCCCAATGACGACTGAGTACAATTTCCTGAACATGGGCTGATAATTTAATATCTCTTATCCTACTATCAAGTTATTGTACAACTCAAAACTTCATTCTACATTCTTCACGAGTAGTCAAAGATCCATGGTTGAAAACAATCAATAATGTGAAATACCGAGTGATTCACAGAACACAAGAAGTTTCGAATACATAGTTATTGCAATCATAAATCGTTATTCGATCTATTTGTAAATAATGATTCTGAGAAAATTAAAGAAAAAATAATAAGCGGATAGGAGCAGACTAGAAGAATGTGATTTTCTTTTTAATTTCACATTATATATTTTCTTGGTATTGACAGTTATTCCAAGAAAGTATTATTTCTTGCGATTTGATTTTATATAGTAATTCCTCTTTTCTTTTCTCCTTCAAGTAATATATCGGATTTGCTTCATTCTTGATTTTGTTTCTTGTATTCTGCGACTAGAGTGACATAATTGCTTTTTCTGCACGTCTCGCTGTTGTATTTCCATTAATATTCATATGAGATTCAATAAAGTACTATCATTCAAATAATTGAACGATGAAGCCTGAACTACGTAATAGTTGATATTCATAATGAATAATAAAATAAAACAAGTTACTATGTTTTAGCTATCACTAATTTATTGATGTAAAGGATGACAAACTTTTTATATTGGTTGGACCGGTTTCGGACATACGTCCATTATCAACAACAAGCTAATGAAAACTGAATACTCATGTACAATACAGGAATCACCATCAATAAAATGCTAGTAGAGGTCACAGTAACTTGAATAATGGTGATTGGTAGGTAATTAAGTCTACCTGGTCGTTAAGGAGCTTAACCCTTCCTACACTAGATGCCTTGAAAATTTCCATCGATTCAAAGAAATTGAGTTTATAAGATTTATCACAGGAATGAAGAATTTTTAGCTATTGAAGTTCTGGAAAAGGATGACATTCATTCAGACAATGTGCAGCTAAAGCCGAATCATATTTCTGATGTAGGAATGACCGGAAATGTTCTTTGTATCTAGCCTTGAAAGAGCGTCCTGTTTGATCTATATAAAAGGAATTGCACTCAGAACATGTTAATTGGTATACTCCTGATTTTTCGAATTTATCTGTTTTATCTTTTGTGTTGAAAAGCAGGCCTGACAATTTGCTAACTGGTTTGAATGCAATGTGAACTTTTTTACTATCAGACAAAACTCTCGCAACCTGTTCTGACGTCTTCCCAAAATATATTAGAGACATGAATTTTTCGGGCTTTTCTCTCTTGGATTGGGGATATATCATGTTGAATGTGTTGTTGCCTATCTTTCGATTTCCAGATTTGGAAAACACTAAAATTATGACGTCACCTTTGACGAAAAGGCATATTCTATTTAGGTATCGATATATTGATGACATTTTAGCCTGTTTCATTGGAACGAATAGACAACTAGAAAGAAATCTTCCTAAATTTCATTAATAACATTCATTCTAAATTAAGTTCAAAGTAGAAACAGAAGTCGATAGTAAAATTAATTTCTTAGATCTAGCAATTACCCTGTAGAATAATAACCGTTTATCAATTAATTTATTGAGAAAACTATCGTACACGGATAATGTCATACCCATAGCTTCATTTCACCCGTATTCTCAGAAAATAGCAGCCTTCAAATCCATGATTCACAGAGCGATTTTTCTGACTTTATCGGACATGGACCGAAAAGAAGAATTTAACACCATTGTGTTAGTAGCACAGAACAACAGCTTCGATATAAAAACAAAAGAGAGTTTAATTAATCGAAAAATATGCAACAACACGTTCAACATAAGATCTCTCCAATCCAAGAGAGAAAAGCCCGAAAAATTGATGTCTCTAACATATTATGGGAAGACGTCAGAACAGGTTGCTAGAGTTTTATCTGATAGTAAAAAAGTTGATATTGCATTCAAACCAGTTAGCAAATTGTCAGGCCTCCTTTTCAACACAAAAGATAAAACCGATAAATTCGAAAGATCAGGAGTATACCAATTAACATGTTCTGAGTGCAATTCCTTTTATATAGGTCAAACAGGACGCTCTTTCAAGGCTAGACACAAAGAACATTTCCGGTCATTCCTACATCAGAAATATGATTCAGCTTCAGCTGCACATTGTCTGAATGAATGTCATCCTTTTCTAGAACTTCAACAGCTAAAAATTCTTCATTCCTGTGATGAACCTTATAAACTCAATTTCTTTGAATCGATGGAAATTTTCAAGACATCTAGGGTTGAAAGGGTTAAGCTCCTTAACGACCAGATAGACTTATTTACCTACCAATCACCATTATTCAAGTTACTGTGACCTCTACTAGCATTTTATTGATGGTAATTCTGTATTGTACACGAGTATTCAGTTTTCATTAACTTGTTGTTGATAATGAACGTATGTCCGAAATCGGACCAACCAATGTAAACATTTTGTCATTCTTTACATCAATAAATTAGTGATAGTTAGAACATAGTAACTTGTTTAATTTTATTATTCATTATTTCAATAACTAAGAGCATCTAATTCTTCTCTTCATCTAAAATTCTATTCTTGATATGATTTCCTGGAAAAGCTCGTTTTTATTGAATTAATAGAGACACAAAATATGAGTCTTACATTCATCTTCATTTAGATCCGTCTCTGCTGTAAAATTTTTTCATAACAAAACTTCCTAGTATAACATGCTGTACCATTCGAAGTGAATATGACTAGCCTTCTGAAGTCTGTGTACAGAAGTCATGGCAGTAGAATGATGAATGTGCCATGATATTCTGCATCCAAGCGTTTTAGATTTATGGCAATCTGTTTCGGGATGATCCGACCTGATTTTTGAGCATTACGTGATACAAAGGAGATACCAAAAACTGTTAAGTCGACTAAATATAAAAGCTCATGGTTTTCAGGAAGACGATCGATAATATTAAAAATAAAACCTTACTAAAATAGATATAACTACCGATGTCACAATTATCAATTCACGAGATGATTAACATAGGTTAAATTAGAATACACCAGATGGATTTATCTTCGTTGTTCAACCACTTCGGTTGCAAAATGAGATGTTTCGTTATAAAAATTTTCATCAATAGTGGAGTAGCGAATTATAGTATCATCTTCTTTGACCAAAAGAATGATTTTGAGGTTTGCCAAACATTATAACTTTTTCTTAGTTTAACGAGAAAAGTGTTATTTTTCATGTACATTTCGAGACTATTTCATATACAGGCTGTTTGAAAAGCACTCGTCAAATCAGAAAAACTTCCTTTGTTCATAATATTTATGGAATTCTCGCTTAACTCTTGGTGAAACATAATGAATAAATTATTGGATTATCACTTGGCTAAGTTTTCACAAATATATATTAAAATACTCGACATATGTTTTGGGTTGTTAGCCCAATACCAAGAGTAATACAATAGTATAGTAAAGTATAGTAGTATATTATACAGGGATATCCGCCAGGACCGTCCGTTAAAAACTTTTCCAATTACAATATCGAACTGAAATTTTATACGATGCCATAACTAGCGATTTCCAATTGGAGTGACATATTTTCGAAGTGATACCATTTCCGGTTATACTGGAAGTGGGTCATCACTTTGTTATTTCAAATGGCAATCTACCTTTTTTATTATACATCTAGAACCGACATTTGAGCCAGGCATAAAATACCCAAGTTGTTGGCACTTATAATTATTTTTGTTATAAACTCTATTTTTGAAGAACATTTAGAACTCTCTTACTCTTTATAAGAGTCTGTTTCTATGGATTTCATTCAAAGCTTTCGGTCGACCACTTTTTGGCAAATTCAAGAATGGTATTCCTTCCTCACATTCACTTATTACCCGAAAGTTGTCTTAGGAATATTTTTACCACAAAAAATGTTGATAATTTCACGCTTAGGAACTGGCCCAACTAAATTGTAAATACTTCTTCTAATTTGTAAGCCATTTCAGCGAACTTATTCAGACTTTTGACAGAAGGAATACTCAATATAAATCATAAATGAAATCTGTTGATCACGGCAACTAGATCTTCCACGAATCGCGGAAACTATGCATGAAAAATCTTTTTCCCAAGACTTTCGTGACATACGTTATGTAAGGTTCTATAAATTTGGGCCTGAGTTCGAAATTATTTAAATATAGCAATAACACTAATTTTGTGCATATTTTTTGTCGATTAAAAGACAAATTAATACTCTAACGAGAAGATTATGAATATATTCATCATTTAACGAAATTTTCCCAAAAAATTTACGACCATTTTATAGAAAACAATTTAGGACAGTTCAATGAAACTTTGTAACTTATCGAAAACAGACAGCGGAAAGGGGTAAAGTTTCATTGAAGACATTGCAGTTTTGTATGTGTTGCTGTAGTAGATTTTGGGATAGCACATGAATCAATTAATGAAATTTTGTACATAAATAATTTTCACTCGTACAAATTCTGATAAATACAATCGATGATGAATCCAGGAGACACAACGTTATTCTTAATATCTGGAAATATTGATTCACATTCACGAAAACTTAGACTTCTTACCAATCGGTCCATGACTAACTGATGAGTCCAAATTTTCGAGAGCAGGTTTTTTGAACGGTTTAATTTTCACATGTAGCTGTCGAATATGCACATCAAACACGAAAGTGAAATTTCCAACATCGTTTTAGCTTTCATATGTTCAGTTTCACATACAAAAACAAAGTTTAACATTTAACCTATAAAAAATTGAATGATTTAAAATTTTTGAGATTTTAACTGAATTTCTTTCGGTATTCCTGAAAAATTTCTAACTAAATTCACGTTTTCCATCTCGCTACCAATTGGAAGGGGCTCCGACCCCTTTGCACATCTCGGATATCAGAAGAATTAATTACTTTTTTCGATGATTGATGAATAAGAATATTGGGTTCATGGAATTAGCCTACAAGATATTCGGATCTTACCCTGTTAGATTATTATTTATATGAGTACCTAACGAAACAAAGTTTGCCCATAAATTGGAAAGAGAATCTCGAATTGAAAGTGAGACGTTTCTTTGACAGCATCCAACCCAATCCAGTGCAAGAAGCAACTTTTAATGAAATGCGCTAGCGGATTGAAAATGTTTAGAAATCGATGAAGAAAATACGAAACTTTGATGTGATTTCATCTTCACTATGTTATTTATGTTTGCGTTTTTTTAATTTTATTTTTCATAAATAATGGAAATTTGGCTTCATGCTTCAGGTCGCCAAAACGACATCCATATCTTCTAAAGTGAGCTTTCCGTATTTCATAAGAGACAAAATTTGATGGTAATTTTCTAATTTTTTTATGCAAATCGGTCGTGAATTCGGCAAATTTTCGTTAAATGCCCTGTAAGTTCGGCCTATTATTTGTCGACATTGACCATGAAAGATGAATAGATTTATAATACCCTGGTTTTAGTATTTATTTTACATAAAGGGACACGGCTGTGCCCCCGCTAAGTCCTGCGCGAAGCAAACACCGCCGTACCATTATTTACTGGAATCATTCCGCCGCCTATTTGAGAACCTCTGGATAGGTCTTCAAATTCAAAATTTCCACAGTTAAGCGAAAGTAAAGTTTCGCATTTATGTCACTCACTCACTCACTCACTCACTCACTCACTCACTTACTCACTCACTCACTCACTCATGATCATCAGATTAGAAATAGTACTTTCCATGAACTCAGAGAGCTGAAATTTGGTACAAAGTTAGGGTTTAATGGCAGCATAAAGGGAATACTATAAAAAATAAGATAATCGAAGATCTAGAGTACCTGGTGACCTTGATTAGAAAAAACGAGAGCTCAACCAAACTATTAGAGATCGACATACCGCTTTTTCAAAAAATATTCAACTTGGTGGGCCGTTTCATTTGATGTTAAAAATCGAAAGTCTGAAGTATCTGATGAAGAACCCTCAGCTATCTCAGCTGAAAAAAATCGATTATCGTTGCAAAAATCCAGCGTAGTGGGATCTTCTACTTTAATCTAGCCTATAGCGCCTCACAGTCCTTTCTGGGTGTATGCCTTCCCTTTCTGATTTTAATACGCATATGAATAAAATTGAAGAAAAACTCTGGATAAGATTGGACTTGCTTTTATACTTATACTTACAACTTACAAAAAGAAATAGCGAATGGGCAATACGAAAAACTGTTGCTAATATACAAGAATCAGAACCGGAAAAAAAAAAGAAAAGAAAGATTTGTAATCATGAAAAAACTACTCCTAAAAAGAAAAAATTTGTCAAATAAGAAAATCTAATAAAATAATTCAATATGCCCACGCTTCTACAAAAAGAAGTGAAATCCCACCAAAAACGTTCTGTAAAAAACTAGCCAAGTCTCGATGGAGCTGCTTGTTTATCTCTAAAAAGTAATCTAGTCGAAGTTGTGCAAAGTCTAAGCTTCTTTACTGCGATTTCTTATTTATTATCGTGGACTTATGCACTATCTCAGCTGTTAGCTGGATATAATTTACCTTTCCCAGATTTAGCAATCAAAGGAATAGGCTCGATTACAATATACTCGACATAAATTTCCTAACTATCCTACATGTATTAAGAGTTACAGCTCTTTGCATTTCTATATAGGTAACCTTATGCAATTCTAATTTCTTAAGGCTATCATGCAAAGTTTTGGGTATTAAACCAGTCGAGGATACGATGACAGGAACAATATCTATTTTATCGAGGTGCCACATCTGCTTGACCTCAATAGCAAGGTCTGTGTATTTGGACTTTTTCTCCTGGAACTTGTTCAGCACGTTGTTATTATTTGGTATGGCGACATCCACCAGCATTGCTGTTCTGGCTCTCTTATCATACACCACTATGTCCGGCCTATTATTCGTCACCATTCTGTCAGTGATAACAGGTCTATCGTAGTATAATCTGATAGAGTCATTTTCCAATACGGGTGCCGGCTGATACTTGTAATATGGCTGAAAGGTGTTCAGAAGTCCGTACTTGTGTGCAAGTTTCTGGTGGATAATGTTGCACACTTGATTATGCCTGTGAAGATACTCCGTATTGGTCAGTTGTTCGCATCCGGACGTAATATGCTGTATAGTCTCCGATCTTATATGGCATTTCCTGCAATTATCTGTTTGTAATGTTCCGTCCTTCATTATAAATATTTTGTAATTGTTTGTAGCGATCACTTGATCTTGGATGACCATAAAGAATCCCTCTGTTTCTGCGAATAGTTCTCCTTTCATCAACCATTTGTTGGAGGCTTCTTTGTCGATGTGCGGTTGATTAATCTCATGGTGATGTCGTCCATGCAATTCTTTTCTTGACATTTGCTCATGTTTTTCAGTATCTGATAGGAACGGTAGATTCAGCAGGTCATCTCTGGTAGCAAGATTTAGTGGTGTATATCCCCTATCAGCCAACGATACTACTCTATGGAGGTCAGAAGTGACAGCTTTTGCAAAGAAGAATTCTCTGAGATTTTTTTATCTGTTCGGTGTGTAAATAGACAACATCTATTAATCCGCGTCCTCCTTCTTTCCGCTTCGAAGTTGTTCGTATTACATACGATTTAGGATGATGATTGTTGTACTTTGTCAGCATCGTTCGGGTCTGCCTTTGAATATCATCCAGTTCTGTCTTAGTCCATCTGATTATTCCAAATGAGTAAAGCAACACTGGAATGGCGTAGGTGTTAATTGCCTTGACTAAATTGCCCGAGTTCAACATTGATTTCAGCACAGTCTTCAGACGCTGACTGTATTCAGAACGAATCTTCTCCTTTGATTGTTTTTGGTCTAGCAATCTGGCTTGTTGGTATCCCAGATATTTGTATGTTTCGCCATCTCTCATGCACTGTATAATATCACCGTTTATAAGTTGTGATTCACCATCTATGACTTTCCCTCTTTGAATGTTCAGGGTCTTACATTTTTCAATCCCGAATTTCATATGAACATCTGCCGAGAACTCACTGACAGTTTTCAGCAAATCATCCAATTGCTTCTTGTTCGAAGCATATAATTTGATGTCATCCATATACAGCAGGTGGGAGATTGCATGATAATTCCTCTCTGCTTTTATCCTAAATCCGTATCCTGTTCTATTGAGCATTGAGGACAATGGGTTCATTGCTAAACAGAACCATAGTAGACTCAAAGAGTCTCCTTGAAAAATTCCACGATGTATGGGTATCTCGTCGGTTTTAATTGATTTATTGTTCATGTTGACCTGCAGAGACGTGCGCCAGTGTGTCATTGTTGTCTTCAACTCTACCAGGGCTGGGTGAATTTTGTATATCTGCAATACTTCAAGAAGCCAAGAATGGGCGGTACTATCGAATGCCTTCAGATAATCGAGAAAAACTGAATGAACATTCCGATGCCCTACGTGTGCCCGTTTCATTATCACAGAATCGATGATGAGTTGTTCCTTGCACCCGTGGTGTTTCTTTCTGCATCCTTTCTGCTCCTCAGATTTCTTTATTATTATAGTTAATATTGTGTTACTTGGCCGGTGAAAGCTACACAAGTATACAAAACCTGGTGCTGCATGACAGCATTGCACCAATCTGTCCCCAGAACCACTACCTATTGATGATGGAAATCGTTAATTGAATAACCAGTCAATTGTAGGCTTGATAAAACTGCTTATTTCAAGAATACTTATGTATAGGCGAGCCTGAAACAAACAGCATAAAAAAATATTTCCTGTACGCTATCAGTGATTAGAAGTCCGTCTGTACGTCTATTTTATGTTAGATCGGTGGCCGATTTGACGCTCAAAAAAGCAAAGAGCAGAAGTCAGCATGATCAATGCTGAACGTATGTATTGCACAATCAACAACAGCCTAAAATAACTTGCATCTAATTACCAATACCAGTTTGGGCTATTATCTCGCTTAACAAACATAGGTAGTTACAACAGATATTACATTACGTGTAAACAAAATTGACTAGTACCTACCCAGTTACGTATAAAAAATGTTCATCGGCCAAGTCACACAATATTAACTATAATAATGAAGAAATCGCAGTAAGGAACCTTAGACTTTGTCTAGATTTCATTATTTCAGAGATAAACCAGCAGCTGTCGGCTCGGTGGCGTATGGGATATGATGCTCGTCTCCTGCGCAGAGTTAGCTGGGTTCAATCCCCACAAAGTCGGTGCGATTTTTCGGATTCTGGGAGTCGCTTGAGTATCCATCTTTCGGAGGAGATGTAAGGCCGTCGGTCCTGTCTAACAGAGATGTGTTAGACATTAAAGATCCCTTCCCTCGACACGAGAGGGGTTCGGCAAAATTACCGGGTTAGTGAGGTGACAGAATTCTCCGGCGTGTCATTGGCTGAAGGGCGGAAATAGAGCACGTTAAAGGAATAACAAACAAACAAACAAGCAGCTCCATCGAGACTTGGCTAGTTTTTTACAGAATGTTTTTGGCGGGATTTCATTCAACAGAAAAGCCAAACACAAATAAAATTTGTGCTATTGTTAGTTTCAATAAATTTCCAAACGTTAAACGAGAGGCAAAATTAAAAAAAAACGTTAGATACAATATGGTGGACCATAGAAACTGACAAATGATATTTGAGCACCCTATACCGGGAGTCCACGCGAGATAGGAGATTAAAAGTATACGGAGAAAGAAATGACCGATTGGAGAATTTTTTTTTGTTGTCTGAAAGTTATTCGTACTAAGTTTCGAAATATTTCAATTCATATCTTCCATTTAGTTGATTTCAGGTGGGAATGATATGATAAAAATAAACATAAATAAACATTCAAGACAATAAAGAAAAATTTTCTCCGATCGGTCATTTCTTCCTCCATATACTTTCAATGTCCTATCTCGCGTATATAAATTAGCGGCGGAGTTTCCTCAAGAATAACAGTTTTCTCGTTAAACTAACAAAAAAATTATAATCTAACTCGAATCTGAGTCAATTTCTATCTGCAAAAACGGCAATACTATAATTCTGAAAATTTTGATGAAAAAAACATAGCTCAGTGGTGGTTATTTTCAGATAGGGAAAATCTACACAAAATTTACTTTAAAAAGGACGCCCTTTTGAAAAAAAAATAGAGTACACCATAGTATTTGAAATAGCAAAGTTGTAGTCTATATCCAGTGTAAACGGAAGCGCTACCGATCAGCAAACAATTCAGTTTCTATTTACTTTAATGCCAAAATTAGAAATTGATCGATAAACCCGTTTCCCAGATACTTATAATGGGCTCTTCAGCGCGGACACCTTGTATATCGGTCTATAGTACGTCTTTTCGGTTAATCAAAATTCAGGTTACTAGTTTTGTCCAAAACGAAGTTGCAGTGGGGACACAAATACCGCTAATTACTTTGAGAAAAGTCCGGCTGTGCTTTTTGCGTTTATCGACTTGGCAGGAGCACGAACTCCCCATCTAAGTTTATGTACAATTGTGAGTGAGATAACAAATTATAAACTTTCAATAAAATATTCAGCAAACCAACACGTGTTCTCAAGGTCAAATAAATATCTCTAGTTTTTTGTAATACCGATTATATTTGAAGTATCTTTTTGAAGAATTGACTTGCTTAATATTAATGAATTACTCACCGAATTTGTCGTCATTTTCAATGTCCTAGTCCTTTTTGACTTCTAAAGGGCACTTCCAAGAGTCTTTAAGGTTTCACAATTCACAATTTTCAATTAATACTCAGTCAAGACACTTTTATTAACGCGAGACGACATCTGAATTAAATGAACTATGTTAAAGAAATTCAACACCTGTGATTGATAAAAAGATAACAACCGATACTTATCACCGACGCATTCGTACAGACTTGTTTGGTAAAATGTTTGAGTTCAATATTACTAACTTTTTTAGATGATTACGATGACGTAGTGTAGCACTGTGGGAAAGTATGGAAATATAAAGTACACTCCCCACAAAAAATGTCGCATCACCCTACTTTTACGACAATACTATATAAACTTTTAGGTTGGTCATTCAAGAGTCAATAGGTGTAAAATAAGGAGACATCATTCAAAAGAGATGAGTTAATGATGGAAAATATCAACAAACAAACATTTCAAACATTCGCAAAGAGACCAATCAACTAGCATCTAATGGTTACTAATCATTTTCAAAATCGAGTGTTTCCTCCCCGGGCCCTAATTACTTCCAGTACACGTTTCGGAAGCTCCTCAAACAAATTTTGGATGTACTCTTGAGTCACTGAGTTCCAAATTTCAGGAAGCAGATTTTCTAGTTGTTGGAGTGTTCTACAAGGCATTCTACGTTGCTGAATTTGCCACCCCATGTTGTCCCAAACATGTTCTATGGGATTCAAGTCGGGACTTCTGGCTGGCCATCTTAAAATATCAATTTCAGCATTTTGCAGAAATTCTGTAACCACTCTAGCTGCATGAGGCCGAGCATTATCATGCATATAAATGAAATTTTCGCCAATCAATGAGCCAAAGGGTACAACATGGGGTTCAAGGATATCTGCGATGTATCTGGCCTCTTTCATTCTTCCATTATTCATTAGGGCTAACTTAGTTCGACCATGGAAAGAAATGCCTCCCCATTTCATTACTGAGCCCCCTCCGAAGTTTTCGGTTTGCCGGATATTGCATTGCTGATACCATTACATAGGTCGTCTTTATACAGGCATGCGTCTATCATTTGATACTAGACAGAACCTGGACTCATCGGAAAAAGAACATTCGACCATTCTGGAATACCCCAATTTGCATGTTCCCTCGCAAACTGAAGTCTTGCAACTCGATGCTCTCTGGTGAGACGCGGTCCGGTAGAAGCCACCCTTGGTCTGATATCGTCTTCTCTGAGACTGTTCCTAACAGTTTGCAATGAAATATGCACATTTCTAGAAAGTGCATGTTCATTTTGTAGCATTCTAGCCGTACAGTGCCGAACTCTAGGTGCAGTTAAACGAAGCCAATGATCATCAACTGGTGTTGTTATCCGATTTCTTCCTTGTCCGATAAAAAGAAATTTCCGCAGGTAGTTAACTTCTTCTTGAAAAGTGCCTGTAGAATGTCAAAATTATTTTTACATAACTTCACAAATAAGCAAGATATTGGATTTCAGCTGTATTTTTCAGTTTTAAAGTTATTTCGAAATTCTGCATTTTTCTTTATTTCGACATGTGACGATATCTCGAATCCTACTGAAGTTAGGTGAAAAATAATTTGACATTATACAGGTAATTTTTGAGTACAATGCAGGGACAAATTAGAAATTTTTTGCTGATTGCAAACTTTTTTCAAATATGAACTATAGGTGATTTATCGAAATTTGATATCAATCAAAACAGAGGATTATAGTTTATCCTGCCAAACATACATCACAACAAACAAAAATCGAAAATTCTTATCTATCCACTCGGTATATCGTAGATATTCACAATTCTATGGTAGAAGAGGTTTGTCAAGGTGCGTCAAAGATTCCATTTATTCCATTTATGTGTTAAAAACAATAGAGTTCCTCCTTAGAATATAGATATAGAATAGGTTCTTATGGCACCAATTCAACTAATCAATCTTATTGATGTGGATCCATTCAATTATGTGTTTGAAACAATTGCAATATTCAATCAATAGCGTTCTGTGAAAACAATTATTTACACCATAAGTTTGTCGTTGTTTTCTATCAGCTTATCGTTATGGCTTTTCTTTTCCAAAATCACGAACACTATAAGATGCTGGAATGTTAAATACAGAATGGGTATGATTTGGGTGCTGCGAAAGAATCTCACTTCAATAAATTTCTGAAAAAGAAAATGGTATAAGTCTATTTTCAAGAGACTGGCGACAACTTGCTAGAGTTTCTTTCAAAGCAGAACGAAGGCAATCATATTAAACTGAACATAGATAAGACACTGACATTTCGAAATCAAGGGCTACCAGAATTCTCAAGGAGAATAAATTCAGACTCTACAGGATGAGGAAATCGCAATTTCTCTAGCCAACATCGACCTAATTTCAGTCACGGGTACCTTCAGGAAACATAAGAAAACACAGCATTGTTGATCGAATGTCAATCCCTATCGACAGTTGAACAGTCAACGCCAACGGCAATACTATTTCAATGTGTAGTGCCGAATTTAGATAATCGTGAACATACACTGTTTTTGATGACATCCTTAATGGCTAAATTTTCCATCGTATTATGGATTAGAATACAGAGAAAGGCTATTAGAGCAAAGAGGAAATACTTATTTTCAGAATGACGGTGCACTGCCACACCAGTAACGAACTGTATCCCACCCGCTGAATTGGAACTTTGGTGATCTGGATAGAAACTAGAGAACCTGTGGAATGGCCAGCTCATTCCCCAGATCTGACTCCCCTAGAATTCTTCCTCTTGGTGTATATTGGGAATTTATTGTATGAAGGAAAAACGAATATCATAGATGAGCTAAAACAAAACTTAAGGAATACAGAAGTTTGGCGTAACTCCTGAATCTTAAATGATGAAAATGCTTTCGTATCTATGAAATAATTTGTTTATTGATTCAATTTATTATGTTTATAGTAATTACTCTTGTCTAAAACCAAAATTTTCAACAAAAACACTATGTTTTAAGAAATGAACTTAGAATTGAATAAATGGAACCGTTGACGCACACGGACGAGCATTTCTTTTTTTTTATGCGCGCTTCCCAGGAATAGGCGAACCTGTTACATCACATGAGTAGGCGCCTGGGAAGAATTGAGGTGTATGTTTACTCGCTTCTTGAAGAGGCCAAATTGTAGGATGTTGGACGGAAGCGAGTTCCACAGCTCACCAGCCATGGTAAACGAAGGAATTCTCATAGAGAGCGGTTCGAGGGGCCGTTAAATGTACCGCCATATGATGAGAACTCCTTGCCAGCCTATTGTTGCGGCAAAACATGAGTTTTCCTGGAACAAGGTCTTTCAGCTCCTTGGAGCATCTTCCGTGGAAGTATCTGTAAAAGTGAGAAAGGTCAACAACTTGTCTTCTGAGAGCCAGCGGTTAGAGATCGTGGGTGATCTCCGGGTGGTTGATGAGGCGCACAACCCGTTTTTGCACACTATCCAACATCCGCAACGAATGTTTGGGCGCAGAGAACAATATTCCAAAGTAAGTCGAATCTGCGCCTTATAAAGAATCAACCGCTGAGATGACGTAAAGTATCGCGTGGCTCTGAAAAGAAAACTAAGTTTAGCTGATGCCTACTTATCTATTGCTGATACATGTTCATACCAGCAAAACTTGGAGTTGACCGTTATTCGGAGAAGGTGCATCGAATGTTTGGATGCAATTTGTTGACCTTGCATCATTAGAGGAGGTTCTCCAGCGGGGACCTTTCTAGAAAACGTAGTTGCTTGCGTTTTGCTCGCGTTGAAGCTCACCAGGTTCAACTGACCCCACTCAGATATCCTCTGTAAGTCAGAGTTTAAGTTAATAATTTGTTGACATATCTGACGATGAGATTCCGCAGTTGTAATCGGACGGAGACTACTGAAAGACGAAACCAAGGTACAATCGTCTGCAAAACCGAAGATCTTGTTCTCTTTAGATGACAGACGATCGTTTATCTGCAACAGAAACAATTTTGACGAAAGAATTGATCCCTGACGTACTCCTGCTTGCAACTGGAAACAATCAGATGTTATACCACAGCTTGTATTGATCTATTTGAAAGAAAGCTACTTATACAACCCAGCAATTTTTCGGGAAGTTCATTCAACAAGGCTACATGCCAAACCCTATCGAAGGCTTCAGATATGTCGAGGGCTATTGCTCTAGATTCCCCATGTTTTTCCATCGTTGATGTACAAACATGAGTGACGTAGGCAAACAAATCTCCTGTCGATCTTTGCCTGCGAAAACCATACTGACGGTCGTTAAGAACTCCGAACAACTCAAAATATTTGATGAGTTCATCATTTATGACTCTCTCCATCACTTTGGACATAATGGAAAGAACAAGAACAACAGGGCGGTAGTTTTGGGTAAGGACTTCTTTCCTTTCTTCGGGATCGGTTTGAATTCTCACTATTTTACAGCTGCTCGGAAAATTATGGCTATCATAAGAAATCTGAAACAGATGGTTAAGAATGGGGGCCATTTCGGGAGCACACTTTCTCTTTCGTCTAGACCAACTGCCTTCTTGCAGTTCAGCTGCTCGAGAGCCCGTCTCACAGTACGGACTCTGAATTTGATTTCTGCCATGGAAGAATTTGCAGGTGGATGGTTCGGTGGTACTGCGTTAGATGAATCTAGCACAGAACTCTTTGAGAACAAAGAGATCGGCTTTCTCTTTCGGAGACGATGCTATACTTCCATCTTCTTTAACAAGAGGCAGAAACGCAGATTTGCAGAAATTGGCACTGTTCTTCTTCACCATAGACCAGAATTGTCTAGTCCCGCTTGCCTGTTTAAGGAGTTTATTAGTTACCCCTTCGTTGAGCGCCTTTGCTCTTGCAGTTGTCAGGTTGCATACGTTCCGTATTCGTACGAAGGTTGTTCTTATTTCCTCTGTTGGATTCATCTACCATGACTTATAAGCTCTGTTCTTGGCTGCAGAGGATCTTTCGCAGTCTTCGTTGAACCATGGCTTTTCTGCTGTTGTTCTTTTCATGGAATGAGGGGTGTAGAGATCCATTCCTGCATGAATGATTTCTGTAACAGATTCAGTGCACACATTGATGTCAGGATATGAAAGGCAAACATCACTGAATGGGAAGCACGAAAAGAATTCACGTAGCTTATCCCAATTAGAACGGTTATAGTGCCAAATGCATCTCGTTGATTTAGGTTCTTGTTTTTTGCGGCAGCACAATAGTTCCAGTAATAGATATAAGGTTGTGGTCTGAGTTGCCAAGCGGTGCAAAGATCTTCACTCCAAAATCGTCTGGATCTGAAATTAAAAAGAAATCCAAGGTGTTCAGCTGTGTTAGATTATGGCTGATTGCGAAAGTTTCAGCCTGTCTTTTCGCTTCATCTGTTCTATTGGAGTGGCGGAGCCAGTTGGTGTTGTGAACGTTGAAGTCTACCAGTACAATGATCTCAGCTGATGTGTCTGAATCCAATCCACCCTAGATACTGAAACAGTCTAGGGAAGGGAATATCGTTTGGCAAGCGATATAGACAGCATAAAAACAGTGTTTTATCTTGCAAACAGATTTTAAACCACGCAAGGTTCAAAGCGTCGTCCTCCATCGTATCCTCTCTCTGGCATGCAACATCCGATCTTTAAACCTAATCGTTTAAATGCGTTGTGTTGCTTGTTTGACTTATTTGTGTTTCGATTAGGGCCAGCACATGAGGTTGTGAGTTTTTCAGAAGCAGGTGGAGTGCATCGATATTCACGTTGTTGTGCCCCAGTCAACTGATATTGCAGACTTCTATTAAGAGTTTGCTTTGTTTTTCAGAACGTGAATGAATAAGTGAATTCGCCGGAGGAGTGCTCGACTCGCCCGCATCATGAACCCCTCTAGGCAGTCCCCCCCTGGAGATCCGAATGGGAGACTATTTCAACTCCGGATGATTTTGTCCCAGAAGAGCTCATTATGCTTCGTTGCCCATCCTTCCCACCCTGGAAAGGAGACCATCGGCCAGATCCTAAAACTTAGCCATACGGTAATCAATTTACGGGACATATAGAGTGGGGTGGTATCACACCGGGCGACGGGGGTGAGGCCGCCTACCACCTTGAACCTCTTGTAACATTGAAATCTCTGAATATTTGCTGTTTCGAGAATATGAATTCTCGAATTTTTTTTTTTTGGAAAAGGTATTAGATGAAGTATTTGATATAGCATGTGATATATATGGAAAGAAAAAAAATATTCCTCTCTATGGATACGAAAATATTTTTCGAATACGTCCCTGCATTCTACTCAAAAAAGTGAAGAATGTGAAAATATTTTTTATCTAGCTTTATTTAGAATCGAGATATCGTCCCGAAAAATCCAGAATTCCGAAAAAACTCGAAAACTAAAAAAGGTAGCTGAAATCCGTTTCCACCAACGAGTTTTGCACAAAAATCGACCTCAAGAGAGAGGTTGTTCCACCTGTACAGTATATCTATCTCCTGGAATACATCGACGCAGTGTGCTTGTTATGTAATAAAGAATAATTCAACAAAATAAATTTCAATATTTAAAGAAATGGTTCAAATTTCATCAAACACAAACCAAAACAATTCCATGAATCAATTCTGAAATAAGAGATTGAGCCATCTTAACCTATTTCATATTCCGTTAGATAAACGATAATCCATCTTCGTCATAGAAATATAGATGCTGAGATGGGCGCCGAACGTCTACAGAGTCGGGACGCTGACAGGATAGAATAGGAACATTATAAATTCATTATTGCATGTTGACGACAAGATGTAAATATTTACTCCTCCAATAACGATTAGCGCAACCCTTTCGAAGGGTATGCAAAGTGAGAGATGTTGAATTCTACTTATTGAATCAAAATAAACTGAAAGATATTCATTTCGGAATACAGTTATCAATTATAAAGAAACTAATCCAAGAATTTTATGCGATATGTAGTATTTATCTCTTGCATCAATATAAAAGTGAAATAATTGATTCTAGCTCATGGGTTAATTTTTTGGTTGGGTTAGGCCATTTTGCCGAAGTTAATAAATGAAAATTACAAGGGAATACAATAAATTTGCACATCAGAATGGTTCGAAACTGGACGGAAGATTAATAGATGTTGTCAATGTACACACCGAACAGATAAAAAACCTCAGAGAATTCTTCTCAGCAAAAGCTCTCACTCCTGACCTCCATAGAGTGGTATCGTTGGCTGATAAGGGATATACACCTCTAAATCTTGCTACCAGAGATGACCTGCTGAATCTACCGTTCCTATAAGATACTGAAAAACAAGAGCAATGGTCAAGAAAGAAATTGCATGGACGACATCACCATGATATTAATCAACCACACATCGACAAAGAAGCCTCCAACAAATGGTTGATGAAAGGAGAATTATTCGCGGAAACAGAGGGATTCCTTATGACCATCCAAGACCAAGTGATCGCTACAAACAACTACAAAAAATTTATAATGAAGGACGGAACATTACAAACAGACAAGTGCAGGAAATGCCATATAAGATCGGAGACGATACAGCATATTACGTCCAGATGCGAACAACTGGCCAATACGGAGTATCTTCACAGGCATAATCAAGTGTGCAACATTATCCACCAGAAACTTGCACACAAGTACGGACTTCTGAATACCTTCCAGCCATATTACAAGTATCAGCCGGCGCCCGTATTGGAAAATGACTCTGTCAGATTATACTACGATAGGCCTGTTATCACTGACAGAATGGTGACGAATAATAGGCCGGACATAGTGGTGTATGATAAGAGAGCCAGAACAGCAATGCTGGTGGATGACGCCATATCGAATAATAACAACGTGCTGAACAAGTTCCAGGAGAAAAAGTCCAAATACACAGACCTTGCTATTGAGATCAAGCAGATGTGGCACCTCGATAAAATAGATATTGTTCCTGTCATCTTATCCTCTACTGGTTTAATACCCAAAACTTTGCATGATAGCCTTAAGAAATTAGAATTGCATAAGAATACTTATATAGAAATGCAAAAAGCTGTAATTCTTAATACATGTAGGATAGTTAGGAAATTTATGTCAAGTATATTGTTATCGACCCTATTCCCTTTGATTGCTAGATCTGGGAAAGGTAAATTATATCCAGCTAACAGCTGAGATAGTGCATGAGTACACGATAATAAATAATTGGTATTTGACAGCTATGAATTGGGATGGAATGCATGAAATTCTACTGCCAGCGTAGTTTAAGCTGGAAATGACTAAACTTCGAAAAAATATGCCCTATTTAAAACTATTGTTGAAGTATCCAAGCAAGTGTTCGAACAATTTCCTACAACCCCTTGTATTAAAATGACGGAAATATATGTAGTTGATTTAAAAAAATTAAAAATCATTACCTACATCTCTACTCAAAATATAAAATAAACGCTGCTTGATAATTTCCAAACTTCTCGACTCTGGTCTTGTCTGGTATGTCAGCGGCTTCCAACGGGATCCGAATCTGATCGGGACTTTTAATTAGTTTCAGTTGAGCGACGACATTCCGGAACCCCAGCAAAAACTGGCGCTGGTCAGAATAGGCAGTCAACCGAATAGGAACTCTGATCATGAGAAATTTCAATCTATCACCTGCAAATGACGCACTTCTGCCATCACAACGAAACTTTTACTGATTGGGAAGAAATCGAAGTTGGAAACAGTGGTTATAGTAGTCTTACATCTATCGAAATGATGTTCTGATAATCAGAGTTGTTGCAACTGAATAATTGTTATACGAAAATTATTTTTTATATATGCTATCTCTCTTTTCAATACTGCTGAAATAAGTTGTATTTAAAGATTATTTATAATCTTCATATAATAATAATGTATTATAATAATAAGTCTCTGAACATATCGTTTTTTTAATTTGGGAAAGTTGGAAAACCATTTTGCTATATAAATAAAATGACATTTTCGTCTGATTTCCACAAAGTTTATTCTCAATTCATAGGCCCGGTTTTAACTGTTACGTCATTTTCAAGTTTCTACAGCTAACAGTTGTGAGATGAATGTGCTAACTCACTATACCTATTTCTAATGTTGTGTAGTGAGGAGTAATTATATTTTAGTTGACTATTGAGGGTCAGGTTATATTACTGAATTATGGGATTTTACAATGTTTGTTAGATTTCAATATTTCCAACAGATTCATTGTCATCTCTTGATTGCATTTGTGAAGAATTTTTAAATTATCTGATGTTATTATGTGACTTGTAGATTTAATATGCTCGAAACCTGTGTATTTGTTATTTGAGGCGATATGTTCTTCGAATCTACTCTCTAAATTTCGACCAGTTTGTCCTACGTTAGCTGTTGGGGTTTTAATTGCATACAATTCTATACAGGACCTTATATAATAGTATGTTACAATTATTTTTTTTATTAGGATAAATCTTCGTGCAATTCTAAGATAAAAAAATCATATAAACATAGGTCTGCAAAAGGTTCGTTACGGAGCTACAGGGTGTTGAAATTTCCGGAAAAAATTGGTTTTTCTTCAAAACTCCTGCAGTTTTTGAGATATTCTGCCCAAATTTGGAATGCAAGCTATTTGTTACAGCCTCCATCATTACACGTCCTAAATTTTGACTAAAATCTACACGGTGTTTTCTTTTCCGGAGCCATGTCTTCTTTTGACCTTTGAAACTTTTTTGCAGTACGCCACTGATCAGCGTAGAATCAATTTTCGTCTCTTCGTTCAAGTTAGAAACTTTTTTGACACTTGTAAATTTTTCGTATTTCCGACCGTTCTCGAGCAAAAAATTATTAAACGATTGTATGCATTCGCTAAATTGAAAGCACTTCTAATTAAAAAAATGACTAGTAGACTTTTGATTTTTTTCATTTATTTATTTATTTTGACAGTTGCTAAAGTTGAACCAGTGTCTGATCGAATTGCTTATTAAATTAACGATTAGTTTTGAAATTTTTGAAGTTATTGCTGTAAGAAAAAATGGCTAATTTTACTAACGCCGAATTGGCTGATATCCATTACATGTACGGTCTGGCTGACGGAAACACAACAGAAGCTAGGCGTTTATATCAGGTGTGCTTTCCAAATCGAGTAACACAAGACAGGCGAACTTTTTCAAATATCCACAGAAGGTTGAGAGAAACTGGTACTTTTACTGCAAATAATCATTCAAAAGGTGCAATTCAAACTATGAGAACTCCAGATATTGAGGTAGCAGTTTTGAATTGTATTGATTTCAATCCTCATGTGAGTACAAGAAAAATTGGAAATCAGTTGAATATTTCACATGTTCTAGTTTGGAGGATTTCCACGACTTTTTACTGTAACCGTTTCATATTCAACGCGTCCAAACTCTACTTCCTACAGATTTTCCTTCAAGACTGAATTTCTGCCGATGGTTCTTAGATAAAATTAGAGAAAATGCTCATTTTGATAGTGGAATAATGTTCACAGACGAACTAACTTTTCGAGAACTGCTTTCACAAATTTTCACAATAATCATTATTTGGCTGAGGAAGAACCCCATTTGATTGAAGAATCTCATCATCAAGAACAATTCTCATTAAATGTCTGGGTCGGAATAGTTGGAAATTATTTGATTGGTCCAATTTTTTTGCCTTACAGACTAACGGTCCCACTTATCGGCAATTTCTTGAGGAGGAGTTATTCTTATTGTTCGAGGATGTACCATTTTTGGTGAGAAACATAATGTGGTTCATGCATGACGGAGCACCAGCACATTTCAGTGGAGGAACTAGGAAATTATTGAATGATACATTCAACAACCGATGGATAGGCCAGAACCATGGCCTTCTAGGTCCCCAGACTTAAATAGTTTAGACTTTTTCTCATGGGGATATCTGAAAAGTTTAGTTTATACCACTCCGGTGAACACTATAGAAGAATTGAGAAATCAAATAATAACCTCTCGTGACAAGATATGAAATACTTCAAAAGTGCGAGATAATATGCGAAGAAGGACAGAGACCTGTATTCTTGCAGGTGATGGACATTTCCAGCAAATTATTCAGTTTTTAATTGTTCTTATTTCCGTTTGATATTGAATAAGCAGAAGTTGAGTCTCAGAAGACGAGCTATCGAAATAAAGGCAAATTTTGGGCATATTTATCGAGTATTTCTATTATTTTTTTATTTAGCGAAAAACATACAATTCAAATAATTCAAAGTCAATAATTTTTCACTCGAAAACGGTTGGAGATACGAAAAAATTGTATGTGTCAAAAAAATTTCTAAATTGAACGAAGATGACGAAAATTGATTGTACGCTGATCAGTGGCGTACTGCAGAAATGTTGGAGAAGACAAAAGAAGACATGGCCTCGGAAAAGAAAACACCTTGTGAATTTCAGTTAAAATCTAGGATGTGTTATGATGGTGGCTGTAAAAAATAGCTTGTATTCCAAATTTCGACTGAATATCTCAAAAACTGCAGGAGTTTTGAAGAAAAAACAAATTTTTCCGGAAATTTCAACACCCTGTAGCTCCGTAACGAAGCTTTTGAGGACCAATATTTATATGACATTTTTTCTCAAAATTGCACTTAAATTCACTCCCTCAAGTTGTGACATACTATTTTGTAACACCCTGTGTAGGTACTCCAGATTGTTTGAGTTTATTAATTTTTTGGCATTGAATAGCGAAAAAACACACTTTTTGCCATTAACATCAATTATCAATTATGACGTTTTGCACTTAATATTAATTTTTCCCTTAGAATGACGTATAGGGTATTTAGAGCAATTTTTTGGGAGATTTATAATGAACTCGTAGACCCGGCAAACTTGGTACCGTCCAACAGTAGATTCTTTAATTTTTCAGTTTTTTTTAATACTTATTCTGCTATTCGGGACGACAGATATGCAAGTTAAAAAGTTAATAAACCAACAATTACATTATACATTATGTTGAAAGATAAAAATTATAATACATTTAAAGTTCTTTTAATAGTAAAAAAATAACAATTAAAGTTGCAATTTCAGATTTTTATTATGATACCTACTTATTATATTTGATTCTATTTTTACTCGCTGTGAATTAAGTTTTATTATTAGCGCGGTACTTTATGGTCCACGATATTTTTTGTTTGATTACCTGATGCGTGAATGAACAGAGCTGATGGTTTTTCAACATGGCAACGGGCTACATACAATTGTATATACGAGAAACATGAGTTATTTAGATTATTAACACAAATATTAAACGACTGCTCCTGGGATTTGTTTATGGTCATAGCAATAGCAAACCGTACTTGAAACTGCTTTCGTTTAAATCCGATTGGTACGTTAGTCGGAAATATTGGGATGCGGGTCATCAAAACGTTTTCTCCTTCATACTTTCATTTCAATATCATTGCTTCTATTACGTTATTCATTAATGTTTTTATCGCTAATCGTGTGAAGTTACAAAGTTGCGTTTGGTTAATATTTCGCAATATTATAACTTAAGATACAAACTTTAGTTAAAGATTGTGAGGTAGCAATCCTTGCAAATAGAGTGAGTTCAAGAATTCCAGTGGATAGGTCACGACATCATCTTTATTAGTTGCCGTATCAACTTATTTAAATGTCCCCATCACGAATATCACCTAGAATTTTGAAATTTATTTCATTTACATCAGTGTTTTTGGCTGCCAGTATATCTCGTTCGCTCAACCAATCATGGAATAAATAATTTTGAGCAACATCTGAAAACACTTTTTGAGTGAGTCGAACTTTCATTAATTTTGTTAATTATTTTGAACAATAGTTGAGGAAAATTATATAAACTCAAAAAAAATATACAGGGATATCCACCGGGACCGTCCGTTAAAAACTTTTTAAGTTCCAATTACAATATCAAGCTGAAATTTTATACGCGGTCATAACTAGCGATTTCAATTGAAGTGAAAATAAGTGATACCATTTCAGGTTATACCGGAAGTGGGTAATCACTTTGTTATTTCAAATGGCAATCTACCTTTTTTATTATACATCTAGAACCGACATTTGAGCAAGGCATAAAATACCCAAGTTGTTGGCACTTATCTGTCAAAACTTTCGACAGATTTAATTATTTTCTTTATAAACTCGATTTTTGAGGAAATTTAAAAAAAATTGTAGCTCGTAGACCTTCTGCACTACAGACACAATTTTTGCTTGGGTGGATAGAAGAAGGATCAAGGAATTTTTCAAGCAATCTACACATATCAAATGTTTATTGCGTTGTTTTGTTTGATTTTTTCAATTTGTCCTTTTTCAAACAGCAATAACTCAATTTTTTCAAATTGCACGTGCCAATTTTTATATCGCCATCAGATGAAGCGTCAAATTACAGATGGAATTGTATAAGCATGTACTATACCCATCTCTAATAGTTCCGAAATAATTTGGGAATATATTGAATTTTGATGATTTTGCAAGAACTAACAGAGAATGCTTTGAAATATTTGAATCAACTAGCTAAACTGGCTACGCTCACCTGACAGGTGCCTAAAATTAATGTACTTGTCACTTCTTTCATTCAAATTTGATATTTCAACAAGTATTGTCGTTATTTCAGATTGAAAATATAAAAAAACAACACATTTGGAATAAAACCACTGGTTATTAAAACGAAAATATATTTAATCTTTTTTAATTCATTTTAGAATGTCAAAAAGTAGTGGGTAGAAATTGCAGGCAATTCAATAACCAATTTGCAAATTTGCCGTCCATGAGCAAAAAAAATCGAAGCATTAGAAGCAATTTTCTACAATTCGGATGAATAAAACTTTTAGGAACTAAGCGAAAACCAATCATCGAAGATAATTACATTAATACGAATAAATGATAGCAAACATCATAGGAGAAAATTAATTTACGATCTGAATAAATGTTCAATATGGGCTCCATTTTGCTCGATACACTTGACAGCTGGTATACGAACATGATGAGTTGCCCTCTTAGTTCCCTCAGGATCAATATTACGGAAACCATGATGAATGCGCTCTAGTAACTCTTCTTTACTTCTTACAGGAATAAGATACACTTTACTCTTGATTTTGCCATCAAGAGGCGTCAGGTCCGGAGAACGCGGAGGCCATAAATTTGGTCCTTGATTACCCCACCATCTATCCTCGAACATTTCTAATAGCTGCCGATCTACAGCTCGTGTTTTATGTGCTGGTGCACCATCCATTTGGTAATAGCAATCCCTCAGAATGTTAAGGGGTAATCCATCTAAAAAATTTGCTAATGTTCCTCTCAAAATTTCCAGGTATCTTTGTCCATTAATTAAGATTTTCCTCAAAAATGTAATAAGTAATCATTCATTGAAATTGCAGAAAAGTTCACGCTGAATTTATTTTGGTAATCAATAACCTCAATGAAATGTGGGTTTTCTGTGGCCCAGAAATGTCGATTTCTCCTGTTGGTTATTCCACTTTCATTGAACTTGGCTTCATCAGACCATATAATTTTTTGCAGAATTGTCTCATCTTCTTGAAGCCAAATTAATAAATTTTCACAGAAATTTAGCCGCTTGGGAAGGTCAGTTTGTTTCAATTTTTGTAGTCTGATAAAAGAATACGGATGCATGTTATGTTTCTTGAGGATCCTTTGAATGGAAGTATAACTCAATTCAATACCCATTGATGCTGACTTAATGGATGCATGTGGATTGGCACGAAAATACGCTAGCGTATTGATTTGATTATCGTCGTCCTCGAGAATTGGTTTTCTTCTAGTTTCTATGTATTTTGTTCCTCCAAATTGCAGAAAATTGTTTTACTCATAGGTGCCAAATTTGGAAATTGGTTATTGAATTGCCTGCAAGTTCTATCCACCTCTTTTTGACATTCGCCATGAATTGGAAAGAGATTAAACATATCCTCGTTTGAATAATCAGCCATTTTATTATCAATCTGGTGGTTTTCAAAAATTTTCATTTTAAATTAGCAACAATTCTTGTTTAAATATCAAATTCGAATGAACGAAGTGACAAGTACATTAATTTTAGGCACCTGTCAGGTGAGCGTAGCCAGTTCAGCTACTCGATTTAAATATTTCGAAGCATTCTCTGTTAGTTCTTGCAAAATCATAAAAATTCAATATATTCCCAAATTATTTCGGAAGTATAAGAGAGGAGTATAGTACATGCTTATACAATTCCATCTGAAATTTGACGCTTCATCTGATGGCGATATGAAAATTGGCAAGTGCCATTTGAAAAAATTGAGTTATTGCTGTTTGAAAAAGGCTAAATTGAAAAAATCATACAAAACAACACAATGAACATTTGACATGTGTAGATAGCTTAAAAAATTCCTTGATTCTTCTTCTATCCACCCAATCAAAAATTGTGTCTGTAGTGCAAAAGATCTACGAGCTACAATTTTTTTAAATGTTCTTCAAAAATCGAGTTTATAACAAAATAATTAGATCTGTCAAAAGTTTTGACAGATAAGTGCCAACAACTTGGGTATTTTACTGCCTTGCTCAAATGTTGGTTCTAGATGTATAATAAGAGAGGTAGATAACAAAGTGATGACCGACTTCCGGTATAACCGGAAATGGTATCACTCCAATTGGAAATCGCTAGTTATGGCCGCGTATAAAATTTCAGCTTGATATTGTAATTGCAACTCAAAAAGTTTTCAACGGACGGTCCAGGTGGATATCCCTGTATATTTGATAGTTAGATATTTGTTTTCATAATTTTGGCGTAACTTTAGTTCTTCACGAAGGGCCTTGAGTTGGTTGATTTGGCCTTCAGTTTTATCATCCCGAAATTGTATGTTTCGAAACTGAGGGAGACCATGCAAAGTTATTTTATTTCTGAGGAGTTTGGAGACCATTTCTGTGTTGGAAAATGACAGCTTCAACCATCTAGGGCGAGAAATATCCTTCGCAGGCAATCGAGTGCAACTGACCAAGAACTGACTAGAGTTCGGAACTATGTGATCAACTATATTGATGCAGATGTTTTGTCATCTTCGTCGACATTCTCTGGTAGATTGAAGATAATGAGATTGTGAGCTTTCGCTACGCGATCCACATTTCATTGACTCAACAAACACAAACTCTTAGGAAGGTGATTCAGCAAGTCAGCACATCTATAGGAAATTAGACAGATTGATCATTCGGAAAATGAGACGCTTATTCTTGCCAAAATGTAATACCTTAACATGTTTTGATGTTTTTGATGCTATTCAAAGACGTTTACATTTCAAGTGACATTTTATCCACATATATATTGTGTTTGACTAATGTTAGGTTAGGTTAGATATAGAAAAGTGTTAGTTTAAGACTTTTTCAGGCAATTTTTTGAAATTTTCTCTGCGTAAGAACAATCCCTGTACTTCAAGGAATATATAAAGAAAAGAATTAGCGAAATCGGTTCAGATGTTTTCGAGATTTGCTCTTAGCAACACATTCAGCTATTCATTTTTATATTATAGATGAGGAAACCATAAAATAGAATGAACAAGTTAAAAATGTTTAATCATTTAGAGTTTTTAACCAATTCTAAGCCTTTTGCTTCGAGACGTTGTAAGACAGCAACTAAATTATTTATCTTCTTTTTGGAACTAAAAGGCTGCTATCCCCACTTTTAGAAAACTAAAAGGGAAAAAATATTAGAAAACGCCATTTTCGTTCCACTCTTACTCAGTATGGCTAAATAGAGATCCCTCGACATAGTCTATTCTGTAGTAAATTTTGCTAGTAAATACATGGTCGGTGTGTTTCAATGATAAAAAACAAACAAAACACTTGATGGTGGAGGATTTGAAGAACTAATTATGTTGAAATTTAGCTATGCATTCTGAAAACGTAATAATAAATTATCTTTAGTTATTGGCAACACCGCAAATGAACTATAGATTCAAGTTACGAAAACTCGAGGAGCGACCAATTTACGAAAATTATTGGACGTAATTATTAATTACTATTATTCTTCCACCTGCTATACAGTACCAAACGGATAATCGTTCGTTTAATTCGTATTTAATTGGTGTAACAATTATTCTGCAAATTTCTTGGCAATTTGCAGAAGCCACTCTACAAAAACTGCAAAACGTACATTATTAATCACTATTGCATGCTCAAGATGTACGATTATGATATCTGTAGGTAGCAATTAATCATTACAAATGAGATAGTACTTATTGTTCTATAAGGCCGATAATTATCAACCGAACAATAATATCACATCGGTATTATAATTTCAAAAGATACGTCCGTGTCAGACCTGGATGATTTATGAGAACTTTTTTAAAGATGATAGGATAAGTACATTTCTTTTGTAGGAATATCAGAGCTTGAATCAATTAAATCAGTTTTAGTTGTACATAGAAGGAACTTGATTGAATGATACTTTCTGCATTAGGAACTAACACAACTCCTTTCTAATATTGCATCTATTGTATCGGAAAACTTGAAGTATGATTTTCTGAGGGAAGATTGCAGAGCGTTCGCTTTTTCATCAGCTATTCGCCTCACAGGGCTTTTATGCATATTCTGCAATGAAGCAGGATTAGAATTTCAAATTTTTCCGATCGGACAGAACATCAACGTTATCTTATCTTAAGGACTGTTTGTAGGATATCCTCGTCGTATATTTGAATACGCAGGTTACCTTTTAAATTTTGCGCCTGACAAAAAAAAACAAATAACTTAGTTAAAAATAGCTTCATTGTTGTTCAAAGTATTCTCCATGAAGATCGATACACTTTTGCATGCGCTTAGACCAATTTTCCAGACACTTTTGCCACTCCAAATGGGGTACCTCCAAAATATTATTTTGAACGGCTTCCACTGCTTCTTCTGCCATCGAAAATCATTGCCCACTCAGTTTTTTCTAGATGTGCGCAAACAGAATGAAGTCGTTAGGTGTAAAATCGAGACTATAAGGTGGATGGCCCATTAATTCAATGTTTTGTCATGATGCAGAATAATTTTTTTCCTCGATTTGATTTCCTCAACTCATCGAACACTTGCGGCGAACTAATAGTGTGTACCATTCAGAATTGACCATTCTAGTTCTAATGTTAAGGTACTATTCGTGGACCCAGAGATGACCCCAATGAAGTGTGGCAAAATTTTCTTTTAGCCGTCACTTCAAGCATCGATAGGAATTCGAGAAAAAAGTTCTTCTCGCTACTCCCTTAAAACCTTGGCTCAATGAACAACTCATGAAGATGCTTCGTCATGAGAGAAACCTCTGGAAGAAATATAAAAGAACGAAGAGTGCTACTGATTATGCAACATATCGCAATTTCTCGAATTATATCACGAACTCCATTCGCTCTTCCAGACGTGATTACAAGATCTCAATAGCGAACTCTGAAGTCCAAAAACGCCTATATAAATACATTAGAGCTGGTTTGCAAAGTAAAGTGGGGACTCCCCTTCTGCGTCGTTCTGATAGGAGCCTCTGATCGACAGATGGTGAGTCTGCGGAAGCGCTCGCTGAATCCTCTGCTGAGGCTTTCACTGATGAACCTACTGATGGCACCCTTCCCCAGCTACTGTCACCTCGAAACGAGGACACAATATCAAATATATCGTTCACAGCCGAAAAGGCGAAAAAGTATATTTCTGAACTTAAAGGTTCCTCATCTCCAGGACTGGATGGAATTACTGCTGATCTACTTAAAAACAATGCTGATATCCTTTGCTACCCACTGTCTCAGAATACGACTTCTTCTTTTGAACACTCCTCTGTTTGCCTTCTTCGTGGAATGTTGCTTCCATTACTGCCATCTACAGAAAAGGCGATAAACTAAACCCTTGCAACTATCGCCCTATCAGCCTACTTTCTATACCTTCTAAGATAATGGAATCAATCATTGCGAACGAAATTAGTATATTTCTGAATTGTCATAATGTCATACCCGAAGAACAGCACAGGTTCGTTAAGGGAAAGTCCAGTTCGACTAACCTACTGTCTTGTGTGAATAACTGGTCCAAATCCCTTGACTGTAAAATGCCCAATGATGTGATCTGCCTGGACTTTGTAAGAGCTTTTGATCGCACACCAACGCGCTGGCTCCTTCACAAGATTGATCACTGTGGTGTGAGAGGGAGACTGTTGCTTTGGATTGGGAGCTATCTGACCAATAGGCGATTCGTGGTTAGAGTTGGGAGTTCATATTCTGCTCCAAGGTCCGTTACTAGTAGTGTACCTCATGGCTCTGTGCTAGGTCCCCTTCTCTTTCATTTGTATGTGAGTGATCTAACTCTCCATATCAAGAGCAAAATAGCATTCTATGCCGACGGTATGACTCCTCAGTAGTAGGAGGCTGACTAGAAAAGAGCAATGATTCTCGATTAGCCATGCTTTTCGATTGTTGATATCAACATATGTAAGGAGATCAACAGTTGATCTTATCTACAAAAACGTACTTGTTTGCATAGGGATCCATGAAAAACCTCGTCTACAATGTTGAGAAGAAATTTCGAGCAGTTACAAGAACGAATGAACAATGCTGCCGAAAGAATCAGAAATGACAATGTCCACAGTATTGTTCTGCAGTCACTTCTTCGTAGATGTGAGCTAAGCATTCAGGTCGGGGCGGTCGTTTTGAGCAAAACTTTCAAAGATTAATATGATTTTATTCATTTATTTTTTTAAACAAATTTTCACAACTATGAAACTTCAATTCAAAATTATTTCATCACCACAGAATCACCCAGTGGTATTCTTAGCAGTTTGTCGTGTCAAAACACAGATTATATCTGTATATTGTCCATAAACGAAGGAATGCATTTGCAGTTCGAAAGATTTAAGGTTTGTAAACAATAATATTCATTCTTCGAATGTAACTCAACATTCTTGATAATTATTTCACTATGGTTACGAATGTGTTTCTGTACAACAAAATATGTATTTAATTCCATCAAAGGTTACATCACAGTAACTGTTCTCACTAATTTGTCTTAGGATTTTCCCAGAAACCACCACCGAAGTTTGTCATAGAGCTAGGAACCTAATTCTTTCATATCGAACTATGCTATCACTACAGAAAAGAATGATAACGATTTTATTGAGTTCATGCCTTCAGGAATGAATTCGAAAAATCAAAATTTTAATTTCTATTTATAGATAACAGAAATAGAATTTTTTCTTGAAAAAAATAACGTTCACACTTGTTTTTGTTATGAAAATAACCATCATTAATAATATCATCTAGCAAATATAAAATATCTGCTAGGAATCTTCTAGATAAGCCTTTTTTTCTCAGTGTGATGCACGATTCATATTCACTCAGTATATTCATAAAACGTGATATCCCATTATCATGATTGAAATTCTCGGAACAGTGATTTTGCAAGCTTTGCCCCTTTCATCAGATCATTATTTCTTGCATTAGCTATGCTCGTTTCAGTGTTCACGAGAATATAAACAACGAGATTTGCTTCGTTAATTCTTAATCTATCATGGATTTTATGAAGTGATTATTGAATATAAAAATCGAACTTTTTATTTTTCGCTTCCTTTCGTTCTCCTATCAAGCTTCGAAGGAAAGTCTCGTAAGTAGTATAATGATATTTAAGCTTTATCGGTTATATCGTTTGTCGATATACTTAATTATTGATCAAGATAAATCCTAAATATTTTCTGGACGCACCTAAGTAGTTATTGTAATAGATATGTCATAGATAATATAGAGTTCGTGCCTCGTACATATCACAAGTAGACTAATTTTAGCAGACCTAATGTTAAAATTTTGAACTTAGATTGAATAAGCTAAAGCAATGAAGCAAATACGTTTATGCTCTATTATATTAGGTTTTATCCATGACGTATCAGAATTGATTTTATACATACTGCGGCAAGAAATTCACTCTCAATACCAATATTTCAAATTTCTTTTTCGATAGGCAACTGATTATTAACACATAGATTTTTCCGGATATGTGGAGATATGCCAACAAAATTCGATGTGTTTTCTTGGCGCCCATGCTCCTCTCATGAGAAATAAATTGAGATTTTGCAAGAAACCACCGCATATTGTTTTTGATCCATTTTGCGAGTAACGTTAACTTTTCTTGAAAATTTTGATTTTGTGTAATAATGCAACGCTCATCACGAAATTTGATTCAGGTAGAATCTGCTGGAGGAATGGTGTTAGATGACCTAGGTTGGACTTATACAAGAATAGGCCAGAGGCGTGGGGTGTCCCGTCTAACTATTTGAGAAATATTGAGAAACAAATTAAAATATATCTATCGTCTCCAAATTAGGGAAGAGAAGGTCGCGCATAATGATGGTTTGATCAGCAGAGCGGCGAAGAAGTCTAAAGGGTCATGGAAAATTACCTGGGAGGTGTTAAAAAGTCCAAACCCTCCGATATGCTTGACGCTGATGCAACGAGTATTTCACAAGTATAACCGATATCTTATCGTCTAATATTTCAATATTCTATACAGCCTTGGAGGACACCTTTTAGACACAGGTGCCGCCCGACATTGATTTTGGCTTTGAAGAGGTTAGTTAAAATGTTGTTCGCGATGCAGTTGAATCTTTGGGGGGCTCAAAATCCTCTGACTATTATGGCTTATCTACCACCATCCTCAAGAGAAATATCAACAGTATACTTAAACCATTTATGTAAATAAATGTATGAGAGAGGGCATTTTCCCAGAATGCCTCAGAGTCGCTAAAACGATTCCTGCATCTAAAAAAGGGAACATTGACGACATGAAAAATTATCGTCCAATTTCTCTTGTACCGGTTTTCAGTAAAGTTTTTGAGAAGCTACTGTGCAAGCCATTTTGGTAGAAGGGTCTTGTTCTCATCTGACCAATTTGGTTTCAGGAAGAACAAGAGTACATCTGATGCTGTTTTGTCATTTATCAGCAAGACGGTTGAGTGCTTTGAGCAGAGTCCTCACTCACTCTCAGTTTTCGTTGACTTGTCGAAAGCGTTCGATTGTGTTTCTAAACATAAACTTTTATACAAGCTCCATAGGTACGGTTTCAATAATATAAGTCGAAGCATCATATCATCTTTTCTTTCGGATAGAAAGCAACTCGTATAAACACCTCAAAAAAGTCTAGAGAACACTTCTGAATATCGATATATCGTATCCAGGACGATCAATATGGATGGTTTTTTTTAAGAAATGAACACCTGCATCAATTTCTCACCAAATTATGAAGAGTGCCGCAACAGATTTCAGTTCTTTTTATAAAAAACTAAAAATGCAGCAGATGCGACGCTGCTTAATAATCATTTCATGCATTCAGTGTTTGAAATCAGTTAGTTGCCACTTTGTTTCTGTTGTAAGCACAAATAAAAGATTCAAGTTTTGTGATTCGACCATGGAAAGACGACATTTGACTAGAGAAGAGATTTTACGAGCTGTTGGCATGCTCCAAGCTGGGAGCTCACAACGGAAAGTATCCAGGGTTCTGGGAAGTAGCCCAAGTGTCATAAACCGTTTATGGTCTCGTTTCAATGCAACAGGTAGCGTAGAAGAACGCCATACAGGTCGTTTCAGGATTACTACAGTCGCCCAAGACCGATTTTTGGTTTTACAAGTCCTTTAAGAGTTCCACAACTGACCCATAGAAATCGCGCTGCTCGTTTAGCTTGGTGCCAAGAACACCTAAACTGGGATCAAGAGAGGTGGGCCACAGTTCTCTTCAGTGATGAATCTAGATTTAGTTATTATCCCGATTCGGGAAGAATTCGAATATGGAGGGAACCTGGAAAGCAAAACCGTCTCCAGCATGCTCGTGAAGTTGTTAGGCAGGGAGGCGGATCAGTGATGTTTTGTGGAATATACGCCTTGGTGGAAGAACTGACCTCGTTTTCATACAGAACAACATCACTGGAAATTCTTACGCAAATGAGATAGTTTTACCTGTAGTGGTACCGTATCTCCTAACAATGGGTCAAAATCCACTCTTCCAACAAGATAATGCCCCTCCTCATCGTGCAAGAGTTGTCTTGAACGTTCTTGAAGATAATTATATCGATCTTCTACCGTGGTCATCCTGCTCCCCAGATCTGAATTCCATCGAGCATGTGTGGGACACCCTTAAAAGAAATCTCCTGCGTCAAAACGTCTTCCATAATGAACATGAGCTTCGATTAGCAGTTCAGGGGGCTTGGAATGACTTAGGCCACAATGTAATAGACAATTTAATATTGAGAATGCCGCGACGATGCCAAAGTGTCATTAATAACAGAGGTGGACCTTCTGGGTACTGAAAAATGTGCTTCCATATCGTTTCGAAAATAATAGTTCAGGATTTTTTTGTGTGTTACCAAATTTCGTCATTTTCAAATTTTATAATTTTTATAATAGGTGCTTTGGAGAAGTCAAATATTATTTTGTTTTCTTGAGAATACATTATATACAATTCATCCTAACAAAAACCGAAAGATTTCTATAAATTCGAATCATCAAATTCATATTTTAAAGATATTGGTAAGTGTTCCCTAGACTTTTTTGAGGTGTTTATGTCAATGGTAAATACTCCAAATGCTTGTATGTCGATACTGGAGTTCCCCAGGGGTCCATTCTGAGAATCGTGTTGTTTTCAATTTTTGTGAACGACTATCCATGTTATGTCAATTAGTCTAGCTCCACATTATATGCGGACGATGCAACTCTGTCTGTCAAGAGTAGAGAGCTTGAAGAGTTGAGGAGCTATCCGATGAAGTTAGTGAGCGGACACTTTCTACCAACGGCCGGAGTATGAACGAAGAAAAAACGAAACTATGTTATATACCTTGATAAATAGGGCTGATTTCCATGGTTGTGAGATAGTTAAATTGCTTGGCATTCATTTTGATCCTACCTTAAAATGGGATGTACACGCAAAACTTATTTTCACGAAAATTAGTAAAAGTACATTTCTACTTCGACAGACAACTTCTGCCGTTTGTGCGATAGTTTTGAGAACCGTATATTTTTCGACGATCGAATCTCATTTGAGATATTGTATTGTTGCCTGGGGTGACTGTGCCTCCCATTAGCAGATCTTTGGACTTCAGTGCCTAGCGGTAAGGGTGGTAGCTGGTTTGGTCTATCGGGAATGCTGCAAATTAGCTGTGAGACTTGCATATTCTCACTCTTCCTTCTCTCTTCATTTTAGAACATTTTAGAATGTCTAATCTTAGCTCACAAAAACAAAGATCTTATTTTATCTAACTCAGATATAAATAATTATTACACTAGAAACATGAAGAATCTTAGGATAGATACGTTCAGACTTAGTAAATCTCAAAATGGGCTGAACTTCTATTCCAGAACCTTTTTTAATAAGTTGCCTCTTCAGGTGAGAGATCTACCGGTGGTGGCCTTTCGTGGGAAAATCAAAGAAATCTTTACTACAAATGTATTCTATTATATTGAAGAGGTTTTGAATTTTAATGTGTCTGTGTCGTGAATGTTCCTTTAGTTATTAGGTATTTTATGATATACATAACCTATGTATCCCATTTTTTGTTATTATTAAGTCGATACGCAAAATGGATCGACTAAAGACCGACATTATGGGACTTAGCGAGACACGCTGGCCAAGCTCTGGCAACTGCCAGATCCATGACCACACAGTATATTACTCAGGCAATTACAACCCAGATCACCGAAACGGGGTCGCTTTTGTTGTGTCCAAACAAATAAAACCGTTTGTAAAAAGTTTTGTGCCTTATTCAGACAGAGTGGCAATGATCAAGGTTAGTACCAAACCCATAGATACCAACATAAGTCAGGTTTATGCTCCCACCTCCGAAGCTGATGATCAGGAGATCGAACAATTTTACGCCCAAACGGAAGTTCTCTTAAAATCTATAAAAACACGTGAACCAACATTAATAATAGGAGACCTGAACGCGAAAGTAGGAAAGGATGGAGATAGCGTTGGATGCTTTGGTCTTGGTGAGAGCAATGAAAGGGGTGACCGACTTGTTCAGTTTTGCAAAGAGAATAATTTAATAATAACTAACACATTTTTCAGGTTGCCACCACGTAGATTATACACCTGGAAAGCACCCAGTGATTCACCCGATAACATAATGCGAAATCAAATTCACTTCATCATCATCAACAAAAGGTTTCGTAATGCAATAAAATCAACGAAGGCTTCTCCTGGTGCAGACATTGCGTCAGACCACAACCCTGTTATTTCTCAATTTCAGGTTAAACTCAAAAAGTTGAACAAAGCTCTCCCAAAGAACCTCATTGACATCAGAAGGTTAAGAGATGAAAATATCAGAGAACAAGTCAGGAATACAATTGGCACATGATTGAAAAAACTAGAGGAAGAACAAGAAACAACTCCAGGAGAAAAGTGGGAAAACCTAACCAAAACAATGGATTTAACAAGCAGTACTCACAGAGGGACAAACGACCAGACAGGGAGGGGATGACGGATAAGATTAAGAACATGATGGACAGAAGAAGAACTGTAAAGAATAAAGCCTCACAAGAATATAAAAATATCAATAAGGACATTAAAATCAAAATAAGACAAGCAAAGGAGGAATGGATGAACCAAAACTGCCGGGAAACAGAAGACTGGAGCAAAAGTACGACTATGCTGGTGTACATAAAAAAGTAGAACAGATGGTGGGAAAAAGCAGATATAAAGCAGCAACCTTAATGAACAACGACGGCAAGGTTATTATAGACGACGCTGATAAATTAGAAATATGGAAAGACTACATTTTAAATATCTTCGGAGACACTCGTTCTGAAATACGTGCATCACAAGCAACCACCGGACCATCAATAACTCGTGATGAAATACTACATGCTCTGAGGACAATGAAAAGTGGGAAGGTGCCTGGCCAAGATAACATCTATATAGAATTGTTAAAGCTCTTTGATGACAATGACGGACTCCTGGATCTTTTGACAGGACTATTTAACGACGTCTATGATACTGGCCAAATTCCCAGAAAATGGCTTATTTCGACTTTCCTGACCATCCCAAAGAAGACGACATCTAGGAAATGTGACGACTACCGACTAATAAGCTTAATGAATCATATAACTAAGCTCTTTCTGAAGGTTATCCACCGACGAATATACAGCAGATGCGAGGAACATATCTCTGAGACGCAGTTTGGTTTTCGTGAGGGTCTTGGGACCAGAGAGGCCATATTCTCGTTGCAAGTTCTAATCCAGAGATGCAGAGATATGAGCCTGGATGTGCACATTTGTTTCATTGACTTCTCCAAGGCGTTCGATAATGTCAGGCACGACAAACTCATCCAGATATTAAAAACATCTAATATCGACGAAAAGGATATAAGAGTTATCACCAATCTGTACTGGGAACAGCGTGCGACAGTAAAATTGGATAATGTGAACATCTCGGAGGAAATGGAAATATGTCGTGGAGTACGACAGGGATGTGTTCTCTCTCCAACACTGTTCAACCTGTACTCAGAGGGAATCTTTCGTGAAGCCCTAGAAGGTCAACAAGGTATAAAAGTTACTATACCTATAAACAACATCCGCTACGCAGATGATACTTCTATCATAGCCAGTAGCTTAACAGATCTGCAACAACTAGTAGAAAGGGTTAAAGAACACTCAGAACGAAATGGCCTGAATCTAAATATATCAAAAACAAAATATATGTTCGTAACCAAAAGAATAGGCATACAGGAATATCTCACTGTCAATGGGGAGAGAGTACAGCAGGTCCACACATTTAGCTATTTGGGAACGACTGCGTATGATTCGAGGGACTACAAGGTAGTCGAATTGAGAAGGCCAGAGTGACATTTTTAAGAATGAAAAAGATGTTTATTGCCAGAGACCTAACACTTAATCTTAAGATCAGAATGCTCAGGTGCTATGTTTTCTCTGTTTTGTTGTATGGAGTAGAGTCGTGGACTGTCAATGAGACAATTATTAATAAGCTGAACGCTTTTGAGTTGTGGTGCTACAGACGTATTCTCAAAGTTTCATGGACGCAGCATGTTACTAACGAGGAGATCATAAATAGAATGGGCAAGAAGAGGGAAATTGTTCAAACACTGAAGGAACGGAAGCTTCAATATCTTGGCCACATAATGCGACACGACAAATATCGACTACTACAATTAATCCTTCAGGGAAAACTTGAGGCGAAAAGAGGCCCTGGAAGAAGACGTCACTCGTGAATGATGAACTTGCGCGATTGGTTCGGATTGACTACAACTCAGCTGTTTCGAGCAGCAGTTAACAGAGTGAGAATTGATATGACGTTAGCCAATGTCCGGAACGGATATGGCACCCCTAAGAAGAAGATACGCAATATACTCAAACATTATCTGACCTGTGCAAGTAAACTTCTGTAATATTGTAAATGCACCAATAAAGTTTCTTCTACTTCTCTAATTATGTATATAAGTATTTAGCAATTCAAATGTGTTTTTATAAACCAATATTTTCAAAGACTGGATGAGTTCGTAATTAACAATGTAAATTCGAGTAGCTTTTAAATGCAGCAATGAATTTTGTTCCCATTCCCTGATATTAAATGTTGATATAATGATTAAGCATTTAGTCCGAACATTCTCTCGGGGTACAACGGTTTGAAAACTCAGGGCATAATTTGCAAATGAATTGGGAAGATGATGAAGGGCAAGTAGCAATTTAACAAATATTCAGAACTGAGCCTAGCCCGCGAATAGTGACGTCTTGACATCTGTAAAACGAACAAATATTTAATGAGTTGAGTAAATGCCTGAGCCTCTTCCTATTTGCTTGTTACTGGTGCCGAAGCGAACTCATCTGAGCGACTGGTGCCGGTGTCGAAAACGCACAAGGGAGGAATTACGAATTGGACAGGTCGGTATCGCCCCAGGGTGGCCCATCGGGGTTGTAGCTCGTATTCGGAAGTTGTAACAGATGGTATTAGTTACATTTGTCGGGGTATAATATTGATATTAGTTTGATGATTGATTATAATTTTCAGATATTTCACAACCACAATAAGCAAAATAAGTGAAGCAAATATTTTTCTCTGGCGCAGTTCTTGGGGTTTAGGAGATAAATCAACAAACTGCAGTGGCTCATACAGCAAACTTTAACACGTAGAGTTATACAATAATACCAAAAAAAAATTTGTTAAAAGTTTTCTTCCATGCGTCAGATATAACTGAATTTAGGTTGAGAAAACTGATTATCATAATGAAATACTATTTTCACAAGTGCAGGAAGTGATTGAGGAACTAGTAGACTATTGTTGTCCGAGAGTTTATGAGCGAAAGCAACAAGCCAACGAAATACAGGGTGTTTCATTCAAAAGTGGATAATCTCAAACGGAAGAAAGTTTGTTCACTCTCATCAACAGATTACCCGCATATCCCCTATGTATACAGGGTGCAATTACAATTGCCATTATTTTCACTTCCGGTTATACCGGTAATCGACTATAAATTTGCTATTTCAAATGACATGGTATACTTTTTGAGTTATTATTTTTCATTAATTCTTTCTCAATCATATTCTGCTGTGATTTGTCCTTTCAAAAATAAACTACCATTGAGCTATGATTTTTTCATCAAAATTTTCGGAGTTCTAGGTCTCATCTTCTGTGTTAAAAAATTGACTCAAAGTAGAGCAAGATTGAAATTTTTTTAGCCTAAGTGGTGTTTTAGAGGGCAATGTACTTTCCGATGCTATTTTACATACAATGTGCCCAAAAATCATTTATCAACTTATAACAACCGAATTGTCACAAAACAGGTTAATTTACTTCATTAGAACCGTATTTTAAATTAGTATTGGCTAGAATTTAGTATCCAGATACCTAAAAGAGCTTGATTTCATTTAGTTCGTGATTTTATCAAAAACCTGCAGTTCTTTCTGAAATTGAAATTAGGTTGTGGAACAGACAGAGTGTATTCAATCACGATACCAGTTTCTTTGTTCCACAATATTCTATGTATGGTTCCATGAATTTCGGCTTTGGTTTGATTGTTTGAAAATAGCAATGAAACTAATTCTGTTCATCTACAGTTTTTTTGTCAAATAAAATGACAAATTAATACACAATCGAAGATATTATGAATTTATCAACGAATAATAAGTCGAACTTGCAGAATATTTAACGGGAAGTATCCGAATTTACGATTAAGTTGCAGAATTTGGTGATTTCTAATTGAATTTTGTCATTTATGGAATACAGAAAACTGAAATGAGTAGCGTTAGCTCCCTTCAAATCATAAAGATTTCGTTTCGGCGATATCTTTATCTTGGAAAAATAAAATTGAAGAAAAAATCGTAAACATAAACAACGTAGTAAAAATTAAACTGAATTGAATAATAATAATAAATCAATCCTTGAGCGCACTTCGTTAATAGTTGGTTTTTTCAATTAATTGGGATCGATCCTTTCAACGGACGTTTCACGTTTAAGTCGAGATACTCCCGCATATATTTGTGGCGAACTATGATTTCTGTTCTTTAGGTACCCCTATAGATACAAATGTAAAGGATCCGGAGACCTTGTAGGCCAATTCCATGGACCTAGTCTTCTCATCCATTGCTCGTCGAACAAGTTGATTAATTCTTCGGATATTTAACTTGTGTAGAGGGCCTGAGCACCATCTGATTGGTACCAACATGAAACAGGTGCTCTAAGTGGGAAATTGTCCAGGAGTTCTGAAACAAATGCAGTTTAAATCTCTAACTATTATACACTATTTAAAAATTCAAGGTAAATTAAATACATTGGTGATGTAGATTAAACGGAATACACTCAAGATAAGACGATGTTGGAAATTTCGCTCTCGTGTTCGATGTTGATTTTAAACATCGAATATATGATATATTCCGATTGAAAATACATATCTTCGAATGTGAAGCATCAATATTTTGCAGAAATTAATCCTAACGCCGCGTCTTCTGGATTCATCGATGATGGTGATGCGAATTTCTAGGAGTGGAAATTAATTTTGTCCAAAATTTTATTAACTGATATTCGTGTTATTATAAGGAATGGCATGCAAATAACCCAAGATGGTAACTACAATGTCTCCTTCGTTGGTAATGAAACTAACTCTACCCCTCTCAGCTCTTTTCAGATGTTTTCCATAGGTAACAAAATTTCATCGTAATGTAGGGTTTCTTAGTTCATGAAATTATTTGTGGGTTCAAATCAAACACTTCAAAGTTACAAAACTCTTACTAGTTTATTTACACGTAGACTGAACAATTATAACACTAAACAAAATGACTAATTTATATAACACAATCGATACTGCTTAGTTTACCTCTAACACTTTGTCCACTTATTCGCGATCTGTATTCCAATTTAATTCACTGCGCTTCGCCCTCTCTTCTTATATACAAGTACGAATTGTTCTAGAACATTTGCGTAACTTCGGCTCCGTTCCAGAGCTTCGTTCGAGAACTTCCGGAAACGGCAACACTGATTTATTCGTAATACGGCGCGCTTAAATCTTTCTCGAAGTCTCCCGAAAGTGCCCCGTACTCGTCAGTCTGCCAGGCGGTGACAGGGTCGGCTTCAGGGACGATTGGATATCGTTACACTGCCCCCCTTTTAAAACTGTTCTGTCCCAGAATAGACTGAGTCTTTGGTCACTATGACGGTATCGGCATTTATTTTCAGCTTTACATCTCTCTTGTTGATGGAAATATCATTCAACTTTCTTCTCTCTTCGTCTCGAAGTTGCAGGATTGAAACAGCACACGAGAATTTCCATTTTGATGCCTTGGAAGATAACTTCTATCATGATCCGAACTGTTCTCCAATCTAACTGGTCCAAACCACAACCAAGTTTCGGTATGGCGAGTTTCTTGATACCCTGCTTGACCAAGTGCTCTTTCAAGTCTAGTAAGGCTGACCATAAATCTTCATAGCAGCGTTTCTGGTGTAAATATTCTTCAGTCACCAAGTAGTAGACCGTTCTTTCTTCAACATCTAGTTTCAAGGTCTTGCCTACTGTAGACAATTTCAGCCTTAGTTCAAAAGGGCTTCCATATTTAGCCTTGAAAACTCTCGCGATGCTCTTATTCATTCGAAGATCTTGAGCGACACAAAGTGCAATTGCGTATTCCTTGCCTACTTAGAAAAAGGTCATGTTGTATTTCTCTGGTAACTCCAAATCTAGTGCCGCTTAAATTAGCCATACAACGATCGTAGTCCCTAGCTTTATTTACTTGATGATTTTTCGACTTTTCTGTGATAAAACATGTCTCTTAGTTATTTTTATTTTTTCTTGTAAAAGGAGCAAATCGATTGAAATGGACTACTCTAGGTTTCCTCCTTGGCAACTTCCTTATGCGATACACGATGTCGTTGATCCTTTTCATGACTTCATAAGGACATTCCCAATGTCACTGTCTGACCTCATCATGGATATAATTAATTCTTCGCTCCAGATTAGTGACATAATCTTCTCCAGCAAAATCTTCTCCGGGCTCACACCCGAATTCCAGATCACATGGCAACCTCATCTCACGACCTAACATAACCCGAGCTGGCGTTTCTCCTGTTGACTCTTGCACTGAAGATCTGTAGGCCATTACGAAAAGGTGCAAGTATTGGTTCCAATCTCGCTGATGAACCGATACCAATTTAGCCCGATATTTACCCATCGTTCTTTCAACCATGTCGTCTGATTGAGGATGAAGCGCTGTTGTTCTGGTCTTTCTGATGCCTAGTCTTTCGCACGTTTCGATTCGAAATTTTCTCCCTCTAAGGAAACTCCTAAATTGCTAAAGAACTCCTTCACCAAGATATCAGCGACAGTTGCGGCTTCCTGATTTGGTATAGCATAAGCCTCACCCCGCTTGGTCAAATAGTCCATGGCAACTAGAATGTATTTGTTGCCGCCATCAGTTTTTGGAGAGGGTCCCGCTATATCTACAGCAACACGTACTCGTCAGTCTGCCGGGAAGTGATAGGGTCGGCTTCAGGGATGATTGGATATCATTACAGTAATTCTTTAAATTGTTTTCTGCAAATTGGTTGTAATTTAGGCTATTGTTCCTTGGACTTCATAAATGTTGACATTGGTCTTGAATGATGTATAAATTCATAATATCTTCGTTTGAGTATCTTTTTGCCATTTAATCTAACTTAGAAACTGTACAGAAATAGAATTAGTATTATATCTATCTTCAAATGATTTTTAACCACCAAACCTAGAACCTTACATAGAACATTGTGGAGCATAGAAACTGGCATCGAAATTGAATTCACTCGGTTTATTTCTATATTCCTCGGCCGAATGATTTATTTTTTCTGGAAAAACTGCACGTTTTTGATAAAATTGAGAATATTCTCATCCTCCACTCACTGATGTATTGCAATCAATTGTATTTTTGTAATTTGAGCCATATAGGTTTACCTTAGGTTTTGTTAATGTTCAATAATGATAATAATAATAACGACTGGAGAAGGATATTGACAATATTAAAGCTGAGATCGATCACCACACAGAATTCCTTAGAAACAAAATGCCCTCAAGGCGCTTGAAATCCCATATATGCAAAATTCATAGAAAAATTGGTACGAACACAAAACACCCTGATCACAAACAACATATCGTCGTGTATATGGACACTTTGAAGCAGAAACTCCAAGCAAAAGCAAAGAGGCTCTCAAGATACATCGAGTGTACTGAAAGGAAACATCAAAACTAAAGATTTCTCCAAAGCGCAGCCTATTGTCATGAGGGAAATAACAAAACTGGTACCAACAATAACAGAGAAGTACCTGACTCACAGTGCTTGACCGATTATTGGTCATCACTATGGTCGAACCCCAAAGAACACAATAAAGATGCGGAAAGGATCACGAATGAAAAACAACGCCTTGATATCAAACATATGGACTTCGAAGGAATAACGGAGGAAGAAATCACAACAGTAGTTAGAGCGACCAACAATTAGAAGGCCACAGGTATAGATAATACACACAACTTCTGGTACAAGAAGTTTGATAAGCTCCATGGAGCCCAAGCGAAACAGCTCACGTATGTTCTTCAACATTCCAGGAAAACACTTACTTTCCTAACACAAGGCTTAACATATATGCTACCTAAGAGCGATAGAACACAGGATTCGTCTCAATAAAGGCCACCTGCCTGCCAACACTCTACAAAATACTCGCCTCATGCATATCCAATCGAATATACCAACACCTTGAAGACAACAATATATTAGCAGAGGAGCAAAAGGATGCAGAAAGAAACACCACGGATGTAAGGAACAACTCATCAACGATTCTGGGATAATGAAACAGGCACACGTAGGGCATCGGAATGTTAATTCAGCTTTCTCGATTATCTGAAGGAATTCGATTGTACCGCCCATTCTTGGCTTGTCGAAGTATTGCAGTTATACAAATTTCATCCAGCCTGGGTAGAATTCTTCAAGACAACAATGACACACTGGCGCACGTTTCTGCAGGTCAACATGAGCAATAAGTCAATTGAAACCGACGAGATACCCATACGTCGTGGAATATTTCAGGGAGACTCTTCGGGTCTACTGTGGTTCTGTTTAGCTATGAACCAATTAACCTCTATGCTCAATATAACAGGATACGGATTTAGGATAAAAACAGATAGGAACTATCATACAATCTGCTATATATGGACGAACTACTGAAAACCATAAGTAAGTTCTCGGCAGATGTTCATATGAAATTCGGGATTGAAAAATGTAAGACCCTGAACATTCAAAGAGGGAAAGTCATAGATGGTGAAACACAACTCCCAAACTGTGATATAATACAGTGCATGAGAGATGGCGAAACATACAAATATGTGGGATACCAACAAGCTAGATTGCTAGACCAAAAACAATCAAAGGAGAAGATTCGTTCAGAATACAGTCAGCGTCTGAAGTCTGTGCTGAAATCGATGTTGAACTCGGGGAATCTAGTCAAGGCAATTAACACCTACGCCATTCCAGTGTTGCTTTACTCATTTGGAATAATCAGATGGACTAAGACAGAACTGGATGATATTCAAAGGCAGACCCGAACGATGCTGACAAAGTACTACAACCATCATCCAAAATCATCTGTGATACGAACAACTTTGAAGCGGAAAGAAGGAGGACGCGGATTAATAGATATTGTCAATTTACACACCGAACAGATAAAAAATCTCAGAGAATTCTCCTCATCAAAAGCTCTCACTTCTGACCTCCATAGAGTGGTATCGTTGGCTGATAAGGGATATACACCTCTAAATCTTGCTACCAGAGATGACCTTCTGAATCTACCATTCCTATCAGATACTGAAAAACAAGAGCAATGGTCAAGAAAGGAATTGCATGGATGACACCACCATGAGATTAATCAACCACGCATCGACAAAGAAGCCTCCAACAAATGGTTGATAAAAGGAGAATTTTTCGCAGAAACAGAAGAATTACTTATGGCCATCCAAGACCAAGTGATCGCTACAAACAATTACAAAGAATTTATTATGAAGGACGGAACATTACAAACAGATAAGTGCAGAAAATGCCATATAAGATCGGAGACTATCCAGCATATTACGTCCGGATGCGAACAACTGGCCAATACGGAGTATCTTCACAGGCGTAATCAAGTGTGCAACATTATCCACCAGAAACTTGCACACAAGTACGGACTTCTGAACACCTTCCAGCCATATTACAAGTATCAGCCGGCGCCCGTATTGGAAAATGACTCTGTCAGATTATACTACGATAGGCCTGTTATCACTGACAGAATGGTGACGAATAATAGGCCGGACATAGTGGTGTATGATAAGAGAGCCAGAACAGCAATGCTGGTGGATGACGCCATACCGAATAATAACAACGTGCTGAACAAGTTCCAGGAGAAAAAGTCCACATACACAGACCTTGCTATTGAGATCAAGCAGATGTGGCACCTCGATAAAATAGATATTGTTCATGTCATCGTATCCTCGACTGGTTTAATACCCAAAACTTTGCATGATAGCCTTAAGAAATTAGAATTGCATAAGAATACCTATATAGAAATGCAAAAAGCTGTAACTCTTAATACATGTAGGATAGTTAGGAAATTTATGTCAAGTATATTGTAATCGAGCCTATTCCCTTTGATTGCTAAATCTGGGAAAGGTAAATTATATCCAGCTACTAGCTGAGATAGTGCATAAGTCCACGATTATGAATATTATTAATAGAAACGAGACATTTTAGGCATAGGGAAACCAAATTCCCATCAAGACTATTTCAGAATACGGTTCTAGTGAGAAAATAGGTACTCGTATTCGAAAAACAACATTTTTCTCCTTTTATTGAATTGACAAGTGAATGTTGAGCACTCTTTATCTAAAATAGCATAGTTAAGTACGTTATCCACTGAAATTATACCTTTCTTGTTTAAAATATTGAAAAGTCTTACTCAACTTAGGTCAATTTTTGAGCAAAGAAGATTACACTATAATCCCGAAAATTTTGATGAATAAACAAAAGATGCTTTTTAATAATAAAAATCAAAAGTGCTAAATGCTATTTGAAATAGTAAAGTTGTAGTAGATGTGCGGTGTAATCAAATCTCATATAATTGAAAATTGCAGATCAGCAAGTATACTCTAATGCCAAACTTGAAATTGATCCATGAACCCCAGATACTTTTAATGAGTTCTTCAGCGCGGAAACCATGTATCTTATACCATCTTATACTTGAGTATAGGAAACCATAATAATGTTTAGAAGTTCATTTGATTTTCTCTTTGAATCATAGCAAGAAAGTTAGTTATTCTTTTGAAATAAAAAGTTATTGCTATTTAAGAATTCAAATAATTATCATAGCACAGTCTGCATAAAATTAGTTTATATTAAATGTATCCAGAAATCATACAAGACATCTAGATTACGTAGTTAAAACATTCTTTTCGGAATTTGGATAATCTAATTCGACTTTTTAGCAGCCTTGCAATTAAAAAACTCAAAATAATTCGAAAACGGAAGGCAATGTGTATGACTATTTATAGAATAAGAATACTAGAAACATTTTTGTTTGGCTAATTTTCCAATACCACTCGAATTAAAATAATCTAACATATCTGCCTAACCCAGTATAATATAAACAGGTAAATACTTAAACATTAAAACAATTCAATCGATTACGAGCGAAATCCCTGTAGCATCATCAATAAACGTGCATTGTCAACCTATCCTGAATGGGACCACACAGGCAACATCATTGTCAGTTTGCTAAGACAAAAATTTCATCGAATGAATTCGATGAAGCTGTCGATAAAATTGATAGCCACGACATTATGACAGAACAACAATGTGGAATATTCCGAGGCCTGATATCGTCAGTTAAATGTAGTTCATACGATTAATCAAATGGGTACGTATACGATGAGGCGGCCCGGCGGCGGCCAGGCTGATGTGGATTGACGGACAGCAGAACGCTAGATTGAATGAACTTCGAATTCAATAGAGATATTGTGCAATTCGCGTTGAATTTTGAATTTGCACATAGTATGGGTTAATGCCTTGAAAATTTGAATTTGAAATTAAACCTATATGCATTTATGAAAATCTTGTATCTTAAAACGAGCAATTCTATTATAAATATTTATATTTATATCATGAACATTTCAATCTTAATTTGAATTGAGGAGGTCGTTACTTGATGAAAATCGATATACATATTTCCAATGAAATAAAACTATGCTATTTAGATTTTCACTATATTAACAAAACTATGACCGGTTTCACCATACTGTGGCTTCATCAGATAGGTACAAAAAATCAACAGAGTTTTTCCTTATATATTAGGCTTATTTCCTACCTAATATTACAATATGTACAAGTACAAGGGTATGTTGGAAAACCCATCGGATTTGTTTACTTTATGAATTGAAATGATTGAGTAAAGGGAAGAAATTAGATCTAATTGACTATAAGGTAACCTACCTGAATTCTTTTCTTTGTTAATCTCTAATTATCATAAATCAGATTCCCATTATTCTAATCACTTACTCGAAGAAAACCATAACTTTAATGATAATTTCAAAATTTTATACAATGAAAATTATAGACAAAAACTCAATCTATGGGAAATTTTAAGGATTGATAAAGAAAAGAATTCAGGTAGGTTATTTAATAGTCGATCAGATCTAAATCCTTCTCCTTTACTCAATCTTTTCAATTCATAAAGTAAGCAATTCCGATGGGTTTTCCAACATACTTCTTGTACTTGTAGCTATTATATTATTAAGTTGGAAATAAGACTAATATATAAAGAATAACTCTGTTCATTAGTTTTACCTATCTGATGAAGCCAAAGTGTGGTGAAACCGGTCATAGTTTTGTTAATATAGTGAAAATCTAAATAGCATAGTTTTATTTCATTGAAAATATGTACATCGATTTTCATCAAGTAACGACCTCCTCAATCAAATTATTGAAAGAAGCTGACACAAGCTTCGGAGTTGCTTCATAGATTGAATTCAGTAGAATTTGACATTTTAGATTCCGTAACAAGATCCAAAGTTCATTAATTAATTCACAAAAGGTATAAAATTCAGTTGCGAAAATTAAATGAATTATTGAGTAATAAAACTGAAACTTCAAAAATCAAGTCCAAATTTTCCGATCACCAATTTTATGATAGATTCAGTAATTTTTCAGATACTAATTTTTCCGAAAGTTTCACTCTTAGAAAAGGGTTTTAAACACAATTTAGAGTCAAATAACGCTCGTCTCTATTTCGATCTGCTACGAATTGAAACCGAAATAGCCCTAAATTATTCATCGCAAGCCAAATACCTAAAACACTCTTCAGCGTTACTACTTCAAAAAGAGTTCAATAGTTTTCAACCTAAGAAATTCGAAAATACAACTTCAAAGTCCTTTAAATCTAAGTCCGCATCTGAAGATATCATATTCACCAAAGCAGACAAAGGTCATACAGCCTTAAATAAAGCAGATTTGATTGAGAAGGTCGTTACTTGATGAAAATCGATATACATATTTTCAATGAAATAAAACTGAAGTATTGAGATTTTCACTATATTAACAAAACTATGACCGGTTTCACCACACTGTGGCTTCATCAGATAGATACAAATTGATGAACAGAATTATTCCTTATATTTTAGTCTTATTTCCTACTTAATATTGCAATAGGTACAAGTACAAGAGGTATGTTGGAAAACCCATTGGAGTTGCTTACTTTATGAATTGAAAAAATTGAGTGAAGGAGAAGGATTCAGATCTAAATGACTATTAAGTAACCTACCTGAATTCTTTTCTTTATTAATCTCTAAAATTTCCCATAGATTGAGCATTTGTCTATTATTTTCATTGTGTAAATGTAAGTGATTAGAATAATGGGAATCTGATTTATGATAATTAAAACTACGTTTGTGCTCGGATAATCTAACTTCGAAATTTGTGAAAAATCTACCAATATAAATTATATTACAATCCCCACAAGACAGTTTATGAACACCGGATTCATTGTCTTTATCAATTTTAGATTTGCAGTTTTTGATATGTGAGCCTATGGAATTATTAGTTCGGAATGCTATATTCAAATTACGATGCGAGATGAATGATTTTAATTTTAGACTAGGATTACCAATATAAGTTAAGCTGATGTATTTTGTGTTAGAAGCATAAATAAAAATCAAGAGGCGTCAGGTCCGGAGAACGCGGAGGCCATAAATTTGTTCCTTGATTACCCCACCGTCTATCCTCGAACATTTCTGTTAGCTGCCGATCTACAGCTCGTGTTTTATGTGCTGGTGCACCATCCATTTGGTAATAGCAATCCCTCAGAATGTTAAGGGGTAATCCATCTAAAAAATTTGCTAATGTTCTTCTCAAAATTTCGAGGTATCTTTGTCCATTAAGATTTTCCTCATAAATGTGATAAGCCAACAAATCATTCATTAAAATTGCAAAAACGTTCACGCTGAATTTATTTTGGAAATCAATAACCTCAATGAAATTAGGATTTTCTGTGGCCCAAAAATGTCGATTTCTCCTGTTGGTTATTCAACTTTCATTGAACTTGGCTTCATCAGACCATATAATTTTTTGCAGAATTGTCTCATCTTCTTGAAGCCGAATTTTCACAGAAATTTAGCCGCTTGCGAAGGTCAGTTGGTTTCAATTTTTGTAGTCTGATAAAAGAATACGGGTGCATGTTATGTTTCTTAAGGATCCTTTGAATGGAAGTATAACTCAATCTAATATCCATTGATGCTGACTTAATGGACACATGTGAATTGGCACGAAAAAACGCTAGCGTATTAATTTGATTGTCGTCGTCCTCGAGAATTGGTTTTCTTCTAGTTTCTATGTATTTTGTTCCTCAAAATTGCTTCTATTGCTTCGAAATTTTGTTTTACTCATAGGCGCCAAATTTGGAAATAGGTTATTGGATTGCTTGCAAGTTCTATCCACCATATTTTGACATTCGCCATGAATTAAAAAGAGATTAAACATACCCTCGTTTGAATAATCAGCCATTTTATTATCAATCTGGTGTTTTTAAAAAATTTTCACTTCAAATTACCCACAATTCTTGTTGAAATATCAAATTCGAATGAACGAAGTGACAAGTACATTATTTTTAGGCACCTGTCAGGTGAGCGTAGCCAGTTCAGCTACTTAATTCAAATATTTCAAAGCATTCTCTGTTAGTTCTTGCAAAATCATCAAAATTCAATATATTCCCAAATTATTTCGGAACTATAAGAGATGGGTATAGTACATGCTGATACAATTCCATCTGAAATTTGACGCTTCATCTGATGGCGATATAAAAATAGGCACGTGCCATTTGAAAAATTTGTGCTATTGCTGTTTGAAAAAGGCCAAAATGAAAAAATCATACAAAACAACGCGATAAACATTTGACTTGTGCTTAAAAAATTCCTTGATCCTTCTTCTATCCACCCAAGCAAAAATTGTGTCTGCAGTGCAAAAGATCTACGAGCTACAATTTTTTCAAATCTTACTCAAGAATCGAGTTCATAACAAAAATAAATAAATCTGTCAAAAGTTCTGACAGATAAGTGCCAACAACTTGGGTATGTTATGCCTTGCTCAAATGTTGGTTCTAGATGTATAATAAAAAAGGTAGATTGCCATTTGAAATAACAAAGTGATGACCGACTTCCGGTATAACCGGAAATGGTATCACTTCGAAAATATTTCACTCCAATTGGAAATCGCTAGTTATGGCCGCGTATAATATTTCAGCTTGATATTGTAATTGGAACTTAAAAAGTTTTTAACGGACGGTCGCGGTGTATATGCCTGTACATTTTTTTGAGTTTATATTTTTGTTAGATTATATAAATAAGTTAATTTCACGAATAGGAAATTCGTCTTTATAATCTAACAATAAAGTGTTTACGTCTAAATTAACCGTCAAAAATCCGCAATGGCTCATCTGAAATTTCAATCTTATCGTTTTGAAACTATGATTCATTTTAATTCGTAATCAAGTATTTTCTACAAATTAATATAGAATTCAGGAAACAAAGGTCAACGTTGTTCCTCTAGTCTTTAGTCTCAGTTCATTCAAACACAACCAAGGACTCCCTCTGAGTGGGTAAAAGTTTCCCAATCCATTAGGATGACGGATGTCTACTCGGGCGGGAGTTTACGTCCGAAAAAGAATGTGTAATATTGTGTTACAATTCCGCAATTCAATTTGCATCGAGCCCTAGCTGTCGTACCCTGTCAGTCAGGTTGAACTGAATTCTTGTCTGGGGAATTTGGTAAAACGATCAGACCGACGTTGCTGTCGCCATGTTTGAGTGGCAGCAGCAGAAACGTTGTTCCTTCGAACACGTTACGGAGTAGAATAGTCTGGATCTATTCGAGTGTACCGCTTTTCCGCATTTCTGAATGAAAGCGCGCTCCGGAAAATTACTCACTTGTATTTAATTACAATTTCTAAAGAAATTGAAAGCTTGTACTTAACGAGAAGGATATACCACATGTAACTGAAACTAGGTCCACCCTTGTAACTTTTTTTTTTCTATTTGGAATATTTTGATGAAATTGGGGAATCGGTAGAAGAAAGCACTTAATTCAATAACATTAATATGTTTGACATCTTTTGAATTTCGAATGGGACTCACATTGTTCATATCATCCTACTACCTTTTGACATATTTTTGAAAAAAAAATAACAATCTGTTTTTTGCAATTTTCATCTTTCCTTCTAGAAGGCCATGAACAGTGGCAATTAGATTGTATCTGAAATTTAATTGCTCATATTTTAGGGGGTCAAATTTTAAATTTAAGTTTTTCCTCAAAAAGTAGGTTTTCTTCTGAGACAACCATATCGGGCCACCCAGTACTACAGAAGCAGTATTTTTTTATCTTTTTTTCATACCACTCATGTCACTCTATTCTTAACGGTTCCGGAGTATTAGTGGAAAATACCTAGGCAATTTTTGCTGTTTCCCCATTCGCTCATAACAAAAACAACGTTGGCGATGCAACATTTTTGTTTATACTTATAATATTCTGTGTTCATAAGAATATAGGTGTGACATTGTTGTTAATTATCGACATTGCAAATTAGTGAATTCAGTTTTGAGTATGAATCAATACACCCAAAGCGAAGAAGTCGATATGCTCCTCATTTATGGAGAGTGCATGCAAAATAGCGTTCAAGCTGAACAATTATACAGAAAGCGCTATCCGGAAAGACTTCATCCGAATAGAACTTATTTCTCTAAAGTTGAACGAAAATTTCATGAGGTGCAACTTGCTGAAGAGGAGGATTTCTTCATCGAAATAGACGTATTGACATTTATTGTTATTAATAGAATAGAATAGAATAGAAATTTTTATTGACATCAAAAAAAAATTACATGTCTCGTCAGGGTGTATATAAAATACTAAATTATCATTAAAAATAGACAAATATGTAAAAACGCATAACAGTGTATATAACAATATCACAGTTAAAACAAAGAACAAGTTACGCTCAAAATACACAAACAAGTCTTATCAAAACTTAGCCTCAAGAAATTCTTTTATACTGTAGTACGATCCGTCAATGAGTAGCTTCTTGATCGCTGCATTGAACTTTTCTTCTCGAAGAGCTTTTATTTTTTCAGGTAATTTGTTATATAGCTTGATGCCCCAGTAATCGAAGAACTGTTGCGTTTTATTCAGCTTATGTAGTGGTGTTACAAAGTTGTTTTTTAAACGAGTGTTATATCCATGTGCATCTGAATTCCTTAACAAGCAGTTCTTATTCTGGTAAGTATATTTAACGCATTCGTTAATATATAGACATGGTACGGTAAGTATTTTTCCTTTTTAAAATAGGTCTTCAACTCTCTCTGGCCTAAGCCTTCAAGAATTCTGATTGCTTTTTTGCAATGTGAAAGCTTGCTTAGAACATTGTCCCCAAAGAAGTATCCCATATGGAAGAACACTATGTACGCCTGCATAGTAAGCCGTTTTTGCTACTTCATAAGTTGAAACTCTTTTCATTTTTCTAAGGAGGTATAGAGCTTTAGACGTTCTTCTGCAGATGCTATCTATGTGGGTAGACCAGCTCAGCTTTGAGTGGAGAGTAATTCCCAGAAATTTTACTTGCTTATCATTTGGACCTGCCCTGAAAGTAAGTTCTTCCATTTTGTCTTCATTCAGTTTTAGTTTGTTCGCAGCGAACCATTCTTTTATGTATTTTAAAGCTTTCAGTTTTTGTGTGCTTATGTCCAGTGGGCTTTAACCTTTAATCAACACCGATGTGTCATCGCAGTAAAGACAAGTAAACTCTGATTCTGGTACTGTTAGATCGTTTATATAGAGGATAAACAGGATTGGTCCAAGTACTCCATACTTGACCTCCACCTCATCCGAGAAATTGCCCTTCCAGAACACCCTCTGGCTACGGCTCTGCAAATAAGACTTGATAAGTTTGTAAACTATACCTCTAAATCCATAAAAATATAACTTTGACAAAAGAATTTCATGTGATACTGAGTCGAATGCTTTGCTTAAGTCAAAATTTAGCATTTCTAGTATCTCTCCATTATCCAGCGCTGATGTTATCGATTTAATGACTTTTGTTAATGCCGTGGAGGTACTTCGTTTCGCTCTGTATCCATGCTGTGCATCGTTCAGTAATTGGTGTTTTTCTAAAACTTAACAATACGATTTTTTATTGCCAGTTCAAAGATTTTTGACAGACTAGGAAGTATCGAAATTGGCCTATAGTTGTTGCATTGGCTTCTGTCTTCTTTTTTTTTTATATATTGGGATTACCTTTGATTTTTTGAGTTCTCGAGGAAAATAGCCATCCTTAAAGCTTTTGTTTATTAGAATGCTTAATGGTTCTGCAAGTTCTTTTGATAGTAGCTTCAGGTGAGAGCTGGAAACATAGTAGCTATCCACTGTATTTTTACCTTTTAATGATGCAAAGAGTTTCCTGATTTCTGTTCCTGTGCAGTCGAAGAGAATGCAACTCAACTTAGTGTCCAACTTTAATTCTTCAAGGTAATCCGCATATGAGACTGAAGTTTGATCTACTTCTTCAGCTGTGGACTGCCCCACTCCCGCTAAATATTCATTCATTTCTCCAGCCGTTAAATTGCTTTTTTCTTCTTCGCTTTTTCCTTTTGCTGGTTTTATGATTTTCCACATTGCCCTGGATTTGTTGCTTGCTTTGCGTATCTGATTTTAGTTATTTTCCTTGATTTTCTCATTGATTTTCAAATTGTAGATCTTCTTGAAGATATCATATGCCTTTTTTGATTCTGCGTCCCTTCGTACGGTTTTAACGACTTGCAAAGCTTCCAATTTATTCTTCATGTCTTTTAATTCTTTTGTGTTCCATTTAGAGGTTTTCTTCTCTTTTTGATCTATAACTATCTCGTTAACAGGCACCCATTTGTCAAGAAGTGAAACAAATAATTCGTGGAAACTACTGAAACCATCTTCCGCATTTTTATTGTGCAGAAAGTTCTTCCAGTCAACTTCAGAGAGTTCTCTCTTCAATTGGTAAGTTTTTTCAGTATTGAATATCCTTTTTTTAATAGTTTTCTTTTTTTCAGGTATAACTTCACATGATTGAAAACTGAGTGTCTGTGCCATATTATCTGACATGTGTAGCTCGATTGTCCGTACAACCGTCTTTTGTTGAATATTTGTAAATATATTGTCCACACAGCTGACAGAAGTGGCAGTAATTCTGGAAGGCTCCCTTGACTCTACTTTCAGTCCGTGAGAAAGCATTAAATTTATAACTGTGGTGGATTCTTTATTTTCATTTGGTAGTAGAAAGTTTACATTAAAGTCTCCTGCTATGATTAATGTTTTATCATTGTATTTATTTGTTGTGAAATTTAGGAGCGCCGAAATAGAGTCTATACCGCTCATTTAAATATCAACTACACCAACACCTGTATGTTAACGATAGTGTAAGGCTACTACAGTACTGTGAAGAGTACCTTAGGAAAATGGAGGGTGATCCTCAATATCTCATAAACATTTTATTATTGACGAATCACGTTTCACGAAAAATGGGATGTTTAATAGGCAACATACCAGGTTCTTGTCGCAACAAAATCAGCACAAATATCAAGATGGAATCTTCCAACAACGTTTTCGGTTCATTGTCTGGATGGGGATGATGGGAAGATATTTGATGGGCCTATAATTTTTGAAGGTTTATTGACAGGGGAGAGATATTTGGAATGTTTGATGACCCGAATACAAGATGAATTGGACGAGTTACAATTGGCTGTTGTGAATGAAATATATTTTCAACAAGATGGTGCACCTTCTCACAACACAAAGAAAGTCTCGCGGTATCTCGACCAAATTTTCCCCGAAAAATGGATAGGTACAAATGGTCCCATATGATGCTAGCTAGATCGCCCGATTTGAGTCCACTAGATTTCTTCCTGTGGGGCCATTTGGAGAATGAGGTTTACCAAACATCTGTTAGAACCCAACAAGAATTGGAGAACCGTTTGAGACTGGCTTTGTAGGCATTACAGTTCAACAGTTAAATAATGTTGTGAGAGGAACCATCAATAGTGTGCGATGTTGTGTTTGTGAGAATGGTGGTATTGTTAAACATTTATTATAATTATTTCGTTTTCCCTGTTCGCTCTTTTGTTATTAGCTTTGACACCCCGTAAAGAATGAGCAATTAAATTTTCAGATACAATATTGTATTAGGAGATGTTGAGCTAAGCCAATTGTCACTGTTCATGGCCTTCTAGAACGAATGACGAAAATTATCCAAAAAAGATGTTGTTTTGTTTTTCTTTGAAAAATATGTCGTAGGATGAGAAGAACAATTAAAATAAGCAAAAAAATACAGGGTGCCCCATCTGAAAACCGAAATTTGGTACGTTTCTGGCATAACCAGAAACGAAATATCAAACTTATTAATGTTATCAAATTCAAAATGTCTTCTATTCGATTCCCAAATTTCTTCAGAATATTTCAAATAAAAAAGTTGCAGGGGTGGCCTTAGTTTCCGTTACACCCCTTTGAGCGTTGATTAGTGAGAGCTTTATTGATTTAAGTTCTTACAGTACAATAAAAAATATAAATTCAATCTTCACCAAAAATATATACTCAACAGTTCTTGAAAAATCTGTCGAGTAAAATCCTTATCAACAAATGCCACAGTAGGGGTACCCATAATCAGATGAGATGACATACCATGGAAAGAAAACTTTATACCGATATTTTTATTCGAATATATGATGATATAGGTACAGGAAGTTTCACCTCATTCCTCACGGGCAATTCTGTATGAAAACGACAAATATTCCGAACTTTTCGGTAATTATGTTATAGACCAAAGTTATATTCTTCCAAATGAGAATTCGAACGGGAGCAAAATTCACAATTTTCTACGCCATAGTCTAAAATCAGGGGTGCTCAAACCTGAACTGCTGGCGATCTACCTCAATATTTTTAGACTACTTACGATCGACTCTGAGAGGCTGCAAGTATGTGTGATGCAGGGTTGTCGTACATACACGATACACCCTATCTACCTATCTAGCTAGGTAGGGTGTACCGTAGCATATATCGATATTAGCTTTCCTCACAATATACATTATTCTAGTCAAGGTTTGAGTTAGGTTTAGTTAGGTTCTTCTCTAAAATATCAATGAAAAAACTTATAGTTATTCAAAATTGCGAGTTTATTGGTTGTTACAAAACAAAAGTGTTACATATGGTGCTACACTTAACTAAGGAGTGACTATGGATGTTGAAGCGTGGCACTGCATGTCCTCAGCATATTTATCATAAGATGGTATGTAACCACTGAGCTCTACTCGCAAGCATGATGACATATGATCGTCAGTTAGTGGATTGCGATATTTTGACGTCAGTTGAAGGGCGATTTGCCTTAGATTCGAATATTCATCTTCAGATATAAAACACTAGAAATTTGTATCAGATGCTGTAGCTTTGAGATGTATATCTGATATAATCTGCACCTACTCATTGTCAACAGAACATGAGTTCGTATTAAACTCATAAATGATGCTATATTTACTAATTTACTGCAATCATAAAAACGCATTTCGAATTGTCCCAAAATATTTGATAATTCAGTCTCATACGTATCATAATTCAACTGAGGAATCCTTGCTTTCAAAGACGGAAAATGTTTCAGATCCTTTCTTTTCAGTTGATCTATCATAAGTTGCAATTTACTTTTGAATGCGTTTACTGCGCTAATCATCTCAATGATAGTTTTTCCTTTACCTTGATGTTCCAATTTGATGGTGTTTGAGTGCATTGTGATGTCAGTCGTAAATGCGAAATCAGTCAGCCATTTCTCGTTTTTCAACATCTGAGTGTCATTACCTCTTTCGTCTAGAAAAGCTGTTATTTCGGGCAATAATTCTTGAAACCTTCCTATGAATTTTCCGCGACTCAACCACTTGACGTTGGTGTGAAGAACAAATCAGTGTGTTCAACTAACTCCCTATGTTCCAACTGCAACCTGAAGAGCCGCCGTTGCAAGCTACGTGCACGGATGGAATTCACAATTTTTGTTAAAAGTTTTGAATACAAAACTTGTTGATGTATAATGGAATGAAAAAAATGAAGAGAAATCTTCATTAGATTTTTTTGTTTTTGAAAAAACGTCATATATCTCTTCGCCACGGGTCTTCCCCTTTGAAGAATGATTGTCAAAACTTCTTCCTTAGCCAACATGTCATTCAATACCATCCGAATAAAAATACACAGCTGGGCAGTGTCAGTCATATCGGTGGATTCGTCAAACTGTAAAGAAAAGTATGTACATTTCATGATATCATGTTTTAGTTTATCTGCCATGTCCTGACTCATGAGTTCAATACGCCTTGCGACAGTCGGACGAGATAGCTGAGGTTCTCTAATAGCAGACATGATTTCTGTTTTATTTTTAAAATCTCCAAATAAAGTCCCACCCGCTTCAATAAATGCTTCCTTCACAACCGATCATCTTCGAATGGTTTCTTGTGTTTCGCCAATATATTAGGTACTTTAAATGACGACATCGTAGCAGCTTTTGATTGTTTGGTTGGTCTTGTGAACATAGTTTGTTCTTTTCTCAAACAAGATATCAAATCATGTACTTTTCGTTTTCTTTATTCACTCTGTGGCGGAAAATCCCTTTCGTAGTTTTCATGAACCGTTTTATGATGCCTCTCTAAGTTACCACGCTTAGGTATTGCAATTGACGCACGACAAATAAGACAACTGCACTTATCCTTCAACATACAAAAGAAAAATTCTTCCTCTCAATTGTTATTAATATCATACGTTTTAGATTTCTTCGCTGCACTCATTTTGTACTATTTAATAATAAACTTTTGTCGGTCACGATAATAAAAAACGGTCGATCGCGATTATTATCGTATCCCTGGTCTAAATGGAACTCTTGGAAAATGTGCCTCAAAATGTAAGAAAACTAATGTGTCTTTAATTGGACGGTGCGTCTGCTCAATTCATTGTAGTCATCGAAGATTTTCAGACTAGCGTTTCACAGATAAATGAATTTTTAGGTGATATGTAAAGGACATCGTTTATCTGTTGCCTCCAACGACATCAATTCTAGGCTATGTGCAAATGTTTATATCCAAATCTTTGAATGAATTGGTCGGCACAAATTACCATGAAAATTATAGGCGATCAATGACTCAGTCACCCTTAAGGGACAAACGGCAAAAAATATTAAATAGCAATATGTCGAAGTCCTTTAGGCATTCGATACAGAAAATTTGCAAGGGTAAGAGAGTTGCCACGAAAGTGCACGCTTTAGTGAGTTTCCGGGCACGCGATTCACTCATTACCAGCACTTCCGTCCTCCAGTCTTTCTAGTTTTCATATTGTTCTCGCCCTTCACCTTAGATTTCGCTTTGTCGTTTAACTTTTATGTCATTCGCACGAATTTCATTTATATTCAAATAAATACAAAGAGATAGGAATGGAATGGGGGTTCGAGTTTCGTGATTTTGTCATAGAACCGTTTCCTTATTATTATCTAGGCAGACGTATGGCGTGTAGTTTTGATTAATTTCATTCTTCAGGCAATCTATACATATTATTTCGTTTCCTTAAGATCCGTGGCTAGTATAAAAAATACGAGAAACTTTTATTCGCCACTCTGGTGTGGCTAGATCAATCTACGATAAGTAGCATGTACTCTGCGAAAAATGGCCTAGTATTATTTACAATATGGCAACTTAACATCTCATCATTTGCCATATATTGGCGAAACCCAAGAAACCATACGAAGATGGATCGTTGTGAAGCATTTATTGAAGCGGGTGAGACTTTATTTGGAGATTTTAAAAATAAAACAGAAAACATGTCTGCTATTAGAGAACTTCAGATATCTCGTCCGACTGTCACAAGGCGTATTGTAGTCATGAGTCATGACATGGCAGATAAACTAAGACATGATATCATGAAATGTACATACTTTTCTTTACAGTTTTACGAATCCACCGATATGACAGACACTGCCCAGCTGTGTATTTTTATACGGATGGTATTCAATGACATGTTGGCTAAGGAAGAATTTCTGACAATCATTCCCCTGAAGGGGAAGACCCGTGGCGGCATTTATATGACATTTTCTTCCAATTTGTAGAAAACTACGAGCTATCAATATATAAATTAGTGTGAATTACAACCGATGCAGCACCAGCAATGACTGGAAACAAAAACGGTTTTGTGGCATAGTGTCGAGCTAATGAAGATTTCCCTTAATTTTTTTCATTCCATTGCATTATACATCAACAAGTTTTATGTTCAAAAGTTTTAAACACGGAGGAAATTACTGGCGTAGCAACAAAAATTGTGAATTCCTTCAGTGCACATAGCTTGCAATGGCGGCTCTTTAAGTTGCAGTTGCAAGATAGGCAGACAGCTAAACACACTGAATTAGTTCTTCACACGGACGTCAGGTGGTTGAGTCGCAGAATATTCCCAGAAAGATTTCCAGAATTATTGCCCGAAATAACAGCTTTTTGGACGAAAAAGTTGATGACACTCATATGTTGAAAACGAAAACTGGCTGACTGTTTTGGCCTTTTTGACTGACATCACAATGCACCTGAACGCCATTATCTTGGAGCTTCAAGGTCAAGGAAAAACTATTATTGAGATGATAAGCGAAGTAAACACATTCAAAATTAAATTGCAACTTATGATAGATCAACTAAAAAGAAAGGACCTGAAACATTTTCCGTCTTTGAAAGCAAGGATTTCTCAGTTGAATTATGATACGTATGATGCTGAATTGGGATGCCCAAACTTTAACTGCTGGCGATCTTCCTCAATATTTTTAGACTACTTACGATCGACTCTGAGAGACTGCAAGTATGTGTGATGCAGGGTTGTCGTACATACTCAATATACCCTACCTACCTACCTAGGTAAGGTGCACCATAGAATATATAGCTGTTAGTTTTCCGCACAATATACATTATTTTAGTCAAGGTTTTGGTTAGGTTTAGTTAGGTTCTTCCATATACTAACAATGAAAAAACTCATAGTTATTCAAAATTGCGAGTTTATTGGTTGCTACAAAACAAAAGAGTTACTTGTGGTGTTAAACTTAACTAAGGAGTGACTTTGGTTGTTGGATTGAGTGCTAATCGCAAGCATGGTGACATATGATCGTCATATGAATGCGATTACAGCACTAATCATCTCAATAATAGTTTTTCCTCTACCTTGAAACTCCAAGTTAATGGTGTTTAAGTGCATTGTGATTTCAGTCAAAAATGCAAAATCAGTCAGCCATTTTTGGTTTTCAACATCTGAGTTTCATCGCCTGTTTCGTCCAGAAAAGCTGTTATTTCGTTATTCGTGTGAAGAACTTAATCAGTGTGTTCAGCTGACTCCCTAACTTCCAACTGCAACTTAAAAAGCCGCCGTTGCAAGCTACATGCACGAATGGAATTCACAATTTTTGTTGCAATGCCCATAATTTCCTCCGTGTTCAAAAGTTTCGAATACAAAACTTGTTGATGAATAATGGGAAGAATAAATGAAGAGAAATCTTCATTAGATCGACACAATGCCACTAAACCGTTTTTGTTTCCAGTCTGATGATGCTCCATCGGTTGTAATGCACACTAATTTATATATTTGTAGATTTTGGTTTTTTACAAAATTGAAGAAAACTTCATATATATCTTCGCCACGGGTCTTCCTCTTAGAAGAATGATTGTCAAAACTTCTTCCTTAGCCAACATGTTATTGAATAGCATCCGAATAAAAATACCCAGCTGGGCAGTGTCTGTCATATCGGTGGATTCGTCGAACTGTAAAGAAAAGTATGTACATTTGATGATATCATGTTTTAGTTTATCTGCAATGTCCTGACTCATGAGTTCAATACGCCTTAGGACAGACAATGTATGAGATAATTTTAATGACGCAATCATAGCAGCTTTTGATTGTTTGGCTTGTCTTCGTGAACATGGTTTGTACTTTTTTCAAAAAAGATATCAAATCACGTACTTTTCATTTTCTTGATTCACTCTGTGGCGGAAAATCCTTTTCATAGTTTCTATGAACCGTTTTATGATGCCTCTCTAAGTTACCACGCTTAGGTGTTGCAAATGACGCACGACAAATAGGACAAATGTATTTATCCTTCACCAAACAAAAAAAAGATTCTTCCTCCCAATCGTTATTAAAATGATACGTTTTAGATTTCTTCGCTGCATTCATTTTGTACTATTCAATAATAAACTTTGTATCGACGTAGTATTGCCTTCAAGTTACAATTCAGAATGACTCCAAATCCTGCAGGCGCAACATTTATATCGGCATGAACGAAAGTCTCCAATGTTTCCGACAAACGCGCTGCCAGAAATTTCTAGAAAAGCGGCAAGAATAAAAAACGCGGCTTTTCTTTGACAAGTACTGCGCGTTCCTTTGATAAAGCCGCCTTTTGCCGCTAGCAGAGTGTTATTTTATTACGTAATAAATTTCTGTAGTTTAGTTAACTACTCATTCAAAATTTTTTCTTCTCAATATCTACTCAAAAAGCACTCGCAATCAACCATTTGAGTGCCCCTGATTTAGACTATTTTGGTTTTCCTGTGCGCCACCAAATATGTATGATATGTAACGTGTGTGAGACTCCTATTTTTATTATTAATTGAGCTAAACAGGAATCTAGACATTAGCTTTTTGGTATACCAATGATTTAGATGAAATTATTGAAAATATATGAAGCACTCATTCGATCTAAAATAGATTTATGGAAGTATACTTTACTCAACGGCAAGCGAAAAGAAAATGAATAATCTTTATTCGTTGTGGTTGAGAATTTTCATAAGTCCATCAGTATAAGAAATTTTGTGCAGAATTTCGAAAAAAATAGTAGATGTTCAATTATTGTGCTCTATATTTTGAACTTTTTCCTTGAACATTTTTCATACTAATGAGGCATATTCTAGTAGCAATCATCCCAAGTGTAAACATAAACATACGACATGAAATAATGTATGAATTGCATTCCTGAATTTTGGTGTTGATACTTCGAAAGAAAAAATTGTAAATATTCCCCTGCCCCTTGGTCAAGAGATTCCAAGGAATCATGACTATTACAAAAGGAGTTGATTAGCATCTACTTAATGCACATCGCATCAGTGCCTTCAGATCCGCAAAACATACAAACAGACTGACTTAATGCCCTGGCTTGTATACAAAATCCAGATATCTTATTCATTAATATTACATTCTGTGAACATTGTCCGTCGTAAATGTGCATGAGTCTTTTTCACTACTTACAACATTAGTTACAAATACTGACAGCCATTGAATAGAGGTCTGATCAACAGTGACTGGCGTTTGAATGAAACTGTATGACGTCATTGACGTATACGATGTTCGATTCAGACCAAAATGTCAGAAGGATTTGATGTTTTCATGCTAGAACGTCAGGAATCATGAGAAGATATTGACCCCAAGATAGTTGTGGGAAACATTGCTTTTTGTGTTTTTCAGTAGGTCTCGAAGCGAATATCTCATGCACTAATATTATATGTACTACAAAAATTAGTTTTCAATATACAAGGTGGTTCATTTTTCTTTAGGAAACCTAATTTGAGACGATATCCTTTAGTTTTGAGATACTGGGTGTGTTTTTAAGTTTATTTTGTATCGATTTATTTTTCAATTTTCGAAATATTAGTCCCGAATGTGAAACATAGGTAACGCCTCTACTTCCTTACGGTTGACAATTGATGTGACATTGTGGTTAACTTTGAAACTTGGAGGGGAGAAGTATGCACTTGGTGCGTTGTATAGGACTGGCTCAGCATATGCAAGGTTCCTTGAGGAGCTTGAGGAGTGTTTGGGTAACATAATGTTGGAGCATGATTATTTAGTTTGCATTGGGGATTTCAATATAGACCCTTTTCGGGATATTAGTCAGGGTAGATGTATCAGCGTGTTATTGCAGACTCTTGGATTGGTGCAGCCTGTTGTTGAGCCGATGCGTTTGACAGCTACTTCTGTACGGACCGTAGATTGACAGCTACTTCTGTTCGGACCGTAGATTGACTGAGTGGCGTTTGTTCCGTGATTTTCGTGATTTGGATAGGGAACAGTTACTGTTGAATCTGCGTAGAGTTGATTTCATGCCTATGTTATTTGGTTGCGATATAGACAGTAAGGTGAACTATTTTGAAGATAAAATGATTACACTTTTCGACGGGCATGCACCGTTGAGGACTGTTCTAATAAAAAAGAAGAAACCTTTGATTTGTTTGAGAGAAAAAGTGTTGAAAAATTTAAAAATGCTAGATGAACTGCAGATTTTTCTTATTACAAAGAACTTCGAAACTATACATACAAAACTCGTAATCAGTAATGAAAAGAAAGCCTATCTGCGTCATAAAACTAAAGATAATGCGAATAATATCTGGAAACATCTCATGGAGTTTTCTTTGAATGGCAAAAAACAGAAACGCTTGCCGGAAGGTCTCATTGATGTAGACAAAATCAATAAATACTTTACCCATGGGCTCTCTTCTAATCCCGGACCGAATATAGAGATGCTGAACAGATATAACAATATCTTGCAGGATAAGTCGCTATCTTTTAGAATTTCGATAGTGTCTGAGGTGTGTGAAGCTTTGAATTCGATCAAGTCAAACGCAGTGGGATCTGATGGGATCAGTGTAAAAATGCTGCTTCAATGTACCCCTGTCATTTTGAAGTATATTTGTCATATAGTCAACTACTTTATAGAGAAATCCCTGTTTCCTACTTCATGAAAGATGGCACATGTAATTCCAATACCAAAAGTACAATCCTCAAAAGAACTCAAAGATTTGCGACCAATAAGCATACTGAATGTGTTATCCAAACTTTTCGAAAAACTTGTTGTTGCTCAAATAAAGAACTTGAGACACATAATATACGGCCTGATATACAATCAGGTTTTAGAAATGGTTATAGTTGTACTACTGCGTTGGCTAAAGTCCCCGATGATATAATTCAGTCTACAGACAATAAAGAACTGATCATTTTGATCTTGCTTGATTATTCTAAAGCTTTCGATAATATTAATCACTACTTGATTTTAGGAATACCTCATTTCATTGGATTTTCTAAGGATACAGTTCCTTTATTCAGTGGATACTTGCGTGATCGGAAGCAGATCGTTGTATATGATGGGCAAAAATCGAATGCTATTAAGGTTTCCTCTGAAGTGCCACAGGGCTCAATCCTTGGGTCAATTTTCTTCACATTGTACACCTTTCAGATGCTCAAATGCTTATCTTATTGCCATGATCATTTATATGCTGACGATACCCAATTGTGTTACTCTTTTCCCAAGGAATCTTTTAATGAAGCTCTGATCAAGGTAAGTCTGAATCTCGAAAGACTGTACGTGTCTCTGAAAATATGTGTCTCAAATTGAATCCAAATAAGACAGTTGCAATATTGTTTGGAAGAAAATGAGAGAACAGTGCAAACACTCTGTACATATACTTTTGGAGGACACTGAGATTCCGTTGTCCGATGAGTCAAGAACCTGGGGTTAATTATCGATACCGACTTAAGATTCATTTCTCACGTCAACTTGCTTTGTAAGAGAACTTTCCCAGATATAAAACTTATTTATGGTTGCAAAGAATTCCTTGATATCAGACAGAATCGAATGCAGAAAGTGCAACCTTATATTTTCCAATAATCCAGATTATAACCTCTGTCAACTAATTTTATCCCAAACACACTTGAGAGAAGTAAATTGCATTAAGTATTTGGGTCTTGTTTTGGACACTAAGCTAAATTTTCATAATCATGTTGATACACTTATTAGGAAGCTTAGTGCTTTAACATATCTTTTCTATCGGAACTCAATTTACCTTAGTCTAAAAATGAGATATAAAATATACTACTCATATATTCATTCTCATCTAGTGTATCTTTCTGCTTTCTGGGGCCAGTCATGTAAAACGAATTTGGATAGGTTGCAGACTACTCAGAATCGACCAATTAAAGCTCTTTTTCAAACATCTCCTTACACAGCACTGCTTTATTATAAAACGAATTAGAAATTTTGATGGTACATGAAATTGTAAAACTAGATAGTGTTAAAATTATTTATAAGATAAAACACAATTTGATTGACAGCACAGTCGCTAGCCTTCTTTATAACTATAACATTCGTCATCATTCAACTAAGCCAAGTCAGCATATTCATATATTACCAACAGCCACTAACATTGGGAAAAGAAAAATAACCTAGCAAGCTTCATCACTTTATAATGAACTTCCCAAACCTTTAACTGATTGTGATAATATAAAGGTATTCTCTATTTATACGAAAAAGTATTTCTTAGAAAAAAGAATGAGGATATTGCATAATTGAGTTTATACATAAAGTTTAGGTTATTTTTTCCTTAGTTTAGTTTACAACAATGTCTATTTTGATATTATGTGAATTGTAATGCCGTTGTAGCTCCTTTGGGGGCTTTTTGGCTAATAAATAAATTAAAAAAAAACATTTATAGAATAGTCCACTTTCTTCGGCGTTAAAGATAACTTCGGGATTGTATACGGCGGTCAGCTCTGCCAGTTTTTCTTCCCAATCATCACATACTTTATTATTAACACTTGCATTTTCACCGCATATTCTTCGAAAAATAATCTCGTTTCGTTTTTTGAAATTTTGAAGCCACCCGTTGCTAGCACGGAACTTTTCATGTCCCCATTTTACTACAAACTGCTGAGCCTTTTCCTGAGGAGTAGGGCTTTCGATTGTGATTTTTTTTTATCTCGGTACTGCTTTAATCACTTCAACACTACGTCTATGAACTCGCATGATTTTAATGTTCTACTTTTTACGGGCAAACCCCTTTCTTATGAAAACTCATCTTTATAATTCGAAATTGTAGCCAATGTACTTGCAGGAATCCCGAACTTATTAGTTATGGCTAATTTTTTCGTCATAGGATTTTTGTCAACATAATCGTTAATTTTATTAAAAATTTAATAATTTCTTCAATAATTCTGAAACTGTCTTATCGAGAAACCCATTCAAACATACACATAATTCAGACTCGGTCCAGATGTTTAGGAATTTAGTGGCATATATTCGTACAGAAGAATTATTGAAGAATATAAAGATTAGAGAAACTGAAAGTATAATTAATTATATCCCGGTGATGCAAATTGACCTTACATAGAACGCTTTTCCCGAATTATACCAAATTTCAACGAAAAATTAATTTTTATATTGTATTGACTTTATATCAAACAGTTTAATTTTTTTCAGTTGACAGTAGTATTATACTTGTTGAACTTTATATTATGAGTGAACCATCACATACCACCCGGGCAGTACACAGAACATATTTTTGTTAAGTCACGATTGTCCAAAGACCCTACTGTGCTTCTGTCTGATTTTTCCAACATGGTGAGTCAAATATTGCCTAGTAATCCTCGTTTGGGTATCAACTAACACCGGCGGCCATGCCGGCTGTCACTCATATCACTGTTTCTAACTAACCCTGTCATTGATGTCAGAATATTTTGTTAGCTCTTTCCATCTCCATCTTTTTGTCGGAGGGTCGAATGCTGGACAGGACTGTATTGAATATGGTGGGCCTTGAGATTTTTATACCTCTAGAAGAAGAAAAATATTTCTCTGAACTACTTATTAATATCAGTAATACTGATATGTACGTGGTACTTCTTTACTTGCCAATGAATCGCAAGTATTACTCAGAGTGTTGACTCAGTGGAATTAATTCAGGAGAATGTCAGAAAATGCTTTACTAGACACGTCAGGTTCGATTTTAAGTCCGTTATGTTTTCTATGTAATTTCATTTTTCTTCGGTTATAAAGAGGATGAGAAAACCCCAATAAATTGCATGTTATATTAGTTCTCCCATCATTGGAAACGTCAGTTGAAGAAAAAATTAATGATTGAATTTAACATTATTTCAAAACAATATCTCAATTATTCCAAAATTTCAAAATTTTGTAAATAAATTAACCTTAAGACATTATAAATTACAATAAAATAAACATGAACACATAAAACGTCTTATATACACACAACCAAATTTATATGGAATCACCCGATATTCTGAATTTCGGAGGATAAGTAGAATAGAAATGAATTGAGGTTTATTTTAAGAAAGAAACAAATAAAAGAAAATAAGATACTCTTTCCGCATGTAGTAAAAATATTGAAAATTGTTTTCTCACGGAGTAGGTGTTTTTTGCTCGACCTCAGTAGCTTGTATTATCTCCTCTTGCCCTGATACAAGCCTGAATCCGTCTAGGCATGCTTTGGATCAGGTTTTCGACCTACCCTGGAGTGATATTCATCCATTCCTCTGTGGCGGCTTGGATGAGCTGTTGTGGGGTTCTTGGATTATCCTGGCGCATTCTAATTTTCCTTCTGAGATTATCCCATAAGTGTTCAATAGGATTTAGGTCTGGAGAGCAAGCTGGCCAGTCCAAAATAGCGAAATGATTACATTTCGCTTTCTTAATGCACTCTGTGATGGAAAATCTTTTTCATAGTTTTTATGAACCGTTTTATAATGTCAAATGCACTTATTCTTCACCATACAAAAGAAAAATTCTTCCTCCCAATCGTTATTAAAATGATACGTTTTAGATTTCTTCGCTGCACTCATTTTGTACTATTTAATAATAAACTTTGTATCGACGTAGTACTGTTCAAGTTACAATTCAGAATGACTCCAATTCCTGCAGGCGCAATATTTATATCGGTGCCCGAAATTTCTAGGAAAGCGGCAAGAATAAAAATGGCGGCTTTTCTTTGACAAGTAGCGCGCGTTCCTTTGATAAAGCCGCCTTTTGCAGCTAGTAGAGTGTTATACTATTACGTAATAAATTTTTGTAGTTTAGTTACCTACTTATTGAAAATATTTTTCTTCTCGAGATCGACCGTTTGAGCACCCCTGCTGTAGACTGTTGAAGCTGATACACCAGAAATACGTGATAATTTTCTGATGAAGGTAGTGTTTTCCAATTGTAAATGGCCCAAAACTGCCGTTTTAGTTGCTTCGTTCTGTAACGGCGAATGTTGAACTTCATGTTTTTTATTAACTACCGAACCAGTCGTTAAAATTTTTTTTATCAAATATAAAACATACCGGTGTCCTACCTGTTCTTCTGGATGATTCACATTGAAAATCCTTGGAGTTTCTTTGGCACAACTATTATTTCTATAATCAATTCAAAGAATTTCGACCCGCTTATCAGTTGAGTTAACAATTTCAACGTTTATCTATCAAACGCCAACAGAGATTAAAATTTTTCCAAAAATAAAATACAAATCTGAACAGATTTATCATTAACAGATGGTTTTGATAAAACCAATTGTGCGTTCTCTACAAAACATTGATGTTTATCAATATCTCAAATTGTTACATTTCCTGGAGAACTTACATTTCCTGGAGAACTTACATTTCCTGGAGAACTTACATTTCCTGGAGAACTTACATTTCCTGGAGAACTTACATTTCCTGGAGAACTTACATTTCCTGGAGAACTTACATTTCCTGGAGAAAAACCGTCTCTTGAGGATGATAGCGGAGAGCTAGAAGTGTATCATTGAATGTTGTCGGATGAGGTCATTTTGTGAACTTTTATTTTAAACATTGTCAGGTTTTCGTTGAAAAAGAAACTTTTATTGTGTTTAGACTATTTCTATGACATTGAACGTTCATAAAGATGAGATTTTTGAATAGAAAATCAAAAGGCCTTTCCAAATGTGTCACCCGTTCCACTTTCCTAATAATCAATTTCAACTTAGGTGCTGCTGAGGGGGGGGGTTGATTCCACATGCACCGAACTTCTTTCTTAACATAAATTTTCGTTGGAACACACTGTATTTTCATATCAAGGCTCAGCATCATCATCATCATACATTATTCCTATTATAAAGCTGCACGGGTATAGCAATAATCTGAAGAAATTATTCTATAGAAAATCCCAATTTATTTGAATTATTTTTCAGCCAGCCAGCTGATTTGAAAACTGAAGTAATAATAAATTTTTCATAACCACGAATAACCTTTTTTTACACCGCACCTGCCAGCATTCTCGCAAATATTTGATATGTAAATGTACCTATAAAAAACATATTTTTTTCATTTTGAACTTCTGAAACCATTCTTCCATGTAAAACTCTTTTCGTGGAAGATCCTGACATGACTGTTTCATACTTGAATTTTTTCTGTAGCTCGTATCAATTTTATTGACATCGACGATGCATTTTGTTCCGCATCCACCAGTTTCAATCAACCTCTTTTCTTGGAATACGTCACTGCCTTACTAAAATTCCTTCGCAACGTGTGATGATTGTGCGAATATGAGTAATGAACTAAAGAAATAGCCGACTGCTTCTGCTTAGTGCAACTAATCCTATCTTGAGATATCTGAATAAGATAAGCTATTGGATGATCATCTCCAACTACCAACTATGTTCGGGTTGCTGAATGTCTTTTTCGTTGTTATGATATTTTAAACTATGGATAAATGAACTTTCTCTCAATATATTTGTATATTTTCGAGTGGATCAGTTCAGAAAGAACTTTTACAATACATACTCGATGTATGCAAAGGGACTTTAGCAATCTTATATTGCATTTATAGGTGAAATAGTAGATATACCGATACAAAGTTTATATTTAGATATAAATTTGTCCAGTATATCTTTCTTTTAATATTGTTTTGAGTAGCTTCAATATTAGTTGAATAAAATTAAAAAATATTCAGGTTTAACAATATCAGAAGATAGTTGCTGCTGAAATACGATCAAAACAGCGGCAAGAAGCAGCTTCGATGAAGCATCAATCAGCAATATGGACGTGTAAGGAAAGAAACGCATAGAACACCTAGTTACCAAGTACCACGCAGTGTCGAACAGAGTGATATATGTTATAATCAAACTCAATAAGAGATACAACATTCAGTTAATACATTATTATGCCCCAACAGCCTCTCCAGAAAATGAGGAAATAGATCAACTGCAAGAAAATATCACTCAAACCCGGAACTCAGAAAAGTGCTGCCACATAATTGTCACAGAAGCCTTTAACGCTAAAATAGGAGCAAGACAGACATACGACACAGAAAATGTAGGCTAATTTGGTCTAGGAGTTAGAAATGATAGAGGAGATATGCTGGAAAATTACCTCGATAGGGAAAAGCTTTTCTGCACGATCACCTTCTTCAAAAAGAAGCCTCAAAGGAAGTGGACTTGGTGCAGTCCAGATGGACAAACGAAAAATGAAATTGATTTCATATTGTGCAGCGACAAAAAGATATGTAAGGATGTATAAGAGATAAAAAAGTTCAACACAGGGAGTGATCGCAGATTAGTTTGAGCGAACATAGCAATAAACACATAACATATAAGAAAAAAACTAATAGCGCATCCCAAATACCCAACCGCAGGTGTACTTTTCTTGAACAAGGAAGAATATCAGAGAAAACTTGAAGTTAAATTGGCGTACTATACGGAAATGGAAAACAAATCTATTGATGATCTTGCGAAAAAGATAACTGATGATATACAAACAGTGACAAAATACATATGTAGCAAAACGCAGAATCACAAAAATAACCAAATTGAAACCGCAAACAATCAAATTGATAAAGAAAAGACGAAATACACCAAAGAAGCTGCAGAATACAACAGCATAAACAGAATGGTGAAGAAGGAAGTACGAGCAGACCTGAGACAGTTTGGAGTAAAACAAATATTAGAAACCATCGAAAACAATAAAAACAGGAAAATACGGAAATCCAGGTAAGGCAAAAATTTCAAAAATCTAGAACCAAAATAGAAATTTTATATCAGATGAAGAAGAAATTGCAAAAGAAATACACAAATATAGAGAACTTTATACTTCGATCATGCCACGTCCTGATGGCATATACAAGAATATGTTGAACGTAGGATCTGAAGACTTACCTGAAATAACTCCTTCAGAGATCAGACATGCACTCAAACACATAACGAAAGTTTCCAAGGGAGGATCGTATAACATCTGAAATATTACAAATAGGAGGAAAAGCCCTTGAACCAGTCTTAAAATTACTTCTAAATGAATGCCTAGTTAAGGGAAAAATACCAAAATCATGGAAAAATGCTGAGGTAATTCTGTTGTACAAAAAAAGCGACAGCACGAATATTGAAAACTATCGACCCATAAGTCTGCTTTCCCATATTTATAAGCTCTTGACGAAGTTTGTGACTAACAGATTAAACAAGAAGATGAACTCATATCAACCAGTTGAACATGCGGGGTTCAGAAACGGCTACGGGACCAAAGATCACCTTCAAACTGTTAGAACAGTTATAGAGAGAACTACCGAGTATCCCTATATATCTGGCGTTCGTCGACTATCACAAAGCATTTGATAGTATTGAAGCATGGGCATTTCTCCGTGCTTTGGACGATGCAAGAATCGATTCGAGATACTCTACATTGATCAAAAACATCTATAGAAATGCCACTTTTCGTGTTAAGATAGATTATGATTTAAGAACAGATAAAATACATCTAGAAAAAAGTGTTCGGCAGGGCGATACCATTTCTCCCAAACTCATCACACTAGCACTGAAAAATATCGTTTAAAGTGCTGAATTGGGAGGAAAAGGGGATAAATAACGACGGAGTGTACTTGAGACATTTGAGCGAAGAAGAATTGAAATCAATGCTGACCGAGCTGAACAATCATTCCAAAAGAACAGGACTCAAAATAAATTTGTCATCTTGGAAACCTTGGACCATTATAACTTTTCGGGCAACACAATAAAAATCGGTAAGGAAAATCTAACTGCCGAAATAAAACTCCGAATCCACCTAGCAGAGTATATAATAGCTGCATAATCCTTGTGGCTACGTATACACTCGAAACCATGTCCATAACGAGAAAAGTGGCGGACCAACTTTGAGTCACGCAGAGAGCTCTGGAGAGAGCTATGCTAGGGATATCATTACAGTATAAAGTGCGAAACGATGACATAAGAAACAAATCCAAAATAACAGATATCATAGAACGGGTGACGAGCCTTAAGTGGCAGTGGGTTGGATATGTCGCTAGACAGGGTGCAGATAAATGGACAAATAAGACAACATTCTGGAGACCACTACTAACGAAGAGAGTTGTAGGAAGACCCCAAAAATGGTGGCTAGACGATGTAAAGTCATAGCAGGAAAGCAATGGATGTGAACTGCTAGAGACAGAAATGCATGGGCAAAATTGAAAGAGGCATATATCCAACATTGGATGAATGACGGCTGAAAAGAAGAAAGGAAAGAAAATATTGAGTTACCTGAGTTGGCATGTAGTTCTTAGATGGTTACAGTAAGAACGTTGAAAGCTACTTTACTTTGTTCCTCAGAAAATGATTTCGATTGGGGTAATTCAGATAATTTTGGTCAGAACTGCTGTATCCTCTTTATTTGTCATCTTACCTAGCTATCTACTGACGCAAGTGACAACGATTCATAAAGGATTCTGACTTCTAGAGATATTTTCAAAATAGAACAAAAACTCTAATAGCGTGGAAGAAAAATTCATATGACAATATTATCAAAATGTGAAGAGAAACAGAAACAGGCTCAATAGGATGACGGATTATCTGAAATTCTGCTGTGAGTTCAATTGTACAATTCAAGGTCATGTTTGGTTAGATGTGTGGGACGTGTTTCTAGTATATCAACCAGTAGCAGAAAGCAAAGTAATACAAGATGCCTTCAGAGTAATCTGAAATATTGTTCTGGGAGATTACTATTCAGCTTTATGTCAGAAAACTGCTATAAACGTGTGTGATCTGTTTTGTTTTCAATAAGATACAGGGTGATAATTTTTTGTACTGAACGAGCACTGGTTGTAGGTTGAATTTATTTCGACCTCTTTGTGACGCTTCTGGTGCCTGAAAATAATAGACAAAACGTGCTTATTGTACGTGACCTTATGAATATTGACATTTATTGTGGCAAGCAAATACCAACGCAGAAAGATAAAAACTTTTATCATTAAGCTTTCGTTTATATTAAGTCGATAATAAAGCCTAGGTTCATTGATGATATATATATTTTTATATGGATTTACCAAAGGTAAAAGGCGGCTTTTCTAGAAATCTCGGGCGGCGCGTTTGACTGGAACATTCAAGACTTTCGTTCACGCCGATATAAATGTTGCGCTTGCAAGAAATGGAGTCATTCTGAACTGTAACTCACAGGCAATACTACGTCGATACAAAGTCTATGATTAAATAGTACAAAACTAGTGCAGCGAAGAAATCTAAAACGTATGATTTCAATAACGATTGCGAGGAAGAATTTTTCTTTTGTACGGTGCATTCGTCTTATTTGTCGTACGTCGGTTGCAACATAACCTAACCTAAGCGTGGTAACTTAGAGAGGTGTCATAAAACGGTTCATAAAAACTATGACAAGGAATTTTCGCCACAAAGTGAATTAAGAAAACGAAAAGTACGTGATTTGATATCTTGTTTGAGAAAAGGACAAACCATGTTCACTACACCAGCCAAACAATTAAAGCTACTACGATCGCATCATTTAAAATATCTCATATATTGGCGAAACACAAGAAACCATTCGAAGATGGATTGGTTGTGAAGGAAGCATTTATTGAAGCAGGTGAGACTTTATTTAGAGATTTTAAAAATAAAACAGAAATCATGTCTGCTGTCCGACTGTCACGAGGCATATTGAAGTCATGAGTCAGGACATGGAAACAAACTAAAACATATCATGAAATGTACATACTTTTCTTTATAGTTCGACGAATTCACCAATATGACAGACACTGCCTAGCTGTGTATTTTTATTCGGATGGTATTCAATGACATGTTGGCTAAGGAAGAATTTTGACAATCATTCTTCTGAAGGGGAAGACCCGTGGTGAAGATATATATGACGTTTTCTTCAATTTTATAAAGAACTACAAGCTACCAATTGATAACTCAGTGTGCATTACAACCGACGAAGCACCAGCAATGACAGGAAACAAAAACGGTTATGTGGCATTGTGTCGAGCTAATGAAGATTCATTTTTTTTATTCCCTTGCATTATACATCAACAAGTTTTATGTTCAAAAGTTTTAAACACACAGCAAATTATGGGCATTGCAATAAAAATGGTGAATTCCATCCGTGCACGTAGCTTGAAACGGCGGCTCTTTGAGTTGCAGTTGGAAGATAGGGAGTCAGCTGAACACACTGATTTTGTTCTTCACACGGACGTCAGGTGAGGTTAGGTTAGGTTAGATTACAGCTTTTCTATACGAAAGAGGGGATGATACTCAAATGATGAAAAACGAAAAATGGCTGACTGATTTGGCATTTATGACTGACATCACAATGCACTCAAACATCATTAGCTTGGAGCTTCAAGGTAAAGGAAAAACTATTATTGAGATGATTAGCACAGTACACGCATTCATAAGTTAATTGCATCTTATGATTGATCAACTGAAAAGAAAGGATGTGAAACATTTTCTCTCTTTGAAAGCAAGGATGCCTCAGTTGAATTATGATACGTATGAGGCTGAATTATCAAATATTTTGGGACAATTCGAAATGCGTTTTTATGATTGCAGTCAATTGGCAAATATAGCATCATTTATGATTTATCCTTTTTTATGTAAAAACATTGAGGAATTAGCTACTGAAATAGTAAGTCAGTTAGATATGATGTTCTGTTGAAAATGAGTTGGTGCAGATTATATCAGATATACATCTCAAAGCTACAGTATTTGATACAAATTTCTGTTGTTTCATATCTGAAGATAAATATCCGAATCTGAGGCGAGTTGCTCTTCAACTGACGGCATTTTCTGAAATGAAGATAATTGAGTCAAAATATGGCAATGGACTAACTGACGATCATATGTCATCATACTTGCGATTAGCATTCAATGGTTACGTACCATCTTATGAAAAGTATGTTGAGAACATACAGTGCCACGCTTCAACATCCAAAGTCACTCCTTAGTTAAGTTTAACACCATATGTAACTCTTTTGTTTTGTATCAACCAATAAAGTCGCAATAACTATGAGTTTTTCATTGATTTTATAGAAAAGAACCTAACTAAACCTAACCCAAACCTTGACTAAAATAATCTATATTGTAAGGAAAGCTAATATCTATATATGCTACAGTACACCCTACCTAGGTAGGCAGGTAGGTAGGTAGGTGTATGTATGACAACCCTGCATCACACATTCTTGTAGCCTCTCAGAGTCGATCGTAAGTAGTCTGAAAATAATGAGGTAGTCTCAGAGACTAGACGTATATATAATATAATATATTACCATATATAATTTTTCACTACAAAAGTGGAACTTTTACAGAATCAGTGTATGCATATCTCAAAGAGCATGTCACTGTTGAGGACGTGTTCAAGTATTTCGTCGTAGATTCTACATGTTATTCTATCTGACTTTCACTGAAAAAGTACTCTGGTATGATGAGTGTCTGTTAAGAAGTCATTAACACTTCACTTTGTTCCTAGATAGGTCGAGAAGAATTATGAAAAGAAGTTGGAGCTTTTCTCCAGCTAAGTTTTTTCCACTGTTTAAGTTTCTGTCGACTATTAATTTTTCAAACTACAGAACTGTTCAGGACATACAGATGCGTTTTAGCAACTAGTTTAACCAATTTATCAACAACAACAACGACTCGTTTTTCCGATAGTTCCTGCTATGCTCTCACATCTTTAAGGCTGCTATTTTTGCTGCTTATAGAGGTAACTTACGTTGTCTTTGCTAATCGTATGGACGATCTATATATGGTTATGGCTCATACAACAGCAACATATATCTAATTTTTTTGGTTCTGTCCCCAGGGTTTCTTTTTGAAAAGTCTACTGCATGTCCATAGATACGATGTAACTTTTATTGAGATATAGTAGCTATTATCCTAATTCGAGAAGTCCGTCGTCGAATAATGGAGCTTTTAATTTCAGTTTCTTGTGTTTCGAAATAGAATTACAGTGTTTTCTTGCTGGATATTGAAGGATTTTCACATTCGATTCAATATTAACCTGTCATGCTTTTTTTAATGATGTCTAAAATCAGCATAACATACAGCCAGCTTTGTTCAGTCGTTATGAAAGTCCATCAACAACTATTGACCAACTACCTCATAGTGTACATCCTTTTACTGTCGATACTGATGTTTTTGTATCTTATAAATCGGCCATCGTTACATAGGTATTTGTGCTTTTCTCTCATCCATTTGATGGTAAGTATTTCAATACATTTGCTTTTAGCGCCATTACTAATGTATGTTTGGGAGGAATTGTCGACGCCACTTCTATTAATCCAACTATGACCAAAGCTATTTCTTTAACCGCTAGTGCTCTTTTAACTTCTTCAGCTGAGAGTGTAGTACATTGTTTGTAAATTCCTTGGTTTGCAGGATGAAAAACAGATTGTGATAATGTTAGCTCAGGTAATACATAAACACCTCAAAAAAGTCTAGGGAACACTTCTGAATATCGATATATCGTATCCCGAACGATCAATATGGATGATTTTTTTTTTAAGAAATGAACACTTGCATCAATTTCTCACCAATTTATATAGAGTGCCGCAACAGATTTCAGTTTTTTTTATGAAAAACTTAAAATGTAGCAGATGCGACGCTGTTTTGTAATCATTTCATGTATTCAGTGTTTGAAAATGAGTTAGTTGGCACTTTGTTTCTGTTGTAAGCACAAATAAAAGATTCAAGTTTTGTGAGTCGACCATGGAAATACGACATTTGACTAGAGAAGAGATGTTACGAGCCGTTGGCATGCTCCAAGCTGGGAGCTCACAACGGGAAGTATCCAGGGTTCTGGGAAGTAACCCAAGTGTTATAAACCGTTTATGATCGCGTTTCAATGAAACTAGTAGCGTAGAAGAACGCCATACAGGTCGTTTCAGGATTACTACAGTCGCCCAAGACCGATTTTTGATTTTACAAGCCAGAAGAGATCGTACTACAACAGCATCTCAATTAGCTCAAGAGCTATCACGAGTTCATAATGTACAAATTTACGACTAAACTGTGAGAAATCGACTGCACGAAGGTCAACTCCACTCTAGACGTCCTTTAAGAATTTCACAACTGACCCATGGTTTAGCTTGGTGCCAAGAACACAAAAACTGGGATCAAGACAGGTGGGCCACAGTTCTCTTCAGTGATCTAGATTTAGTTATTATCCCGATTCGAGAAGAATTCGAATATGGAGGGAACCTGGAATGCAAAACCGTCTCCAGCATGCTCGAGAAGTTATTAGACAGGGAGGCGGATCAGTGATGTTTTGGGTAGATATACGCCTTGATGGAAGAACTGACCTCGTTTGCATACACAACAACCTCACGGGAATTCCTACGCAAATGAGATAGTTTTACCTGTAGTGGTACCGTATCTCCAAACAATGGGTCAAAATCCACTATTCCAACAAGATAATGCCCCTCCTCATCGTGCGAGAGTTGTCTTGAACGTTCCTGAAGAGAATGATATCGATCTTCTACTGTGGCCATCCTGCTCCCCAGATCTGAATCCCATCCAGCATGTGTGGGACACCCTAAAAAGAAATCTCTTGCGTCAAAACGCGTCTTCCATCATGAACAGGAGCTTCGATTAACAGTTCAGGGGGCTTGGAATGACTTAGGCAGTAATAGACTTGTGATAGACAATTTAATATTGAGCATGCCGCGCCGATGCCGAAGTGTCATTAATAATAAGGTGGACCTTCTGGGTACTGAAAAATATAAGTTCTTCAATATCGTTTCGAAAATATCAGTCCAGGATTTTTTTTGTGTTTTACCAAATTTCCTCATTTTCAAATTTCAAATTTTTTTTTTCTTTGGAGAAGTCAAATATTATTTTGTTTTCTTGAGAATACATTATATACAATACATCCTAACAAAAACCGAAAGATTTCTATAAATTCGAATCATCAAATTCATATTTTAAAGATATTGGTAGGTGTTCCCTAGACTTTTTTGAGGTGTTTACATTAGGGCATGCTAGGCATCTGAGAAGGGGATTTAAATCCTTTGTTGATCACGACACTAAATTGAAAATTCTGTTGATTTTTCCAGAAAATCCAATTAATTCTGCCAAGTGTCGTGTGGAAAACAAGATTAGTTTCATCAATCGAAAGAACATAGGCCTAGAATAGATATTTTTCTGGGATGAATCCTTCCACTTTTTGGCCACAGAATGTAAGTTAATAGACAAATTGTTTTTAATAAGGCTAAATTTTATTTTTCCAAAGATGATTTTTCGTATTGCTTTCAGGAGAAAGGACGATAAATTTATTGGACAATATGATTTAGCTTCATCTGGCGAGATTTTACCAATTTGTGGTATAAATAGAATTTCGACTCCCTTTCATAAAAGAGGTACGCATCTCAGTGTTTAGCTAGCTTTAAATACGGCTGATTTGGCTTTGACTAAATTCTGGCTGATCTTGAAAATCAATAAACTATTTTGAGGTTATAGTTTTGACTCGATTGATGGAAAAACGGAATCGAAGAAGGTGCTCAACTTCATCTCGAAAATTTAATATAACAAATGTTTGCCATTTAAAGATGCGTTACTATAACTGTATCAAAATGGTTTAGAAAAAGGCTGATATAACTGCTAAGCCATTTAGTATATTTCAATTCTACTGCAGGTGAAATCTATTCCTGATCAAGATATTATAATGATTTTAATGCATAACTTGAAGTTTGATTTCATAAAAATCACCTCTGAAAAGGACCGAAAATTTTTATGACTTATCAACAATTTTTTGAAAAGAAATATCAACATCGTTATCAGTCTTTTTATTCAACTTAATTCATTAATTGGTGTTTGAAGTGTGGATCGTTTTCGGACTGTTGAAAGATTTCTAAGACCGTCCCCTTGAACTAAAAGGGAGACGTGAACGAGATGGCTAATTACAGACCTATCTCACTTGTATCTATCTTTTCCAAAATTTTAGAAAAAGGTAATGTGCAGGTAGATGCTTCATTTTTTTAACCAAAGGCTTTTTGAGTGCATATCAGTTTAGTTTAGGAGGAGGACGTAATACTTCAGGCTCAGTTCGGATGTTTGTTAATATTATGTATAATTAGGTGTTTTGAGGACTGTAATCACTCTCTCTGTTTCTCGATCGTTCCTTAGCATTTGATTGTATCCCCCACGGGACCCTAGTCGGGGTTAAACCCCGACGAGTCTCATTGCTCATTTTTCTCTGGGCTTAACCAGTCTAAAGTTAATATTGTTACAATCAGTGTGACTTACAAATTTTACAAGCGTACTTTGATGGATTAAAATAGATTTTGGAAGTTTCAAATAATAATCTTATAGATAGCCTGATTGATGCAAAAGAATTTTTGTAGCTACCGAATGTATTCCATGTTTTTCCTTAGTTATATCGAGAAGTAAGTGTTGAATTAATGGATCCTCTGAAATTCTTCAGAATGGAAAATTCAAAATTTTCGTAACGAGATAGTCGATGAAGAAAGCCACAAGAAATTCCGAAACAAAACTTTTCGAAAGTGGGTTTTGTATTAGACTCCAAAACGATTCATCATTCATTCCAATTGAAATCGGGTTTGGGAAACTTTGAATTCCCGTCCCAGATTTGCGCGAATTTCATTCACCAATATAATTGATCTACCCCAGCCGAAGTTTAGGGTTCAGTGGCGCATACATAGAGCAGCGTTTACAGTGTAGTGTGCGGCACGGTATGCACTCTACGCCACCACCGTTCGTCTACTCTTCTTTTCACAATTTGGCATTTGTACGGAATATAATCCATCAACGTCAACAGTCGGGTTGTTTTCTCTCAGCCGCCCCGTCGGATCGCCCTCGCACTTCGTCCTCCTCTTGCCACCCCCGACCCCGCATCGGCAGCCGTCAGCTAACAATAACTCAGTGGTATGGATGGACGATTTTTGTCATTTATTATTAGCTTGTAAGGATTGATTTTTCCAGTATGTGAAATCTAGTGTGATGTGTTAATTTCAGGACGTCAAAATGGAACGACCTACTAACGAAGAACTTCATTACTAGGAGGAGTCTCGAGGCAATTGACCAACGAATGCCTTACTACATTTTCAACATGTATATGTTATTAAAATATTTCTTCTTTCGAAAGGTTCACTCTATCTAAGTGAAATATATTGTGCTTAACCAATCAGAGTGTTGCCTTGTCATTTATGAATATGTTAAAAAAATCAGCTATTGAAAGATGTAGTCATACTTATTTACATATGACTCAATTTTTCCATGCGTGCTCATGAAGCACTAGCTAAAAATCAGAAATCACGAAATGTGCTATATCAGACATGACGTCTTTTGAAGATCGCAGGAGTATCACAACTTAACCGTTGATTTCCTCTTAAAGCGAATTTGTTTTGTTCGAATTGTAGACATTATAGTCGGAGGGATTTTCCCAGTAGATTCGCGCCAACCTGAATTGGGAAATTATCCTCTGGTCATCCCAGCTTAGTAGAGCTTATGTTAATATTTACAATTTGTTTCATTTCTTAAATTTTAGACTATATATACAGGTTCTTTACATACTGCCACCTTTGAAATACCGTAGGTATTCAACAGATAAGTACTGGGGCTTGTGTTTCAACTAGTCTCTAGGGGTAACACACCAACTTTGTTCACGGATCGTTTAAAAATATTGCCATTTGCTAACTTCACTGACACTATACGTACTGCTTCATCATTTCCTTTGTGAGTTTCCACGACTCTGCCTAGCTGCCAATGTAGGGGTGCCAAGTTATCTTCCTTCATGACTACCATATCCCCAACTTTAATATTGTGTGATGAAATCTTCCATTTGGTTCTTACTTGAAGTTCGGAGATATATTCCTTATGCCAACGTTCCCAGAAATGTTGGGTGAGCTTCTGAATTCTTTGGAATTTTGACAACCGATTCTCAAAAACTTCCTTCAGGTTTACGTCAGGCAAGGCCGTTAATGATCTACCTATTAGTAGGTGAGCAGGTGTCAAAGGATTAGGATCATCGGGGGAGGATGATAAAGGTGAGAGAGGACGGGAATTCAAAATTGTTTCGATTTGTGCCAACAATGTGTACAATTCTTCATATGTTACTAACGCATTTCCCAATATCCGTTTTAAATGTGATTTCACCGATTTTATTCTAGCTTCCCAGAGTCCGCCAAAATGAGGACTTCTAGGGGGATATTATGCCAGGTTATATTATTCTTCAGGAATAGGTGTTTCTTCTTGATCATAAATTTCTGTTGATTTGATAATGAGAGTATTAAATTCTGATAGAAGTGGCTTTATTCCGTCGAGACGATTTTCAGTATCGACGAAACTACCTGCCGTAATTTTGCCATCAAGACTATTAAGAAAGGTATTCAATCGCGTTAATTTAGCTTTAAGGTAGCCCCTTTTTGTAGATAAGGATTTAATTGTTTCAGACATATTAACACAAATGAAGCAATAATAAACAATTGAAATAGGAAATTAATAAGGACGGCTTGAATAGGAACTCACCAAATTAGAGTAGTTTTCTTCGCTTCTTTTGTTCTCAGCCTGTAGTATTGCTTTGATTAGATTGAAGTTTTCTTCTGCACTCGTTTTTCAGAATCCGGCTCGAAGGACCATGTTGAGGATCGCAGGAGTATCACAACTTAACCGTTGATTTCCTCTTAAAGCGAATTGAATTGTTTTGTTTTGTTTGAATTGTAGACATTATAGTCGGAGGGATTTTCCCAGTAGATTCGCGCCAACCTGAATTGGGAAATTATCCTCTGGTCATCCCAGCTTAGCAGAGCTTATGTTAATATTTACAATTTATTTCATTTCTTAAATCTTAGAATATATATACAGGTTCTTTACATACTGCCACCTTTGAAATACCGTAGGTATTCAACAGATAAGTACTGGGGCTTGTGTTTCAACTAGTCTCTAGGGGTAACACACCAACTTTGTTCACGGATCGTTTAAAAATATTGCCATTTGCTAACTTCACTGACACTATACGTACTGCTTCATCATTTCCTTTGTGAGTTTCCACGACTCTGCCTAGCTGCCAATGTAGGGTGCCAAGTTATCTTCCTTCATGACTACCATATCCCCAACTTTAATATTGTGTGATGAAATCTTCCATTTGGTTCTTACTTGAAGTTCGGAGATATATTCCTTATGCCAACGTTCCCAGAAATGTTGGGTGAGCTTCTGAATTCTTTGGAATTTTGACAACCGATTCTCAAAAACTTCCTTCAGGTTTACGTCAGGCAAGGCCGTTAATGATCTACCTATTAGTAGGTGAGCAGGTGTCAAAGGATTAGGATCATCGGGGGAGGATGATAAAGGTGAGAGAGGACGGGAATTCAAAATTGCTTCGATTTGTGCCAACAATGTGTACAATTCTTCATATGTTACTAACGCATTTTCCAATATCCGTTTTAAATGTGATTTCACCGATTGTATTCCAGCTTCCCAGAGTCCGCCAAAATGAGGACTTCTAGGGGGATATTATGCCAGGTTATATTATTCTTCAGGAATAGGTGTTTCTTCTTGATCATAAATTTCTGTTGATTTGATAATGAGAGTATTAAATTCTGATAGAAGTGGCTTTATTCCGTCGAGACGATTTTCAGTATCGACGAAACTACCTGCCGTAATTTTGCCGTCAAGACTATTAAGAAAGGTATTGAATCGCGTTAATTTAGCTTTAAGGTAGCCCCTTTTTGTAGATAAGGATTTAATTGTTTCAGACATATTAACACAAATGAAGCAATAATAAACAATTGAAATAGGAAATTAATAAGGACGGCTTGAATAGGAACTCACCAAATTAGAGTAGTTTTCTTCGCTTCTTTTGTTCTCAGCCTGTAGTATTGCTTTGATTAGATTGAAGTTTTCTTCTGCACTCGTTTTTCAGAATCCGGCTCGAAGGACCATGTTGAGGATCGCAGGAGTATCACAACTTAACCGTTGATTTCCTCTTAAAGCGAATTGAATTGTTTTGTTTTGTTTGAATTGTAGACATTATAGTCGGAGGGATTTTCCCAGTAGATTCGCGCCAACCTGAATTGGGAAATTATCCTCTGGTCATCCCAGCTTAGTAGAGCTTATGTTAATATTTACAATTTATTTCATTTCTTAAATCTTAGAATATATATACAGGTTCTTTACAACGTCTTATACTTTAACTAAGCCTAATTATTATTAAAGAAACATGATCCAAGTCCGCCAGAACCATATGGTTTAATCAAAACCCATAAACAATGTTCTGGTCCTAACTTCTTCATTTGACAATACATGTTGGAAAAAGAATTAAATATGATATTAAAATGAATTACAAACTTCTTTCTCAAATATGCAATCGAAAATTCAATTGAATTAATACAACAATAAGAGAACTCCACTTTACCGACTTAAGATTTAGACAACATGTTTTCAAACACTCCGAGTACTCCAGGTAGTAGCTTCTTAAGATGCTGCTGGTACCTGAATAAACAGCCTGTGAAACAACATCAGGAATAGCAAGAGACACGATGCTGAAACAGAAAAACCTGGTATCATTACCTGCTTACACCACGTTTTCACGATTTATGGTATGCCCATTTCGAACACTCCGTTTCATACACTTCAGGCTTCCATCACATAACTTTATCTTATAAATTGAAGAAACATAAGCTTTGAAAATGAATAAAAAACACATTCATCGCCTCAAGATAACATCTTGGCACTGCACTAGTCCAAAATACAGTTCTTTTGATTCATGCAAAAAAAGGTGGAAGAATTTCCTTTCATTACTTTTTTTTTTTCTTGATACAGGCCAATAATTCACTTCACTATATGGATTTGGTCTTTTTTTAGGATTTAAGCATGATTGAAACACAAGTGGAATTGTTACTAAGTGTTCACTATCAACAGATAAATTGAATAAAAACATCAATGTTACCGCGGTTTCGAATTCTCTTTCATCATCGGACAGTATGATAAAATACAAAGTGAATACGTTATTATTTGGATTTGGAAAAACCAGATATTAGGTATGCAGCTAATAAACTATTGAAATAGAGTTCATATTTGAATACAACGAAAATTTGATTTACATAGATCAGTTTAATTGTTAATTAAAAAGTGATTTGCAAATTTCAATTGATTCTAGGCAAATGAGTTTTCAATACTTAGGGAAATGTGAAGAACTTTCAGTTTATCAATACTTGGAAAAGAGTAGCCATTTTGGATGCAGTGGTTAGCTAATATTGAATCTTGTTTATTTTTAATGATTGAAGTTTCATACTCTTTCTATGGTATTTCGAAGAAACATCCAGTCTGACATATGTAGAAATTATTGCAGTCTGTACTAGGTAACTAACAAACGCTGATTCATTTAAATACTCTCTAGGATTTTAAGCATCAACTAAGAGCGATGACAATTTATTTAAAGTCTGAAAACCCTCCTAGATTTCCATTTGGAAATATTATTCGCAATATTTTCAGTCATCTATCGAAAAAATATGTTAAAGCAATTGGTTTTAACTCATGATTCGATATATTTGGCTAATATTGGTTTCGTTTCACAATATTGTCAATGAAGTCTCAAACGAAACCGTTGTAGTCGTGTCCAATAGTTTTTCTCATGATAATGATGATATATATACAACCAAATTTATATGGAATCACTCGGTATTTCACATTATTAATTGTTTTAATAATGGATCTTTAACTACTTGTGAAAAATTACGTACGTATACATAGAAAGCAATAATTCGATAAATTTCTTAGACGTAACAATTTCGAATGAAAATGGAAAACATGTTTTCGCAATTTACCATAAGCCGTCACATACAGATATTATAATACATAACTCGTCGTGTTATCCGTATCAACATAAAATGTCAGCATTTATGAGTTTTATTCATAGATTGATTAACACCCCGTTATCACCGGAAAATTTCAACAAGAAATAAATTTAATTAAACAAATAGCCAAAAATAATGGTTACAATCCCAAACTAATAAATAATATTTTAAATAAAAACAAAGTAGAATAGTATTGAATGAAGTTTACCCTGTCGATAAATTGAAACAAAAATTCAACACCTTAACCTACGTTGGCATCACAAGTGAGAAACTGAAATCATTCTTGAGTAGCAATAATTTCAACAGAGCTTTCTAAACTGATAATAATTTAGGCAAATATATAAAAAATAATAAAACCAAATCAGGTAAAAACAATAAATCAGGTGTTTGTAGATTGAATTGCAATGACTGTGGTAACTTCTACATTGGTAGAACACATAATCACTCTTTCGATCCATCGTTTGAAATTTTGCATACAGATAATAAATATTGGAAGATAGATCTTTGGGAAACTTTAGAAATCAACAAATACAAACACTCAGGTAGACTCATCAATGAACAAGTCGATTTAAGCCCTTTACCTCTATTGAATCTCTTCGAGGAGCAATCTATTCCTTAATTTTATTGAATATACAACTTAAGAAGAATCAACCCAACAAGCTTTTAATTACTTAAGAACATTTATATTTATATTCTGATTCTTATTTTCTGTACATTCGTTCGTGTGAAGAAGTTACGGTGAAGTGAAACGCGTTACGAATCACAATTATTAAGTAAAATTCCAAAAACATATTACTTGTTTTTATTATTGATAATGGAATTTTATCAAGTAAAAGCCTCTCAAATTCAAACATAAAATATATGAATAATATATAGGAATAGCATGAGCTGTTACAGAATCAATTTAGATCACATGCAAGCGTCTGTGCCCTTATTTCTGAAGGAAAATTCGAAATCGTCATTTCTGCAAAATGTCGTTAATCATTCGGCCAGCCCCAGCTGTCAATCATGGGATGTTGCAAGCGGGCCGGGACCCCGTCCGGTACATTTAACAGCGCCGTGGGGCCGACCCAACGGCTAATAGATTCCGAACGACTAGGAATTTTCAAGAAGAGGAACACCACTTGTTCCCGGTACAGTATAGGAGGATAAAAAAATGTTTTGGCTTGTTGAATCACTCTTGAAGCAATTCAACTATATATAGCACATTTTCAATAGATTCATTATCATTTGAATTTGGGAGGCTTTTACTTGGTAAAATTCCATTATCAATAATAAAAACAAGTACAGTGTTTTAAGGAATTTTACTTAATAATTGCGATTCGTAACGCGTTTCACTACACCGTAGCTTCTTCAGACGAATGAATATACAGAAAAAATATAAATGTGAATATAACTATAAATGTTCTTGAGTAATTAAAAGCTTATTGGGTTGCTTCTTCTTAAGTGGTTATTTATGACAGGTATATCCAATAAAATTAAGGAATAGATTGCTCCCCCAAGAGATTCAATAGAGGTGAAGGGCTTAAATCGACGTGTTCATTGATGAGTCTACCTAAGTGTTTGTATTTATTGATTTCTAAAGTTTCCCAAAGATCTACCTTCCAATATTTATTATCTGTATGCAAAATTTCAAACTGTGGGTCGAAAGAATGATTATTTTCTAAGAGATGATTCGCATAATTTGAATCTGATTTTTTATTTGAAAAACTGCGTTTATGTTCCGATATTCTAATATTAAAATTTCTATGTGTTCTACCAATGTAGAAATTATCACAGTCATTGCAATTCAATCTATAAACACCTGATTTATTGTTTTTACCTGGTTGGGTTTTATTATTTTTATATATTTGCCTGAATTATTATTAGTTTGAAAAGCTATGTTGAAATTATTGCTACTTAAGAATGATTTCAGTTTCTCACATGTAATGCCAATGTAGGTTAAGGTGTTGAATTTTGTTTCAATTTATCGACAGGGTAAACTTCATTCAATGCGATTCTACTTTGTTTTTTATTTAAAATATTATTTATTAGTTTGGGATTGTAACCATTATTTTTGGCTATTTGTTTAATCAAATTTAGTTCTTTGTTGAAATTTTCTGGTGATAGCGGGATGTTAATCAATCTATGAATAAAACTATTGAATGCTGACATTTTATGTTGATATGGATGACACGACGAGTTATGTATTATAATATCTGTATGTGACGGCTTATGGTAAATTGCGAAAACATGTTTTCCATTTTCATTCGAAATTGTTACGTCTAAGAAATTTATCGAATTATTGCTTTCTATTTCGGTTGTGAATGCAATTTTTGGATGTAATGAATTTATATGATTTTCGAAAATTTTAACTGTCTATCTGTTCCTGTGAAGCAAATAATGATATCATCTACATAGCGATACCAGTATAAACAATATTTACTGAGTGGATGATTATGAATTAATTTCTCTAAGTTATTCATGAAAATTTCAGCTAACAAAGGACTTAACGGATTTCCCATAATCAAGCCGTCTTCAATAGTATAATATTTGTAATTGAAATGGAAATAATTTTGATCTAAACAAAGAAGACTTTTCGAAATTATCACCTCATTGAATTCCGAATATAAGATAATAAAAACAATTCGTGAAAATAGTACCAAGAACGATTTAGTATTCACTAAAGCAGATAAAGGTAACACCGTCATTGCGATTAGTAAAACCGATTATATTTCTAAAACTGAAGAATTCTTAACAGCCGAAAACTATATAACATCAACTAAGGATCCTACCGCAAAATTTCAGAAGGTTGTTAAAAACATAATTTCGACAGCAAAATCATTAATTACAGACCAAGAAAAATATAAATTCATTAACTCCAATCCACAATCCCCCGAATTATATTCGTTGATAAAACTTCATAAACCTAATTACCCTATTAGACCTGTTGTTTCTTATGTAACGGCACCTTCGTTCAAACTTTCAAAATTCCTCAACGACTTGCTAATAAAACATTGCAATTTTAAATCTGAATTTTCGGTCAAAAATTCATACGAACTTATTGTCAATATCAAAGATACCACTATACCACCTAATTCCAAACTTATTTCTTTCGATGTTAAGAATCTATTTCCCAACATTCCTCCAAAAGATACGTATTACTTAGTTGAAGAATTATTAGAAAGGAATCATGTCAATACTATCATTAAATCAGATATTCTTTCATTATTAAAAATTTGTTTAGATCAAAATTATTTCCATTTGAATTACAAATATTATACTATTGAAGACGGCTTGATTATGGGCAATCCGTTAAGTCCTTTGTTAGCTCAAATTTTCATGAATAACTTAGAACAGATAGAATTAATTCATAATCATCCACTCAGTAAATATTGATAAATTTCTTAGATAACAACGAATGAAAATGAAAACATGTTTTATTTCGCTCACATACAGACGATCCATATCAACATAAAATGACAGCATTCAATAGTTTTATTCATAGATTGATTAACATCCCGCTATCACCAGAAAATTTCAACAAAGAACTAAATTTGATTAAACAAATAGCCAAAAATAATGGTTACAATCCCAAACTAATAAATAATATTTTAAATAAAAAACAAAGTAGAATCGCATTGAATGAAGTTTACCCTGTCGATAAATTGAAACAAAATTCAACACCTTAACCTACGTTGGCATTACAAGTGAGAAACTGAAATCATTCTTGAGTAGCAATAATTTCAACATAGCTCTCCAAACTAATAATAATTTAGGCAAATATATAAAAATAATGAAACCAAACCAGGTAAAAACAATAGATCAGGTGTTTATAGATTGAATTGCAATGACTGTGATAATTTCTACATTGGTAGAACACATGAAAATTTTAATATTAGAATATCAGAACATAAACGCAGTTTTTCAAATAAAAATCAGATTCAAATTACGCGAATCATCTCTTAGAAAATAATCATTCTTTCGACCACAGTTTGAAATTTTGCATACAGATAATAAATATTGGAAGGTAGATCTTTGGGAAACTTTAGAAATAAATAAATACAAACACTCAGGTAGACTCATCAATGAACAAGTCGATTTAAGCCCTTCACCTCTATTGAATCCTTTCGGGGAGCAATCTAATCCTTAATTTTATTGGATATACCTGTCATAAATAACCACTTAAGAAGAAGCAACCAATAAGCTTTTAATTACTCAAGAACATTTATAGTTATATTCTCATTTACATTTTCTGCATAATCATTCGTCTGAATAAGCTACGGTGTAGTGAAACGCGTTACGAATCGCAATTATTAAGTAAAATTCCTTAAAACACAGTACTTGTTTTTATTATAGATTCATTATCCAATTTTCAATAATAGTTTTTGATTGAAAAAATTTTTGATGTTTAATTAATGCTCATGGATTTGCATCATACAAATAAATTTTATATATTGAAGTTTGAAGAAAATAGACCCTGATTGCCTGTAAATATGTAGAGGAATTTTATAGCAGATGAGATGTAGCTAGGGAAGGTGTGTTCAAACGATCGATCGCGAGTGCTTTTTGAGTAGATCTCGAGAAGAAAAAATTTTTAATGAGTGGGTAACTACACTACAAAAATTCATTACGTAATTAAATAGCACTCTGCTAGCGGCAAAAGGCTTCTTTATCGAAAGAACGTGTGGTACTTGTCTATGAAAAGCCGCGTTTTTTAATTTTGCCGCTCTTCAAGAAATTTCGGGCGGCGCGTTTGACGGGAACATTCGAGTCTTTCGTTCACGCCTATATAAATGTTGAACCTGCAGGAATTGGAGTCATTCTGCATTGTAACTTGGAAGCAATACTGTCGATACAAAGTTTATTATTAAATAGTACCAAATGAGTGCAGCGAAGAAATCTAAATCGTATCATTTTTATAACGATTGGGAGGAAGAATTTTTTTTGTATGGTGAAGGATAAGTGCATTTGTCTTATTTCTCGTGCGTCAGTTGCAATAACTAAGCGTGGTAACTTAGAGAGGCATCATAAAACGGTTCATAAAAACTATGATAAGGATTTTTCGCCACAGAGTGAATTCAGAAAACGAAAAGTATGTGATTTGATATCTTGTTTGAAAAAAGAACAAACCATGTTCACAAGACCAACCAAACAATCAAAAGCTGCTACGATGGCGCCATTTAAAGTATCTAATATATTGGCGAAACACAAGAAACCATTCGAAGATGGATCGCTTGTAAAGGAAGCATTTATTGAAGCGGGTGGGACTTTATTTGGAGATTTTTAAAATAAAACAGAAATCATGTCTGCTATTAGAGAACTTCAGTTATCTCGGCCGACTGTCACAAGGCGTATTGAAGACATGAGTCAGGATATGGCAAATAAAGTAAAAACAAGATATCATGAAATGTACATACTTTTCTTTACAGTTCCACGAATCCACCGATATGGCAGACACTGCCCACTGTGTATTTTTATTTGGATGGTATTCAATGACATGTTGGCTAAGGAAGAATTTTTAACAATCATTCCTCTGAAGGGGAAGACCCGAGGTGAAGATATATATGATGTTTTCTTCAATTTCGTAAAAAACAACAAGCTACCAATATATAAATTAGTGTACATTATAACCGATGGAGCACCAGCAATGATTTGAAACAAAACTGTTTTGTGGCATTGTGTCGAGCTAATGAAGATTTCCCTTAATTTTTTTCATTCCATTGCATTATACATCAACAAGTTTTGTGTTCAAAAGTTTTAAATACGGAGAAATTATAGGCATTGCAACAAAAATTGTGAATTCCATCCGTGCACGTAGCTTGCAATGGTGGCTCTTTAAGTTGCAGTAGGAAGATAGGGAGTCAGCTGAACACACTGATTTAGTTCTTCAAACGGACGTCAGGTGGTTGAGTCGCGGAAAATTCCTAGAAAGGTTTCAAGAATTATTGACCGAAATAACAGCTTTCCTAGACGAAAGAGGTGATGACACTCAGATGTTGAAGAACGAAAAATGGCTAACTGATTTGGCATTTTTCACTGACAGCACAATGCACTAAGACACCATTAAATTGAAGCTTTATGGTAAAGGAAAAACTATTATTGAGATGATTAGCGCAGTAAATGCCTTCAAAAGTAAATTGCAACTTATGATTGATCAACTGAAAAGAAAGGATCTGAAACATTTTCCTTCTCTTGAAAGCAAGGATTCCTCAGTTGAATTATGATACGTATAAGGCTGAATTATTAAATATTTTGGGACGATTCGAAATGCATTTTCATGATTGTAGTAAATTGGCAAATATTGCATCATTTAGGAGTTATCCTTTTCATGTAAAAACATTGAGGAATTAGTTACTGAAATAGCAAGTCAGTTTGATATGAACTCATGTTCTGTTGAAAATGAGTTGGTGGAGATTATATCAGATATACATCTTTATGGTAAAGGAAAAACTATTATTTAGATGATTCAAAGCCTTCTGCAACAGCATCTGATACAAATGATCGTATAAGGTGAATTATTAAATATTTTGGGACGATATCTGAAGATAAATATCCTTTTTCATGTAAAAACGAATACTAAGGCAGTTTGATATGAAATCACAGATATACCTCAAAGCTCAATCTGATGTCTGGTGTTTTATATCGGATAAATATGTCGAATCTAAGGCAAATCACCCTTCAACTGTCAACTTACTTGTGCGGGTCTTCATTTTTGGAAAGAAGATAATTAAGTCAAAATATCGCAATCGACTAACTATCGATCATATGTCATAGAGCTTGCGATTATCACTCAGTGGTTACGTACCATTTTATGAAAAGTATGCTGAGGACAGGCGGTGCCACGTTTCAACATCCAGGCACTCCTTAGTTAAGTTTAGCACCATATGTAAATCTTTTGTTTTGTAACAACCAATAAACTCGCAATTCTGATTAAGTATGAGTTTCTCCATTGATATTAAAGAGAAGAACCTAACTAAACCTAACCCAAATCTAGACTAAAATAATGTATATTGTGCGGAAAGTTAATATCTATTTATGCTACTACCTAGGTAGATAGGTAGGTAGGTAGGTGTATGTACGACAACGCTGCATCATACATACTTGCAGCCTCTCAGAGTCGATCGTAAATATTCTTAAAATATGAAGGTAGATCGCCAGCAGTTCAAGTTTGAGCACCCCTGATGTATATTTTGCGGAAGCTAATATCTATATATGCTACGGTACACCCTACTCAGGTTGGTAGGTAGGTAGGGTTATCGTGATGTACGAAAACCCTGCATCGCACATACTTGCAGCCTCTCAGAGTCTAAAAATATTGAGGTAGATCACCATCAGTCCAAGTTTGAGCACTCCTGGTTTACATGATCGTGAAACATAACCAATTTCATCCTTATAATGTAAAAATAATTCATGAAATAAAAGAAGTCGATCCTGACCGTCGTGATTGTGTGAAAGTATTAGCATTAATCCTCATATTCTGTATAATACCTGTTTTTCTAACGAGAGTACTTTCACTCTTAATAGTGACGTGAATAGGCATAATCGTCATTATTGTGGTAACGAGAATACTAATAGGTTCACACATGCATACACACAAAAACTCAAACTGTGATTGTTTAGGCTGGAATTTATGGAAACCATATTGTAGGACCTTTCTTCATTGAAAGTAATCTTAATGGAAACACTTATTCACAGTTGCTTGAATGATTAATAAATTACAGACTCACAGAAATTTGGTGAAGTAATAAAACTCTTTCAGAAAATTAAATACGTTCCAAGAAGATGGTGCTCCTGCACGTTTCGATATTCGATAATATTTTGATGCAAATTTCCAAGAAGGGAAACAGTGGAGTAGCCAGTTAGGTTGAAATTTTGGGTGAAAATATTTACAATAATTTACATATTTTGTGTAATACCTGTGTTTCACCGAGAATACCTTTTTTGTGAAAGTGAATAGGTATAATTGTTGCCATTGGGATAGCCAAAATCCTCATTAGTTCATACAGGAATACACACCAACGACGGAGAAATTTAATGTTTGGGCTGGAATGTATGGAAACCATATTATGCGACCTTCTTCATTGAAAATAATCTCAATGAAGATACTTATTTGCAGTTGTTGGGAGAATGAATGAATCCCAGGCTCGCAGGTTATGTATTTTTTTTATTATCTCCATAGTTCTTTTCATGACCTTGCTTGCTATGTAAAGTCTTTTCTTAGATTTGTTTAGACATATAAGAAGTTTGATTGTTAAAATATTTTTCTGCTGTTTTTCTTTTTCCATTGTTACAGATTCCTGTCCCAAACCCCCTTCCTTTCACCCTTTTTTTGGAAATCATGGAATGCAAGAGAGAATGAAGCGACTAAGCAGAAAAATCTTTGGTACTCTCTATGTACACACGACACTTACACAACATAAACAGACAAACTATTGCTAGTGCAATAGCGACAGGGAATCGAGTTTTTTCCTCAGGTTTTTTCACTAGTTTATTGAATCATATACAAGATAGTATGGTTCCCCTGTTACATTTCCTGAGCCCACACTTGTGTTTTTTCTGACACACACCAAAATTATAGATATAAGCATTTATTGTAAATACAATTACAATTATTCAAATTTTTGTAAATCCTCTCCTTTCAAGAATATATAATATATATATATATATATATATATATATATATATATATATATATATATATATATATATATATATATATACCAAAAGGCTTTTGATAGTTCTCCCCATTCATGGCTTCAAGAAATTTTGGAAATTTATAAAGTTGATAAGACACTTCGTCTTTTTCTTGAATTTGTAATGAAAAATTGGAGAACCAATCTTCATTTAAATATTTCAAAACAATCGTTAAAATCCGAAGTAATTCCAATCAAAAGAGGATTTTTCAAAACGATTCTTCAAGTGCTCTTTGGTTTTGTCTTTACCTTAATGAAATATCTCATGAATTAAATGCTAATTTATTTAGATGATATTAAATTATATGTCGGAACCAGATCTCATTTAAAAAGTCTACTAGAGATTACTTTCAACTATTCCAATGATATTCATATGAAATTTGGGCTTCCAAAATGTAAAAATCTTTCTATTGAAAAAGGAAAGATCACATCTGATCATATAAAGATTTCCAATATCGAAATCGAGCCAATGCATCAAGGAGATACATATAAATATCTTGGATTTTGTCAAGAGAAGACAATTAACCATAGCAGCACTAAAGAAAATATTAGAAGTTCATATTACAAAAGACTTAGAATTATCATCAAGAGTCATTTAACTAGTAAAAACCTTTTCAGAGCTATCAACTCCTATGCAGTTCCTATTCTTACATCTTCTTTTGGAATTATTAAATGGTCTAAAACTGATCTAAATGAATTACAATGTCAAACGAGGAAAATGCTCTGTAAATATCATAAGCACCACCCAAAGTCAGCTGTTCAGAGAGTTACACTACCTAGACATCTTGGAGGTCGTGGATTAACTGATTTGAATAATCTTCATAGTAAACAGATTTTTCATCTACGTTCCCATTTTCATGATAAACAGAGAACATCTAAATTACATAATATTGTTGTTGCTTCAGATTATAATCTTACACCTCTGAACTTGACAATGCAAAAGGTAGATTTTGATATATTTGATGATAATTCTAAAAGAGAAAGTTGGATGCAGAAGGAATTACACGGAAAGCACCCTAAAGAATTGAAAAATGATTATATTGATGAAATCGCATCGAATAAATGGTTAGTATCTGGAGAATTGTTTGCTGAAACAGAAGGCTTGGCAATTGCGATTCAGGATCAGGTTGTTTTCACGAGGAATTATAGAAAACATATCATCAAACAAAATATAGATGATTCTTGCCGAAGATGTTTCTGTTCTTCAGAAACAGTTTTCATATATTATCATCTTGCTCAGTCCTTGCTTCAACAGATTATTTAGAAAGACATAATGCCGTCGCTAATATTATTCATTTCGATCTAGGAATTAAACATGACCTAATTCCCAAAAGAAAAAAAATTCACAAATATGAACCTGAGATTATTTGTGAAAATGACAAATATAAACTTTATTTTGATAAAACAATTCTTTGCAACAGAGCTGTAAAACACAATAGACCAGATATCATTCTTAATGATAAACAGAATCAAATAACATATATAATTGATATTGCTATACCCGACACACATAATATACAAAATAAATACAATGAAAAAATTTCTAAATATATGATGCTTGGCGACGAGATTAAAAAATGTGGAAAATGAAGAAAATATTTATTCTACCGATTATTATTTCCACAACAGGTGTTATTCCTAGGAATCTTCACAAAAGTATTGAGATTTTGGGTCTGAAGAAAAATTTGTTTGAACAGTTACAAAAGATAACAGTCATCAAATCTTGTAATATTCTTCGTAGGTTTCTTTCCGAAAAAATAATGAGGTAGAGTCATAGGTTTTCTCTTTAGTTTATACTGCTCAGAATCTCATTTCATATTTTATTTGTTTGTTTATATAAATGTAATATAATTAACTGACAATTTTGTCATATTTATATTCAGAGCAGTATTCTATTCGATCGTTCACCACTTCACACAAAGGAAACTATTAATGAGTAACATTCAGTGTTACTGCCTCTGACACTACTCGTTGGTACATTGATATCATTGTCTGATGATGCTATAGTATATATAAATATATATATTCTGGTAGATTGATATATTTTCATAACATTTAACGTTATCCTAATATATAATTATTCCAGGATATGTATTGATTATAATCATTGCCTGGCAATGGTATTAATTACCGGGTGGTGGATTTATATTTTTTCATGAAATCAGTTTGATTGCATGAACAGATATATGGGCAACTCGTCGGGGTAAAACCCCTATATATATACAGAAATTTCGAATACCAATTTCACAGGTCGGTTGGTAGAAGAGGACCAGATGAGTGACCAGCAAGGTTACCTGATTTGAGTCCTCTAGATTTCTTCTTATTCATCTAAAATCGAGAGTTGATGCTAAACAACCTGAAAACTTGGAAGGTAGAGAAGAACTCTAGAACCGTTTTATCATTGTATGAAGGTAGGTCATGATTTTTGAGATCTAACAATTCTGAGATCTAATTATGGCACGAATCTATCGAATTAATATATTCTCTTGCTTGAATATTTTTATTTCTTTATAGTGAGATCACTCTACACTACATTCTGTCTAAAATGCAATTCGAAATTCCATTCGACAACAATAAAACTATTTTACAAATTCAAAAAACCTTCTCCTCCAACACAATTTGCAGTATTATCTTAGGGGAGTCCTTTACTGTTAAATATCGTTGTCGGTGTCTACCCCAACTTCTATTCTCACAAGCCAACTCCATTTGTATACATAGCAAAAATTATATTCCCAGATACAACATAATTCACATTACATAGAGTGTTGAAGAAAATGCCTTCACAGCACATGGATTAATAGATGGATGAAGACTAATGACGTCATGACAGTTTGTGGATAAAATATATAATTTTCTTGACCAAAGCATTATTAATGATGTTGCCCTAATCATATACAGCAACTGGTAAGCATACATTCATAACTCACACCAACACCGGTCGCTTTCGCTTTTGTGATGTATTATTGTGTGATGTTTTTTAATGTGCGTTCTAAATGCTGGGTTGCTTTCATTGATGCCCAGGAAAAAATGACCTATGTGAATCATATGATCGCCTTCAAATTATTCATTGTAAAGCCATGATTGCTGCTATCTTCGTGCCCCCATTTCTATATCATTCTCTGTAGATTTAAACTTAAAGTTGAGGATTTTATTTTTCCGCTTTATTTGAAATCTTGGGAATTGATTTAATTCAAAACTAGTCGTTGATTGAAATCGAAAATAAAATATAAAGACTTTTTGGAGCCTTCACACATCGTTACCAGTTCGTAAAAATAAGCTCTTTGTTTCAGGGAATAGTCACTTTTAAAAAAATATAATAGAGAGTTATCCAATAAGTTGCCTTCGTAAACTTTGGATTTGAGAGCTGTACTACCTTACAGAGCAAAAACTAAGTAACTCTAAATTTCCAACTTTTCAGCTTAGTTATTTTTATGGTGCAAATAAGAGAGATTACGCTTACTCAAAAAGTGTTCTAACTAGAAGCTTCGAACTTGAACATTTACTTCTTCTCAATTCACTGAGCGTACTAAATTCAAAGTTCTTCGCGCCAAATTCAAAATGGACGCTCACTTTCAGTTACTAGGTTTCGAATTATCACATCCGCACGAAGCTTTTACAAAACATAAAACAAGTAAGTCGAAAAATTCAAGACATAATTCAAGTGAGTCAATTTACATTCGAATATTTTATTGCAGAAACACGTTACAAAGAATTAATTTTTCAGTTATCAAACAGAACACAAAAGTAACAAATATTGATCATCAAATGAACTTTCAAATAAATACAGAAATAGGTGAAAATATTATAAAAACTTTGTAACTATAGATCGCCCTCTTCAATTTGAGTTTCTTCCCCACAGTGGGCCAAGTCGTCCATGTCAGATACTGGCAGGAGAGATTTCCAGAACAACTGTTTCTTAGCGGGCATATGGGCAGTTAGTTTATTCAAAATCTTTTCTTTCTTTTCCTTGTTCAGACCCTGGCATTACAATTTGTTAACTGGCAACTGAAGTTTGAATTTTGGTTTTAAAACATTTGAGTTCTGATGAAACTCCGGACTATCTATTTTGGTTTTGAAGTACAGTGATCTCAAATGAATTTTTTCACTCCATCAGGTCACGCAGGAGTTACCATTGCTTACTGCTCCTCTTTACTGGTTTGGCAATCGTTTTCGAAAAGAAGAAAGTCTTCCAAATGGAGAATTTTATTTTTTATTTATTTATTTAAGTACAATATAAGGAATGTCCACAGCCGAAGCCAAAATGACATTAACTAGATGAATATTAGTTACATAGAATCTAGTATTCTGAAAAAAATGTATTATATAAGACATTAATAAAGAGTTGTACTCACAGAAAGAATGAAAAAAGAAATACAAAATGAATATTACAAAAACGAACGATTGAATGAATTTGATGTTAGTCAGTGAAGAGCAAGCGTAATGTTCTCTTCAAAGAGGCCAATGTGACCCCAAACAAATTGATACTCCTATGTGTGTTGCAGACACGTAGCATCCTATCGATAGGGGAGTTCTGTGCACTATTAGTTTTTCTAAAAGTTATAGAGAAGAAGTCGTCAAAGATTTCATAGGAACATTAAAAGTAACCATGTGCAAGATCTCAGGTACCTGAAGTACGCAGTTCAATATTTTAAACAAAACCAAAATATCAGATATAGTTCTACGATTTTCAAGTGACAATAAATTGAAATATTTACGGGCAGGAGCGTAGTCGTGATTCAGGATAACAAAGTTAGTTTTGAAGCATATGAACCGTATGAATCTATTCTGAATGCGTTCAAGTCGGTTGGAATAACAATCATAACGAGGGTTCCAAATACATGAGGCAAAATTTAATTTACTGTAGATGTAAGCATAATATAAAGTGATAAGTGATTTTACATATTTAAATTCCTTACTTTTCCTGAAAATATAAACCATCATTCGACTTGAACTATTTGCTATGCGATCTATTCGAAGAGCAACTTCGAATCGAAAGTGACACCCAGATCAAAAGCCGTGGACACACGTCGCAACAATGAATTTCCAATTGAGTACTGAAAAGTGATAGGGGAATGGTTTCTAGTAAAAGTTATCGTGAAACATTTATTTAAATTCAAAAATAATTGGTTTTCTCTACAGTACTCAACCAAGTTATTCAAATCTAGTTGAAGATCAAGGCAGTCCCTTAAGCATCTGATAGATCTAAAAACTTTCAGATCGTCTGCATAGAGCAAGAATCTGGAATGCCGGAAACATTTATCTATGTCATTTATATAAATTAAGAAAAGAAGAGGACCGAGATGAGTTCCCTGCGGTACCCCAGAAGTACTAATGAAAGATTCAGATTTAAAACCATTTGAACTAACGAAATGTGACCTATTCAGTAGATACGAGTGGTTTATTGTACTTACTGCTTCTACTGATTAAATTGACTAAATCATCGAAATCTAATATCTCCTTCGACTTATTCCACTTTTTTCCGATCAGCCCATGTACCGAGTCAGCCTTCATAAATGAATGGCCAGCTTCAAAAAGTTGAAAGTAATAGTCTCTCATTCTTCATTAACTAGAATAAACATGCGGTAAAGAGTGTCAAGTTTTTGTTTTGTGCAGCACAATTGTCTGCTCAAAATACATTTTCCCCAAGAGACTTCATGAAATTATAATATGCTCATACAACATCGGAGCAAGTTCTGCACATAATAGCCTCATGCCATAGTACACAAACATTCTGTCCATGATTCCTCAAGCTCGCAAATGTTTCATTGAAACATATTACACGACTTATAAAAAAGGAATTCTTAGTCACCATTTTCGGAATCATTAATACCTTCTGCATATCAACTACGAAAATTTCTTTATCTTCTGGCCACTCTTCGGAACAATCTGCTTCATATGCTTTTCTTGTTTCAGTATACCTTCTCTTGTGTATTTCATAGTTTCGACAAATTTCACAGTTCGCATCATCTCCTTCATTTACGTTTTCGTGGTGGACATGATTCTTGTGCAATGAACATGATGAGCATTCAATCTTGTGATGGTTTAGTGAAGCCAATATTCTCCTGATGAAAAACCTTTCTGTAGGTTTCATATTATTTTCAGGAGTTTTCTCATTCAAATCTTCCCACATCTTATACACCGAGCTGTCGCTTGTAAGATACCGTCTGTTAGGAGCATGTTTTATGTTATAATGTGAAACTACTGAATGATAACTCTCATTATGAGCTTTGATGTTTTTATAATTTTCTTCTGAAATTTCTTTCATTCATTCACCACGTTTAAGTCCTCTTTTATCTGTAACACTCTGAAACTCCGGATTTTTCAGAAACTCTTTTACCATAGCAAGATATGAATATCCAATTGTGTGCAAAAACATTGTTTTGCATACGGTTTGTTTTATTCGTTTTTAAGTCTTTCCCTTCTACATTCATTGTTTCATTCAAATCGATAGATTTCTCCATTTGAATTTGTGACTTTTTCAGTATTATCTCAATTTCTGTCTATTCCCAATTGATCTATAACTTCATTATGCTTTGTGTCTTCCTACTCCTCGGTGTCTTTCAGCACAATATCATTCTGTCCTGCTGTGATTGGTTTTAAAGGTCAAGTATAAACTATAGAGCACTCCTTGCGGCCAACGGCTTCTCTTTTATAGATCTTGACAGGCTTTTTCTTAAGGTATTTTCCAATAAAGAGTCTTTTTTCTCCAAAGTTGAGTGAGTTAAACTAACTAAAAAGAATTCTTCTTTGTTCTTCTAAGATATTTCGGGAGCAGTTTTTTCTACAACTGTCTGGACATGGTAGAAGTAAAATCTTTGTTTTAGTTCGATGTTTCTTTTGTTTAGTCCAAGGTAACTCTGTCTCTGTTACAGTGTTAGGTTGTACATTTTCTGTCTCTACTTGATCTTCTCCACCTCTGATTTCTATTTCTGGTACAGATTCAGGTACATATTCTGCTGGTAATTGGTCTTCTTCAACTTCAATTTCCATTATCTTTTCTGAAATATTAGGTTCAGTTTGGTCAGTACTGTTAATTCTTACTAAATTATTCATGTCGCCATCAGTATTTTCTAGTGAATCACGGCATTCCAATTTTTCTCTCAGCTGATGTAGTGTTTCATTTTTATTCTTTTTAAAAATGAGCTGTGTTCAAATTCTGTTGGTTTCCACCAGATATCACCATCATTTAAATACAAACGGCTTTTTTTGTGGCTTTCGGTATTTGTTTCAGGATGAACTGCTAATAAATCAACAAGTTATCTCTTCCGTCTTCCGTTTGATGGACTATAATTTGGGTCTACTAAGTTTTTTGGATATGTTTACCAGACAAAACTTGGGTTCATCAAGGGGAAAATCAGCATCAGGTCGAAAAGTTTCTAAAGACCGCTAAATATTCATGCCATGCTGCAACGCGGCTGGAACTCACCAATGACCTTTACTAGTCTTAGGAATATTTTTTGGTGCAGCATTCAGAAAATTTTTTCGATAAAAACACGTTTTTTACGATAGAAGACCCCTAGAGTACCAAAGGAGCTGAAAATTATGGTGAATGAGTTTTTTCGAATGCCCAATTATAAATAAAATTCCAAGCGAGTGCAATTTTCCTTTCTTATTCCGCTATATCCTTTTAGTATTGCTTCAGAAGAAAGTGAACATATTTTGAACTTGCATTGAGATTTCTGCTCGAAAAGTGAAAATTAGCTTTGACTTTCACTCTACTTGAAGCATTCTCTATAACCTAATATCTCGAGTAAGTTGTAAATTTTACCCCACAACTGTCCAACTTTCATGAATCCCCAATAAAATCATTCAATTCTCAGAAAATTGTGCGAAATTTGGTTGAAAGAACCGGATTTCATTCAGTTCGAGTTCCCTTTTATTGCACAGTCACTGTTGTTACAGATTTGTTCTGCACTAGAGCAGGTACGTAGGGTGAATGTTCTAAAAAAAGTAGACCACTGCTACCTTCCAAGAAGGAGATGACTTTTTATGACCCATTTATAGCTGAAAGCTAACCCCAACTGTAAATATTTATGAAACGGTAGATACTGCTGAAATAAAATCGAGAAATATTGGTCAGTCGTGGTTTCTACATTTAGAGTAACATGAATTTTATTACATGATCTGTGAGAAATTTACAGGATAAACACTCAAGTAAGCTCAAAAATGTTTGAATAAAATCGGTATGATGTATTGTTAACTTTGTATGAATGAGGAATTATAAGTTCTCGGCACTAGTCGATAAATTTACAATTTTAAAAGTCTTTGGGCAATAAGTTGTATTGCAAATGCTGATTTACTTCAAAGCATTATTTGGTCTCAGTGAAATAAATGGTAATTACGAAACGGTTACTTAAAAAATTGAGGGGTCTGCGAATGTTAAATTGATGATATAGCAAAAACTGAATCTATCCAAAAATCAAAATCAGAGCTTTTCTGATTTTCATTTACTTAATTCTTATCTGGAAAGTCTCTCTGAAGCCTAAAACAGTAGTATTTTAATATTCTTTACACGTTTTGTTTGCAGGTAGGGTTTTCGTTTTAACTTAAAAATTACTCTATCGCCTCTTTGAAGGCAATCCATTCTTCTCTTTGAGGATCCGTCATGGTTGTAATAAATTATGGATCAGCCATAATACGTCTAATACAAGGTCCAATGGAAACACCTTCCTTCAATTTTGCGTCCGAGAATACTAGAAAATTTGATATTAAGTCGTCTTCTTAGGACGCCGTCTCCCTACTAAGGTTGGCGATCTAAATGGCTATTGTTGTGCGGGAAACCACAGCTCTGAAAATCTCTATTGATGTCTGTCCGAACCATCTGCGTAAGTTTCTCAGCCATGAATTTTGTCTACGTCCGACTGACCGTTTTCCTTCGATCTTTCCTTCTATTATCAGGCGGAGAATCTCATATCATTCGCCTCTCATGATATGTCCTAGGTACTGCAGCTTTCTCTCCTTGATTGTCGTGAGGAGTTCTTTATATTTACTCATTTTCTGCATAACCTCTATGTTTGCCTTATGTGCCGTCCAATATATTCGCAGCATTCGCATGTAGGCGTAAATTTCGAACGCATCGATTCTCTTTTCCGTGGTTGCATCAATGGTACAGCTCTCACATCCGTATAGAAGCCACCCTTGGTCTGATATCGTCTCCTCTGAGCCTGTTCGTAACAATTTGCAATGAAATATGCACATTTCTGGAAAGTGCAAGTTTATTTTGTAGCATTCTAGCCGTACGGTGCCGAGCTCTTTGTGCAGTTAAACGAAGACAACGATCATCAACTGGTGTTGTTATCCGATTTCTTCCTTGTCCGGCCTTTCTTCCATATTCCCCTGTTTCGTGGTACCGATTAATTGCTCTTGAAATAGTGCTTTGGTTAACATTCAACAAGTTAACCACGTAACGTTGGCTTTGCCCCTCCTCTAGAAGTGTTCAGCAGCCATTACAATTAATTCAAAGATTCGAAAATCAACAAGAAACACAGAAAACTTGCATTAATTTAGCGTGAAAACTGAAGAGAAATTAAATGAATACTGATAGTCAAATAAACTCATTCTTGTTTCAGACGTGTTTGATATCATATGGAAACAAATGTTACTATATAGATAAGATTTTTCCCCTTATATGTCCAAAAACATATGTTGACAAAGAAACTGCCATCGAGCTGCTTAATCGATTGTGGAATTGAGAATACCAAGTGATGCGACTATTTTGTGGTGTGTGTATTTCAATTTTCGATAAAAAGATCATTATGGAACTGAATATTATTCAAAAAGTATGCTGTAATTTTGATTTGCTAGATTTTCAATTTTTTTTCGAAGCTCAACATAAATGAGATAACATCAAAATTACCTGCTTGAAATTGATCGTAAAAATCGTTATTTTCCGTAATAAACTTAATAAATATTTTCCAATTTTTTATTGGTTGGTTTATTGACCTTGTCAATAAACTTGCTAACGATTTGCTGTAAACAAATGGTTGTCGGTTTTTCTTCCACAAACTGATTATTGCCGCTTAGTTCCTAGCTCGTATGAATAAATCTAAGATTTTTCACCACTGACAATATTGTAAGCTCCTGCAGACTTTCCAAAGTTAAAACTGTCAATAGTTTTTTTGACCCCAATCTAGCCTTACAGCTTCCTGTTCTCTGGTCAACAGATGCTGAATCCAACGGAAACCAATTTTTTCACACTCAATTTTTCGTGCAAAATTTCTTGTATTCAGGTATTCAATAAAAATTCCTGCATAATCTCACGCGCAGCATCCACATTTTGTTGAGTGACTACTGTTTTTAGTGCATCTGAGTCAGTCCTTGAGACAAACTCTTTTGTGTTTAAATTTTCCATACCAATAGGAAACTGTTGACTGCCAAGACATTCTTGTTGAGATAATTGTCTTTCAAAATAGTAGAAAATTATTTCGATTTTTCATTTTACAACCAACTTGTCAACATTGATAGTTGGTTGTGACTAAAGCAGAGCACGCATAGAACTGAAATTTTGGATTTATATTAGCTAATCATAGAGGTTCAACTGACAGTTGATTAATGGTGTCATATATATACCAGTATGCAAAACATGAAAGACTTCCCTCGTATGGGTACTTATAGGGTCGTTAAACGGGATATGTTGTTAAAACACGATATCGTTATAACCGATTTCTGCTTTATAATAGATTCATATTCTGAAGTATTGATCGAATGTAGGAACAGATCCTGAGTGAAACGATCGTTTGTACTCGCAATGCATTTACATTGCTGGATTGTCATTATTTTCAAAATGATTTTGATTTCATATTACAACATTATACAATGCAGAACAAAACTGCATGGTGTCAATTTAAGAGTCAAATATACCACACAAAACTTTTATCAACGAAGGTTAGACGAAAAATTAATGGACACAGAGGGCTTATTATTCACTGAAATATATAACAACATAATAGATAGTCAAGAAGCGATCGGAATACAGGAGGCAAAGCGGAGTAATAAGATATGGTGGAACGAAGAGATTGCTGATTCAATAGATATGAAAAAGAAGAAATATTTAACATGGCTACATTCAAATCAAGACAAACATCTACAGGAGTAAAAAGCAACAAAAAATGAGGTAAGGAGATTGATACAGAGAAGAACAATGCCTGGGATCAACACTGTCAACAAATAGAAACATTGATAGGAGGAAAGAGATGTTCTGAAGTATGGAAATTCATTAGAAGTTTAAAAAGCTCGAATATGGACAAAGTTCACAAATCTATCATCGAACCCGAGGAATGGAAGGATCATTACGCCAACCTACTTCAGGAAAAAAGAACAGAGTAAAGAGACGAATCCCCAAAAAAGAATATAAGAGTCCGAGGTGAGAAACTCAAGATTGGAGTGGAAACAACGAAGAAGGTTGTGATGAGTATGAAAACAGGGAAGTCAAGTGGCCTTGAAGGAATATACACCGAAATGCTGAAGAACGGGAGTGAGAAACTATTCGAGAGACTTACGTATGTACTAAATGAATGTCTCAATGGCCATCCGGTTCCAGAGCAATGGAAAGTAGCTCATATAACATCGATACATAAAAAAGGGGACAAACGAGATTTCAACAACTAGAGTGGAAAATCAGTGACAAGTACAATGAGTAGGCTATACGCAAGAGTTTTATATATATTTATAGAAAAAGATTTTGAGCAGGATGAAGAAGAAGAACAATACGGATTTCGAGCCGGAAGATCTTGCTCTGATAATGTGTTTTGTCTCAAGATATTTAATGAGAAACGGAGTGCTAGGAAAATGGAAACACACATCGTCCTTATTGACCTTCAAAAAGTCTACGATAATGTCCCAATTTCTAAACTATGGAAAAAGCTAGAAGAATCCAATTCAATTATAACTTCATCATGGCGTTAAGAGAACTTTATAGAGGTGTATGAAGCAATGCGGAAAAGTTCACTCCTATATGGATCAGAAATATGGAGGCTCACAGAAAAATTAGAAGCGGTTTAGATGGACGTACTTAGAAGATCTTCTAGAACATCGAGAAGAGAGCATGTTCCAAATGAAGTGATAAAACGGGAGATTGGTAGAGGACAATATCACGAACGTCATAGAGAGAAAACAACTTCAGGTACGTCTGGTACGGGCACGTGAAACTCATAGTAGATTACAGACAACTTAAAAATTTCTATTATGGCAACCGAATATACGCAGGAAAAGAGGAAGGCCCAAACTCGAGTGGGAACGTATCATCCATAAGACAATGAGTGAGAGAAATCTCCCTCTAGAAGATACCGATAATATCATGGAGTTTAGGTGTCGGACAACGTCGTAAGACGTTTTATCCTATATATATATATATATATATATATATATATATATATATATATATATATATATATATATATATTTATTGATTGATCTCCTCGATGGCGATTTCGGATTCCAATCTCTCTCAGAGTCAGTTCTTTGAAGAATAGTGGATAACTCCTTAAATTGTTGTTAATAACTAAGCCAGCATAGCACCTGCCAGCTCCTGCATTATATATCTCGTAATAAAATATTCAATTAGCATCGATATCGCTTAATTTCATACTTTTGTGCATTTTCATCAGTGCAAAATGCCCCTATATTATATAAACTTTCGTTTCACCCCTTGGCTTAGGGCTGCTGCTTTCTGATGGGAACAATGAACATCCGCAACCGATAGTGATTGGTTTTTGCTGTTATCGAAACGCCGAATCTCATTATCTCGATACACGCACGCATCTCTATTGTTGGTAATCTGACTGTATACAGAGGGGAGACTTGGGCAGACATGTGGACCGTGAACCGATGAATATATGGAGTTCTTCAAATGAAACGCCTCGTACGTGTGAAATTTTTGATGAGAATTTGATATATTTTAACTGCTACATTAACAGATGAAAAATACTTCTAATCAATCATCACAAATTATTTAAAATTTGTACACTGGGTACTGCTCACCTCTTTTTCTTATTATAACGTTGTGACATTAAAGTTTTTAATTGAAGAACGCTTTATTATTGCATCTCATCATAAAATAATGGTTTCGGTTATAACGACTCTGGATATAACGACTCTGGATATAACGACCGACTCTGGATATAACGACAGGTTGGATATAACGCTTTTATCTGTGCACAGCTTTCTGTTAATGCAAAGGAATTAAGTTTATCAACCACTTATAATTAATACTAATTTGATCAATAATAGAATTGATGAAATTGCCTTATTATCACCTAAAGACAGGAATATAGAGATAGTATTATAATCTGAATTTTTCAGTTCTAGGCTGATAGCAACGTCGGATTTAAAGACAATCTGAAATATTAGGGTAGTCTAATAAAATATAGGTTTATTTTTAGTTATTATAACATTTTTAATTAAGTGTTCTTCGCCAGGTATGATATGTCGATATTTGGAAAATAATGTTCAAAAACGTCGAACCTATCGGAAATTTACTTCTAACATAATTTAAAAATTAACAAATTGAATTTGGAATAATAAAACAGTTCTTAGGAGATTTGTGCGTTGAATTCGGTTATAAAAAAGTTGTATATAACGAAAACATTGACTGGTAACACAGAGTAGTTGCAAGTAAACTCTCGGGAATATTTTGCACATATAACAACGCGAGAATGAAACTGACATTCTGAAGATACCAGGTTAAAATAAGCATAATGCATACAATTAATTCATGCTTGAAACTGCCAATCTGTAAGGTGGAAGCTGGAAAAATATTTATATTTGAGAAAGTCTGTTTTCGACATATGACAGTTGAAAATTTTTGTCTGAAGGAGCGACGTAAAATCCTCTTTCCTTAATGAATAATAAAATAAAACCTAGATGCCTTGAAAGTTTCCATCGATTCAAAGAAATTGAGTTTATAAGATTTATCACAGGAATGAAGAATTTTTAGCTACTGAAGTTCTGGAAAAGGATGACATTCATTCAGACAATGTGCAGCTAAAGCTGAATCATATTTCTGATGTAGGAATGACCAGAAATGTTCTGTGTTTCTTTACATTTAAATGTAAAATTTTGTAGTTCTTTACATCAATAAATTAGTGATAGTTAAAACATAGTAACTTGTTTCATTTTATTATTCATTATGAATATCAACTTTCACGTAGCTCAAGCTTCATCGATCAATTATCCTCTTTCCTTTATTAAAAAATTATACTATGGAATACAATCGACTATTGAAACTATTGATACGATTAAGACTTACGAAATAGTGCTCTAGCATTTCGACTGTATCGGAAACGATTTCCAGATCGTGATAAACCAGAGCGTAGAAAGTTCACCATGAGTTCATCAGTTTATCGTAACTCAAACTATATCAAAATTTTTTTCGAAGAATTGTTAAAAATACCCTCCATGCTGTTGAATTCACAATTGGATCTCCTAAATACGTCACGTGTTGCATTCAGAAAGGCATCTAGAGGAATTTTTAAACAGGCGGTTCTTAATACTTCTTTCAACACGTTCAAATTTTCAGGTGAAATACAGTAAACTCGATCTAGTAGGTAATTCAAGAGCCAAAATAGGGGGGATCAAATCTGGGGAGCGAGTAGATCACCTAACAGGATAATTTGTCCCTATCAATGGATTACCATAATTATCGTTCAGACAGTTCACATTCAAAGCTATGTTGTGAGCGGCAGCACCATTTTGTTGAAAGAAGATTTGTCTTCTTTCTTCCGAAGTGAGATACTCAAGGAAATCTTTTAATTACCGATTTAGAATTTGATTATAACTGTTATGATTCAGTTTCCTTCAATGGAAACTGGTGCTATCAATTATAGTCTTTTATGTTATACGGATTCTGCTGAGTCTAATATCCAAATAAAAACGTAATAATCTGAATGCATTCTATGCATTAAAAAAATTTATTCTACATTCTTCATTAATCTTCCTTTTGAAAATTTTCAGTTTTTGAATATACCGTACTTGCAAAAGTTTTTTTTTTGAGAATGGAACACTTGCGGAATGGTTGATCACGATCTGGAAATCGTTCCTAATAGGGTTGAAATGCTCGAGCACTACTTCCGTTAGATAGATTTTCGTCTTCCATATGAAAAACACTTGGAACAAAACAACGATAATATTTCCGAATGACATCTACGCTCATCAGAGACCGGATTTAATGCAGCCAAAATTTTGAAAATCTGCGCATATATATGCTAGGTTTTATAAAAATAAGCGAGTTTTTTCAAATATATGTGCATCATTAATTTCACATCAAATGAAGAATGAAGGCTTTCTTGACCGCTTTTATAATGAAATAATAGGAATATAGGATGAACTGACAAATATCAACTGAAAAAATAATACGTATACTACAAATCTAATTATGAATTATACTAGAATATATATCCAACTTCTAATCATACTTAATTTCTCATTATGACTTAATATGAAATCTTATAGTCAGTGAATATTTTCTGAATTTCCAAATTAGTTATTCTATCTGAATACATGTATCTATACACTGAAAAGCTTCTTTCTACATCCACTAATGTTACTAGGACTTTTTCAAAATTATAACTAACTCTATATTCAACGAATTCTTTTTGAATTCGAGCAAGTTCAAACTACAAAGCCTTCGTTTTGTTGAGGTACTGATTCTAGTTTCGATCTAATCATTTGACCGATTGGTCCACTAACATTCAAGCACGAAGATTTAAATTTTTCGATAATCTTGACACATGCAACTAAATCTGAAGATGTATTTTACAAGCTTTCGATAGCTGGAGCGATAAAACTATAGTTATATTTCAAGAATCCTAATTATTGAGGAAGCTCTAATACTGAAGATTTTTTCTGAATTCAGTACGCACAATGAATTGTGAGTTATTTCGGATATAACTTCTATTATTTTTGAAAAATAGTCCCCATAAAATATTGCCGTTTTTAACCGGGTTCCTGTTTTAGTTATTACGGGTTGTTGAGGGGTTGAAGGGTTCCTGAGAGTTTTTCTTTATAAAACTGAGTCCTCATTAGAGCTTTCAAAACTACTTATTATACTTTACTCATCACATCATTCACAACAGGAAATTGGTTTCTTATTTCTTCTCCACTCTATTGAGGCCATGAGCATGTAATATGAATGAGGTTGGTATGAAACCATATAGTCTGAAATGAAGAAGTACACTGGAACTGTCTCAGAAAAAAAAAAGTTGAGCTATTTGTTTTTTCAAGCTGTTTTGCCTGCGCTAAAAATTCCTATCATTGCGTTATAACCAACCTGAATAATCGATGGTTTCGTCGCCACGAAGATGCCTAATTTTCTTCTTAACTACAGTATAGGCAGTATCAGCGTCTCGTTTTCTCAAACCACTCTCGTTCGGAATATTGAACTTACAATGTTTCAGTAAAAATGATTTGAAATGTTGATCCTAACATGCTGATCAACTTTGAATTTTCTCGTGCACGAGATCTGCAAGTAGGAAATAGATATTATCGAATGATATCCAGTATTTTACCATATTCGAATTGTGGAACATTAGAATAAATAACTCGAAATTACGAGAAGAAAGTTTGAAATAAGAAAAAGTTCGGAATGAATGAGGACCTTTTCTTGGAAGGGCTTGGAAATATATTGAAAATTAGAAATACTCGCAAGTTTGCTGCAGTAGTGCAGAATATTGCTTTATTGTCAAAAATTCTGGATACGATCAGATCCAGGAAAGGCTACTTGCAACGGTACACGTTACTCTTGACACAATGAAAAAGATTCAATCTACAGCACGCGAAACTTGTATACGAAATGCTAACAAGATTCGTTGATTAGAATTAAGATCTCAGGGTTCTGGGACTAAAGTTTGATATTGGAAGACAATTGGATTCTTTTGGTTTCTTTTACTGTATTGGGAATTCCGGAGATATGTACAGTGCACTGAATACTCATCGTAAATAATAATGGGATTATCTTTGGCGACACGTAGGCTCGCTCACTCAAACTCCCGGAATTTGCAAACTGGGTATTATAATCAAAGAAAAAAATGGTAACAAACATTTCAAGGTATTGAAAGGACTATGAATAAATAGAGAGAAAATTCCTTAATTGCAATACTTTGCCCCCTAAAGCTGCCATTATGCTTGTCTAGGTAGGTACTTGACACAATGGTTTTGGTCTATACCTGCTAATGACATCATACTAAGTAGGAGAACCTACTGTCAATGTATGAGTGTGAGCAAAACAATTATAATATGCAAGATAACAAATAATCAGTCTTTTAAGCAGAAATACAGAAAGATGCATATAATATCCAAATATGCCTTTTGCATATAATCCGGTCTTTAATTATAATTATATGAAGATTTCTCTGATTTGATTTTCAAAGGTATTTCGATACAGAGTTTACTTTACTATTCATCAGAATCTTCTGTTATATTTTCAGTCTTTTTTTACCCAAAATACGAATTAATGTGTTACCCGAACCGAAATAATGACCAAAGCACTCTCCATGATAGAAAAATTTTATCACAAACTCAAACAGTCGCCCAAACTTCGAGCTTCATCGATGAATTGAAAATATTAGTTTGTAATGAAATTTTTGCATAATTTTTTTCTCGGAAAATACATCGTTTTGAGTGACACTATTTTCGCAGAAAGTTTTTGTTTCATTGAAATGGATCAACAATTATGGCTTGGGGCGTTTTTCACGGAGCACCGTGTATATACGAAATAGAAAAAAGGGAATACAGATTATTTTATGCAGTAATTACTTAGTGACCTTCAGTTATAGCGCCGTTACAATTTTTTCAGACAAGCAAAATGCAGAATAAATTATCACCGAAAACGAATTTTGGAAATTTGAGAAAATTGCCGATAAAACAGGTTTTTAACAATTCGTTTGTGTCTTGATTTTTGTCAATGATGCAGGTATTACTTTCAAGAATGCCTTTTCATTCTTCCCACGTTAACACGGCTCCATTTTTTCGATACCATTCATAGGTGTTCAGAACATACATAGAAACGTATACATTGTTCTCGCCACAAAAAAGCCAGGCATCGAAAAAATAATATCAATGTTCCACATCAACACCCATCTACCCTGAAATTGAAACTCTCTTACAATCTGCAATATGCCAATAATACACACCGAAATGAGATGAAAAAGCCGTCAATAGCAATCGACGGGGGTGGGTGGGTAAATTTCACAGGGCAGCTGGCTGAATAAAAGAACGGCGACAAACCTTAGGGGGTCGCAACCCCTCCCGCCATGCCGCTTTTGGGGGAATAAGTTGACAATGTTTAACATTTATTCGAACGTGCCTGGACCGTGCCAGAGGCGACCCACAGATTTAGTCGTAACTTTAACACTACCGTATAACAGTGCGACAAAATCAGTGCTCTAGGTGCCATTAGGTTTTATTATTACATTCTATCAAGTTACCTTAAAAACAGTGAAACGTCAGTTATCAAATTATCGCGTGAATCGAAAGAACTAAGTGATAATGAACGTGCCAATGCAATATGCATATGATTACTGGAATAATCAAAACCAATATCAATATTACAACGATCCATCAACCAAATACGATTATAAGAATGCAATGATTAATTATCAGAATTCCTCGTGTACTTTAAACAATAATTCAACCGTTATCAAAGAAGAACCGACGTATTTTAACTGCAAATATGGTCAGAATCAAACACTGTATCATGCTTATAGTGCGGACTCCACGTTAGACGATTCGCATAGCCCACCATTATCCAGTGACGGTTCCATGAACCATCCGAATCCATACGGTGATTATCGCCAATCATTTTATAGTTCCTGTGTTCGCGATCCGATTCATTCAAAATATCCGAGCGTAGGCCAAAAAATCGAGAGTGAAGCATTATGTTCTGTGACTGATAATAAAACAAATGATAGTGATTCGCCAGCGCTGCGGGCTCTTCTGAGCAAACCCGCCGGTAAGAAAATTGCCTATAATTACTTCGACATTCACCGGCAAGAGACCAATGAGGACTTACGTACGACGAGTCCACGTTCTTTGATTTCTTGTTTTGAAAATAAATTCGTAAATAAGGATAATCGTCCCGGTGGTATTAATCAAGAAGGCAATGACTTCGAAAGTGGGAATGAGTTGCGACAGTTGGTCGACAAAGACGATGGAACTATGGAGGCTGATTATCAAGGTGGTTCTAATAAGGATGACAAGCAGGTCAACGAGGATGCCACATTGCAGAACTGCTTTTATCCGTGGATGAAGAGCAATAGTGGTAATTCTATCTTAATTTATTTTATACAACTACATTTCAACAAATTAATTAAACGAATGTTATGTTATCTATACTTTGATAATGTTTCTTATTCATTTCACTTAATTTGATTAGTATTATTGATCCAAGCCAATCAAAAATTTTGAAATATTCCGATTAAAAAACTTTATAGAATGGGGCCTATTTTGAAAAAATTCTAGTATTATAAACGTATTTATTTTCACAGAATAAGTATATAGTGTATTCCAATGAAAACGACCACAATGATAACTCGGCTGGTTTGATTTTTCTCTGAATTTCTGAAAAAGGTCAATTTTTGATCCGAGGGGGATATTTTGTTCTCCTCCTATCCATCTTCTATCCCTGGCAGTTTCAACCCCTAATTTTTGAATACGTGATTCTAATGTTGATCAAAATCGATTCTGTTGGATTGGAAGAATTTTTCTCTGTCATTTGAACGTTTGCGCATTATCGTTTTATATGAAGAGTGGTCTGTATAATACCTATTTGAAATTCATCGACGATGAATTCTTTACATTCTATGTTGAGTCAATTCACTGAGTATATTTTTTCGGAAAAAGCGTGAATTTCACATATACTTTCTAAAACTAATACACTAACATTTAGAGTTGTGCGAACATTTCATTGAGAAGATCAATAACTATCCGAATTTGCTTCAAAATATTCGGTTTTTTGACGAACAATTTTTTTTTAATGTTGAAGTTCATGGCCATAGACTCTGAAGTTAAATTTATCCCCATTTAAAGAGGGGGAAGCATACTCAAACACCTCAAAAAATTTGTCAGAATCTTGGGAGGCCATATTGTTGGACCTTTAGGCGAGACCTATTTGAGCTTGAAAATTAATTCCTCATAACATTTATCACCGAAAGAGCTCCGAATTTATCTGTACATAACGTTATGTATCAACGTGATGGCCCCATTATGCCGCTTTGCTGGACTATCTGAACAAAAGATCTCCGGGTCATTGAATAGGTAGGAGAGGTGCTATTAATTGGCCGACTGTATCGCCTGATCTAACGCCTCTTGATTTCATCTTGTGGGGCTATCTCAAGTCAGAAATCCATGTTAGGCGACTCAAACCGTTGGAAGAAATACAAGAAAGGATTGTTCAATTATGTTAGCAGATAACAGCACGAATGTTACAAAATGTTAGGCATTCAGATCTCTGTTAAACCAATGGAAGAAATGACAGCCACCTCGAACATTTGAGATAGAAATGTACCACAATTGAAAAACTGAAAACTCAGCAATACGTTTCATTTGATCTAGATTACCATGGCAATCATTGAAGTCCAAGCAGTGTTACTTTTCAATTAATGGTACTTTAAAAACTAGACTGGTATTGAGGATTCGATAACCTATAAAAATTTTCGGATTGGATAGGGGTAGAGGGTGGATATGTAAACATTCAGATAAGAAAAATATTTCCGATTCAGCCAAATCGATTTGGATCAAATGTTTTTTCCGAACGGAGATCGAAACGGATACATGAAAACTTTGATTTTCCTCCAACATTTCTCGATTTCAATTCGTCACATGTTATTTCAGAAAGTTAATAATTACTTGGTCGTATAGAAAATAGAGCCATCTTTTCAAAAGATTATCACAAGACCTTCTTTCCCATTTCAAAAATTTGAGTTAGGGGGTTGATAGAAAAGAAGGAAACACGCAACAAAAATATCCCCATCTAATCAAAAATCTTCATGTTTTAGGAAATATACAGTGTTATGTAAAAGTACCGGAACGGTTAATTATCTCAGTTATTTACCTAGCGATTTTTTCAGAATTGCTATTCGAACATTGCTAAACATAAAAAATTCAGTGTTGATATTTTGTGCTCGCTAGTGTTTCCGGTGTAGCCGGAAACGACCAAAAAATGTGAATTTCAAATGTAACACCCTATATATTTATTTATTTTTAGATTCAGAGAAAAAAACTATTTCAGAAACAATCAACAAAAATCATTTCGCAGTTTGTTCAATACTGTTCACCCAGATCATCAAATTAGTAAATCTACAGTTTGCAGAACTATTCAGTGATATGAATAGTCAGCAAGTAAAAGATATTCCCAGGGAAGGACCCCCTAAGTCTTCCACTGACGAAGAAACAAAGTAGGACATTTTACTGGCAATTGAGGAAAATCCTCAGGTTTCTACAAATAAGCTAGCCTTGAATCATGATATTTCTCAGAGGTCAGTTTGTAGGATACTTAAAACAGAAAAAATGTAACCATATGAAATCCAGCTTTATTTACAAATTTAAATGATCCGTTAACCCCAGCTGATACTGTATGGTTCCAACAAGATGGAGCTCCCCAACACTTTGCGGTAGATGTTCGAAATTATCTGGATGAAGTTTTTCCAGAAGATGGATCGGTAGAAGAGCTCCTATCGAGTGGCCCCCGCGGTCACCTGATCTATCACCTCTTCTTTTTATGGGGCCACTTGAAATGCTGAGTTTATCGATAACGACCTGCCAATCTACATGAGTTAAGGCGTCGCATAACAGAAGAAATCAATTTGATACCTCCACAATTTCTGCAAAATTCTCTTAGAAATTTCAGTGATCGATTAGGTTATTGTCAGGAGGTGAATGGAACTCATTTTCAATACTTGCTATAGTTTCAATAAAAAAATTTCTCTCGTTCGTGCAAAAATCAAAACTTCAACAAATACTTGACAATAATTGTCAACCTGTCACGTTGATTATGAATTCGAGAGTAATTTGATTTAGGAGATAATAATTATTGTCATTTCGATTTTTTATGAACACGACATTGGAGAAAAAGCATTTTTCTTGATTGTTTCTAAGGAAGTTTTTTCCTCCGAATCTAAAAATAAATAAACATATAGGATGTTATATTTGAAATTCTCATGTTGTAGTCATTTTCAGCTACACCGGAAATACTATTGAGCACAAAATATTAACACTGAACTTTTTATGCTTCACAATGTAGGAATACCTATTTTCAAAAAAATCGCTCGGTGAATAACTAAGATAATTAGCCGTTCCGGTACTTTTGCCTAACCCTGTATAGAAGCATCAAACCAGCCGAGTTATTCAGTGTAATTGGTTTTCATTGAAACGAACTGTATATACTTAGAAGTATATTCTTTCTTGCTCATTTCACATATTTAATTTGAAATATTCTGAATCAATCAATAATATAGAAATAATCCTGAGGTCGTTCAGTGAATTGTAGTTTAGGATCAAGAAATTTCGTTTAATTTGGCAGAATAGCTATATATTTATAATTATATTTTCACGCGGAAACTGTGGAAGACAAAAACATGAATGCGGAATGTAGAATAATTTTTTTCCAATGACATACTCAGTATATTTTCTCGGAAAGAGAGTGAATTTCTCAAATACTTTTTAAAACTAATTCACTTACATTTGGGAAGCATGTCATTCTATCCGCATTTGTAGTTCCAGAAATTAAATAATGCAAATAAGTTAGAAATTTTGAAGAGCGACGAATCAACAATTAACGATGATAGCAACTACCATATTTGTTCGACAGAAAATCCACACTAGATTTGAGAATCTTTTAGCTTAACGCGATAATGTTCTCGTTTAACAAACGAGTAAACAGAAACCGTAACTGAGTTTCTCCCGCTGCAATTTTTGTAAGTTTATCTTACTCACTCATTAGAAGAAAAACCCATCGCTGAACATCAAATAATATGGGCTCAGTAAGACGATCTTTACCGAATTTCTAAACCGTTGATTCGTAAATAGATGGTTTCGTATCTCTAGTTTAGTTAGGTAGCTAGCAAGTTTACCCGACCTCACTCCGATAGGTTTTTTCGGAGAATATGTTATTAAAGACACGAGTTATGACTATAACACCAACTTGTTACGAAGATTTGAAAAAAGTAAGATTACATTGAACCCCATCAAGGAAAACATTACAGAAAGAAGCATCCCCAAAGTAACTAGTTCGTCGTCGCTTTGAAGCTTAGACTGATAAAATTCAAATCAAACTCAGATTACAATTTAGATATTGAAGAAAATATTTGTTTTTACTGACTCGTATTTTGAATTGATTTTCGACCGACTGATGAAGTGGAACTCAACTGTAGTTCACACAGAAATTCTTCATTTTGTGAATCACCTCAAGTTTCTTTTTAAATTAAACCAAGCTTATGAAATTTATTGTTGAAAATTTGGAAAGCGATCAATTAGTTCGGATCTGTGAAAAATTAAATGAATAAAAGTACAAATCGGTATTGGAAATAGCTGAGGAAATAAAAGAATGAAATGCCTAATATACTGGGTATGCCGCTTGAAAAAAATTATCAATAGCAGAAGAATAGTTTCAAAAAGCGTGCTCATTTGATACACTTTTTATTGACGCTTTTCTACAACAATTCAAATGAAGAAGTACACTGTGACAAAATGTATTCGGAAATTTGAAATAAAACGCAAAAATCTTAATCTACTTTAATACACTCCGCACAAAAATTTTCGCATCACCCTACTTTTACGACAATAGTATATAAACTTTTAGGTTGGTCATTCAAGAGTCGCTTGGTAACTTACAGAAGTGTAAAATAAGAAGATATCATTCAACAGAGATGAGTTTATGATGGAAAATATCAACAATTTTCGAGTTAATGAAAAATTTAAAAATTCTACCATCTTCAAACATTCGCGAAGAGACCAATCAACTAGCATAGAAAGGTTACTAATCTATTTCAAAATCGAGTGTTTCTTCGCCGGGCCCCAATTACTGCCAGTATACGTCTCGGAAGCCCCTCAAACAAATTTTGGATGTACTCTTGAGTCACTGGGTTCCAAATTTCAGGAAGCAGATTTTTTAGTTATTGGAGTGTTCTACCAGACATCCTACGTTGCTGAATTTGCCACCCCATGTGATCCCAAACATGTTCTATGGGATTCAAGTCGGTACTTCTGGCTGGCCATCTTAAAATATCAATTTCGGCATTTTGCAGAAATTCTGTAACTACTCAAGCTGCATGAGGCCGAGCATTATCATGCATAGAAATGAAGTTTTCGCCAGTCAATGGGCCAAAGGGTACAACATGGGGTTCAAGGATATCTGCGATGTATCTGGCCGCTGTCATTCTTCCATTATTCACTAGGACTAACTCAGTTCGACCATGGAAAGAAATGCCTCCCCACACCATTACTGAGCCCCCTTTGAAGTTTTCGGTTTGCCGAATATTGCATTGCTGATACCGTTCCTCAGGTCGTCTGTCTACAGGCATGCGTCTATCATTTGATACCAGACAGAACCTGGACTCGTCGGAAAAGAGAACATTCGACCATTCTGGAATACCTCAATTTGCATGTTCCCTCGCAAACTGAAGTCTTGCAACTCGATGCTGTCTGGTGAGACGTGGGCCGGTGAAGCCACCCTTGGTCTGGTATCGTCTTCTCTGAGCCTGTTTCTAACAGTTTGCAATGAAATATGCACATTTATGGAAAGTACAAGTTCATTTTGTAGCATTCTAGCCGTACAGTGCCGAACTCTTAGTGCAGTTGAACTAAGCCAACGATCATCAACTGGTGTTGTTTTCCGATTTCTTCCCTGTCCGGCCCTTCTTCCATATTCCCTGTTTCGTGGTACCGATTAATTGCTCTTGAAATAGTGCTTTGGTTAACATTCAACAAGTTAGCCACGTAACGTTGGCTTCACCCCTCCTCTAGAAGTGTTACAATTCTTACCACTTCATGATCATTCAAATAGCGTCCATGACGTTCAGCAGCCATTACAATAAATTCAAAGGTTCGAAAATCAACAAGAAACACAGAAAACTTGCATTAATTTAGCGTGAAAACTGAAGGGAAACTGAATGAATAATGATAGTCAAATAAACTCATTCTTGTTTCAAACGTGTTTGAGATCATATGGAAACAAATGTTACTACATAGATAAAAAATTTTTCCCCTTATACGTCCAAGAACATATGTTGACAAAGAAACTGCGATCGAGCAGCTTAATCGATTGTGGAATTCAGAATACCAGGTGATGCGACAATTTTTGTGGTGTGTGTATTTATTAAATCCCCTCCAGAATATGCTCCATTTCAAGCGATACACATGTGCCGACGTTTTTTCCAATTATCGAAATATTTTTATTGGCGCTTTCAGGGATGGCCTCCAGCTCCTTCTGCGAATTTCCTTTTATGACATTTATGGAATCAAATCTGATTCTTCGGAGCGGCAATTTAAGTCTGCAGAAAAGAAAAAAGTCACACAGAGCTAGATCTGGCGATTAAGAGGTTACTTGATGGTATTTATCGAGCATTTGGTCTTGAAGTCGTTAATAACCGTGGCTCGATGAGATGATGCGTCATCGTCAAGCAAAATCCAATAATTGTTTTGCGACAAATCCAGCCGTTTACGCCGAATATTTTCATGCAAACGTCTCAAAATGGTTAAATAGAAGTACTAATTGGTTTTCGAACGACTTGGTCGAGGTTTTTTTCGGATTTAGCTCATTTTTTCCCACCCATTCCGATGAATGTTGGCTCGTTAGTGTGTCGTATTCATAGACCCATGTCGCGCCACCAGTTTTGATCCGTCCCATGAACGTGGGATCAGAATTCGCACGATCCAGCATGGAAAATTCAGCTCTATCGGAACAAGCCGAGCGGCGATGCGCCGCATGCTCGATTGGTTCACCAAAATCAAACGAATGGTTTTACGAGACATGTTGAGATAACGAGCTATCTCTCTATTACTGGCATGACGATTTTCGAGCACCATTTCTTTGATATTTTGGACGTTATCGTCGGTTGAAGAGGTCGAAGGTCTTTCGGAATGAGGCAAATCTTCGATGATCTCCCAACCATCTTCAAAAGCTTTGTACCACTCGTACACATCTCCATAAGCCTTTTCCATACATTCGCAACAATTCAGCATACGATATTTTGTTCGAAACACAAAATTTGAGACATTCTCTTTGTTCAATATCATTTTCCATTGTGAAATTCGCAGAGTACTAAGGTCGACTGGTTTCAACAGCTGTCGTGAATAAACTAGTTGATCTATCGTGGTTATGTTTGGTATAGTAATTAAGGACAGTCCTACCAACAAACAGAAACTTAAAATACCCAAAAATCTCAACGCGGGAAATTCAAATGAGAATTTCCGGATAGTTTTTCGTCACAGAGTACATCAGTATGGATGTACGAAGAATAACATCAGTTTTCATTTCAAATTCGGCAGTATGCCGAACTATTTAGGTCAACACTAACAACTTCAATTAAAACTTGCCACAACCCCTATAGCCCTATCGGCGACTTTATAGTTATCTTCTTGTTCCAGATTCAAACTTTTCCGGAAACAAGCGAACCAGACAGACGTACACCCGCTATCAGACATTAGAGCTTGAAAAAGAATTCCATTCCAATAAATACCTTACAAGAAGACGAAGGGTTGAAATCGCCAATGCTCTATGTCTTACAGAAAGACAAATTAAAATATGGTTTCAGAACCGTCGAATGAAAGCGAAAAAAGATGCAAAATATCTTCCAATTTCTACTGATTACTTGGGTCAAGATGTTAATATGAATGGGAATATATTCATGCCATCTCCTAATAGTTTACCTGATTTCTCCGGAAAATCGGCGGAGAGTTCAACAGGCAGTGAGGAAAGAAAAGGGTATGATGAAAATATTTCGAGACCGTTGACGCAGATAAGGGATATTCCTGGACCTCCACATCCTTTGTAAGCTTGAATTATTCTTCACTTTTGTATATTCTAATGAGAATTATTGAATTGTAAGATTTGTTGTGGGTTAATTATGAAATATGTGTATATAAATTTTCAAATATTTAGGCTAGAAAGTACAGGAACACTATATCGAAGATTTTTCGTAGCCAAAAAATCTGGAACTAGTATTTTACAGTAGTTACAAGTGATGTTCTCTGAAAATTTCAGTTACTTGATCAGATATTCAATTTTGCGATTTCTTTGACTTAGTTCGGATCACACAACTCACAATTGGAAGCAACCCAAATCAAATCTGCCCATATGCTTCATGTGTATTAATTTCGATTGTGGTTTGTCATTTTGTTAGTATAACCAATTGGACCCCATTATTGTAAATATCCTAATCAAAAATGATATATTCGAAACTATTGTGTGTTTCAAATATGGAGGTTTTGCAAAATCGTATTTGTTTCATTCAACTATATCTCCACGAACTGTACATAAGAATTTGAGATATGCAAACGTTAAAATCCGTTAAATAGTAAATTTGATAACGTAGTTTCTTTTACTTGAACGACTGAATGAAAGTAACCTAGTCATTTTAGAAATCTTTTCGATGAAACCAGATATGGAAATTTTATCGTACTTTCAAGATTACGTAAACAATATTTCTTTCCATATAATGTTCCTGAACAATATAAAACCATTTTTCATTTCCACATCAACTCAAAAGTTTTCTTTCGCAATCTGATAGATTATGAACATGAAAAATTTTATTGGAAATTTTCTGAATTATAATTTACGAGCATATATCAAAAGGAGTTGCTATAAGATACTCTTTCATGAATAAACTATACCTCACCAATTAAAAAAAATATTATGAATATAGCTAAATCGAAATTTATGAAATTAGTTCTAAAATAATAATAAATAATATAAATTAAAGTAAATTAAAATTATTATTCGGCGACGTAACTGCTCTATGTTTTGATTTTTCCCGACCTCATTGTCAATTTTTCTATTAAACAATGCCTGAAAAGATTCAGTCGGTCTGGTCCAAGGTAAATTTGGTGAATTGTCTTCTTTTGGGACTATATTTATGTTAGCGGCTGTTAACCACACTTTATTTTATCTTGCATAATTTCACTAAGTTAGATCTGCCTTGAAAATTACCTCGTCATTTTGATGTTGAAAAGTCTCAAGCATCATTTCAGTAATTCCTAATGTGGATATTAGTATTGAGGGTTTCTCAAAGCTTACGCTTGATACACGGTTGGGAAACACCCACCTCGGAAATAATGCACCATATAAGAAGTTTTTCATTTAATTTCACTTTCTCTGTCAATCTTAATAAGTCAGGATAATTCTGTATGTTATCAGTGTAGAAGTTGTCTTGTTCATTTATGAATTGGACAAAAAGGCTCAATAATGTCATCGTCAACAAACTAGAAAAATGCCTAAGTCTCAACGCACAGAAATATCTTGAAATATTTTTCAGTGCGGTAGCTGTATATTCTGGAGGATCGATTATTTTCTCATATTTTAAGTTATTTTTGGAGAATGTTCATGCGCCATACGTGAAATATACAATCTCCTACCTAACTTATTGACATCCAACCTTATCTCTCTTGCTGATGTCTTTCGGCGAGTTTACACAGTGAATTCCTTCTTCACATTCTTTCATAAACCAAAAAATATGACCAATTAAATATTGACACCCCTGTATATCTGTTTCCCGCCAAGTTGAACACTCAAGTACCTGAAAAATATATTTACGAAAATCAAACTTGATATTGATCTCAAAACCGTTAAAATATATGACATTTAACTACAACCTCTAACTAGTTTTGACGTTTTGATTTTAATGTCTTCTATTCCATTTAAACCATCAGCTTAGATTTTACTAGAAGGAAAATGTATATTCCAACTCTTTATTTTCTATCAGCCAAGATCTTAGTTTACAAATCCAAAAACTAGCTAATCTATGGAGAACTTTGTATTCATAAAAACATATACTGGGTGTTTCGTAAACCTAGTTCAGGGAACAGTATTTTTTTATATTTTCAGGAAGAATAGTTCATATAAATATTTATCGAATAATTTGGCTTTTCGAAGGGGCAGTGAAACTTCAGCTAACGTCAGAGAACTTCAGTAATGTGCACCGATTAAGAAATTTTTTCGAAAACGGGCGGTCCTATCGATATGAGCTAAGAATATCATTTCAAGTCAATTTCCTTGATTTTACATAATTCCAGAATTTAAAAAATGTTCCATTGAAGAAATTAGAATTATTATTTGTTTTAGAATACTACACTCATCACCAAAATTATATAATATCTGAGATCGAATTTTGATTAAAACCATATCTTTCCTTCTAACAAATTTTAATAAGATATATAAAAGTTTCGCTTATCACTTTGTGAAACTCGTTCATTAAATAGTTAAACAACATTTGGAAAAAATACTATGCCTTAATTTTACAAATTATAATGAATAAAAATATGCCACCAGTTTAATCCCATTTTCAAAAACTATACAGTTATACATTCATATCATCCTCATACACAAATCAATTGCATGAAAACAACACAATATATATATATATATATATATATATATATATATATATATATATATATATATATATATATATATATATATATATATATATATATATATATATATATATATATATTCATATATTTCCAGCAAAATACGAATTTTTGCCTTATAATGTAAGAAAGCAGATACCTAGGTATAGACATTCTATCATTTTTCGATAGGTTATAAAAATATGAATTTTTCTGTGAATAGAAAATATGGTATTGTATTTGAATTAATCAAGTTATTGCGCTTTGAATTTGCTATCAGCTGATCATTATCAATTTTTGCTTTCCCTGTATAACATGGGCAACTCGGAGTTTTGAAAATAATCGAATCATCTGATCAACCTTGATGTTTAAGTATAGTAATTTCTGATGAAACTTAATTTTTTTTAAACACTCAATCCAAATATGCAATAATATATAGGGTGTTCCATTTGAAAAAACAAAACTTTGATAATTTTAAGGCTTTTTAGTCACCCTGTATAATTCCATATAGTATTTGGCGACGTTCCAAAATTTGTGAAACGAATCGAAATCGACCACGAAATAAATAAATAAATGAAACCCGGAACACAAAAAGTCGTGTACTTACAACAGAGTTTTGGAAACAGGATGAAAATATGTTAATCATAGTTTTATGTATTTTTTCTTCAATTGTTTAGTTATTTATTTATATAAACTCCTCACAAAAATTGTCGCATCACCCTACTTTTACGACAATACTATATAAACTTTTACGTTGGTCATTCAAAAGTCTCTTGGTAACTTTCAGAAATGTAAAATAAAAAGATATCATTCAAAAGAGATGAGTTTATGATGGAAAATATCAACAATTTACGAGTTAATGAAAAATTAAGAAATTCTACCATCTTCAAACATTCGCGAAGAGACCAATCAACTAGCATCGAATGGTTACTAATCTATTTCAAAATCGAGTGTTTCCTCTCCGGGCCTTAACTACTGCCAGTATACGTCTCGGAAGCCCGTCAAACAAATTTTGGATGTACTCTCGAGTCACTGAGTTCCAAATTTCAGGAAGCAGATTTTCTAGTTGTTGGAGTGTTCTACAAGGCATTCTACGTTGCTGAATTTGCCACACCATGTTGTCCCAAACATGTTCTATGGGATTCAAGTCGGGACTTCTGGCTGGCCATTTTAAAATATCAATTTCGGCATTTTGCAGAAATTCTGTAACTACTCTAGCTGCATGAGGCCGAGCATTATCATGCATATAAAGGAAGTTTTCGTTAATCGATGTGCCAAAGGGTACAACATGTGGTTCAAGGATATCTGCGATGTATCTGGCCGCTGTCATTCTTCCATCATTCACTAGGACTAACTCAGTTCGACCATGGAAAGAAATACCTCCCCACACCATTACTGAGCCCCCTCCGAAGTTTTCGGTTTGTCGGATATTGCATTGCTTATACCGTTCCCCAGGTCGTCTGTGAATAGGCATGCGTCTATCATTTAATACTAGACAGAACCTGGACTCGTCGAAAAAGAGATCATTCGACCATTCTGGAATACCCCAATTTGTATGTTCCCTCACAAACTGAAGTCTTGCAACTCGATGCTCTTTGGTTAGACGCGGGCCGGTAGAAGCCACCCTTGGTCTGATATCGTCTTCTCTGAGCCTGTTTCTAAATGTTTGCAATGAAATATGCACATTTCTGGAAAGTGCAAGTTCATTTTGTAGCATTCTAGCCGTACAGTGCCGAACTTTTAGTGCAGTTAAACTAAGCCAACGATCATCAACTGGTGTTGTTTTCCGATTTCTTCCCTGTCCGGCCCTTCTTCCATATTCCCCTGTTTCGTGATACCGATTAATTGCTCTTGAAATAGTGCTTTGGTTAACATTCAACAAGTTAGCCACGTAACGTTGGCTTCGCCCCTCCTCTAGAGGTGTTACAATTCTTACCACTTCATGATCACTCAAATAGCGGCCAGGATGTCCAGCAGCCATTACAATAAATTCAAAGATTAGAAAATCAACAAGAAACACTGAAAGCTTGCATTAATTCAGAGTGAAAACTGAAGAGAAATTGAATGAATACTGATAGTCAAATAAACTCATTCTTGTTTCACACGTGTTTGAGATCATTTGGATCTCAAAGATTTTTTTCCCCTCATATGTCCAAAAACATATGTTGACAAAGAATTTACGATCGAGCTGCTTAATCGATTGTGGTGTGTGTATTTTCATAAGAACTCTTCTTCATAAAAATTACTGACATATCATACCACATGTTTAGGAAACACCTTGTACATATAGCGAGATGATATTAATATTCAAATGAATATTTTTTCTGTTAACTCGCGAATAATAAGAAATATGTTTTTCTCATAAGTTAATATTACTGTTATTATTCATCATCAACCGTTGATGAAGACATTAAAACAATTTCAAGGATTGTAACTATTAAGCTGGGAGGTGTATACGCAAGTATATGATAAGCAGGTCCAAAACAAATTTACATACTTCAAAGTGATTAAGTGACTCGTTCGCTGTTAATCTTCATTTTCCTGGCACTTTACTTGATGTGATCACGTTCGTATATAATGACAGAAAATTGGTTATATCATATTACATACCCTTTAATAACTCTGTTATATAGTCTGCATCTTACTTGCCATTTTATGCAAATGATAAAAGCTACAGTTTATCAATTCATTGGAGAATTCCTGAGTAGCAAAATTGGAAGAATATAAAATTTTCGACTTATTAAATGATCGAGAATTTGGGTATTCATTAAGAGAAGTGTCCCATTTCTTCTCTTTACAGCGATTCTTATATTTATAGAAAGGAATGTGGAAGTAGATTATTTTAAGATCTAATTGACAGCTTTGTTTTGTGTTTAACTTGTAGTGAAAAATATACAGATCACATTCAATTTAATGTATCTAAGATAAGTTTCCACGATCTTATAATTATATCAAGGAAATATTGATTCGCTGAAGATTTTTACCGAAAACAACTGATATGTGGTAAATTGTAGTACTCACCACATTTACCGACTTATAGAACATATTATTTATTTCAAATAAACGCTTTTCCAACAAGAACTTTGTTTTTGAAATAAGAAGTTTATATGAAAATAATTCCAACTTTAATTGCATGAGAAAGAGTAAAATTTGGCAATTTAAATGAAAAATGATTTTGGACAAACATCCACAGCCACTACGTTTATAAATGTCGATTCTTTCATTAAACCATTTTTTGACAAAATGGCCGGTATATTTCGTTAATAGCATCAGGGATTTTCAGATTCTTGGCTGTAATCGATTTGATTACATCCATGCATTCCGTCTTCAACATATCCGCTTAAAAAGTAATCAAGAATCCAGGGATGTTGAATTAAATGATCATTTGGATCATTTAAAAGATGAATTCGTGAAATTAAACGATTGGAAAATTCGTTTAAGTAATTGTTTGGGCGACTGTGTGTTTTTTAGCACCGTCCTGTTGAAAGCACATGTCGGTGATGTTCATTTCACCAATAATAGGCCAAAATTCAGAAGTTAACACCTCTGGAGAGTGCAATACATTGACCGTATCCGTATTTTCTAACGAACTTCAAAGAAAACGGGCTAATGACGCTTCCATGCCAAACAGCCACACGTTCAGCATGCAAAAGTTTCTCAACAAGCGTTCCTTGATTTTGAGAAGCACTAATGCGGCAATTTGGCTTGTTGACGTGTTCAGATGAATGAAAATGGGCTTTGTCGGAAAAAAATATGTTTTCAAAATATTCAGCAGCGTTTTCCAAGTTCACGGTGACAGAACTATTCGGCTAGTAGGTACTAACAATATGAACATAGCCTTATATTTCAGCCTGTAGTAGGAATGCTGTTAAATTAGCATCAAAAAGTGAAAGTAGCCTCGGTTTACGGTATCTCCCTTTCCAACCACCAGAGTACTATCCATTCAAAAGAACTTGGTTGCCACACCCTGTATTAATAAAGCCAAACTTGAAAATGTTTATTTGCTCAACGAACATCTTGAATTCTTTTTTTTTCGTAGAGCACTAGCAATCAATTTCTGTAATCCAACAAGTTGGCAGTTGGCAATAAGTTTTGCATAATAATTCAGATGTGCCAACATATAGAAATTGTAGATAATCTGAATGAGAATTGTTACGGAATGGCTTGGTTATTGCCACGTTGGGTTCTACTTATAAAGAAGAAAGGTTTGTAATATATAGGGGAAGTACGTCCAAAATGACATAGCGTTTTATTAATTATCAATAACTTTTATATTATTCGTATTAAGAACAAATTTTTTTCTCACAACTTTGCTTATATTAATTGGTTATTCACATCTTAAAGCTTTTCTCTGAAAAATCAACACTTAGTATTAACTGAAGATCAAGATGAATCCGTTTTGTCCATACCGTATGGACAAAACGACATAAACCTTATGGACTAAATGACATACACAGCCATCAACATGTATAAAATAGATAATTACAAAAATTAATTGGACAATTTGCAAACAAATAATTTGGTACGCTTTGGCAAATCAGCACAGGCTGCGTAAACCCAACGACTGCACCGCATGCACCTCAACCACCCCTCACCAGGTTTTGAACTCGAATAAAGATCGTTGCAGTATACAGGGTGTCTACTATAAAAGGTGCCAAACTTCAGTAAGTGTTAGTACAAGTCATTCGCAACAAAAAAATGTCCTGTAACATTTTTTAGAAAAGTTGATAATTATCGAGTTATTTAACACTTCTTGATTTTACAAAATTTTTTGCTTCTCTCTATAAAAACAAAAATATCTCTGTTAATTTTACAGCTACATCAAATCTGTACATACCATCAGAAAGAGCATTGAATTTGCTATAAGATAGGTAAGTACTCATAGTGAAAAAATTTTGTATACCGGATGCTGTAAAAGGCTAATTGAAAAAATTGTAAAAGGAACAAAATTAGTGGTGTTTTCTTGTTAGCTGTACCACTGAAAACTGACTACTACATTTAATTGGCTTCCAAATGGTTTATCAATTTTTGAGCTAACTGCTTTTCTTCCAGCAATATCATGGGTAAGAGCAATAAGAACATAAAATTCGAAGACGTAAATATCTTATATTACTCAATGAAACATGAACAGGAACTAAAAAAATTAATGAATCATATTTTCACGAAAGAGATTTAAAAATTATAACAGCTGTTAAATGTTTTCCTTTTCCTTGAATGCACTTAACACATCTTTTTCTTAAACTTTCAACTACTCTTTGAAGTTCAATGTGTTTTTGACTCATTTCGTTGCAACAGATTCGAATCATTTCAAATAATTCTTCTCGAGTATTAAAGGAATTCTCTAAACATTAGTCTTTAATGAGCCCCACACATAAAAATCAAGCGGTGTAAGGTCAGGGCTTCTGGGTGGCCATCTCACCGGCCCGAATCGACCTATCCATTTCTCTCCAAGTCTTTCAGTCATCCAGTTCTGGACCATTCTAGAATTCTGAGCCGGGCGGCCGTCCATTTGAAACCAACGGTGATGCCGAGTAGCTATAGGCATTTCTTCCAGAACGTTCATTATTTCGTTATTTAATAGATTTAAAAATTCGTTTGAATTGAGACGATCGGTAAGTATAACTGGCCCGACAAGCTGACCCTCCTTAACCCCAATCACACATTTACTCTAATCTCGTGCTGAGAGTGTGACACAATAGTACCATGAGTATTTTCCGTATCTCATGTATGGGAATTTCTCAAATTCATTATACCAACTTTGGTAAAAGTTGCCTCATCCTTTCATAGAATTTTATCTGATCCCCAATCCTGTAATTTATTCATGTACCACCTACAAAATTGCAACCTCACCTCACTATCCACTGGCAATAGGTCTCGAACGTTACTCAAGTGGGAAGGATGTAAATTATTACGCTTGAGAACTCTATGAACCGAGGAATAATGAAGTCTCAGTGTAGCACCAATTGTCCGAGTACTTGTTGTAGGGTCTTCGCGAACAGCCTGCAATATTGCAGGTGCTTGTCTTCATTGCAGAGCATTTCCAACACCTTCTCTAATTCTTAAACCACTGAATGAACCAGTTTCACCGGAGCGCCTAAACACTTCAACAAATGTCTTTCTGCAAGGTTGGTGTCTGTTTGGAAAGCGCAATGCATACTCCCGCACCGCTTAACGGAATTTCCATTCGCGGAGCCATAAACAAATAACATATCTCGATATTCAATATTTGAGAAACTAGGCTTGTTTTTTTTTTTCGAAAAAAAATGGAACCGTCAAAGGAAAATATAAACTTCAATTCATTTATTCATTGAATGACAGTTCCTGTCAAATTCTAAATATTTTTATTTGTTTTAAAATCAAGTAATACAAGCTTTCTGTGATCTATTCTTTTACGATTCTTTTTCTAATTTTCTTCTTCTAATCCGAGAAAAATTAATTATTCCTATTTTCTTAAACATTCAATATCCAGATATGTTATTTATTTATCGCCTATTATTATTGAAAAGTCATTTGTGAAATTGTTTAGACGCTCCGTTGAAATTAGCTCATTTGTGATCGAAGGATAAGAGAATTTGATGTACTTACTCTTACTCCTACCCATGATATTACTGGTAAAAAATATAGGAAGCTCAAAAACTGATAATCCGTTCAAAAGCCGTTTTACCATTAGTACTCACTTATCTTATAGCTAATTCAATGATCTTTCCGATGGTATGGTCAGATTTGATGTAGCTGTAAGAGTAACAGAGATATTCTTGTTTTTATAAGAAGCAAAAAATTTCGTAAAATCAAGAAGTGTTAAATAACTCGATAATTATCAACTTTTCGAAAAAATGTTACAGGACATTTTTTGTTGCAAATGATTTGTACTATCTCCTACTGAAGTTTAGCACCTTTTATAGTAGACACCCTGTATACAGGCACAATCGTCTTCTTCGCCTTCTAGATCAAGGCCATCTTCATCCGAGTCATCATTCCTATAAAGCGATCTAGTAACTGCCTGTCGTCTTTTACGAGTTGGTTTTTCAGCTTCAGTCTCTCGTTTGAGTTTCAACTATGACATATTTGGTGATGACGTCAGTAGGAATGTTGTCGTTTGTTTCTTTGGCTTTTGTTTACCCTGTCCACTTACGGATTTACCACTGGGAACTGGATAAATGACATCAACTGGAACTGCTATGAATTTGTCTCTGGAAAGGTTGAGAAATGTCTGAGTGGCCAATCAGTGTGTTATAAATATCTTTAGTAACTGCTATTGCGACTGAAGAATCCGATGAATTATGTGGTTAACAAGAACTAGTGGATGGCTTTAATAAAGATTCAGGGGCCTCATTCTGTTTCTGTGTCTCGCCACCCACCGGGTCAATTGGTAACGATGGAAGAAGGTTCTTATCTTGAATTGAGTCTGGGTTATCCGCAGCGAAAGCTATTGGCATATTTGTTGTTTCAGCTGGTTCAAAAAAGTGATCTGGAAGTATGTCTGGATTAAGTGGCCACAGTCCAGTGCTTTTGAAAACACTGCATGCATTTTGAACAGAAGCAGTTTTTCCAGAAGCTTGATTGAATAAATATCCGATCTGATGAGCTGTCACCACCCTTCCTGGATGATTTCTTAACCAGACAGAAATCTCTTGGTTAAAATATGTCTTGAGCGGTCCATAAAATCACACGTCGAGAGGCTGCATACGATGGATGCAGTGAGGGGGAAGAAAAACAATTTCTAATCCATTGTCTTTCGCAAAATTCAAAGCTCCAAATGATTTATGGCTAGCATGACCATTACAATAAGCAGGACTAGCTTTTACAAAGCTCTGAAAATGCTGGAGCTACTTAACGAATATCAATCCGTTTTCTTGAGCTACTCTTACCGTGCCAGTTGGTGCTTCATCCACGAGCTCGTTTTTCATGTTCTTCCTTGGAAAAATCATGAAAGAAGGTACGTACGACCCAGCTGAGTTCAAGCAGCACACTACTGTTACATTGGATTCTCACCCAACGCCAGTAATGGCACCTACTTGTTTTCTGCCAACGGTATCCAAGATTTTTTGAGGTCTTTGGACATCCCCGATTCGTCAACATCACACATCTGGTTTGCATTGAGTTTGTACTTGTCAATGTATTCTTGATAGTTATCAAAAACTTTTTTACCTGGGGTCGATTAAAAGCTTAAGTTCTGACTGCGGAAGTAGGCTCGGGCTGATTTCAAGAGGAAATGTTAGATGCTAATCGGCCCAAACCTTTTGATGCAGGTGAAATTATTTTATTTTGTTCCAAAACGTAACGGCTTAGTGTTGCTTGTGGCCCTTTGAAGGTCTTAGAAGCCAGAAGCCAACACATTTTTTTCTTCTTTTCAGCTTCAATAGCTTTGTTCATCACTTGTCGACTTCATGATTGCCTATTACTTGTCCTCTTATAATTCCGTGGCATATTGTCATCCTGTAAATTAAAGAGATTCATGTTGATTTAGATATGTTTATCATTCACTATCTCTATGGACAATACGACACATTATGTTTTTTTGTCCATGGTGGTTATATGTCATTTTGTACTTAACCTCAAAAATATTACGATTCGATGAATAATCTTGTTGCAGTGACAATAATATAGTAAATTTTACACGTCCACCTCAAACACAAAATGCTTGAAATTAGAAAACTATAAAACAGTAAAATAACAAAAGAAAACACAAAACTAACGACCACTAAGAAATTTCTTTCTAAGCTCGAAACACAAATGTCAACATGGCGTCCATTATGTATTTCAAACGTCTTTCAGAAATCCAATGGTATATTTCCGTTATAGGCGCTTCCTAATTGGCTTAGTTTTGTTTTGTCCATATATGTCATTTTGGACGTACTTCTCCTACATATATTGAATCCACTACACTAATATGTTAGTTTGTACATGCAACTGAGTATAGTGATGATAATTTGTAGATGTAACTAAGTATGCTGTTGTATACTTGGGTGTGATAGGTTGAGATGTTACTGTTCTGAGCGTTGAAGAGATAATGCCAGTTTTCTGGGTCATTCTGTCCGAGATAGGATTTTGTGACCTGTTCACATCCGGTTAGGGCGTAAAAACCCAGCTCCGATATGAACCCAAGTTTTGTGGTAACATATATGAACCGGGGTAAAAACCCAGGTTTTGTGGTAACAAGAATTACCTAGTACTGTTATCACAACTTCAAGAGGTTTGATGAAATGAGGGTTATACAGAATTGATACTCAAAATCAAGGAATTTGTCAGCGAATTCTTAATTATCGATTTACTTTCAACCGAAATATATTTTTACAATATTAGAATGTTATAGAAAAATAGAGGTGACAACATATATGCGTATATAAGTTCGATGAAAGAGTATCTATTTAATAAAATAAAACTGTAAATAGAATGTAGTCTTTTCTATAATGATAGTTATAACAAATTAATTGAGTCATTAATTTATAAACAAAAATATTTATATTATATCCTTGTCAATAAAATAAATTAGTTTTTATAAAAAAATTTGTGTGAATATACAAACTTAAGCAAACATTCAAAGATTTTCTTTTATGACGCTTCCCAATGACCGTTACGAATCCTTCAACCCTTTCGGAACATAGCAATTGTAAGTGGTAAAATATTTGGACAGGTCTCATAAAATTCAAACAAATTGTGAATAATGGACTGAAAGGGTAAAATTTCACTAGCAAGCATTTCACTATGGTTTAACAGGATTAAAAGATTTGCAACGTGTAGATCCCTAAGTCGAGTTATTAAATATAATAACCCAGTGGGTGTGCTTGACAAATGAAGTGCGTAATCTTTTTGAGACATCTATTGGCAACGTCCGCCTCTTGTATATTTGTCAACATTATACTTGACCTTGTGCTTAATATGTGGAATTGGGTGAAATTTTTGTTGGAACTATTTGAAGAATTTATATCTATGGTAAATTCATCCATTATTCTATATATCACTAAATAACTATGAGCATTACAACATCATGTTATGTTTTGCTTTTTTAATTGATATTTTATCCTTACTTTCTATCAATTCATTGAAACGTCCATTAGTTCCAATATTGCCAACAAAATAGTGTATTGTATATTGATTTTGGCAAGTGACAACATGAGTTCTTCGTGAAGTAATTTAGAAGATTCTGTGAATAATTTTAATGGAGCGTATAAAATATAGAAAACTCATCAGCATTTTCGAAAATGCGTTTTGTATTATTAAGATTGAAGAATATCTATCCATGTAGAAAAGAGAGAGTTTTTGTTTATCCGGATAAATTTTCATATTGTGAGAAATCTTTGTTGCTTGGTATTTCGACTGCCAAATGGTCAAAACCTTTTATTCCTGTGGTAAAGAACATTATTGAGTTATCATTATTTCTTGAGTATGTGACAACTGAGTGATGATCTGGATCCAACTTTATGTGAGACTGATCCTCAAGTGTAAGAACTTTTTGCTCAATTTTAACAAGAGAATTTTGAGATTTGTTTCGAAAGCGATCAAGAATTACCGAAAAATATTCAATACATATGAATGTGAATTTATTTGATCATAATATACAAAAGAAATCATGGTAAAATAACTAGTATTGAGCATTCTGAAGGATGCTGTTCACTAGTAAATATCTGGTTACTATATTTACTAGTGAACAGCATCCTTCAGAATGCTCAACACTAGTTATTTTACCAATTTTTTATCTATTTTGATCAAATTAATTCATTGAATTTTTTCTTGAATTTGAATATATTCAATTGAAACTGGATCAAAAACTCATTCAATATTCAATTATTATAGTGAAGTTGAACACATATTTTGCAGAATTCTACATTACATTCTGTACCAATTTGATTCGATTCCTTTTGAGTTTGAGTACTGCATTCAACGCAACGGCGATATGTTCTCATGTTAGGAAGAAACCTTCTGAAATTAACAAGCATGTAGTTGTAATTACTTGCTGGACTTTTAGCGATATGTTAAGTTGGATACCATTTCATCAGTTAGCTTACTCACGTTTATTTCTTTTGATATTTAGTCAATACATGGATTACAAGGATTGTAACCCCCTCAGCGGGGGTTGCAATCCTTGAACGTTTTGAATATGGAAGTTTGGTCGAGTGATGACTCAAAGGTGGTATTTTTGTCTACATTACCTTGAACGAATTTCCATTTTTAAGTGAAAACTGTAAAAGATACAGGGTGAGCAACTGAAAGATAGGGAAGACTGTTTCCCTGAGACTATTCAAGTTTCAGTGAAGTAAAATGGAACAATTTCATGGTGATCAATGGCAGTCATCATTAAGTACCATCCTCATCTCGAATTTCAACCCCTAGATCAGGGGTGACCGCCCTTGAAAATTTGGAAGAGGGTAGATGGGTCGAGTGATACCTTGAAAGAAAGGTATTATCTTTGTCTGTATCCCCGTGAACAATTTTCATTTTTGATTGAAAACTGTAGAAGTGAGCTACTGAAAAATAAAGGAGACTATCTATCGCCCTAAGCTATTCAAGTATTAGTGCAAAGGCTGTTATCTTCCGAAACACCATTCACATCACAAATTTCAACCCCTAGAGCAGGGGTGACCACCCTGTGTTATTTTCAAAGCAGAAGATAGGTTAGGTTAGATTTCACTCTGTATCTTCTACAGTTTTCAATCAAAAATTAAAATTCTTTCACGGGAATGCAGATAAAGATAATACCTTTCTTTCGAGTTATCACTCGACACTCGATTGCCCCCTCCCTCCGCTTAGGGGGTTGCTATTTCAGGCAAGTTTTCTACCCCTTGAAACAGAAAATGACCTGTTTTTGCGTTTTGATCAGAAATGAATATCTTGGTAGATATAGCCTCTGTTTAGTTTTCGTTGAAGCACCCTATATATATATATATATATATATATATATATATTATTTTTCTTCTGTAAAAATCTTCGATTTCTAAATAATTTTCAGAATATCAACAAAGATTTCAATTTTTTATCTTTTGAAGTACGATATCGTGTGTCACATTTTTTGTTGCTTTTAGGATTGAATAAATTTTCCATAGAGTTGAGTATTTCCATTTTTAATAAATCACCAAAAAATACTCTGAAAAGCAGTTAGTTTTCATTTCTTGTTGCCAATCTCTGAACAGTTATTTGTAGGATTTGTAAATTCAGGTGGAATCTTTCAAGTTCTATTGCACTCGTTCTTTCACTCATAATCTTATTCAAACTATTCGAAAATAATGATTGAGATGTCGACATTTACATCTGACACTGATGCTCTTTTGAAATTCATGGCAATGGCGATGATGTTTGGTTCAATTACGGAATATTCATTACCTATGGAATTATAGAGTGAAAATTCATAAAAAACACAAAAGTCAAGTATTTCAGAATAAATATTCAAGAGTAGATGTATTCAGCCAATTTTTTCAATATCTTTTCGTTTAAGAGATGTTTCTTTCCATGTAAGCCTGTGTTTTGATTTCAGGAAAATCAATTCAAAATAGAAGTGTTTATACGACTTGAGTCTTCAAACGGCTTATATTTTCATTCAAAATTTTCTTCTCTTTTCTCTATAGGCTAATAGATACCGATTTGTTCGAAACGATTAATTATCATAGCTTTACCTTGCTACGAAAATTTCACTTAAAATGTCCGCAAATTCCATTTCGACCCTCTTCAACAAAGCCTGCGGGATCGGAATAAAGAATAGAAGTCGAACAATGCCTATTTCAAGTTCGTTCGACAGGGGAACAAGAGAAGCAGCTGCAGTTTTTGGCGGAGGCATGCGCATTCTTCTGAAGCAAGATGGCTGGTTTCACTAGTTGTTGCACGAAGTTATAAGAAATACTTGTGGAGTTTGTGGGTGAAGTTTCTTTAATTATTGAGTTATATAAAAGTGCTGAATTCGGTTTGTAGCTTTTTGGTGAGTAGATTTCGAAATTATTCATTATTTAATTCTGATTGCATTCCTTAATTACAATTGAAACTGAGTCAAGATATGCCGTGAGTCTATTAGACTTATTTCTTTAGAGGAACTATGATTACAACAAGAAAAATAGTTAATATTTTATTTTAAATATATATAAAATTTTCAATTTTTTATGTTGTGATTATATATATATATATATATATATATATATATATATATATATATATATATATATATATATATATATATATATATATATATATATATATATATATAAACTGAAAACGAGTTTAGTTTCATTGAGCATAAATTAAGATGATAGTTGGAATTTATGTTATGTGGGCATGCGCGGAAAATTGCATTATCTATAAGAAAATAAGATTTAATGCTGCTAAAAAATATTCAGAATTCTTCACATTTTTTGAGGAGCAATAAACTTTCGTATCCTACAATGGTATCTGAATAGTCTTCGAATTCAATAGATATATAAGAAATTCTATTCTTCAAACTCAATTATTATTTTTCTATTCTCTCTGTGTAATTTTAATATTAGGAAACAAACAAAAGGTGATCGGTGCTAGATCAGCACCGAAAAAATTAAGTTATTAGTGGATTTTCATCATACCAACTACTGTGATGCTAAACCGCACAAAATTTGTTTTAATCTGCTCGTGATATCAGTTAAAGATAACTCCATGACTATCCCAAATTACAATTTGCTTCCCGGTTTTTGCTCAGTTAAAAGCCGATACCCCCTTCACAGTCGGTGGTTTGAGCAACAATCATCTTGTTATCTACAACAATTAGTCAGTTCCAAAACTCTGATTTATTAATCCTTAACTGTCTACCTCTCTGAATAGAGCATTTGAAGTGTGAGATTTGAGACGTTTTAGTACTGCAGCTATGTGAAATATTTGTAAATAGAGAAAAATGACCTTCATTCTCCATATTCTATTTGCGTGAGGAATTAATTGCTGCAAACAGATTCAAGCTAGTCATTTTCATTTTCGAGTTATTTGGAAGTTTTGCAAATGTCTCGATTATTTTCGAAGTTATGTAAAAATGGTTGTGACATTCAACAGGCACTTCATTTTGAAGAATCGGAGTTCCCTTTTGCCCAACGGTTTTCGAGTTATAATGCAAACTTGTGTATTTTGAATGTGAACCATAGGCCACTTTGGTTTTTTTTAATAGTTTTCCTTTTTCTCAAAAATATATTACATATGCAATAAATTTGTCATCCAACTAAACTCATTCAGTAACTCCATTCACAAAATTTATACATAATGATTGAAATAGTATGTTCTGTGCACTCATACTCCGAAAATTAATTCTTGCAATGACAACTCTGATAAATTATTCAATAAATTTCATCACGTTACCTATTGAGTGAATATAGTATCGATAGTAATAACGAAGCAACCATACATCCCGAAAATTTTGAACCCATAACGACCTTGAAGTTTAATATTGATATGGCGATGTGGGTCTATACTCGACCACCAAAGTTCATTTTGACGATTGAATATTCCATCACTACTGATATGAATTTTATTGGTCGAAATTTTTTTCGAATAAGTTGCAGAGTTTCTTCAGTTGCTTGCAAAAATCGAGTCTACGTTGGAAATCTTCTGGCTGCAAAAACTAGAATATTATGAATTTATGAGGTTTATCTCTTTTCTTCAGAACACAGCGTTTGACTCTTAGATACCTCGAAATTGTATTCCAATTTACCTGCTCGATATCGATGAGTTGCCAGCAAACTGTCTGTTACATCAATTATTATATCTTCTCCATCAACTACTTCATATCCAATTCCATTGGGACGTTGAATATACCTTTGTTCATGAGGTTTTCTTTCAACATATCGTATATATTTTCAGGAAGTTATCGCCTCACAATCACAATTATTCTGAATATAATAATCAATTTTTTGAAACTTTTCAAAATTGCGTGCAACATAGTCGCTCCGTTATTACAAACTATACTGTTCATACAACAGTTGTACCTTGATCAGAAAGCATAAATGATTCATTCGAATTGTCATTGCTCGAATTAATTTTTGAATTACAATAATTACTGCACCGAACATATTCAAGTTAACGTTTGCCATATCTTGCAACGCCGTCCAATATTGGTTAACATTGTGGTTATCGCTCATAGAAAAAAGTTTCTAGAATCAATTTTCAAGATAGGAGGTCCAGGAATTCCTCATGTTTTTCGGTGAGATTGGCGTTCAGATAATCGAACTTGAATTATCATATATGCAAGTGCAATTATTTTGCTTAATACAAAATCCAATAAGACAGAAATAGGATGGGTTAGATTTCGTTGAAAATGAGGTTAGAATGTTGAAATTTGTCGTTTAAACACCCCTTTAAGTGAATCCTATTGAGTTGCTATTCACAAATTTGAAGTTACTGTAGGGAAGATTCAACACTACCTTTAATTGGAGCGCTAATGCCATACTTCCGAGAGTTCGATTAGTGCTACGAGTAGACTGAAAGTATTATCGCTATTTTCCAGCTGCTCGGGGATTTCATAAGAAATCTGAAACAGACGGTTGAGAATGGGTGCCAAATCGGGAGTACACTTTCTCGGGACGATTGGCGGTATTTCGTCTAAACCAACTGCCTTCTTGCAGTTCAGCTGCTCGAGAGCCCGTCTCACAGTTCGGACTCTAAACTTGATTTCTGCCATGGAAGAATTTGTAGGTGAAATGTCCTGTGGTATTGGGTTAGATCAATCTAGCACAGAGTTCTTTGAGAACAAGAGAGCAAAGAGATCGGCTTTGCAGATTTGCAGAAATTGGCACTGACAGTCTTGGCCATAGACCAGAATTGTCAAGTCCCGCTTGTCCGTTCAAGGAGTTTATTAGTTACCCCTTCGTTGAAATTGGCCTTTGCTCTGGCAGGTTGTCAGGTTGCATACGTTCCATTCCGTATTCGTTCGAAGGTTGTTCTTGTTTCCTCTGTTGGATTCATCTTCCATGACTTGTAAGCTCTGCTCTTGAGGGATGTAGAGATCCATTCCTGCATGAATGATTTCTGTAACAGATTCAGTGAACACATTGATGTCAGGATCTGAAAGGCAAACATCACTGAATGGGAAGCATGAATAGAATTCACGCAGCTCATCCCAATTAGCACGGTTATAGTACCAAATACGTTTGGGTGGCTTAGGTTCTTGGTTTAGCGGCAACACAATGGTTCCAGTAGCAGATATAAGGTTATGGTCTGAGTTGCCTAGCGGTCCTGAGATCTTCACTTCAAAATCAGCTGAATCTGAAATCAAAAACAGATCCAAGGAAGTCAGTTGGTGTGATCAGGTATTCTTGTCGGTTCGTCGACAAGCTGTGTTAGATTATGGCTGATTGCGGAAGTTTCAGCCTGTCTTCCCGCTTCATCTGTTCTATTGTAGTGTCGGAGCCAGTTGGTGTTGTGAACGTTGAAGTCACCCAGTACAATGGTCGCAGCTGCAGGATGATGTGTCTGAATACAACTCACCTTATCACCCAGATACTGAAACAGTCTAGGGAAGTGAATATCGTTTGGCGAGCGATATAGACAGCATGAAAACAATGTTTCATCCTACAAACATATTTTAAACCACGCAAGGTCGAAAGCGTCGTCCTCCATCGTGTGCTCTCTCTGGCATGCAACATCCGATCTGGAGAAAACACAAAGGCTCTCTTTAAACCTGAATCGCGTATGTAACTCATACCCATTAAAACGTAAATACGTTGTGTCGGTTGTTTAACTTATTTGGGTTTCGGTTAGGGCCAGCACATTGGGTTGAGCGTTTTTCAGATGCTGGTGAACTGCATCGACATTCACGTTATTGTGACCCAGTCCTCTGATGTTGCAGAACTCTATCAAGAGTTTGCTTTGCTTTCACCCTGGAAACCGGACCATCCGCCAGATCCCGAAACTTAGTCACACAGATGACCAATTCACGAGACCTATAGCTGGATGTGGTGGTATCACACTGGGCGACAGGGGTTAGACCGCCTGTAACCTTTGTACTGTAGTATCCTTATTTTAATATGAGCACAAGCAATAATTCCACTGAATTTGTAAAATGTTGAAGTTTTTAATGGAAAGCTGCTTGACATAGGTACAAATCGTCACTAGTAGAAACTTGATGTCTTTGTAGTAGATGGTTAATTAACAAATCTATTACTACTTAGAACTGGTTCATTTAATGATAATTGATGTACTTGATCTGTAGGTGTCTGATAAGTTACATGGCCAAAAAAGTGAAGAGAGCAAAGTACTCTCGAATGTTGTGCAAGGCTGTTTGCCTTTGAGAATCCTTCATCAATTTTGACAAAGAAATGATTAGGTATTGATTCGTATGCTAATCCAGTCCAAATGGTTTTATAAATATTTGCTCAGGCAATTCATATAGATTCGAAGTATTTAACAAATCTAAATAATATTTCAATGTCCATCAACAGAATATCGAATATGAAAGCCATCAGAAAAAGGATTCAGATTCAAAAACTCTTGATAACACACAATCAATTGAGAACAACTTTCAATAAGCTTGAATGTTTAGATTTAATCCCTCTTTCCAGTAGGTTTTCAATTTTCACAGCTGAATATTAACAATATATTAACAGATAGATTAAACATACAAAATACCAAAACAGGTTTAACTATACTGCAAAATTTTAATAGACCTTGAATATTTCAAATAATTATTATAGAATGAAATAGAATGACGAAGAAATCGAACGAAAAAACAAATATTGAGAAGTTTTCAGAATTGTTCGAGAGGTTAATGGAATGCAGACGTTCAAATATTCTAATCGCGAATGAAAGTAATAACAAAACGTTTCAAGACGGATTGAAAAGTTCACAAACCTTGAAGGTCCAGTTTCAACTAGATGGCGTAGAACTCAGCCAGCTCAACTGTCATTCATAATTGATGATAGAACGTCAGACAAAACGATTAAATAGGGGGGTAGACGTGCTTGCAGATACGCTCTGGATCTTTTAGCTCCCTATTCACAGTGTCGACTTCTGTGTTCATTTTCTACCTAGGTAGGTGATGAATGTTAAATTTAAATTCTATTGAAACATAAATATTTTTTTATTGGATAACTGAGCCTGAAAATCACTACTGTATATATATATATATATATATATATATATATATATATATATATATATATATATATATATATATATATATATATCCTTTTGCAAAGAGAGGATTCACAAAAATTCGAATGGTTGTATTTAAAATAAATGCTTATATCTATAATTTTTTTATGTATATATATATATATATATATATATATATATATATATATATATATATAATTGTAGTTACAATAAATGCTTATATCTATAATTTTGGTGTGTGTCAGAAAAACAAAATCGTAAAAAACAAGCGAATAAGTAGAATAACAGCAGAATTAATCACGCACTGATTAATTATGAAATTTCCGAAAGAATGAATGATAAACACTGAAATTTATCAAATAGATTTTGTATGGAGACTAGTGGAGAGTGTGGATGAAACGGACATTTCAGTCCGAAAACAATTTTCTTTTGAGGATCGATTTTTGATTTTGATATTCAATCATTGAAAAAAGCAATGAATTTCCTCGAATTTCTGTACAAAAGAAACTGTTTAGTTTCACAAATTCGCAAAAACAAACAGAGAAAGATTTTCAAGTATAAATTTGAACGGATAACGGTGGACACGAATTGAGATAGGAAATCAGTTGCGATTAAATGTGAGTTAATACTACTTACCTGACCTGTCGCACAGATAAACTACTTATTAATAGATATATAATTAATGAGAAGTGCCTGAAAGCTCATTAGTTTAGGTAATTTCGCTTATACCGGGTGTAACTAAAACTAGGGCCACCCCTGTAACTTTTTTTCTATTCAGAATATTTTGATGACACTTGGTAATCGGATAGAAGATAACATTTTGAATTTTATGACATTAATATGTTTGACATTGACAACTTTCGATTTTCAAATGGGACATCCTGAATTTTTTGCTCATTTTTGATGTTTTTCTCATCCCACGACCTTCTGACATATTTTTGAAGGAAAAACAAAATACAATCTTCTTTTTGCGTTTTTCATCTTTCGTTCTAGAAGGCCATGAACAGTGACAATTGGCTTAGTTCTACATCCCTATCACGAAAATACAAGATTTTATCTGAAAATTCAATTGCTCATTTTTACGGGTTGTCAAAGTTTGAAATTTCAGTTTTTCCTCAAGAAGTAGTATTTCTTCTGAGACAACCATATCGGGCCACCCGGTAATATAGAAGCAGTATTTTTTTATACCACTCACGTCATTCTATTCTTAACGGTTCCGGAATTCTAGTGGAAGATACCTAGGCAATTTTTGCAGAGTTTCCCCATTCGCTAATAACACTAACTACGTTGTTCATACTTGAAATATTTTGTGATCATTAAAATATCAGTGTGACTTGTCAAAATTCCATTGTTATTAATTATCGACATTGCGAATTAGTGAATTGAGTTTTGAGTATGAATCAATACACCCAAAGTGAATAATATGTTCTTTATTTATGGAGAGTGCAGGCAGAATAGCGTTCAAACTGAACAATTATACAGATCTGGGCGCTACCCAGAAAGACTTCATCTGAAAAGAACCTATTTCTCTAAAGTTGACGAAAATTTCGTAAGGTGCAACCTGCTGAAGAGGAGAATTTCGTGAGTGACGAAGATACTGATATAGACGTATTGACATTTGTTGATATTTATCCAACCACATCAACAAAGGAAATTGCCGAGAAGCCACCAAAGCGCATGGAGAATTTTGAAAAAACAGCTCTCATTCAAATATCAACTACACCAACACTTGTATCTTAATAATAATGGTGACTCCAGATCTGTGAAGAGTACCTTAGGAAGAAGGAGGGAGATCCACAATGTCCCACAAAGATTTTATTTAGTGACGAATCATGTTTCAGGCAAAATGGGATGTTTAATAGACAAGATACCAGGTACTGGTCTCAACACAGATATCAAAATAGAAACTGCCAAGAGCATTTTAGGTTCAATGTCTGAATGTGGATGAGGGGAAGATATTTAATAGGGCCTGTAATTTTTGATGATTCATTGACAGGGGAGAGATATTAGAAATTTTTGAAGACGCAAATACAAGATGAATTGGAAGAGTTGTCATTAGCTCTTGTGAACGAAATATATTTTCAACAAGATGGTGCACCTCCTCACAACGCAAGAGAGGTATCGCGGTATATCGACAAAATTTTCCCGAAAAATGGATAGCTACAAATAGTCCCATCGCCACATTTGAGTCCACTAGATTCATTCTTGTTGGGCCATTTGAAGAAAGAGGTTCACCAAAGACCTGTTAGAACCCAACAAGAATTGTAGAACCTTTTGAGACAGGCTATTGCAGGCATAACAGCCAACAGTTAAATAATGTTGTGAGGGGAACCGTCAATTGTGTACAAAGTTGTATTCGTGAGAATTGTGGTATTTTTGAAAATTTATTATAATCATTTCGTTTTCGCTGTTCACTCTTTTGTTATTAACTTTGACACCCCGTAAAAAATGAGCAATTAAATTTTTAGATACAATCTTGTATTTTTGTGATAGATGTTGAGCTAAGCCAATTGTCACTGTTCATGGCCGTCTAGAACGAAAGATGAAAATTGCAAAAAAAAGATTGTGTTTTGTTCTTCTTTCAAAAATATGTCAAAAGGTCGTAGGATGAGATGAACGATTAAAATACGAAAAAAATACAGGATATCCCATTTGAAAATTAAAGTTGGTATCGTTTCCGGCATAACCGGAAACTAAAGGTGAAACATATCAATGTTATCAAATTTAAAATGTTGTCTTCTATCCGATTCCCAAATTTCATCAAAATATTGAAAAAAAGTTACAGGGGTGGCCCTAGTTTTAGTTACACCTGGTATGTATGTACTCATACTGAAGGTAATTAGTAAAATCCTTTCGGTGCACAAAATGAAACAACTTTTTATAAATATTTTTCAAATATAATTAACAAAAGATATAATTCAAGTGGCGTAGTCATGATAACATCAAAAGACATAAACAAAATATAAAGCAAGTACAAAGAAATGATTGATTAACATAAATAAAAACTTAAAGAGGTTCAATTCCAGAAAAGTCATCATCGGTATCTGAGAAAATATCACTATCTGTATCACTTTCAGCCTGTATATCAAGGACAAAGTCCAGTGCTGGCTGGCTCTTTGTCTTCAAACAGTTTCTCCAATTTCTTGACGTGTTCACAACGACTTTTCCATTCGTCTGTCGGAAATGAATTGAAAAAGTCATCCCAAAGAGTTTCTACAGTTTTCAAGTCAGTTTAACATTTCGCTCAATTCATAGATGCCCATACGAACTCTATCGGATTTAGGTTAGATAAGGTGGAAGTCGAAGAACATTGTGGCCACTATCTCCCATTATTTTATCTATTTCATATTGTTCTAATCGTGGTTTGTTACTTTTTATGATGTCATAGAGTTCTATTTTCAACATGTCTTGGGAGAAAGGTAGTTCACGCCGTCGATTCTTCTATTTCTTCTTTTCTTGAAGCCATATTTGGACATTTGTTCAGTTGGACGTTATGGTATAGAGCACTGTCTATAACAAGAACACTTTTGGCTGGTAGATTAGGTACCAGCATTTCCTGCAGCCATTTCTTATAGTTGACATAATTCATCTCACTGTGATAGTCAACTGACTTCGTGTTCGAGTTAGACTTCAGATAAGAATTTTCCACAGAACCGTTTTCGCCGCCAGTATTGACAATAAGTCTCTGTTCTGTAGAAATTGATGCACAAAGACCTTCATTCGAATTGTCGCTCCATGCTTTCATTTGTGTGTGCAATGAGTGGAAATATGTTCATTGCATGTTCATCGTCCACATAAATTATAGGCCGATTTTCTTGTCTGAACTTTTTATATCCCTAAGAAAGTTTCTTCTCAGCATTTGTATTCCTGGTTTTTCCATAAGTAATTTCCTATTATTTTGTTTTTTTCCAGCGAAATCCCATTTCTGTCATCACTTTCCTTATTATTATTCTTTTTTGTATCTGGATCATATGATCCAATACCCATTGTCATCAACAAATTTCTTATGAATACTTCTTAGAGTTGGAATTTACCTTTCTGTTCTAAAATAGTGTATTATCATAGGTCGCAGCAACCCTTTTTCGTTTCTTGTTCGGTGTAGAAAATGAGGCCAACTCTCCTTCTTCAACAGATTTCATTTCTGCAGAAATGTTGTTGCTTGAAATGAATCACATTTCTTCCTTTCTCCATAACTTTTTTTGTTGTAGGTCGTCCTCCTTCTTGTTGGTATCGAAATATATTTGCTGAGACGTCACTGGTTCTTTCTTCTTCTGAACATGATTCTTCAGAAAGATGTTGGATCCGTTTTTTCTTCCATTTTTTCCGGCGTTTCCGTTATTATGGTTGGCCTACCTTTACGAAATCTAACCTAACCTACACTTATATTTCGTGAAGCAGCCTCTAGAAAAGGTCTCACTTGTTTCAGAGATAACCAAGAGTCAGGTTTCAGCTGAAGATGTCGGAGGTTGCTCCTTCACCTGTAGAGATTGCAATTTTCATGGACATAATATGACAAAAAGTCTTCAGAAGAAAAAACATTTCTGTTGAACTTGTTCATGAGAATCAGACAACATTACTATCCGATGGTTTCACAAACCTAATAAAGTGTTCCATCGCTTCTAAGAATTCTGCCTCTGTCATCCAGCTACTCGCGTTGGCTAGACCAAGAGCACCTGTAGGTTCATCTATCAACATAATGTCTTTGAGATAAACTCTTAGAGTGCCTCTTTCAGCCTAAGCACCTGTCCAACCTGCTTTTCTGCCATAATATGTAGAGGATTGATCACTATGCTCCATCTAGTTTCGTCCATCATATCATGTATAGTTCAAACTTATACATTTCGAATACCTTCTTCAGATTGTTGTAAAATTTCACATTTCCTGCATTGAAAAAGATAGCTTTAGAGAGCGAAGTACTACATTTTCTTACGTAAAATGTAATATCTCCTTCAAATGGAAATATCATTTATTGCCGATATTGGGTTTGTAGTGGTATTGATTTTCGGTCCTAGCTATTTTATGAATAGATCCTACATAGGATTTAGAAATTTCTCGAGCTTTTGCTACCGATTTTATGGATTGAATTTTAGTCGAAATTTCTTGAACTACTTTATTTAACTGCTATGAAAATGAAAGTGAGGTGAAATATGAAAAAGTTGTTTCAAGACAATCGCCATGTTGGTTTTCTAATTCTCTTCGGTTTTTGCCTCGTCTCAATTCGGTTTTTGATGTGGTCGGTCTAAAATTGGAGCTGTTCTCTGAGTTATCGATAAGATTGTGTCAGGCTTGGAGGTTGGTGCGATCACTGACCTGGAGCTATGCGGCTTAACGAAAGCTTTCGATATGGTTGTGCACAAATGACTCGCAAAAAAGCGGAGATATGTAGCTTCAGAGGAATACCATTGGGGCTGTTGGACTCCTACTTGTCGGATCGATTGTGCCGTCTCCGAAGTCATGCCAGTAAATCACAAGGTTCCCCAGGGTTCTGTCCGGGGGCCCTACTGTTTCTCATTTATATAAATGATCTGTCGAACTATTTGAATCCCTTTGATTGCATTTTGTTCGCGGACGTCGCCATGATCATAGTCTCTGGCGCTGATGTCCGGTCGGTGACTGATTCGAGGGAGGTCGTGGTTTCGAAGGCGCCTATGTGGTTCCAGGGTAATAAGTTATTGCTCAATAGACAAAAAACTCAATCAATCATGATTCCTCCTGAGGATCGCGCCTCGTTACCTCGAACGGTGAATATTCTGCGAATTACCGTGGATGACTCTCTCACCTGGGAGCCACAAACAGACTTACTAGCTGGAAAACTCTCCTCTACCATCTTCCTGATCAGGAAAATGCAATTTGCCCAATTCGATCATAGAATAGTCAGGTCTACGTATTTTGCCTTGTTCCATTCAGTCCTATCATATGGGGTCATACTGTGGGGCAATTCTGCTAGTTCGTAGAGAATATTTAAATTGCAGAAGAGTGCGGTTAGAGTTCTGTTGGAAGCCAGCTACTTAGATCACTGTAAACCAATATTTATGACAAATAGAATAATTAGTCTACCATCAATGTATATCTTCTCACAAATTCTTCATGTTCGTTCAAATCTAGACAAATTCGCCTCTCACGCTGAGGTGCATAATGACTCAACCAGGAACAGGTCAAACCTTGTTTGTCCAAGATACAGGCTAACCAGGTCTATTAATAATTCGCTGAATGTGAGGTTCTATAATAAGCTGCCCGGTTCCTGAACAGCTGCCAGCTTTGAGATTTAAAGGACTGCTCAATGTTTTTACCATGTCTATGAGTTTATGTCCCCTGATATCCCTGCGACCTATGCGTCTTAGCGTATACATTGTATTAATCTTTCAAACTTAAATTTTATATGATCTTCATTAGGTGTTCGACTTCATAATTTCTTATAAGTTCTAAAGTTTAATTAATTTTAAGTATTGACTTGTCATAAAACGTAAAGTTGTTGATGATGAGATCTGGTTCCGGCATATAATTTAATATCATCTAAATAAATAACTGATGTTATATCTTCGTTTGAAAATTTTTCAAATATATATATATATATATATATATATATATATATATATATATATATATATATATATATATATATATATATATATATATCCTACGTTGGAAAGGGTTCCACGAATGACACTAAATATCTACTTCAATTCGTCTAAAACAGTAACAGTGGCGTTTGTAGCTGAATTTGAACTGAGGTGTTTGCACAATCGTGGAAAGCTATCGAGGCAGAGTTCTCAACATGCAATAAAATTCTGATTGATACTGAAATATATCGGAGTTACGGAGGATGTCCTTTTCAAGACCCGTCCGTGTCATTGACACTTTCCTTATGAATCTGATGAAGAACGATTTTCGGAAATTTAATCTTCAAGGGGGAAAAAAGGGATTGAAGTTTCAAACCACCAAGTACAGAAGGAAGAGTTTAGAAACTAAAAATAGTTAGTCATTAATTAATACGTACAATGTAGGAATTCATATTACGTGATCCTGGGAAAACGCCAATGAAATTAGTTCAATATTTTGAGAAAAGTGAAACTTCGTGATCTTAATTAATATAAAATTATATCATGTGTCATGAATCCTTTTTAACTTCATTCACTTTGAACTTGAAAAACTATCATAACCTTCAAATCACATAATCAAAACATCTTTTCATAAAGAACTCATTCAGAATATCTTAACGACTCTTATAATGTTCTCATTCTATTGCAGGAGGCAAAAGCCAGACCACGGCAGATAAGAAGCAGAAAACAGATCTTCGATGCGTCGATAATGGGCCATAGTTTAGGGGGAGAGGTTGGGGCTTAATCATCGTTATTGAACTGTCTTAATGGTTTGTATTGTCCAACTTTCGATTTATCATGTGCGAGGTGGAGATCCTTCTTAATGGTCCGAATGTGCTGTTTATTATTATTCAATGAAAAAAATCATCCATTTCGAGGGTGCAGTTTTATATGTGTTTGAATGATTCTTGCAGAACAATTATCATTAATATTGTATGATATGAATGTGATATATTTCACTTGATGTGTGATGAATCCAGTTGATAGGTACATATATTTCAATAAATTTTACACCTTGATTTTATGTTTCATTTTCTTTCAATCCTTCATTCACTCAAAATATATTTTTGCTTTCAAAAACGACATAAATGAGTGCAGAAAAACGGGATAAATGAGTGCTCTAACACAACAATAGGCGATGAAAACTATTTATATAGGGTGTATCATGTGAAAAACAATACTAACTTCAAACACAATATCCTGTACAGTATTCAGTTTTTGGATTTTTCAGAAAATTCTAGACAGTTAAATATCCTTTACCTTCAATCATATACTAATATGGAAATATTCACTGTTTTTGGATTGTTATAAAAAATCAACATTGCATATATTGCATCAAATTATTTAATAACGCAGAGATTTTTATACTCAAAAACTAATAACTAATATTTTGTAACACTGAATGTGTCTCTGTTGAAATAGCCTTACTGGTCACTTACCGTTCGTTTCGTGCTACTATGCTATTTGATAATATGAAGGTTTTTGTCCCATCCAAAATGGAGCCTTTCAATGTTCCAAAAAGTCTTGAGAATCTGCTGTTTTTTGAATTTTTGAATATTTTTTGGAATGAAGTCTAAGCTTTCCTTCCTGAAGCTTTGGTTCCACTGAATTTGGAGCGTTATGAATGCACTATAGATATGTCATAACTAACGTAAAAACAAGCAAATGAATATGAATGTTTTTTAAGAAATTAGCTGTACAAAAAAAAGGCAGTTTTTTGTCACTTTCTGACATCTTCTTCTATAGAGCTACTTTTAATATGAATATGATTCTTCGAACATATAACTGGGGAATAATAGCCCAATATTTGTAGCCTATCGTTCTTCAAGATGACATTCAGCAACAGAGAGAAAATAATTTCGAAAAAAACTTTTACCCTCACCATAAAAAATAAAGTAAAAGTGTTGCGCAAACTCTATGAAATTATCCATTAAATATGTGAATTCTTAGAAGAAGTGATATGGAGGCAAATCTTCAAATCTAGGAAATTTTGAATTTTGCTTAGAGATATGGGTTATTTTACTGTTGGCTGACCAAAAATAACCATTCATATGAAACTCTATTACCTAATTATAATGTCCTTTTTCTTATCGCTTCGGGACATAGCTCTCATTTAAAGAATTCACTTTCACTTCAGAAAATTCACTCAGTGGCGTAGACTAATAGGGATTATGGGAGTCTCCAAATAACTGCCATTACTTTGACATTTTTATCACGAAGATTAGTATGATAGTACCACTTCATAAAAGGGGAGATATAATCTTCATATATTATCATTAAATTATACGTATAATACTTAATTTACAAAAATTCTAGACTACTACCAAGAACAACGTCTGGAGCAATTTGGCCAAGTTTTTTTTTGAATGTTCTTTGAAGTTCAAGGATGCTTTTTATATATATACAGGATGCTTCAACGGAAACTAAACAGTGGCTATATCTACCAAGATATTCATTTCTGATCAAAACGCAAAAACAGGTCAATTTTTGTTTCAAGGGGGACATCTTTTGAGGTACAAATGCCTGAAATATTAACCCCCTAAGGGGGGGTTGCAATCCTTGAACATTTTGAATAGGGTAGTTGGGTCAAGTGATGACTCAAAAGAAAGGTGGTATCTTTGTCTACATCGCCTTGAATGAATTTCCATTTTTAATTGAAAACTGTAAAAGATACAGGGTGAGCAAATGAAAGATAAGGAAGACTATTTCCCTGAGACTATTCAAGTTTCAGTGAGGTAAAATGGAACAGATCCATGCTGGTCAATGGCAGTCATCATCAAGTACCATCCTCATCTCGAATTTCAACCACTGGAGCAGGTGTGGCAACCCTGTAAAATTTGGAAGGGGGGTAGATGGGTCGAGTGCTAACTCGAAAGAAAAGTATTATCTTTGTCTGCATTCCCGTGAAAGAATTTTAATTTTTGATTGAAAACTATAGAAGATACAGAGTGAGCCACTGAAAATGTAATGTTTCATCGTTTTCTTTCAAAATTCATAATCCTTCATAATCATTCCAATGTTTCAGCTGCTCACCCAGTAATTTTGATGGAGAAATCCTTTCTCAGAAGGTTATAACTGGACCTATCTTCTGCTTTAAAAATAACACAGGGTGGTTACCCCTGCTCTAGGGGTTGAAATTTGAGATGTGAATGGTGTTTCGGAAGATGACAGCCTTAGATCTGGAATGAATCTGTTCCATTTTTTTTGCACTAATATTTGAATAGCTCAGGGCGATAGATAGTCTCCTCTATTTTTCAGTAGCTCACTCTGTATCTTCTACAGTTTTGAATCAAAAACTGAAATTCGTTCACGTGGATGCAGACAAAAATAATACCTTTCTTTCGAGGTATCACTCGATCTATCTACCCTCTTCCAAATTTTCAAGGGTGGTAACCCCTGCTCTAGGGGTTGAACGTTTCCTAGTATTTAGACGTCGAAATGGGATATATCACTAGTGAAACTTTTTACCTACCTATGGGTTTGGTGAAGGTTCAATAATTGTGTGGGGAAGAATTCTTTTGTACGCCCGCGTAAATAATGGAACCATGAATGTTACATTACTACATTACAAACATTTTAAGGAGAGCATGTTATACTATTTACAGTGAACATGGATGAAAAATATTTTGCTTGCGCATGATAACGCCAGATCTCATCAAGCTCATATCGTTAGAAAGTGTCTTCTAGATCACGAAATCTCTTCAATGAAATGTTCTGCCTGACCTCAACCTCATCGAACATGTCTGGGACATTCCTAATAAAAATTTGATTATTGATTTTGAGCATGAATACTAGAAGTCATGCAGTAACTCCCAGTATCCAGTATTAACAGGTTTTTGGGGTTTTTTTCAAATGTTTCATATTTTTCAATAGTAGTTTTATTTCAATTTCTATCAGTACTCTATTCATTTCGACAATTCTCAACCATTCCTTACTGTTGGTGGATTAATCGAAAAATAATTTTGCTACATATGTAACCTTTTCAATTAATTAGAATTTTTGATTTTGTACATGAAGAACTGGCTGAAACAATCATCGTGTTCTATTAAATATCATACAAAATATTGCCAGAAGATTTATTAAATTTATTTTGGTTCAAACCGCACATTGTATATTCAACTAAAATAAAAAGCGAACACTAACTTTCCAATTCCTTACGAATAACTATTAGAATTTGAAAACCACCGAAGAGCTGAAGGAATTCCAAGCAATTAACACTAGAAAGTTCATAAAACCGTTGTTTTGAAACTCTTCCATTCAGACACCATCGCGACCGACCGTTTTCTGGTAAAGAGAGTAACTTCGAAAATGGCAGATCCATCTTGCGTTTGACAGGGCGGCCGTGGTAATTCATCACCCTCGCTCCGGCCTTGTCCGACCCACGACCCCTCTGTCAGGGTTAGTAGAACACGTCACTGAACCTATTATGTACCGATACACACCCCTGAGCTGTGTGTCGGGTTGCAGACTTGAAGGTTTCGACGTTGTTTATCAGATACGGATCTGTTTCGTGAGTATGGTAATGATCGTTTTGTGTGAAAGTGGAATTAAAAATGAAGAAATTATTCGAAATTCATTATACGATACGGTTTTTACCAACTCACAATTTATTTTATATACCCAAATTAAGTAGAAGTATTTGGAAGTTCGAGGTATTTTTAGAAATTTTTACACTGAGATTTGATTTAGACATTCAACGCTTCGAAAATATTTTGTTTTTTTTTTGGATAGAGACCCTTCATAGGTTACTCCATCTAGATTGAACTCTTGAGAAAATTTTTAAAAATGTCCCACTTTGTAAGTATGGATTGTACGGCTAATGAGTTAGCGGAGATTAAATTTTATAACAACCGCCTCGGTAGCTGCATGGTTTTGTTTTGTTTTGTTTTTAATTCATAGGTGAGTCCGTAGAAACACCATATCATGGCCTTGACTATAGTCATTAGCCAACATAAATATTATATTTAGTCTTCTTTAATAAATTTATGATAGATATTTTCAACCAACCTATACTATTCTTTAATTTTCCGTATACAAATGATAGAAGAAAACGAAGAGTATTCAAGAACAAACAATCAATTCTGATGAAAGTGTCTAACTCAAGGAATCAAACAAGGATACAATACGCCAAGAGACTCATCAAGGCGAGTTTTTCATCATACACATACAAGACATAAGTCACGGATGGGAAGGTAAAACATATATCGGGTACAAAACATAGGATACTTCAACTCGAGAGGTTTATTATATTTGAAAATAATCTCGTAGACATTCAAGTTGTTCAATGATAACAGAAAATTTAAGTTATAAGGTTGGTTGAATTTTATTGTCTCATTAAGTTCGGATAGAAAATAATCACATCGATGTCGAAAGTTGCTGCATACCAAGAGAAGATGATTCGGAGTACCCACTTCACATCATTCAAACAAAGGATTATCCGAAAGACCAATTTTGTTCAAATAAAAAGGACTCAGGGCGTGACCACTTCTCAAACGAGATATAACCCGAACAAACTCCTTACGATTGCCTATATTTTTATACCATACAACAGTGAGAGAAGATGGTTGAATATTTTTATGAAATGAGCCTATTTCATCTAGATGGAATTTGTTGTACCATTTACTAAGCACACTACTTTTGTGGTACAGAATGATGTCAGATGATAAACATTGAGGATGTTGACCTCATTCATAGTTGCCTCTTTCGCAGCCATATGTACTATTTCGTTCGAAGGAATTCCAACATGACCTTTCACCCAGAAAAAGCGAACCGATTTATTCAATATTTCTAGATTGAACAAAGAGTTCAGAATTTTTTTATGAATAATAGTGAACGAAGCGTCAAATTTACAGAATTTTAGTAAATTGAGGACACTCAGACTATCGGAAGTGATGAGGAATTTGTCTGAATTCAGTGTATCAAGATGATCTTCAATATGACTCAGAGCCATAGAAATATCAAACAGTTCTGCATAAAAAATTGAAATGTTCTTGTTGAGACTAGAACGGACCGTTGTATTAACTGTCGAGTCGAACATTGCTGCACCAATGGAACGAGATTCCTGTTTATTTGAGGCATCTGTAAATATTTGATGATATCCTATAAAATATTTCTCAATAAGCATATCAAACTCTCCTTTAGCAGTTGAACTGTTGTATTGGGGAATGAATACATTGATCGATGTTTGAAAATACCTAAAATCCAAAGAGAAAATTGGCAACCTCCTTTCCACATGTAGTTGATCACATAAATTAATCATGTCCCCATAACTAGAAATCAAAAAGGGATCCTTCCTGACAATCCAGAATTTATGAGTTAAGGTATTGATCAAAAGGTCATGGACACTACTCATAATAGAACTAGATGTGGATATTTTTCTGGAAGTACTTCTCGATGGAAATGGAGAGAAATTTCTGCTGATTCTGATAAAACAACGTCATAAGGAGTATTTTTGAGTAGACCCACACAGAGCTTGAGTGCTTTTCTCTGGACAACATCCAATTGGTTCAAATCAGCATTAGAAGCATTTCCATAGAAAATGCTCCCATAATCTATTACCGATCTAACAAAACTACGATAAAATAGTAAAGACTTATTTTGCTCGGCACCCCGATTATTTCGGCAAACATATCTCAAAATTAGAAGTTTCTCTTCTGCTTGTTGTTTCGAATGAATGATGTGATCCTTCCACGTTAATTTTTTGTCCAAGTGCATGCCTAAAAATTTAACAGAACTTTTATGTTCGAAAGTGTTATGACCCAATATGAAATGATCCGAAAAACAACTCGCCTAGTAGTGAACGAACAAATGAACGATTTCGTGGATGACAGCTGCACGGTTAGTGAGCAAGTATGTAGGAATATGCTTAGCTGAGGTGCCTGGTTCTAATCCGGGTTCAAGTTATGGATGTTGTCCTTGAACGAAAAAGTGATACTTGGAAAGAGTCGCTTAAAGGAGGCATAAATTTCCGAAGACCAGATAACTTGTAATTCTTGAGGTGGCAGTTATGATTTCACGGTCTAGGAAAGTGATTCGGAATCCACTATAAGCTGTAGGTCCACTGTTTAAATGGGCTAAGTTCCCGAGTTAGAAGATGAAACAAACAAAACAACAACAAGTTTCATAACCAGAAAATCACACATGTAAAAAAGGAACTACGCTTTGAAGAAATAAGTAAAAAAATCTTTAAAATGGACAAAGAGTACAAAAATTAGCTCTCAAGTACGAACCAAAAACTGCAAGAAAAACTTGCCACTCCCTATATCCCAAAATGGACTGACTTTGGAGACAAAATCTGAGATACGACTATTTTTGATTAGAGAGGGACCGATTTATAAGTTGGTTCGGAAATCAACCCTACTGTCAACAACAACTTCCGGTATAACCGGAAATGGTATCACTTCGAAAATATCTCACTTCAATTAGAAATCGCTAGTTATGGCCGCGTATAAAATTTCAGCTTGATATTGTAATTGGAACTCAAAAAGATTTTAACGGACGGTCCCAGTGGATATCCCTGTATATAACAAGGAAAATGCTTATAAATATCATAATCACCACTCAAAATCAGCAATTCAAAGAGTAATACCTTATTCGAGGTCGTGGACTAACTGATTCAAACAATCTGCATAGTACCCAATTTTTTCTTCTTCCTTCTCATTTTCATAATGAAAGTAGATCATTTAAATGGCTGCTTCAGATTATAATCTAACACTTCTAAACTTGACAATGCAACAGGTTGATTTTGATATATTCGATAATAAATCGGAAGAAGAGAGTTGGATGCAGAAGGAGTTAATCATTAATTATTAATTATTATTTCACGTTCGAACCAATTTTTGTTTCAACTATAGAGGTGAATATCTCAGCAGAGGAAGAAGTATTATATGAAGTTATGGCAGTTAAACAATTCTGCATGATTGGTATCATATTTTGGAATATGCTATATCGAAAATATAAAAATAGATTTGAATGCAGAAGGAATACATTATAACCACTAAAGAGTGAAAAAATGATTATATTGATGAAACATAGATAATTGTTCGCTTAGCAATTGCAATCCAAGATCAGGTTGTTTTCACAAAAAAATTAGAAAATATAAATGATTCTTACCGTAGATGTTTTTCTTCAGAAACAGGTTTCATATATTATCATATTGCTCAATACTTGCCTCAATAATCATTGGAAAGATATAATGCCGTCGCTAATATTATTCATTTTAATTTAACAATAAGATATGACCTTATTCCAAAGGAAAGAAATATTACAAGTATGAACCTGACATTATTTCTCAAAACACCATACATAAACTTCATTTTGATAAAACAGTTCTATGCAACAGAGCTTACAATAGACTAGATATCATTCTTTTAGATGAACAAAATCAATTAACATACTTGATTGATGATGATAATTGGTGTCTCAATGTCATTGTGCTTGCTTCTCCGGTGGGGAAGGATAAATTTCCAAACTTTCAAAGAGCTGATTATAATTTAATAAACCACAATTTTATCAATATCCCTTGGTATATCATACTTCAAAATCAGAATCTTAATATTAACATAGAAACATTTTACAAATTAATTAATAATGAAATACTTCACAAGCTCTACTTTTAAAGTTATTATCAATGTTACATAATGAATGATGATCTGAACACTTTTAGGGGACTAAGGAGTCGCTCAAAGAAACTCATAAGAGAAGACTATGAGAATTACCTGCAGCACATTGAGGCGGAGATTCCTAATAACAATAAAAAGTTCTGGCATTTTGTATCTTCAAAAAAATCCTACGAATCTTCCATCTAATATGACCTTCCAGGATGTCAGCGCTATCGATACACCTGACATAAAAAGTGTATATCAATCAAAAGTACATCTTCATTCTGCGATCCGTCTGATGGTACTGCAACTTTCAATACATTAAATTTAACTAAGGAAGAAATCTAACCTAACCTAAGAAGGGTGCTGGTCCTGATGGTATCCCTACTCTTTTTATCAAAAGATGTGTTTCGAGTCTTTCGCTTCCGCTTTGCTTGCTATTCAACCAATCTATTCGAGTTGGCATTTGTCTGTGGAAGAAGGCAACAATAGTCCCGATACATAAATCTGGTGATAAAAGTGTTCACACCGACTTCAGTAAGGCCTTTGACAATATAGATCACAATCTGCTCTTGATTAGGTTTTCTGAGGTCAGGGTGGGTGATGTCGTTATGGACTTTTTCAGATCTTACTTATCGGATAGAGAAAATCGGGTTGCTGTATCAGGCTGTACCTCTGAATCCTTTATTGCAACTTCCGGAGTCCCCCAAGGGGGTCATTTGGGGCCGTTGTTGTTTATCATACATAAATGAAGTTAGGCACTGCTTCAAACACTCGGAATATTTATTTTACGCCGACGACCTAAAAATTTTCAGAAAAATTCGAGCTTTTGGTGATTGTCTTCTGCTGCAGTCGGACCTTGTTAGATTTGAGGAATTTTGTAAGCTAAATAGTTTATTCATTAATGCTGATAAATGTTTCATTATCACTTCCACAAGAACTCGTAATGAATTTCAATTCAACTTTGTTTTGGATGGCAAGACTCTTGAGTGCGAAGACCAAGCTAAGGACCTTGGGGTCATCATTGATAGTAAACTACTCTTCAACCGTCAAATCGAGAGTATCGTGAGCTCAGCATTTCGAATGTTGGGGTTTGTGAACAGGAAATGTAAAAATTTCCAGAATAACAATACATTACTCTCTTCATACTATATACATCAGTATGTAACCTGCAGTACAATATTTATAGGACACGCCTTGGGTCAGTTCAAAATAAGTTTTTGAAAAGTTTGGTTTTCAAGAATAATGTGTTGTTTGACAGTGATTATAACTTCTTGTGCTCACATTTTAACGTTCTTTCGCTCGAAGGTCGTAGAGTCGCTACAGATATTGTTACCTTATATAAAATTGTTGATGCAAGAGTAGATTCTCCTGATTTACTGTCTCTAGTTGCTTTCAGTGTTCCGCAGAGGAGTTTGAGACATTTCAACATATTCAATACACCCTTCTCCTACACAAATATATACCATTAGTTTTCTTGTTGTTTGTTTTCTTTTCGATATAAAGATTTAGTTATAGTATAAGCAATTAATGTAATTTATATTTGTAAAACGTGGACACTTTGCTGTGGTTTCCTGTTTCTGTCCCAAAAATAAATAGATAAATAAATAAATAATAAGAAATTAGTATGTATTATATGTATGATAGTATAATGCATAGTTCAATTTCTTATAATCATCATGATTAACTAACACGTAATAACGGTGGAATCAATCAACTTTTTCTACATAATTGATATTGCCATACCCGATACGCATAATATACTGAATACGTATAATGAAAAAGTCTCTAAATATATCATGCTTGCTGACGAAATAAAAAATGTAGAAAATAGATTATCATTTCTACAAAAATGACAAACACATATTTATTATGAATTCATGATTCATAGTTAATGTTATCAAATAATAAGTCGAAGGTGCAGAACATTTAACGACGAATACCTGAATTTACAACCAATTTGCTCACAGAAAACAATTTAGAAAATTATAATCAAATTTTGTCACTTGTAAATTAGAGAAAACTGAAATAAGTACTACAAAGAAGTTGTTTTGGCGACATGAGTCATGAAATAACAAAATTTCTTACATTTATGAGAAATAAGGCGTGAACATGAAAAACGTAGTAAAAATGATATCAAATCATTGTTTCTCGTTTGAACTAAATCACTTTGGGGTGAATATCTCAGCAGAAGTGGGTCGAAGGAAAAAGTATTATATGAAGTTGTGGCTTTGAATGATTCTGGATGATTGCTATCGTATTCTAGAACATACTGTATCAATAATATAAAAATAGAGTCTCCTTCGATCTAAAAGTTTAAAAAACACCAAGTTGCCCAGAAAGAAGTTCCATTAAACTCCTGTCGTCGTGAAAATTACCATGAAGGGTTTTGCTGATTAAAAACTTGTTCTTTTATTTCTCGTATATTCCCTTGCATTCAAAACCAGTATTTTACCCAGGTCATATTCAAGCAAGTCGATGATTAGACATAGCTCCCGAATCGTTTCGAGAATGATCATAGTAAAAAGTTGGTAATCTGGCGAAGCCAATCCTAATTAGCGAAGACTAATGACATCCCATTCACTAAAGTATAAATATTTATTTATCAACAAATAGTACTACAGCCAACATAACTCGCTGTGGATAACTTGAAATATGCATGCACTATGCATTTCGAATAAATTATTTCCATTATAAATCAGCTAATTACCTACATTTGCTAGGCGATTTTGATCAGTGGCGTAACCATCAAATTAGAAAATTTCCACATGTTGGTTACTAAGCCTTGTCAATAAAAACGGACCACTTGAATAACACGGCTAGTTTGATTTTTCTGTGGAAAAAACATGTTTCGTTCTTTCCGCATACACTTTTACCCCAAAATTTTTGAATGGAGAGAATAGTGTGATAACTTTTTCAACCCTCGGCATGCCTGCTGGCAAAAAGTTGTACGGTGTTCCTGGTGGGTCTCTTAGACCCAGTTTTCAAAACTACTTACATTGATACAAGTAGCGGTTAGTTTTATAAAATTATTGTTTTATAATATTAATACAGTCCAAAATTAGGGTTTAAAATAAAAATAATTTTTTATTAAAATTGGCTACGTTTTAATAGAAAATAAAAGTGAAATATTCTTGAAGAACTAATTATTTAAAAAACTAAAGATATCTAAATCTGACTTTCGGAAATGTAAGGCAACTCCCTATTCTTATATCCTACAATATGTTTTCATCTCTTCCAACATCTTTATCTCGAGGTCTGTTTTGGTAGTATATTGCACATTGAAAAATTGCATGATCTAACCATAAGTGACTATTGCATGTCTCACGTTTGCTGGAGTCGTTTTTTCAGTGGCAGGCCATTCTGTTCTTCAGTACGATCAGTAATTCTCTTAAGAAGATCAAGGGACCCAAATCTTTGATGAATTTTCTAAGGGCAACACCCCGATTACTCTTAATATCTAGGTAGTTGAGCATTTGTATAATTTTAGCATTTATTCCTGCAGTGTTTAGTAGCCAGAAAAATAATGTTATCTCCGTTTTTTCTATTCAATTGACTCAAGGTCTATATCCGCACTGTGAAGGAGAGACGAAAGCATGAACACATTTCTTTGGGGTTTTGGGATGTATGACATCCATGTCAAATCTTTTTAGAATCCGAAGAGGGACACAATTCACGATTACGTGTATTGAATTTTGCAGGTATGCAAGTTTTGTTGGTTTTCATTGTACCAACAGCAGTCAGCTTGTGATGCTTTAGCAGATGCTCATAAGTTGGATAGCTTGTAAGCCAGTTATCCATCGTGATGTTTCTCCCTGATTGAGATATATGTACGACTCGATCAACAACGTCATGTGGTTTATTCTTAAGTTTATATGGCCCTTCTGGCTGTTCTCCTGCATAGATTTCTAAGTTCAGAGAATAATACGTTTTAGCATCAACAAGAGCGAATACTTTCAAACCATACTTGGCTGGTTTTTTGGGCAAATATTGACGAAATTTACAGCGACCTCGATATGCTACCGGTTCTTTATCGAAAGTCAAATTCTCAAGAGGTGTGTAATGTTGTTTACAATTGGTGACAAATTCTTCTAATAGCTGTCTAAACGAAACCAGCCTATTTTTAGCTAATCTTTCTTCACGTGAATTCACTAATCAAACAGCAGGTGGTTGACAATAAAACAAATCTCCTAAGGCTCATGGTCGTGGCAAAAATAGGTACACCAGTACCATCACTGTTCCACAAATCCTGCAAGTTTTGTCTACCAGGTTTGAATAGTCCCGAGAGATAAATTAGACCAATTACAGCCTTCAGTTCTTCCAAAGATATATTTCCATAGGCAAATTCATCCGATGTATTCAAGTTTGCTCTAGTCCGTGAGATCCTCACATTTGTGTGCGATTGTATGTCTAGCAACATAGACTCATTCACAAAGAGATTCAAACAATCTAAGGGCGCTTTTGGCTCTTTAGCCTGAAGTTTTACATCGGTGTACTAAATAGTATATTCTCACTTCGTGTTTGAATGTTGGATCTATTATTATTATAGATAAATTATCCCAGAAGGCTGCGAGGTAAACGCAGAAAACGGTAAGTCTATTTCAGATTCCGAAGAGCTGCCTTCGGTAACTTTTGCTTCCAAGATATCGTCATGTACCTGTGAATCAGCCCCATTGTTCTCGTGTGTCTTGATCAGACTCTTCATCACTAGCATTGAATACAACAGTTTCCTCATCTTCTAATTCTATTAATTACCTCCTCATCACTCAGTTGAGTTTCCATTTTGAAACTGAAAGAAAAAAATTTTATTATTTTTCGATGCAAGCATCTTGAGGCTAGTTCATATCTAGTTGTGAACTATTGACATAAGATTGAAGAATATTCTACAAAAATATAACCTCAAAATTACAAAATCAACCGTATAGATACGTACATGAAATAGTCACGCCTGGTCCTTTCTCTGCTGGAGCGCGCTGCGGACTGAAGCAGAAGACGGAGGACGTCGAGTAGTTCACAACGGTCAGCTTATGAGAGCGTAGATCCTTGAATTTTGGTGAGGGTCGAATTTCTATCCTTTTTCCTCTTCATCTCGCTTGTTTTACATCTCCTTGGTTTGTCCTGGGGCTCTACTGGTTGCTTATCCTCCTTCTTTTATGTTGTGGAGCATCTATGCTGGTCTGTTGTTTTCTCTTCCATTATACTAGGGATGTCCTCTTTCCTGTTGCCCTCGGTTGTAGTTCCATTATTTGGTTGATCTCCTTGTTTTTGTGGTTTTCCATCTGGTCGGTTGTCTTCGTCGTTAGTTGTGTGATGATTTCTTCCACTGTGTTGATTTCCATTTCCTGAGTTGGTCGTTGGGGCGTTTGTCGCTGTCCTGATGATCTTGTTGAGTGCTGCTTGTAGTTTCCTCTTCTCGAATCTGTCCTCTAGATGCCAAATTTGTCCTGCGTATGTTATTCCTGGGATGATTATTGTCTTGATTATTTTTATCTTGTTTTCCAATGTGAGTTTGCTCTTTCCGTTGAGAAGTGGGTATAATTTTCCGTGAATTGCTCTTGTTTTCCTTGTAGTTTCCTCGATGTGCCTCTTGTAGTTCAGTAGGTCGTCCAAGATTACGCCGAGATATTTTGCTTCCTTCTTCCATTCGATTTTTTGTCCTTCTATGGTGATTTCTTTTGGTGTTTCCGGATGTCTTCTCTTCTTGTGGTCGATGTAAATTGCTACCGTCTTCTTTGGGTTGACCTTGATCCTCCATCGTCTGAAATAATTGGTTAGTTGGTCGATGTCTTCTTGTAGCCATTTTCTTACTGCTGCTTTGTTCCTATGGGATGCGTATATTGCCGTGTCATCTGCGAACTGCGCCATCTTCGAGTGCTTCATCTTCGGTATATCTGCGATGTATATGTTGAATAGTAGTGGTCCTAGTACTGATCCTTGGGGTACACCGGCTCCTATCCTCTTCGCTGTTGACTTCTGGTCCTGTATCTTGGTTATGAATCTTCTGTTTTGTAGATATGACATCGTGATGTTGGTGAGCTTCGCTGGGTATCCTGTGGTCTTCATCTTGTAGATTAGTCCTTCGTGCCAAACTTTGTCGAATGCTTTCTCAATGTCCAAAAATGCTGCTCCTGTCGGTGTTGATATGTTCTGTTTGTCTTTGATGTCGTCCGTGGTTCTAGCTAGTTGGTGTATTGTCGAATGTCGTCCTCTAAATCCAAACTGGTGCTCCGGGATTAGTCTTTTTTCTTCGGCGAACTCTTTCAGTCGAGTGTATATGATCCTCTCGATGATCTTGCTCGTTTCTGGTAGCAGGATTATTGATCGGTAGCTGCTGGCTTCTGTCCTTGGTTCTCCTGGCTTCGGTATCAAGATGGTCTCAGTTGTTTTCCATATGTCTGGGTAGTGCTCCGTTTCATAATTGCTCGTGCTATTTCCGTTATTTCATGAATTCCTTCGTCTGGTAAGTTCTTCAATGCCTGGTTGGGAATTCCGTCTAGTCCTGGTGCCTTTCTTGTTTTCAGTTGATTGATATGCCCCTTTACTTCTGCTATTGTAACCTCTTCAATGACAGTCAGCTAATGAGAGCGGTTAAACGCTGAATTTGAATTCGAACGAAATACAACGGTTTTTATACCGGGGTGGGTCTGACAGACTCTACCAAGCACGCCGAGGGTTAAAGTCGATTCTATTCTCTATATGACCATATACCTAAATACTTACTTTCTAAAATAAGATGAGACGAATTGATATCGAGATTTTTTTGTAAAATTTCCAGGTTTGCAACATTCGTAGTGTAATCCGCTGATATACTTGAACAATCCTTTCTCGCAGTTCTTTCAACAATTCGGATGGTGTAACTTAGATTTCAGAGTTGAGATAGCCCCACAAGAAGGAATCGAAAGGCGATAGATAGGGCGATTCAGCTGGCCATTGTAGAGCGCCTATCCTATCTATCCAATGACCCGGAAATTTATTGTCCAGATAATTCCACATAGCGGCAGCATAATGTAAAGATGCTTCATCATGATTCATGTTATGTTCACATAAATTTGGACCTCCTTCGATGATAACTGTTATGGGAGGATCAATCAAATTCTTGAGCATGTTCAAAAAGGTTTCACCTTCCAAGTTTTCCTGTATAACTGAGGGTCCCACAAGACGTTCTCCCCAAATTTCAGTCCAAACAACAAGTTTTTGAGATCTCTAAGTATGTTTTCTTCCTCTTCAAATGGGGATTATGTCATTCCAGAATGGACAGTAAGGGCGTTGCACCTCGAAATCATCTTCATTCAGCTCTAGTCTAATTTCATATGGTTGGAACGTGTTCTTGTGGATCGTAGATGACTATGGAAAAATGCATTAAATTGAACAACTTTTCAAAGATGTCAGATATATCTCACAACTCCTTCCTCTTTTTCGGTGAGGCGCTAATATGAGAGGTAAAAAAATTTTTTCTGAACCTAGAGAATCGACTAAACCGAAATCAAAGATATTGATAAGAACTTGGAAATTTTCCAAACAATTATCCTCTTCAATTCGTCACATGTTCTTCTAGAAGATAAAAGACGACGTGGTCATATAGACAATGAAATCACTTTTCGAAAAGGCATTACTTGACCTCACTTCCATTTTCGATAATTTGGGGTTAAAGCTGCCATGGATAAGAAGAAAATGAAATATATAAAAAAAATGTCTCTCCGCAATCAAAATTCGATCTGTTTCAGGAAATTCACAGAAAAATAAAACCAGCTGAGTGATTCAGGGTGGTTTGCTTTCATTGAAACGGTCTATGTACAGAATCTTAGTAACATCATCTTTCAGATATTTAAAAACTCATGAAGTTAAAGGGAGAAATAATAAATATTGAACTCACTAAAAGTCTGGGAAACACCAACAAATATCAGTAAATTATGAGCAAAATATTTCAGACTGACAAAATCCTTGTCATTAAGTATTATTCATATATATATATATATATATATATATATATATATATATATATATATATATATATATATATATATATATATATATATATATATATATATATATATAGTATGAAATTCATTCAAATATTAAGAGAACAAATTATAAAGAAAAAATTAAGATCATACCTGACGAAATCTTGTCCGAAAGGAAAAATTCGTGAAAAAATATCCAGAAGAATATACAATTGGAAATAGAAGGTGTCCCAGAATAAGGTATCTTTGACTCATGATCTGCTAAATTTCCAGTACTCAGGTCTTTTGACTCATTGTGCTTGCCGTATTATGTTGGTATTATCCGTCATGCAGAAACCTTTTAATAAAGTTTGGGAAACTCATGTAGGGGGCCTTCTGATCCATCCGGCCACTAGGCGTTCCAGTGCCTACTATGTCCAATCTGATGGACTTGTGAGTGGAACATCATTTTCTAGGCAATCATGGCACTATGTGGTTTTCGACAATTTCATGTTGTGTAAATGTTTATTAAGTTGTTGTCTAGTAAGTAGGTCAACTACCATTCCAATATACTCTATGTCAACAGAAAAAAATATTTCATGTTCCTTCTTAATTGATTGGGTCTTTTTTATGAGTCTCTTCGACTGTCTCAGTCCCAACATACCTGCCGAGTAATTCAGAACCTCGGTAGTGTTCTCGTCTTGAAAGAAGGATAGCATGTGGGTCCATAGAATACGTTCTGGTCCTATTGGCCTAACACCTGTTCCTTTTTCTCATTGCCTTCGATAGCCTTTCAGAGTATATGTAGATATAAGCGTCTTTGTCGTTTTCAGTGTTCTCCTAGGGCAATTATATTGTTTGGGGCCGTGGGTGCCAATGTCTGTAACCGTCCTGGTTTTGGACTCGTTTGTAAATCAGGAGGGGCACAGTTGGGTTACAGCATGCCATAACTATTTTGAATATTTTTCATTGGATCCACCATCGTTCAAAAGATTCTGATGTACACTCGGAGGCAAAATTAGCGGAACAATCGAAAATTTAACCAAATTCGAAGTTCGATATTTTTCCTAATTCTCAACCGGTTTAGATGATTCGTTCGGCAAGTTATAGATCAACTCTTCTGCTTTGTAAAAATTATTAGAGAAAGAAAAAAAATTTGAAAAAAAATTCTATACGGGGGTAAGAATAAAAGTGTTTTTTGTCAAAAATTCGTAACACCCTGTGGAATTTCGTGGTCCGAGTTGAAACGTTCAATATCATGGTCTATCAAGACACATCTTCCTACAGTAACGCCCTCCTTGTTTCATGCGTTTATCTCTATTTTTGCAAAATTTATTTAATTTCAAGTGGAAAATCACCATTTTGGAGAAATTCCATTAAATCAAGAATATGTCATTAAAATTCGTCTATCAATTTGGAATTTTCTTATTATCACTCAGGCGTGTCGAAATTGTCGTTTGCGATTTTTATGTTCGAATTGCATTAGTTATTGATGACAATTTGGTTGATTTGGTGAAAATTAGGAATTCATAGGAGATAACAGTCGGTAGGTATTTAAATACACAACCGAATTCTGGGACCATTGATAAAACTTTTCATTTACACATGTGCACACCTTTTTTATCAAATATGAAATACAACACACGTTTTTTTGTATATGACCACATTTGCACTTGTTTAAAGAATGAGAGTTTTCCATTCTTTGATTTGATACAAATTCGATCGGTTGCGGTGTTTAGTGATTCTTTTACTGTTTACGATTCGAAACGGTATTTTTCATTCAGAATGAGAGATTTACCACCAACCTCAGTAGCAAGGGCAGTTACATTGATCGAGGAAGGGCGCACCTACCGCTCAGTCGGTACCATGTTGGGTGTCTCGACGTCGGTTATCAATCGAATCTACCGACGTTACAGGGAAACTGGATTGTACGTGAGGAGGCGAGGACAAGGAAGAATTCGGGCAACCCGCGCTATACATGACCGTTTCATCGTCAATCAAACCATAAGAAATCCTCGTCTTACTGCTGTTCAGGCACGTAACCTTTTACAAGCAGTGGATAACACTAACGTCAGTGTGAGGACAGTCAGAAGACGATTAAATGAAGTTGGTGTGAGATCATACGCGCAAGCAAGAGCACCAAGACTCGATAGAGCCCATCGGGTAGCAAGATTGGCGTTTGCTAGGGAGCATGTAGCATGGACAATCAATCAGTGGAGACGAGTTTTATTTAGTGATGAGAGCCGATATTGTGTGAATTTCGTGGATGGTAGAGATAGAATATGGAGGCATCGAGGGGAACGGTACAATCAAGCGAACTTCGCAGGAACTGAGCATATGGGGTGGCATATGCTTGGGAGTACGAACAGAACTGGAGATTATTGGCAATGGATCACTTAATGCCCATCGGTATATAGCAGAAATTTTGGAGCCCCATGTTCTGCCTTTTGCTCCTTACATAGGGGAAAATTTCCTTTTTATGCACGATAACGCGCGCCCTCATACTGCGCGCATAGTGATAGAATAACTCAATGAAGTTGGGATCACACGAATGGACTGGCCGTCGCGGTCACCGGATTTAAACCCGATCGAACACGTTTGGGACATTCTTGGAAGAAGGGTTCGACAACGGAATCCAGGCAACGTTGAAGAGCTGACATTGGCTTTGGTGGAAGAGTAGGACAACATACCTCAACAGATGAAAGACAACATCATTGGGAGTATGCGAAATCGTATGCGCGCTGTAATAACAACGGGGGGTCATACTCGCTACTAAAATCGAATGTTTTTTTTGTGGGTCATCATGAAAATTTTTCTCAACATGTTCATTTCATTTCACGAGTGTATCGCCAGGATACCTGCTCTCAATTTTGGACAGGAATGATAATTATTATAGAGTGTCACACAAAAAAATTCAAAAATAAATGTGCAAAATCAACGATTTTTACAGTGTACTTCGAGTTCTCCCGGAGCGTGAAATTGGCCAGTGAATTTCAAAAATTTTCGTTTCGTTAAATTTCCGCTTCTCTAATTTTGATTTTATTTTTTGGCTAACCTTCGATGTTATGCACCTACGCAAGATTAAAAATAAATTCTTGAAATTTGTGGCTTTTCGCTTCAAATTGGATATCTCTTGTAAAAATAGAGATGAATGCATAAAACAAGAAGGGCGTTACTATAGGAAGATGTATCTTGACAGACCATGATATTGTACGTTTCAACTCGGACCACGAAATCCCACAGGGTGTTACGTATTTTTGACAAAAAAACACTTTTTGTTTTGCCCCCGTATAAAATTTTTTTCAAATTTTTTTGTATTCTTTTATAATTTCTACAAAGCAGAAGAGTTGATATATAACTTGCCGAAAAAATCATCTAAATCGGTTGAGAACTAGGAAAAATATCGGACTTCGAATTTGGTTAAATTTTCGAGTGTTCCGCTAATTTTGCCTCCGAGTGTAATTCAAATTCATCTTTCGGGGGAGATGTAAAGCCGTTGGTCCTGTCTAACAGAGATGTGTTGGACATTAAATATCCCTTCCTCGACACGACAGGGTTCGCAAAATTTCCGGGTTAGTGAGGCGACAGAATTCCCCGGCGTGTCATTAGATGAAAGGCAGAAATAGAGCACGTTAAAGGATCAAAAAAAAATGTTTTGATATTTTATTTTAAATAGATTTTAATTAACAAGAATAAATTCTCTATTTTCACCAATATCAACAGAAAAATTCACAACTTCTTGAATTTTTGTCTATCGATATAGGAATATTTCAAAGTTATAACCACCATATTATTCCTCATAATTATATGAAACCTTCAACTTAATAGAAAAAGATAATCAAGGAATATAGAATTATGAAAATTATAAACAAACTGAACAGTTTCAAGGTCTACACATCAGAATATACCCATTTTTCTGAAAGAGTCAGGTCAAATGTTGGGTAACTTTAAAGCTTAATCACCAGTCGGGTTAACTGAAGCTTTTTGACCCTATCAATATCGTAAATGTAGCTGCTAAAGTTTGGTCTTCCCTATTACTAGTAGTGTGGCTCAAATTCGGTCTTGGTATAGCAGTCTTCGCCTTGTTGTATTTTCGCGAGAACACTATGATAAGATTTTGATTTTTCGAGTGCAAGGTCAATATTATATTAGTGCAATGAAAGACATTGCCAATAAATTATACGAATTTATATTAAATTCCCCCTTGGTCCTCCCTGTTTTCCAGAACTAGTTTCTATCAACTGTCTGTTTAAAGGCATAGATGAAGTACCCAACAAAAAAAATTTCGACTCAATGAAGAACGTATTACTGAAACTGAAGTCTTTGTTGAGCCCAGAGATAAATCAAGCAAATATAAGACAATAGTGTCGATCAATAAATATGGAAACAGGTTATGCTTTCGAAAATCTTTCTAACTTATTGCATGATATGTTGCATGTCAAGTTTACTAAATCCGAGTTCTGTCACATATTAAAATAAATGAGTACGCTACTGATATCATTATTGGTGTGAAAGAGAATGAATGTGAATTATTAATGATATCTAATTATTAAGCATAATTAGACATCTCCTAAATATCACGTTATGTTTGAATTATTGTATGGTATAGATCAAATGCTTGAAAAATAATTAGTTATGTAGAAGAATACTGCATTACAGACCGATATGATGCGATAGTCAATCATAATGATATACTTGATTAATTACACCAAACTATTATTAAAAGTGTGATAATTGAAAATATAATAGTGATTTGTATATTTTCAATGATTTCTCAGGATGTTGCAATGTCATCACTTTATTTTTCAATAATTTCGCATCAATTATATAAAATTATGATACAGGTGAGCTATGCCGTTTGTTACGCTGGCATACAGTATGTTCCATCTCAAACATGCCACTCTGTATACAGGGATATTCACCGGGACCGTCCGTTAAAAACTTTTTGAGTTACAATTACAATATCAAACTGAAATTTTATACGCGGCCATAACTAGCGATTTCCAATTGATGTGAAATACTTTCGAAGTGATACCATTTCCGGTTATACCGGAAGTGGGACATCACTTTGTTATTTCAAATGGCAATCTACCTTTTTTATTATACATCTAGAACCGACATTTGAGCAAGGCATAAAATACCCAAGTTGTTGGCATTTATCTGTCAAAACTTTTGACAGATTTAATTATTTTTGTTATAAACTCGATTTTTGAGGAACATTTAAAAAAATTGTAGCTCGTAGATCTTTTGCACTGCAGACACAATGTTTGCTTGGGTGGATAGAAGAAGGATCAAGGAATTTTTTTAGCAATCTACACATGTCAAATATTTATTGCGTTGTTTTGTATAATTTTTTCAATTTGGCCTTTTTCAAACAGCAATAACTAAATTTTTTCAATTGACACGTGCCAAATTTTATATCGCCGTCACATGAAGCGTCAAATTTCAGATGGAATTGTATCAGCATGTACTATACCCATCTCTTATAGTTCCGAAATAATTTGAGAATATATTGAATTTTGATGATTTTGCAAGAACTAACAGAGAATGCTTTGAAATATTTGAATCGAGTAGCTGAACTGGCTACGCTCACCTGACAGGTGCCTAAAATTAATTAACTATATAGCACTTTAAATCGTCGTAACTGCCGGTTCTGATCGGACTCTAATCCCAGATCTTTCGTGGAGTACATACCCAATATTCTGAAAAAATTAATGTTTGGTTTGGCATCTAGGGAAATTTTCTGGTTGGGCCATTTTTCCTACCAGGAAATGTGACGGGAGAAATGTATCTCCAACTACTTAAAGAGTTAACCAGTCCGGCCATAACTGAAATTTTAGAAAATGAAAAAAATCTAACTATTTAGAAGAGGATGTTGTATTTCAGCAGGATGGTGAACCCCCCCCCCCCCCATTTTGCACTTCCTGTTCGACAATATTTAGATAGAAAATTTCCTGATCGATGGATTGGAAGATGCCCTACAGAATGGCCCCCACGTTCTCCCGACTTGTCACCATTGAATATTTTAATGGGGCCACTTAAAGAGTCAAATTTACAAAACTGATCCAGATGATTTGGTGGAATTACGACAACGGATTGTAGTCGAGTGTAATCGTATAACCGCTGATATGCAACGCAATGTCCGGGAACGTTTCGAGCAGAATCTGTATTTGTGTTTCGATGTTGACGGCGAACATTTCGAACATTTATTCGATTGATACCGAGTTTACCTATAAAATATATCAGGTATAATAAATTCAATTGTTTTTTCGATTTTCAATTTTTCCCTACTCACCAACATGTAGGTAATTCTATGAATAAGCTGTATTATTTTTTTTTCGAACGACTGTCAAAATTTTTTCGCAAATTTTTCCCTAAATTAAACAAGATTCACGAAGAAATAATATATGGGCGATGTCAACCCAAATTATTGGGTCCATAGTGATTCTAAAACATCTATAGATCATAATCGGCATGACTTGGAAGACTGAACCTGGCCATCGTAGCTGTCTCGGTCTAACAGAGAGGGAATTTGAGGAAATATTGCAGGTTATGTATTTTTTTACTTTTCATGTCCTTGCTTCCTATGTAATATCTTTTCTTAGATTTGTTTAGACATATAAGAAGTATGATTGTTGAAATATTTTTCTGCTGGTTTTCTTTTTCCATTGTTAGAGATTCCTGTTCCAAACTCCCTTCCTTTCACCCTTGTCTTCGTTTGGAAATCATGGAATGCAAGAGAGAATGAAGCGGCTAAGCAGAAAAATCTTTGGTACTCTTTATCTACACACGACACTAACACAACATAAACAGACAAGCTAGTGCAATAGCGACAGGGAAACGAGTTTTTTCCTCAGGTTTTCTTCACTCGTTTATTGAATCATATACAAGATAGTATGGTTCCCCTGTTACATTTCCTGAGCTCACACTTGTGTTTTTCTGACACACACAAAATTATAGATATAATCATTTATTGTAAATACAATTACTCAAGTTTTTGTAAGTCCTATTTTTTCAAATATATATATATATATATATATATATATATATATATATATATATATATATATATTGAAAACCAAACAAACGTGTTCTGAATCTCCATCCAAAATCAGCAGACTTCGCAAATACTGTATCCTATTAATTCACCTTCATCACAAAACAGATAAAGAAAAATTTTTGCCTATAACATTGTAGAAATTCTGAAACCTTTGTAATGAGTTATTACTCAAACTAACTGATCAATTCGAAGATTTGAGGGTTGACACCCTCATCTGAGAGGGCGTCTGATGGGGTGTGGTGAAAGCATTACTGCTTAAAGATATTTTCCTCAAAAACAACAGTATTTCGGTGAATGTTCATTCGAAGTTGACAGATTTTGCAACCACTGAAAATAACGCGTCTTGTGACGAACCATCCTGTATCTTCTTCCGAATATGTCAAAACTCAAAAATTATTACACATTTGTGTTGAGAATCAAAAGAGCTTTCCAATGAGGTCACTAAACCTATCTTCTTTGTTCAGAAAATTGAGTTTTGTGCATCCCTGCTTAGGGGATTGATGTAAAATAAAATCACCATGTGTTAAAGATGTCCCCCTTCAGGCGAAAATTTACCTGTTTCTGATTTCTGTCCAGAAACGAATTGTTTAGCAGTTATTGAGTATTTTTCGTTTTAGTTGCCTTCCCGCTATGGTGGTTCCTTCAAAATCTAAATTCAATTTATTTCTTTTAATTTTATTGGCATATGTTCGGACATATCCGAAAAAATATGTGTTAATACTTAGTTACCTACCATAAAAAGATTTTGAATTATTGACATTATGCATTAATTTCTTGGAACCATATAGTTTCATGTGGTATCTTAGAACTTTTTTCGGAAGAAAGACTCTCTTGCAAGGTTTGAATATTATCTTTCCTTTTGTTTTGATAGGACAAAAAATCTGCTTCATTGTGAAAAATTGAAATTCAATGACGTTTTCAAAAGGAAGCCTTGATTAAAATATAATTTGAAAAGTTTTCCGAAACCCATTAAGTTTTCTATGTATGTACTTATCCCACTCAATTTCGTGTTTCATATTCTCTAAGAAAACCTCGATTATGTAGAGAATAATAGAACAGTGTTATTCACTCTCAGTTGAATTTTCGACGTTTGAAGTTCAACGAAAACAACAACACCTGTTACAAAATAAACACGATGTGACGACCAGCCTCTTGATACGATTCTGTCGGGTTCAGGGAGTGTGGATTATTTTTAACATTTTGGTACACAGTGTAGGCTCAGCTCGTTGAAACAGTTGCATGTCCAAATTTTGATAGAAAACGAAGCAAAACACGAACTGAATTCATCAAATTGTTCAAGAAACGTTAAAAAATGGCTAAATCAGTTGTTTCAAACAAGAATGCATACAAATGACATATTAAAAAAAATTCTGGAAATTTTTTGTAATAATCAATTCCATTAGATATAATTAAAAATAAAATTTCAATCTCAGCTTTACATGAAATATTCACGTAAGATGAAAATTATTCAAATCTAATAAACCCCTTTCGGCAATGCCTTAAGCAGGGGTTCCCAAACTTTTTTGTACCACGCCCCCATATGGTTATTTGGAGACCCCACACGCCCCCATTTGTACGTATGATGAAAATTAAAACAAGTATTACATGAAAAACGATTATAATTAATGATACATTGTAACACAGATACATTTTCAGTTTAAGGAAGGTAAAGCAATAGGCCTACCTACTTGCAAAAACAAAACATAAAATGTAATTTAGTAAGATGGGTGCGCTTGCGTGTTCTGGATGAGTTGACAGATCCTGGGTTGAGTTTCAGACAAAGCACAGCGTAGGTCACTTTCGACATCAAGTTTGTTGCCGTACTTGGTTTTGATAGCCACATGAGTTAAACAGCTTTCTCTGAAACACTGGGGTAAACTTTTAAGTACTTTAAGAGGGCTTGTCCATTTTTTCAAAATCTTGCAGCAGTAATTTTTTATTTCTATCCCCTCCTCTTGCAACTCTTCTGGCAGCAACTGTATGTCCATGTTGAATGGGTCGGTCGATAGTTTGTAAAACTCCTCTGACAAGTTAGGACAGTACCTGCTGAACTCCCCCTTAAGGTTTTTCAAATGGTCAATTATCAAGTTTTTCAAAAGCCGTCCTTCAAAAACGTCCTCAAAACATACTTCTTCTGAGACTGACACTACTTTCTTGAAACTTGAATAATTGCTGGGGTTCATTTCTCTTTACGTATCCAAAGTTGTAGTTTCTCAACGTACATCTTGATGACATATGTTACTATATTTGAGTCTGCACCTTGCAGTCTCAAGCTTTAGTCCAGTCAAAATAGACATTTGACCTAGCCAAAATTCGCATAGAGCTGAAAATTTGCAGAGACGTTGAATACATCATTATAAATGAAATGTTAAAAATCCCCTTCGATCCTACTTCTGCAAAAAATTTTATTGAAGGTCAAACATGCAAAATTTAGGTTTTTTCCATTTTTATCCAAAACGGTAGGTTTTATCGTAAAAATAAATCAGACAAAAATTGTACATCATATTATTCTTTACAAAAATAGTTCAGTCACTTTTTCTCTTACAACTCACCATTCGTGAGATATCGCGGTTACATGTTTCACAGAGCGATTTCTTTGCCTTTATCGGACATGGACCGAAAATCAGAATTTAACACCATTATGTTAATAGCAGAGAACAACGGCTACGATATCAAAACAATAGAGAGTTAAATTAATCGAAAAATACGCAACAACACATTCAACATGATATATCCCCAATCCAAGAGAGAAAAGCCCGAAAAACTTATGTCTCTAACATATTTTGGGAAGACGTCAGAACAGGTTGCTAGAGTTTTGTCTGATAATCAAAAAGTTCATTTTGCATTCATACCAGTTAGCAAATTGTCAGGCCTGCTTTTCAACACAAAAGATAAAACCGATAAACTCGAAAAATCAGGAGTATACCAATTAACATGTTCTGCGTGCAATTCCTTTTATATAGGTCAAATAGGACGCTCTTTCATGGCTAGATACAAAGAACATTTCCGGTCATTCCTACATCAGAAATATGATTCAGCTTTAGCTGTACATTGTCTGAATGAATGTCATCCTTTTCCAGAACTTCAACAGCTAAAATTTCTTCATCCTGTGATAAATCTTATAAACTCAATTTCTTTGAATTGATGGAAATTTTCAAGGCATCTAGGGTAGAAAGGGTTAAGTTCCTTAACGACCAGGTAGACTTACCTTCCAATCACCAATGTTCAATTTACTGTAACCTCTACTAGCATTTTATTGATGGTAATTTCTGTATTGTACACGAGTATTCAGTTTTCATTAGCTTGTTGTTGATAATGGATGTGTGTCCGAAACCGGTCCAACCAATGTAAAATTTTGTCTTTACATCAATAAATTAGTGATAGTTAAAACATAGTAACTTGTTTTATTTTATTATTCATAATGAATATCAACTATCACGTAGTTCAGGCTTCATCGATCAATTATTAAAAAAAATACTTTTCGGCTACAGGTAAAAATCGAAAGATGAAAAATGTCTTGGACAATTATATGCGTAAAGATTCTTACAAATCTTTCTTTACGAACATTTCGGGTTGATACAGCTCTGTATCATCGTGGTAAATAGTGAAAACTTCAAGATCTCAGTTGATGATAGAATTCATTTACCCCACTTCTAAATATTTTGATATGGCCGAATTTTGCTGTTGTCTCAATGAAGCTCAGTTAATGATCACAAGTTTGAACATACTAAAACAATATTTATAACCAATCTGTTAGCGCCGCTATCAATTCTTCGCAATACACATAGATAACGAACTTTCTTTTCTGTCAGAACTGGCAATGGAACTAAACAATGAATAAACAGAACATTTCGAATTCTCATGAATCGAAGAAGTTTAGCATGAAACGTCCTCTATATACAAGGTCTTCCCAAAAATATTCGATGTTCAGTTTTGAAGAATTTGAAAGGTTTCGCGGTTATGAGAGAGTAATAGTGATAAAATTTTTACTAAACTGTAATTTTTCAATAAAACCAAAAATACCAAAACAGATTTGATCTATCTGTCATAACTTCTGCGCTACAGGGTGACCAGGTCATTTTCAGACATCTCCTGTATTTCTCGATACGGAATGTATGGTCAAGTTGAAGCCGTTGTTTCTCTGATATTTTAGGTAGACTCCAGTGACATACTCAGTTTATTTCAATGAGTCACTGATTATTGGATATTAACAAAGATTGTGTTTTCTTAAACGGAACACCCAATATTTAGTTAAGTACGGTGAGATGCCCCTCATTTTGATAACTTTCTGTGATTTAGTTGTTATTCGGCTTGGATCAAGTTTCGTTCTTGATATATTGACTAATAGAGGAATGAACTTTCTGCACAGTTTGACTTCATGAAAAATGTAAAATATCAAACGCTTTCAGGTGGCCAACTATCCTAGGTTAGTTGCTCTTTGAAGGAAAGATAGAAGCCCTTCAGTGAATTGAAGAAAATAACTTTCAATAAGATAAATTTCATTGAAGAATAATAAAGGAATTTTCATTAGAATTAATTAATAAAATATTCATAAACAAACCGGAATAAAGTAAGAAAAAATATTCTTCAATTATATTTGATTTCTCAGAAATGAAATTTTGTTTTCTTCGAAGCATTTTGCAGAAGTCTCCATACATGTTGCAATATTCGTTAAGCCATTCATCTCTCTGATATTTTACGTAGACTCCAGTGACATACTCATTTTATTTCAATGAGTCACTGATTATGGGATATTAACAAAGATTGTGTTTTCTTAAACGGAACACCCAATATTTAGTTAAGTACGGTGCGATGCCCCTCATTTTGATAAGTTTCTGTGATTTAGTTGTTATTCGGCTTGGATCAAGTTTCATTCTTGATATATTGACTAATAGAGGAATGAACTTGCTGCACAGTTTGACTTCATGAAAAATGTAAAATATCAAACGCTTTCAGGTGGCCAACTATCCTAGGTTAGTTGCTCTTTGAAGGAAAGATAGAAGCCCTTCAGTGAATTGAAGAAAATAACTTTCAATAAGATAAATTTCATTGAAGAATAATGAATGGAATTTTATTAGAATTAATTAATAGAATATTCATAACAAACCGGAATAAAGTAAGAAAAAAATATTCTTCAATTATATTTGATTTCTCAGAGATGAAATTTTTGTTTTCTTCGAAGCATTTTGCAGAAGTCTACATACATGTTGTAATATTCGTTAAGCCATTTATCGAAAGAAATCCACTGAATGCAATCTACTATTGAATAGTTTCATTATAGGTATCAGTACGTTGAAACCTTATCCCAATCAAGGACTTGTTTCGATTGTGTTATACTAACCGAAACATTGATGATTGAAAATGAGGACATATTTCATATTAAGGATATGACACCTTGTGTAATAAGGGTAACATAAGTAAAAACGATGGGACCTTAGTCTTTACTAAAAGTTGTTACAAATATCACAATGAAATAGTTATGATAGCTGAAATAAAAATAATAAAATTATTAGTTACTGTAAATGATACCTCATCGATCCAAATCCTCGCAGTGTAGTCCAGTCATTCGAGCTTCGAATTCGAGATACCCAGCTGTAAGACTGTAAATACTTGTATATTGATACCCCAAAAGTTATCCCAAAAACCTACATATGGTGGGGTGTACGCAACTATTAAATTTCAAGGTCACAAGAATCGGTTTTTTTGAGCTTTTTTTTTTGTAAATATCTCACTTCCTATGGGTTTTTTGCTATTTGTATTTATTATCAATATTGTAGAGTACAAAATTCTCTACAAATTTTCTTTAAAAAAATTTTCTATACGGTAAACCGTTTTCGAGATAGAAGGCGGAGAGCGCGCGGTCAATGCATCACTTTAGGTCAACTTGTGCCTCCGGTCAAAAACGCGCCATATGATGAACTATCGATGAATCAATGATTCTAAATATTTGTCAATTTCTATTTACTATTATATTATATTTTATCATATTTTTCACAACCTATCCACTTTTTATTCAGTATTAATTTATTTAACAACACTTACCAGACCATGTAATTAACCTTCGTTAATGGTAGAGCATTAAGACAAGCTTGCCCATTACATTGGCCACAAGCTAAAGAGCATTGCAAGCCCGCTTTCCTGCGTTCGCATCGCGAACCACAACTACTCTTGCAGTTGCAGAAAATTGAATTTAGCAAATCCTCTGGAGCAGGTGGTAAAATTGTCATGATAGGCTCCAGAAAATCGTTTCGCATTTCCCAACACCATGACTGGGGTTCCAAATTATGCCCTAACCAAGTTTGGACTTGATAATATACAGGATTGAAAAGTTGATGAGCAGCTGCACTTGTTGGTGGAATATTTGAGAGCTGCACAGGTTTATTAAGTTTTGTAGACTTGACATAATGAATATAACGAAGATGATCGAGACTTTTCACAGATTTCGGAGCATTATAGACTGCCAATATGTTTGAGTTCCACTGTCTAATACTCTCTGGGCCGATCAATTTTCTTTCTCAAATGCTGCAGCTAGTTCATTCAAATTTGTCAGTTTCTCAAAAAGAAGAGAAAGAGAGAGAAGATGCACTTAATTATTTTCTATTTGAAATGTTATTACTGTAAATGGGAATATAATTATATTATGATTTGAGTTGACCTGAAGTGATGCTGTGACCGCGCGCTCTCCGCCCTCTATCTCGAAAACAGTTCACCGTATAAAAAATTTTTTCAAACAAAATTTGTAGAGAATTTTGTACTCTATAATATTGATAATAAATAAAAATAGCAAAAAACCCATAGGAAGTGAGATATTTACAAAAAAGCGCAAGCGATTTTTGTGATCTTCGACCTTGAAATTCAATAGTTATGTACACCCTACCATATGTAGGTTTTGAGACAACTTTTGAGTTTTGGTATACAAGTATTTACAGACTTACAGCTGGGTATCTCGAATTCCGAGGTGGACTCACTATAATGGCTGGAGTAATGTATAGATAACCGTCAGTAAAATTACCTGTTTTCGTTACAGAGCTGAAAACATTTCTTGACTCAGGTGGCGAAAACTATACAGCGTCATTTCTGATTTGTGAAATCAATATATCATATTGGACTGTGAAAACATTATTGTTCAAGAGTATCTTAATACACTATATGAGTGTGTATTAATTTCCTTACTGAATACCTACACTAGGAAGCAAGATGAAGCTGATTCGTGCCTCGACCATATTTTCTATAGAGGTAAATCCTCTAGTTATAGTGAGCTATGTCCTATAGTTTTGCGTACTAATATTACGGACTATAATCTGGTTCTGCTTGGCATCGCTTGGCCTGAAAATAAAAGTACTGATAAAATCAGAAAACCATTGATGTATAAAGAAATGATAGATTATCGACGTTTGAAAAAAATGTTGACAGAAGAAACTTGTGACATTATAATAACGAAATTTCTAATTTTATTGCTCAATTTTTCCTTCAAAAGTTTCGATATTCGTTGAAATCTTGCACTAGAAGTGTAAAGATTAAAAAAGTCGACGTGAAACGCAAGGCGTGGTTAAAGAATAATTTTTGAAATCTATCGCAACAAAACAAGAACTTCACAATAAAATGCTAATTGAAAAGACAAAAGAATCTACATCTATATATAAGAGATTTCAAAATCATCTGAACGGACTGAAACAAGCAAAATATGATTATTTAAGTTCGCAAATATCAAAAAATGTTAATAATGCAAAGAGCTTGTGGAAGTGCTTTAGTGGTCTGACAGGTGGAAAAGTACTGGAAAATAAAATTGATTATCTGAAAATGGATAGAGTCATTGTGATTTCTTGGAGCCAGCAGATTGCAGATGGCTTTAATCAATACTTTTTTGAGTGAGATTGGTGCTACTTTGGCTTTGCGAGTTCGAATATCCAATAGTGACTTTAAACAAGTACAAAGAAGTAGTGTAAATTCAATCGATTTGTTAGAAACAACAAGTGGTGAAATAATCAGTGAAATGGAGAGTCTGAAATTAAGGAAATCACCTGGCATATACGGAATTACATCAGAAAATTTGAAGATGGTTTCGGTCAAATATTGCGGCCACTATTATACATCTTTAATGGCTGTATAAATCTGGGGGAGTACTGCTACAATTTGTCCTGTATTTAAGTCTGGTGATAGAGTACTTCCATCCAATTATAGGTCAATTTCAAAAAATCAACAATAGGTAAGCTAAAAGCTATTAAAAGAGTGTATTGACATTTTGAAAAATTCCGATTGCTCTCAGAGAAACAATATGAATTTTTACCAACAAAATCCATAGAAGATACAATCTAATATATATGATGCATTGGATAGAGGTGTTCCAGCAATATGTATATTTGTTGATTTGAAAAAGGCTTTCGATACGGTCTCCACGATGGTCTGCTCTCGTCATTGGAGAACATTGGATTCAGAGATAATGCTTATAAACGTATGTAAAATTATCCAAATGAGAGGGAGCAGATTGTCTTGGTGGACGGCGTCGAGAGCTCCAGAAGGCGTTTATGCTGTAGGGTGCCGCAAGGAACTATCCTCGGCCCTATCCTGTTTTGTATCTATATTAACTATACGTTTAATTTGAAGGAGATAACGATTGACCTTTAGCATACCTGGAAATTCATCCTGTTTATCAGAACATTAATATTCAACTGCAATTCTATCAACAAGGTCAGAAGGCTTGCATAACGATCATTTTAGATTACGAAAAGGATTTTGTACAAAAAGATTTTTATATAGACAACTTATAAGTGTTTACTATCCTTTGGTGCAATTAATCTTGTCTTATGGAATTCTTGTATGGGGTGGGGTAGAGAGTGTTTATCTCGGAAATCTGGAGGTTATTCAACAATGATTTTAGAAGATAATACTGGGCAAAAACTAGACTATCCTTCAGATAGTCTGTAGAAGGAAACGGAAATTTTAGATTTGAGGCAACTTTACTGTTTGAGAATTCGAACCTACCAGTTATAAAGGGTGAGACATATTAGTATGTCACAACTTGAGGGGGTAAATCGACGTGCAATTTCAAGAAAAATAGTTTATATAAACATAAGTCCGCAAAAGCTTCGTAACGGCGCTACAGGGTGTTGAAATTTCGGAAAAACTGGTTTTTTCTTCAAAACTCCTGCAGATCTCGAGATATTCAGCCCAAATTTGGAATGCAAGCTGTTTCTTACAGCCTCTATCATAACATGTTCTAGATTTTAACTGAAATTCACAAGGTGTTTTCTTTTCCGAGGCTATGTCTCCTTTTGCCGTTTCAATTTTTTTTGCAGTACTTAACTGATCAGCGTACAATCAGATTTCCTCATATTCGTTCAATTTAAATACTTTTTTGAATTCCATCTCATTTGATACTCACGTGTTAATTTCATCCATCTCTCGTTGAGGTTTTCTATAAGTTTTTGACAAGATTTCCGAAACGATCAATCATTGAGGTTTCCGATTGTTTTGGTACAAGGTTGCCCTCGTTAAAACCATGCATTCTGGATAACTCAAAAATTTTCAATAAAACTAAATTGATAATTTCCACAGTAACACATAGCCTCCAAAGCAACAATACTGAGAAAAAACTGAGTGGCGTCTGCTATAGCACGAATCAAATTCTCTAAAATTTCCTGAAGTGTGAAGAAGAAGCTGAGCTCCAGCATAGATTTCAGATTTCTGCAGCATTCCAAACGTCACGCAATTTTTTGAAACTTGGACTCCTGCATTGTGAAAACGAAGAGTTTGCAGACCTATTTTATAGGAGAAATTGCTTTAAATTAACACGTTGTATATACTATTATTCTACTATCACAAAAGTTGACCGCCCTATACAAGGTGTTACATAATGGTATACCACAACTTGAGGGGGTAAACCTTCGTGTAATTTTAAGAAAAAAAAGTTTATATTAACATAGATCCACAAAAGCTTCGTGAGCTATGTCTCATTTTGCCTTTCCAACTTTTTTGCAGTGCGCCACTGATCAGCGTACGATCAATTTTCGTCATTTTCGTTCAATTCAGAAACTTTTTTGACGATTGTAATTCTTACGTATCTCCAACCGTTTTCGAGTCAAAAACTATTGAATTTGGATTATTTGAATTGTATGTTATTTGCTAAATAAGAAATAATAATAGAAATATTCGATAGGTATGCCCAAAATTTGCTTTTATTTTGATAGCTCGTCTTCTGAGACTCAACTTATATCAAACTATTATATCAAACTAAAAAAAAGAACAATTAAAAATTCAATAAATTGCTGGTGTCCTCCACCTGCAAGAATACAGGCCTCTGTCCTCTTTCGCATATTATCACGCACTCTTTGAAATATTCCTAAGGTATTTCTTAGCGTGTCACGAGAGGTTATTAGTCGACTTCTCAATTCTTCCACAGTGTTCACTGGAGTGGTATAACTAAAGTTTTGAGATATCCCCATAAGAAAAAGTCTAAACTATTTGAGTGTGGGAATCTAGGAGGCCATGGTTCTGGCCCACCCCGACGTATCCATCGGTAGAATAATCTAGCTTCCGCACTATGACATTATGTTTCTCACCAAAAGTGGCACATCCTCGAGCAATGAAGATAACTCCTCCTCAAGAAATTGCCGATAGGCGGGACCGTTTAGTCTGTTTGGTAATAAAAATGGCCCAATGAGATAATTTCCAATTATTCCGACCCAGACATTTAGTGAGAATTGTTCTTGATGATGAGAATCTTCAATCAAATGGGGGTTTTCCTCAGCCCTATAATGATTATTGTGATAGCAGTTCTCGAAAAGTCTTGAAGGAAAATCTCGAGGAAGTAGAGTTTGGACGCGTTGAATATGAAACGGGTACAATAAAAAGTCGTGGAGAATCCTCCAAACTAGAACATGTGAAATACTTAACTGATTTCCAATATTTCTTGTACTCACATGAGGATTCAAATCAATACAATTCAAAACTGCTTCCTCAATATCTGAAGTTCTTATAGTTTGAGTTGCACCTTTTAAATGATTATTTGCAGTAAAAGTACCAGTTTCCCTCAACCTTCTGTGGATATTTGAAAATGTTCGCCTGTCTGGTGTTACTCGATTTGGAAAGCGCACCTGATGTAATCGCCTAGCTTCTGTTGTGTTTCCATCATATAATGGATATCAGCCAATTCGGCGTTAGTAAAATTAGCCATTTTTTCTTACAGCAATAACTTCAAAAGTCTTAAGACTAATCGTTAATTTAATAAACAATTCGAGCAGACACTGGCTCAACTTTAGCTACTATCAAAATAAATAAATAAATGATTAAAATCAAAGCCTACTAGTCATTTTTTAATTAGAAGTGCTTTCAATTCAGCGAATGCGTAACTTCGTTTAATAATTTTTTGCTCGAGAACGGTCGGAGATAAGAAAAAATTACAAGTGTTAAAAAAGTTTCTGCATGGAACGAAGATGACGAAAATTGATTGTACGCAGATCAGTGGATTACTGCAAAAATTTGAAAGGCAAAAGAGGACATGACTCCGAAAAAGAAACACCTTGTAGATTCTAGCTAAAATTTAGGACGTGTAATAAATGAGGCTGTTAAAAATAGCTTGCATTTCAAATTTGGCAGAATATCTCAAAAACTGCAGGAGTGTTATTCCGAATATGTAACTTTGCTTGATTTGTTGTTCACCTGATTACTATTTCATCCATATAGTAAATTCGGTATCGTTTTCCTGAAAGCTAGCTTTTTCCAAGAGTTGTCTGGTTAAGTTAAAAAAAGTCGTTTACCAGGTATGTAAATATGAAATTGGAATTTGCCCATAGATGGCCCTTGCTTTCGATGTGGTTATCACAGACCGCGTTATGTGGGCCATTTTATTGTTTTGATATCAGACAAAGACTTTCAATTTATAACAGTACACGTTTCATATCAAAGCATAGTGTGCAATAGCGTTGAACATGTTGAATTTTGTGCCTGGAAACTACGATTTGAGGACAGCATTGGTTTTCTGCTATTATTTGAAGAAAACTGCAGCAGCATCGCATCGAATGCTTGTCGAAGCTTACGGTGGGCATGCTCTAAGTGCTTTGAGGGGTTTATAAAATTCGCCGTCACCTACAGCAAAATCGGTCAAGGAAACGATTGCGACGTTTAGTTGGGAAATACTTCCGCATGCAGCTTACTCTCCAGTTTGGCTCCGTCCGATTATCACTTGTTTGCATCGATCGGACACGCATTTGCAGAGCAACGATTCGTTTCTTATAAAAATTTACGGAAAAGGCTCAATGACTGGATTGCTTCAAAAGAGCAACAGTTTTTTTTGGGGGAAACCACAAATTGACAGAAAGATGGAAAAATGTATAACAAGTGATAGGAAAAACTTTTTTTTGTATCATTTTCATACAATAAACGTGTATTTTGTATTAAGAAAATTCCGGTTTCATATTTATATACCAGGTATTTCATGCCTGCTAAATCTTAAACTGTATGCATGTGACATTTCTTCAGCTTGCCTACTTCAACCAGATTTGGACATTTGCAGTTTATGCTGAACCAACTCATGTTCGTTTTCAAATCCTGGTACGGGTTTTTTTCAAAGTTTTTACAATTATCTACTTCAAAATGCATTTTCTCATGCACAAATGCAATTCAGGATTTCTTCATGATTAAATTAGTTCAAAAAGTTTCTGGAGATTCTCACAAATCCAACGCAACAAGCTGCATCAAAATCCGTGTTACTGGCCTATTTTTGTGCCTTACACTATGATTAGAAAGAAACACAGCCATTCGTTTGTAAGGACTCTGATAATAAATTATTTATAATTCAGTTTTCGTTATTGTGATCGATACATTTCGAGAAACATTTTCTGACAAATAAAGCCAATAAGGTTTTGAGGGGATAACGAAAATTGGTTATTTTATATGAACGAGGAGAACTATATCAGATATAGATACGAAAAACAAGGATAAATTTCATATGTAATCCGGTATAAGTTTTCATTATGTACGACAACCTTGTTTTGACTCGACTATGATTAAAAAGCTACATTTTTTTGTAAGAACACTGATAATAAATTATTCATAATTAAATTGTCGACAACCTTGTTCTGACAAATAAACCCAATAATTCACATTCATCTACGCCACTGATTAGAAGTTTTGAAAGGATAACGAAAATTGGTAATTTTATATCAGAAAACACAAGGAAAGATTTCAAATGTAATTGGGTAATACTTTTACTTATACACGAGGGATTCGTTTGGTCGACCGTCATTAGAATTATACCTAGCGTAATGTGAAATTACGGAACTTACGATTTTTCGATGTGCACCCGTACTATATCAAATATCGATAAGGAAAACAAGGACAGATTTCACATGTAGTCGGGTATAACCTTTATTTATGTACGGGGGATACTTTTTATCCGACCGTCATTAAAATTATACCTAGCACAATGTGAAATTACGAGTTCTCGATGTGCCCCAGAATCGCGTGCTCAAGGGATTTGCATATTCAAAGAGATTTTATTACTTAACACTTTTTCTGTGCTCTTTTATCCCTTTCAGGAACAGTGTCGTGTATCTTTCTGAGGTCAAAAAACTTTCTGGCTGTCCTTGTATATCCAAGTTTGTACAGAACCTAGGATAGACTCGCACTAGGAAAATTATATTATTTTTTTGTCATCTACGAACAAGCTTATAAGATTTGGTAGGAAATGTAAATCAGTTGAATAATCACTGATATCTTGAAAATCCTTGTATACCAAATAAACGACGTTCTCGTCTTCATAACCAAGTTTTTGAAATACAGTTATTTTTCGCAAATTATCTTAGTCCTCAGTAGAATACATATTGTACCAAGCGTAATTTGGTAATTCAGCAAAATTACAGAACCCTCAATCACAATTAAGTGAAATGCACTGGCGCCATCTGCCATATGTTTTCGAGATATATATATCTAATTTTCAATACAGTCGCTCCTGTGGTCCTTCTGCATTAATACCTTAATGGAAGGTTCATATGCTTAATGACATAAAACGAGAATCGAGAAAGATAAATTACTGTCCAGTCCGCGATGAGAAACGGACGAATTTTTGTTTTTGTTGAAAAAGGGGAATTTCTACAGGTGATATTCTATTATTCAAAATATCATCTAATAATGTGCTTTAATGTTTGGGTTGGTCATTATATATTTACTCAATTGAATACGGATTTCGATGGCCAATCAGAATTTGTGATGACAAAATAATGTTAGAGGGGTTGTGGTTTCTTTTCGTTTGAAAATACTGCTTAATGACGTTTTAGTTGGAGCTGTCTTACATATATGAAAGTTTGTAATTTAAATCGTTTTATTATTCATTTCGTCACGGCAAAATAAACAGAGTGATTCATTGAGTGGCTTATTAGAATATTTTTGACTTGTTGAAAAGTTCGAAGAAAATATTTTCCAGATCGACATACTTCCAGTTACGCCGGGAATACAGGGTGTTACATAAATAGTACGTCACAACTTGAGGGGGCAAATCTACGTGAAATTTTAAGAAAAAAAGTTTATATAAACATAGGTCTGCGAAAGCTTCGTTACGGAGCTACAGGGTATTGCAATTTCCAGAAAAAAATGGTTTTTCTTCAAAACTCCTGCAGTTTTTGAGATTTTCAGCCCAAATTTGGAATGCAAGCAATTTTTTGCAGCCTCTATCATTATACGTCCTAGATTTTATCAGAAATTCACAAGGTGTTTTCTTTTCCGAGGCATGTCTTCTTTTGCTCTTCCAAACTTTTTTGCAGTACGCCACTGATCAGCGTACAATCGATTTTCGCCATCTTCGTTCAATTCAGAAACTTTTTTGACACTTGTAAGTTTTTCGTGCCTCTAACCCTTTTCGAGTGAAAAATTATTGAATTTAAATGATTTGAATTGTATGTTGCCCAAAATTTGCTTTTATTTTGATAGCTCGTCTTCTGGGACTCAACCTAAAATTATTCAATATCAAACTAAACAAAAACAATGAAAAACCAAATAAATTGCTAGAAGTGTTTTCCACCTACAGGAATACAGGCCTCTGTCCTTATTCCCATATTATCACGCACGCTTTGAAATATTCCTGGGGTATTTCTTATCGTGTCACAAGAGGTTATTATTCGATTTCTCAATTCTTCTATAGTGTTCACTGGAGTGGTATGAACTAAACTTTCGAGATATCCCCCATAAGAAAAATTCTAAACTATTTAAGTCTGCGGACCTAGGAGGCTATGGTTCTGGCCCACCCCGACCAATCCATCGGTTGTTGATTGCATTATTAAAGAATATCCTAGCTTCTCCACTAAAATGTGCTGGTGCCCCATCATGCATGAATTACATTATGTTTCTCACAAAAAGTGGCACATCCTCGAGCAATAAAGGTAACTCCTCTTCAAAAAATAGCCAATAGGCGGGACCGTTTAGTTTGTTAGGCAAAAAAAATGGCCCAATCAAATAATTTCCAATTATTCCGACCCAGACATTTAGTGAGAATTGTTCTTGAAGATGAGATTCTTCAATCAAATGGGAGTTTTCCTCAGCCCAATAATGATTATTGTGAAAATTTGTGATAGCAGTTCTCAAAAAGTTAGCTTCGTCTGTGAACATTATTTCACTATAAAAAATTTTCTCTAATTTCATCCAAGAACCATCAGCAGAATTTCAGTCTTGAAGGAAAATCTCGAGGAAGTAGAGTTTGGACGCGTTAAATATGAAACGGGTACAATAAAATGTCGTGGAGAATCCTCCAAACTAGAACATGTGAAATATTCAACTGATTTCCTATTTTCTTGTACTCGCATGAGAATTCAAATCAATACAATTCATAACTCCTTCCTCAATATCTAGAGTTGTCCTCTTCTCTAATCGCCTAGCTTCTGTTGTGTTTCCGTCAGCCAGACCGTACATGTAATGGATATCACCCAATTGGGTGTAAGTAAAATTAGCCAGTTTTTCTTACAGCAATAACTTCAAAAGTCTTAAAACTAATCGTTGATTTAATGAATAATCGAGCAGACACTGGTTCAACTTTAGCTACTGTCAAAATAAATAAATAAATGATTAAAATCAAAGCCTACTAGTCATTTTTTAATTAGAAGTGCTTTCAATTCAGCGAATGCGTACCTTCGTTTAATAATTTTTTGCTCGAGAACGGTCGGAGATAAGAAAAAATTACAAGTGTTAAAAAAGTTTCTAAATTGAACGAAGATGACGAAAATTGATTGTACGCTGATCAGTGGAGTACTGCAAAAAAGTTCGGAAGGGCAAAAAAGGACATGGCTCCGAAAAAGAGAACACCTTGTAGATTCTAGTTGAAATTTAGGACGTGTAATAATAGAGGCTGTAAAAAATAGATTGCATTCCAAATTTGGGCTGAATATCTCAAAAAATGCAGGAGTTTTGAAGAAAAAACGAATTTTTGCCAGAAATTTCTACACCCTGTAGCTCCGTTACGAAGCTTTCGCGGACCTATGTTTATATAAACCTTCATTCTTGAAATTGCACGTAGATTTACTCCCTCAAGTTGTGACATACTTTTATGTAACACCCCGTAAAATGCAGTTATTTCAAATTGCGGGATGTTTTTTTCTTGAAGAAAACATTTTTTAATTTTCTGAACCTTGAACATTTGTTTCGTTTAAAATCCCCCTTGTTAGGTCCGTTCGTTAAGCTCTTTTGAAGACTAGAGCTTTGAATTTGTGGTCCGTTCGTTAAGCTCATTTTGAAGACTAGAGCTTTGAATTTGTGTACAATATGATTTTACCAAGGCCTCCCAAATTCAAATACAATATGATAGGTTGTTTCCTCTTCGTCGTCGAATAATCTACAAATAGGTTCTTCACGATGAATTCCTATTGTGTGTAGATGTTTTCTCAGTCGCCAAAATGCTTTTGCGACTAAACATTTTCAAGTGACGATAAACCTATGCGGTATTTTAGTTGTGGATTTTTGGTACCCATATGCATAACGAAACATTTTTGTGTTTAAAGGGCTAAACCAATCATCACACCAAACCTTTATGTTTGAGGGATCTTTCCGAATTTGATAATGGTCATTGCATGGGTTGCTTTAGATTTTTATGTCGCCAGCGTAGCAGGAGACACGTGAATCAATATGACGTTTTAGATTAACGCTAAACACCAAGAACGGTAGAGGGCCGATTACAGAACCTTGCAACATCCCACTCAGTACTGGGAACTAGTCAGAGAACGAGTCTGCGGCCCTAACCCTGGAAGTACGTTCTGCTAAGAAGTCCTATATCCAGTGTAAAAGATCTCTCCCCTTATGACAGACTGTTCCAGTTTATACAAGAATAATCTCGCCACAACGCCAACAAATAATTTGTCCCAGTCTGAATATATCACATCAACTACCCGGCTTTCGTCAATGTAATTGAGTCAATCTTTTAATCTTTGCAACAAGTTGGTCATAGTCGATTTACCTCGTACAAAAATGTGTAGCTCTTGAAAAAATATGTTTTCTTGAATCAGAAATTTAACTATTTTTTCACATATAATTGGTTTCATGACTTTTGAGACGATAGATACTAGGCTGTTCAAGATGCTGCCGACCTCTCAGAGAAAACATAAGATTTAAGCCGAAATTTGTATTCATTATTCAACATATTCTCCTTTAGCTCAATTTACCAACGGTCTTCAAGGATTGCAAAGCCTTTTGAATAGTACGATTGATCATGGCCTTTAAAATAATCCTCAGTTGCGGCTTCAACTTCTTCATTGGTCGCACATCTTTTTCCCTGGAGCCATCTCTTCAAATTTGGGAAGAGATAATAGTCGCTGGGGATAAATCTAGCGAATACGGGGGATGAGGAAGCAATTCGAAGTGTAATTTGTGCAATGTCGCCATTGTTTTGATCGATATGTGAGCTTGTGCATTATCTTGCAAAAAGATAACTTTTTTCTCTGATAAATGGGGCCGTTTTGTTGAGATTTCGTCCTTCAAACGGGCCAAAAGTTCGCAGTAATAGTCACTATTGACTGTTTTTCCCTTTTAAAGATAGTCAATGAACTATATGCCGCTTGAATCCCAAAAAACTAATTCCATCACCTTTCCTGCTGATTGTTGCGATTTCGGTCGCTTTGGAGCACTTCCGCCAAGGCCAACTCACTCTTTCGTCGATTCTTTCGATTCTGGCGTGTAATGGTGGATCCATGTTTCATCAATGGTCACAATTCGACGCAAAAAATCAGTCGGATTTTTCTTTAACATGCTCAAACAATGCTGAGAACACGTTCACGTTTTTGGTCGTTTATTGATAAACGCCACACCCACCTTGCCGTCAGCTTTCTCATGCCTAGTTGTTCATGCGAAATCAAAACCACCGACCCAATTGCGATGCATACAGGCTCTGCTATCTCACGCACTTTCACTTTTGGATTATCCAACACAATATCATGGATTTTTTCACTGATTTCTGGAGTGGTCACTTTTTTTGGCGCTCCACCATTATGTTCATCTTTTGTGCTTGTTCGACCTCTTTTGAACTCTGCGAACCAATATTTTATCGTTGCATGCGACGAAGCAGTTCCCGGATAATATTTATCGAGCTTTTCCTTCGCTTCTTTTAGAGTTTTTCTACGTGAAAAATAATGTTTAATCAAAATACGCAATTCTCCTTTTTCCATTTGTTTTTCAATACCAAAACTTGTTTAATATAATAATAATAGTACTTCTTAAAATAGCTCAGCTTTCAAAGATTGGTGGCGCTATCTCTGAGAGGCCGGCAGCATCTTTAATAGCCTTGTACTAGACTTATTGATACATAATTATCACTATTCACCGCTATTGAGAGTTTCTAACTTTCTGTAAATTACTGTAGTGGTTGCATGTTTCTAATCTGAAAATAATTTATGTGAAGCGAAGGAAGCAGATAGGCCATCTGGACCTGTAAAACTGCTTTGAATTACGGGTTATAGTAAAATGAATAGAGATAGAAGAGGTAATGTTGTAGGTAACAGAGTGAAAACTAAGAATATTTGCATTATCCACATTTGATTGCTATATTTCTCCATTTGGTTTTTTAAGATTGGGTATTCTAGCTGTGCTGTTGAAAGCTCTACGAACATACTTAAAAAATTTTCAGTATATCAACATACTATAACAACGCTCATGACTTGTTCTCAAACAATTGAGGTACACAAAAATCTCTTCAGTGGGAACGAAACCACAAATCTTCTGGATAGCATCTTTATGAGGATTTAGAAAACTATAACTTCAAGCCTTTCGTTTTTCCAAAGAGCTAACCATCGAAAAAGTGCGATGAAAACCAAACGAACAACTTGTTTCTTCAGATTTCATTCTCAAAGAGAGTGGTGTGCATCCTAACTCTTTAACAAATCTGATTGCCTACGGATATGTGGAAGAATTATATTCGAGAGGGTAAGAAACCAGATGGTTCATGATGAGCTAATTGTGCTACTACTTATGAGGGCGGTTCAAATATAATTGAGATAAATGCTCTAACATGTTTATGTACTATCGAAAAAATTTACTGAAATTTATGGTTTTTCTAGGTTCCCCCGTCACCAGTTATATATTTGTTTTACCTCTCCGGAAGAACCAAAGTATCGAAGAATTCCTTGGGGAATTCGGACATACATGTTCTCACGAACTCTTTTACCTCGTCATCGGTACTGAATCTTCGACCTCCGATGGTTTCTTTTAGGAGTCCAAAGAGGGGTACTCGCAGTGTGATAAATTTGAGCTGTATGGAGGGTGGTCCAATACCATCTACTCCAATTCTGATACTTTTTTAAGCGTGAGACGTACGGTGTGTGGGCGTGCGTTGCCTTGTAGAAGAATCGCACTTTGCACTACAATGCTCCTCCATTTCGAGCGATGAGGTTAAAGTAGTATGCAGCATTGGTGGAACGCTGTGTCGACGTATAGCATGCCCCGCCGGTTCCAGAACACGGCACACATAGCCTCACCAGCGTACTTAGTTATCTTTCCTTTGTCTGAGAGTCCCCTTCATTCATCCTTCTTCACTCTACAGCTTACTTTCGCGAGTGTTATAGTGTACTCATGGCTTGTTTGTAATGAAGATTTGCCCTGAAAACCATTCCCCTCCGTCCCGTATCGTGTTATCAAGTGGCGAAAAACTTCCAACCTCGTGAATTTTTACTCGACATTCAACAGTTTGGAACTCATCGCGCTGTAATTTTTTGATATTGGAGGTGTTTGTGGATGATAAACCAATACCAATACTGATGCTGAGTTCAGCCGATAATATTCCCCCTGGGATCTTGCAAAATGAGTGGTTCTATGCAGAGAATATTGCTTGGTATGATGCTAGTTCGCGGTCGACGATCATGCTTCTCATTCTCGATGGTTGTGCGGCTATCCTTGAACGCTTTGGTGCATTTAAACCCATTAACTGATTTCACAAAAGCAAAAGTAGTGCCCTGTTTTAACACCTTCCACATCAAAAAAAAAACGAATGACAATACGTTGCGCAATAGCGAACATCACTGAAAATTCACTCATGATCGTAGCACATGCCTTTCCGACAAAAAATATACCAAACTGTTCGTAAGGGACCTATGTATTACATACTCCAGCCGCGACCTTTAAAACATAGATGGGCTGCATTTGTCTCCATAATATATGAACTGTCCTCGTATACTTCTGATTAGATAATTCAATTTGGATCCAATTCTACTCTCATAATACGAATTATTCAACCAGAGAGAACAACATAACTCAGTTGTTTCAGCTCTCGAATAATTTTTGAAAATGAGATAATAAATTTGATCATTTTTGAAGATAAAAATGAAACTGAACTGTCGTTCTTCTTCTGAAAAGAAGTCGAAAATGAATTCATTAATCAACGTACGATATTTTTGGTAAATAATCAAAGCGATAAACGATCTTTTTAGAGCACCACATTCATAAACAACATAAAACCAATAAATTAACTGAAATTTGTTATGATTACAAGATATATTCAAATGATTATATACCCAAATGTGAAATTGTTGATGATGAAGGCATCAGATATAACGTAGTTTTTCGTCATTCATTGATTTAAAAGTTTAATTTCTGTTTTAAAGATATATATCAAAATTCTTTTGAGATGAAATCAGATAATATTGTAATTTTGCATTCAAATACTTTGTAGTTCAAACGAGTTAAAATTCCGCTGAATGCAAATTTGTTATAATTTTTGATCGAATTCCCCTTCGAATGATACATATAATAAAAATATTACTCAACTCAAACAAGGCAAATCCTGTTATTAAATTAGATATTCTCTCACTGGTTGGGGTTGCTTTGATATTAAATGAATTTCGTTTTAACAGGAGATTCTACAGAAGTGGGGATGAATAATGGATAACCTTTAATCCTTTTACGTTCAGAAATATTTCGGAATGATCCAGAGAATATCATCCAGTATCACGAACTGAGATAATTATTCTTTATTTGTACCTTTATGATATTTTTTTGTGAAAATTGAATATGGCATTCTAATGATTTATATTTACGAGGGTGGCCCGAAAAGTTTCCGACTTAACTCAGGTTCAAGGCATTTTTTCTGAAAAAATTTTTCAGAGGTTCAATTTAAATCTGAATCAAAGACTTCCTATTTAATAGGTTATCACTTGTTGTGATTTAGCCAGCTCAATCGGTTAAGATGGGTCGTGAATTCATATTTCTTCAAGTTTCCAGTGAAAGAGGTTCCCCTCCCAACAAACACAGCAAATTTTGATGAGTTTATTTATAGAGAAATCTCGACTTCACAAGCAGAACTGCTGCAACCAGTTATATTCAAATATTAATTGTTATTGCCTGTTATTGTTTGTCTTGTTTTTTTGTAATTGTTTTACCAGTGACGATAATGATGTAAAGAGGGAATGTGTAAGGTGAATAGCTTTTAACGTAAGAATTGTATTATGTGTTTTACTGAAATTATGATCTTTGTTTTAGATGATAATTGTGCAGATATGAATGTTTTCTGATGATGGCCCTGTGCCGTAACGCGTAAAAACACTCTGAAAATTAAAAGTTTTCAACCTCAAACACTTTCCGTTCTCTTTACCCCAATAATAAATTTGTTTATTTTTGAAGAAACTTAAAAATATAATATATATATATATATATATATATATATATATATATATATATATATATATATATATATATATATATATATATATATATCTTCTTCTGAAAAGGAGGATCACAAAATTCGAATAATTGTATTAAATATAAATGCTTATATCTAAAATTTTGGTGTGTGACAGAAAAAACACAAGTGTAAGCTCAAGAAATGTAACAGGAGAACCACCTATCTTGCACATGATTCAATAAACGAGTGAAACAACCTGAGGAAAAACTCGTTTCCCTGTCGCTATTGCACTAGCAATAACTTGTCTGTTTATGTTGTGTTGGTTTCGTGTGTACATGAAGAGTACCAAAGATTTTTCTGCTTAGCTGCTTTACTCTCTCTTGCACCCCATGATTTCCAGACGAAGATAAGGGTGAAAGAAAAGGGGTTTGGGACAGGAATCTGTAACAATGGAAAAAGACAACCAGCAGAAAAATATTTCAACAATTATACCTCTTATATGTCTAAACAAATCTAAGAAAAGTTTTTACATATCAAGCAAGGCCATAAAAAGGACTGAGGAGATAATCAAAAAGTACATAACCTGCGATATTTCCTCTTTCGCGGAGATGTTCTTCCGTCGCAGTGTGAGTCTCCTGAAACATAATCACTTCCTTGTTCTGGCTTGCCAATTTTGAATTATATTCGCAAAAAACCCTTCAATATGCAAACTCAACAAAACAATTTCCTTTCTGTTTGACCGAGTGAGCCCCGATGGCCAGGTTCTGTCTTCCAAGTTATGCAGATTATGATCTATAGATGTTTTAGAATCATTATGGGCCCAATAATTTGGGTTGACATCGCCCATATATCATTTCTTCGTGAATACTGTTTAATTTAAAGAAAAATATGCGAAAAAAAAATAATAAGTTGAAAATGAAAGAACTTATCCTGTGATATGGTTGTATGGTGACATCGCTGCTTTCTTCGGTTGGCTGTACGTCCTGAGAGTTGTGCTGTGAGATGCTTCCCAACCCTTCCTCATGAAAAGTTGTCCATATTGGAAGAATTGACCCTTTCCAAGAAGTATTAGTGGATTATAAAAGAATTTGGCCCCTTCCCATCAACATTAAAGTCTCATAAATCACCATTTGCTGCCGATAAGTTCAAAATTACTCATAAATATAATAAAAACGAATCAAAAGGACTAGGCCATTCAAATAATCAGAGAGGAGGCTACTAATGCGCAAAAGAAAGCAAGTGAAATATAGTTATGTGATTAATAATGGAAGATAGTAAAAAGAACAGTGCTTGAAGCACATGCTTAAAACGAATTTATCAAAAATTGGAGAATATTCATCTAAAACCGTGTAACATTGATATCATATATGATGAACAGCCACAAATGCACGCACATGATGAAAATATTAAATAAAAGATGGAAGTTGAAATTACTACATAGATATGCGTAGATTCTCTGTATTAATTAATTTTTGCTCAAAAGTAAAATTAAGTCTAGAAATAAAGCGAACGAAAATGGATTATTACCTACGCCTTACACTGAATAAACGTATTGAACAATATGTAAGAATTCTTATTCAGATATGCGGATGGGAATGAGACAGTAAAGAAGTGACTTCTCACGCATTTTAATTTGTCAGAGGTGGAGTGCCAGTAGTGTAAGGGAGCATTGTACAATGTGAACTTAAAAGTGAAAAAATAAAGCTTAGTGGCTATTTAACACGCTAGACTTATCGTCGAAAGTTGCAGTTTTTGGTCGTCCCGAACGCTGATTGTCTCCCAAGCTCTTACGGTCATGTTTGAATTCAGATGCCCAAAATTTCGCTGTGGTAAATGATGGTGCAGAATCCCCATACATAGAATCCAACTCACCTTCAATTTACTTAGGCGTATTGCCTTTCAAAATGAATTATTTTATGATAGCTCGATACTCTATTTTGTCCATTTTCTCAAAAATTCACATCAACTCAGTCGAACGATTGTTTTATAACAAGTGCTTGGCCAAAATGCTGAAAGTTTGGTGAGCAACTGTCAACAGATGAACAATGAGAATTCACTACCTTTTATTAAATAGTGCTGCTATCTTCATTTAGAGCTTCTCAGACCATCCTCGTAGATATCCCATTGAATCATATAGTTATCATTTTGATGCATCCTTCTAGTGGAATGAAAAATATTCTGTAAAATATTGTAATCTTTGCTGAATGAAAATTGATCCAAATTATTTTTAAATTCCTTATTCAAAGAGTAGGTTCTAAAGTGTAAAATGCGGAAATTAGTAATGATTCAACGTTAGTAGGTTTGGGAATTATGGTGGATGAGGCGAAACATCGTATCAAAGCTCTAAGAGTTTTTGACGCTATACTAAATCAGGGGTGCTCAAACGGTCGATCGCGAATGCTCTTTAGTAGATCTCGAGAAGGAAAAATTTTTTTTTTAATAAATAGGTAACTGAACTACAAAAATTTATTACGTAATAAAATAACACTCTGCTAGCAGCAAAAGGCGGTTTTATCAAAGGAACGCGCGGTACTTGTCAGAGACAAGCCCCGTTTTTTATTCTTGCCGCTTTTCTAGAAATTTCGGGCGGCGCGTTTGACGGGAACATTCGAGACTTCACGCAGATATAAATGTTGCGCCTGCAGGAATTGGAGTCATTCTGAATTGTAACTCGAAGGCAATACTATGTCGATACAAAATATATTATTAAATAGTACAAAATGAGTGCAGCGAAAAAATCTAAAACGTATCATTTTAATAACGATTGGGTGGAAGAATTTTCTTTTATATAGTGAAGGATAAGTGCATTTGTCTTATTTGTCGAGCGTCAGTTGCAATACCTAAGCGTGGTAACTTAGAGAGGCATCATAAAACAGTTCATAAAAATTGAGAAAAAGATTTTCAGTCACAGAGTGACTAACGAAAACGAAAAGTACGTGATTTGATATCTTGTTTGAAAAAAGGACAAACCATGTTTACAAGACCAGCCAAACAATCTAAAGCTGCTACGATTGCGTCATTTAAAATATCTCATACATTGGCGAAACACAAGAAGATGGATTGGTTGTGAAGGCAGCATTTATTGAAGCGGGTGAGACTTTATTTGAATATTTTAAAAATAAAACAGAAATCATGTCTGCTATTAGAGAACTTCAGTTATCTCGTCCGACTGTCACAAGGCGTATTGAAGTGATGAGTCAGGACATAGCAGATAAACTAAAACATGATATCATGAAATGTACATATTTTTCTGTACAGTTCGACGCATCCACCGATATGACAGACACGGCCCAGTTGTGTATTTTTAGTCGGATGGTATTCAATGACATTGGTTGGCTAAGGAAGAATTTTTGACAATCATTCTATTGAAGGAGAGGACCCGTGGCGAAGATATATATGACGTTTTCTTCAATTTTGTAAAAAATACAAGCTACCAATATATAAATTAGTGTGCATTACAACCGATCCCTTCATTTTTTTCATTCCATTGAATTATACATCAACAAGTTTTGTTGATGTATAATGTTGTGTTAAAAAGTTTTAAGCACGGAGGAAATTATGGGCATTGCAACAAAAGTTATGAATTCCATCTGTGCAAGTAGTTTGCAACAGCGGCACTTTGAGTTGCAGTTGGAAGATGGGGAGTCAGCTGAACACACTGATTTAGTTCTTCACACGCACATCAGGTGGTTGAGTTGCGGAAAATTCATAGAAAGGTTTGAAGAATTATTGGCTGAAATAACAGCTTTTCTAGACGAAAGAGGTGATGACACTGAGATGTTAAAAAACGAAAAATGGCTGACTGATTTGGCATTTTTGGCTGACATCACATTGCACTCAAACACCATTAACTTGGGCTTCAAGGTGAAGGAAAAACTATTATTGAGATGATTAGCACAGTAAACGCATTCAAAAGTAAATTGCAACTTATGATGGTTCAACTGAAAAGAAAGGATCTGGAACATTTTTCGTCTTTGAAAGCAAGGATTCCTCAGTTGAATCATCATATGTATGAGGCTGAATTATCAAATATTTCGGGACAATTCGAAATGAGTTTAATATAAACTCATGTTCTGTTGAAAATGAGTTGGTGCAGATTATATCAGATATACATCTCAAAGCTACAGCATCTGATACAAATTTCTGGTGTTTTCCTCCTTCAACTGACGGCAATGTTTGGGTATACTTACTTGTGCAAGTCTGCATTTTCAGAAATGAAGATAATTAAGTCAGAATATCGCAATCGACTAACTGGCGATCATGTCATCATGCTTGCGATTAGCACTCAGTGGTTACGTACCATATTATGAAAAGTATGCTGAGGACATGCAGTGCAACGCTTCAACATCTAAAGTCACTCCTTAGTTAAGTTTAACACCATATGTAACTCTTTTGTTTTGTAACAATCAATAAACTCGCAATTTTGAATAACTATGAGTTTTTCCATTGATATTATAGAGAAGAACCCAATTAAACCTAACCCAAACCTAGACTGTATATTGGGCGGAAAGCTAATATCTATACATGCTATAGTAAACTCTGCCTAGGTAGGTAGGTAGGTACGGTGTATCATGTATGTACAACTCCGCATCACGCTTACTTGCTGCTCTCAGAGTCGATCGTAAGTAGTCTAAAAATACTGAGGTAGATCGCCAGCAGTTAAAGTTGGGCACCCCCTGTTCTAAATTTTTATGAAGTATCGATTATCTTCAACTTTTTCTACATCATTTTTATTCTTTTCTTTTAATTTGATTCAACCTGATTTGATAGAGAATTGAATGGATATTATGAAAAGAACTAAGTAGGAATACTGCAGATAGCAATCAATATTGAAACAAGATGACGATCGCCAACTTGATTATGTAATCTAGACGCCAAAAAATAAATATAGTATCTCATTCTATCTGGAATGATGCCTGGGAAAATGCGCCAGAAGCGAAAATTAACACATAACAATTGGGGAGGTTATGAAAAATATAATATGAAAAAAAGGTGTTCTTGCCGATATTTCAGAGATATTGAAAATGAAAAAAAAACTCTAACTTTCGGAACTTCATCTCTATTAGATATAATTTCAATTCAAACTGCCGCCTTCGTCACATTTAATATTCATTTCAAAGAGTTTAATATGGATTCAAAAATTTGAAAAAATTGTGGTGTACCGGGAACATTTCAAAGATATTATTCTTGTTGGAAATGTATCTTAGTGTAAATTTTTCAACAAAATGTACAATTTTCATGAACTTTCGTGTTTCTTGTGAACCAAAATTAATGTTCAAATATAGGGTTTGAAAGTGTTTCGCTTTGCAAAGTCCTGCAATACAAGGTTGATGATATCACGTTATAAAAGTTAGAAGAAAATTAATACTTTGCTTATAATGATTTTATAAGTCAACAAAAATAGAAAATTTTCTTTTAAAATTATTCTTAACAAAGTTTAAAAGAATTACGTCGTGATCATATCAACCATGTATTTTAGAAAGGCTCCACGAAGCGAAAAATTTTGAAGCTAATTATTTGAACTTTATTTTGGTTTTCCATGAAAACCGCACAACGTGTAGAAAAATTCACTTTAGAATGAATTTCTAACAGGACTAATTATTCAAAACTATTATTAGAAATTTACTCTTCTATGAGGATCTTTTTTACAAATTCATAAATAATATTTTCTGAGATATCGGCCAGAGAATTAATATCTTTTCTTTGCAATTTGTATGTGCAATAATACATTTCCAGCTCATTTCTTCAGGCTTCATTTTGGATACAATAAGCTATTATACATATTTTTATGAGCAGTATCAATATTTTAATTTGTCGACCAGACTAATCGCCAAGTCTAAAAACGAATTCTTCATGAACATTTCTGCTGAAATATTGGGTAACTTCGTATAAAACTCTTTTATCTTGAATCCTATGAAACATTCAAAGCCAAACACAATACAGTCAATAATCAAATATCACTCAACGACCTTGCTGATTTATGTTATTCCGAATATTTGGGATTTTCAAGTAGTTCTCAATTATGTGTTCAATGTTAATTTCAATATGTATTTTACCTGTTCTGTTAACCCATTTCTCTGTATCTATATATAAGAATATTACTAACTTTGTATTTTAGTTTCAAACTCAAGTGTTTGATGATGAGCGAAATCCCGAAATAGTATTAACGTTGAAAAACTTTTCTATCTTAAACAGTGATAAATTGACGTAGTTATAAACGCAGTCCTCATAATGTTAATTGAATGTAACCTATAAAGCAATTGTGAATGGTTTACCTTTAGTATGTTGTAGTATTCTAGTTGGCCGTATTGCATTTTTCCGTTCTCAACCATTTCATCGTTCTCAGTAGTATGTCATTCCGTACTGCAAAACTGCTTATGTGCGTATTGAGATTATTATATTCAGGGAACACTTCTTTACACAATTAGACAAATATCATAAGGTACCTGAGGGAATTAACGCCATCTTTCTAATAACGCCCAATCTACAGAAAGTACTTTAATTACTTTTATTAGCGCCAACGCTCACGCACACACAGTTAGAATAAACTAACAGGAACACACCAACCGCGAGCGCTAGCCGCTCCCGCCGCCATGTTGCCAGTGATCCGCTGTGTTTCCGAAACTCCGGTCGCAGACGCCATTGTTGTGAAAAATTGTTTCACAAAACTGTAAGTTTCCAGATGTTTTATTGTAGATTTTTATTTGCTTTTATATTTGTTTTCTAGTGTAAGTTGTTCTTCTTATATCTTGTTCATATTCTAAAGAGAATTTGTATAGTTTAATGCAAAAACTTCCGAACACCAAACACCTCAACTCGGGTATTAACGCCCAGTCAGATGACCGTTTGCTATTGGCCTTCCTTACACTATTGAAAAAGTAGTAGATACTTAATTTAATTCTGTAGTAATTTTGACCTAATAACGCGTAGCCTACTTATATCTGCATTGAAAATTTAAATCTTCAATAAAAATACATGTATAAAATCTTAAACTCACTTATTTTATTATTCTGCTCTTGCCTTTTCTTACAGCAAAGTATTTTGTTAATAAGTATGTATTCATTCTACAGAATACCAAAATGAAACCACCTAGCCTGACGATTAGAAAAAGAGGGAAGTCATGGACAGAAGAAGAAAGATCTCATAATATTTTAAGTACTTAATAGCGTAGATGACAGTGACTGTCATTGTTAGGCATGATTTTCCTGCTACCTCAGGGCGCTATTGACCATTATCGTTTGATAGCGCCCATTATATGTTTAAACATAATATATTTTGTATGCATATAATTCGCTATGCTTTTATTTTTTATAATTGTTGATATCAGATCTTAAAGTTCTGTGAAAATTATTACAATTAAAAGTTTCAAGTTACTTTGTGCGTGTTGAAATGTCAAAGTTTTTTATATTAAATGTTGATTTGCTACATTCCTTGCTATCTGATAAAGAAATTTATAAATGACTCTTATGTTTCATTAGATTATTTGAACACAAAGATTGTTTTTCCTCCTGTAGCATCTGATCTTGAAGGCGGGCGCTAATCAACATAGTATTTTTAAAAACGCCCAAATAAAGGGTTTTGATATTACGTTATTAGCGAGGAAGTTTTGAATAATCACACTTCTTAATTATTACAGCTCTACAAAAAAATTTTTTTTTATTGTTGCCCTGGATATCATCGCAAATTTTTATGTTTTCAAGTGCCCAGATTACGAATATATTCATGAAAGTTCTCAATGTGCTCGTATTTTCATGATTTTTGCATTTCTTATATTTTGAACAATTATAAGCTTGTTAGAAATAAAATTTAATTTTCCAGTCATGATCAGGCTTCTGCGCAACTTTTTCGCGCATACAAACATCACCTGATCCCCACTCTCAGACCCCTTGCTCCACAGAACAGCTGAAATCTCAGTTATTTGACAATATTGAAGTACATATACACGTAAATCTGGATAAAGTGTCATGGATTAATATTTTGTTTCAATTACTGAATGTCCATTCTTATATATTTGTCTTCTAGTCTAAAATATGAGTTCGTCAAGAAGAAAGTGTAAATATTGTAGTGATTTATTTTGTTATATTTGCGGTGTTTATATACCAAAAAACAAAAAGAAATATCACAGACTTTGTCAAGGAGACTTATGTTGAATATTTTGGTTTCAAAATGGACAAATTAGGTAAACCATGGGTTCCTAATAAAGTTTATAAGTCCTATGTTGAGTCTTTACGGTTGTGGAAAAAGGTGAACGTTCTGGATTAGACTTTGGTATTCCTATGATCTGAATGGAGCCTACGAATCATTTAGATGATTGTTACTTTTGCGTAGTAGATGTTAAAGGTTTTAATCGAAATCAAACGTGGAGATACCCAGACTTACAGTCTACGAAATGTCCGGTTCTACATAGTGAAAATCTCCTCGGCCCATATACATTTCAAAAGTAATTCGCATGCCCTCAGAAACAATGATGTTACCAAATTCACAGAAATCGGGACCATCTACTAGTGGAAGTGAATGGGAAGGTGAAACATCTACGCCAAAGTTATTTTCTCAAAATGAACTCTGTGATTTAATACGTGATCTCAATTTATCAAAACAAGGATCAGAACTGTTAGCCTCAAGATTGAAAGAAAAAAATTTATTGGCACCAACAGTAACAATTACAACATACAGAACACGAGAAAAGAGTTATTACAATTTTTAGTGAAAATGAAGGATTAGTGTATTATAATGATATCGCGAAGCTGCTTATAGACATGGGTTTAAAAGAGTACAAATCTACTGAATGGCGCCTTTTTATTGATAGTTGCAAAAGAAGTTTAAAATGCGTCTTATTGCACAATGGAAATAAATTTGCATCAATTCCAATTGCCCATTCAACGAAACTCAAAGAAGAATATGAAAATGTAAAATTAGTTTTAGAAAATTAAATACTCTGAGCATCAATGGCCGATCTGTGTGGATTTAAAAATGGTTCATTTTTACTTGGCTAACAAAGTGGATATACAAAATACCCTTGCTTTATTTGTATATGGGATAGTAGAGCAAAGCAACTTCATTGGGAACAAGATGTTTGGCCTGTAAGAAATTCTTTAACTGTCGGTAAAGCCAACGTAATAAGGAGCCGCTGGTGAGCAGAGACAAAATCATACTTCCACCATTACATGTTAAGTTAGGTATGATTAAGCAATTTGTAAAAGCGTTGAACAAAAACGGAAATTGTTTTAATTACATTTGCAGAAAATTTCCGAAGCTTAGTATGGAAAAATTGAAAGGTGGAATATTTGATGGTCCTCAAATACGGCAATTGATGAAAGTCTCAGATTTTATCAAAGTTATGACTGTTCCGGAAAGTAAAGCTTGGAAAAGTTTTGTGTTGGTTGTCGAAAATTTCCTAGGTAACCATAAAGCAGCAAATTATAAAGAAATTGTGCAAAATATGCTGACAAACTTTCAGACTTTAGGAGCAAATATGAGTATTAAGTTACACTATCTCCGCAATCATCTAGATAAATTTCCGGATAATTTAGGAAATTATAGTGAGGAACAGGAGAGCGGTTTCATCAAGATCTAAAAGTGATGGAAGAAAGGTATCAAGGTCGATGGGATTGTCACATGATGGCAGATTACTGCTGGTCTTTGAAAAGAGATTGTCCCTGAAAAATTATAGAAGAAAAGCTCATAAAAGGCGTTTTATGGAAATATGAAATATATTTTCGAAATTTTCCTCTTTATTTACTTCGATGTATCCGAATTTCTCAAAACATAACTGACATTATAAATATATCTATTATTTTGTTTCTTGTTTTACGATTTTTGTTATGTAAAATGAAAATAAAGATTTAAAAAGAAATCAGAGCAAATCCTACAAAATCATTGATAGTTTCACGAATTGTGTGCATAAATAGACCCAAAATCATTTTCATATCTAGGGCAACAAAACCATTGTAGACCAGTGTTATCATCCTTCAATTCAAAAATAGTCCAGTCATTTTACGTTTTATCTGCGGAAAAATTCCTAGTGAGCTCAATTTTTGTATACACCTTTATTACGGCATAGTTATGAAGAAAAAAATCTACATTGATATCGTGCCAGCTAAAAAAGTTATTAAGGTCAAAAGGTCACGAAAATCATTTTTCGCAAATATCTCGCGATCTATTGCTCAGAGGTCAATAAAGGTCGAAATAAAAATTGTTTTTCGTGAAATTTCTGTTGCATTTTTCTGTAACATTAACCGTTTTTGAAGTAAAGACTAGAATGCACTCACATACAGTATTGTATACCGTATGCCGTATACAGGGCGTAAACCCTATTGCTTTTTATTCATGTTTGTAAATGTGTTGTTAGTAAAACCTACTATATACACAGACATATAGTAGTAATACTGGTATAGACAGGACAATTCGTGCCCGTGAATGCCTAAAAGACCTCCACTGGTATTGAGAAGTTCGAAGAAGTTGGTATTGCTACAAGACAATTACTTGATGATGCTGACGTTTTATAGTTGAAACAGCGATTGAAAATCAATAAATAATACTACAATTATTGTTGGAGAAGACATGGATCTGTTGATATTTCTCATAGCACGACACAAATACTTGATCAACCTACATCATTTTTTTTAAAAACCAGGAAAAAACAATATTGAAACAAAAATATACTCGACTGATAGCCTCAACAAATATCCACATTGCAAGAAAAATATTCTATTTCTACATGCCATGACCGGATGTGACACAACTTCAGCACATTTTGGAAAAGGAAAATTAAAAATCATGAAGATGTTTGAAAAAAGACCTGATTTAAACAATTCTGCAGAAATGCAGAATGATGACATTGTCAATGCTGGAACACATTTTCTACTAGCAATCTACGGTGCTCCATATTCAAACTGTCGATAGAAAATTACAGATACTGTAGCTTTGCTAAACTAATAAAGCAAAGTACAGCTGTAAAAGTTTCATTATTACCACCTACTTCTTCAGAAGCTCAACAGTATATTTATCGAGTGTATTATCAGATACAAACCTGGCTAGGAAGAGAAATTGATCCAGAACAGTGGGGATGGGAGTTAAAAAATAATATACTACAGCCAATGACAACTTTATCACCACCAGCAGGTGATAATCTACTGAACACAATCTTCTAGAATTGTACAAAAGGTTGGTTGGATTAAGATGTTCAAAAGTTTGTGGACATTGCTGTGGCCAGTCATGCTCAAACGCAGAGTCAATCAATGATGAAAATGATGAAGATTTTGATTTAAATATAGGAATAAGTCCACTGGACGTTTTGTCAGCAACTGTTGATGACACAGAAACTGAAGATATCGACAATGAATGTTACAAAAAAATATATACTTAAGTTAATTTTTCTGTATTCAAATAAAAAATTACTCACTCGTAAATAAATAAAACCTCTTATTACATATTATGGATTCGGCCTACGGGGGAAACCATTCTACTTCTACCTCGAAGGTGGTGAGGAAACGAGTGCATCGTTATAATATAGTCGCTTTCTCGGCGCTCTACTCCGAAAACGGTTACTTTCACAGAAAAATGTTATAGACATTTTTTGTAGACAATTTTATGATAAACAATTTTCATAATGGCCTTTATTGACCTCTGAGCAATAGATCCCCAGATATTTGCGATTTTCGTAACCTTTTGACATAACTTATTTAGCCGGCACGATATCAATGTCGATTTTTTCACATCTTCATTACAATACCGTAATAAAGGTGTATACAAAAATTCAACTCACTAGGAATTTTTCCGAAGTTTGGGGTTTAAAATAGCTAAAATGACTGGACTAAAATATATGTTCAATTTTCACATGACAAGGCTGGGTCCATTTCAAAAGCATTTATATTGAAAATATATATTTCAAGTTAGATGGGCGTTAATTGCCTCAGGTACCTTATATTTAGTGTATTTCTGTCGGATCGTAGAAGTAGTTTCAAGTACCAGAACGCATGTATCATCTTATTCTAATAATTTAATTGAGGTTGTTGTTAGTTGATAAATAGTTATATATATTTTTAATTGAACAAAACAATGCTGTTCTAGCTTTAACTATATTTACAACCTAATGACGCGTTTCACTACACCGTGGTTTCATCAGATTAATAATACATTTAAGGAAGATGCTTTATATGACATTGAAAAAGTAGATATTCATCTAAATAGGAGGATAATCAAACAGAATTGTTTGAAAAAATTTCGGAAAGTCAATAAGACTTAAATTCATCAACATTACTAAATTTCCTTAGTTTTCAAAACAACTTTGTTTGGATTTTCCTCCTATTGAGATAAAAACTTGCTCTTACCATGTAACTAATATTCCACAGAGTGGTATTCAGTAAATATAATGAAAATTCAAATATTTTCATTGAAATATGTATATCAATTTTTATCACGTAACCTCCTCAATGAAGATGTAGCTACTGACTCTCAAGAATCACAACATGATCAATTTTTTCACAATTACAATTACTTGTAGATCTTAGAATTCGCAAACCCATATTGCTTTTCACTATTTCAATCAAAATCGATTTTGAAATTTCCACTTTATCAAATTCTTGACATCACTCACGAACTATAAGAGCCATAAAAAAATTTCCAATAGTTACCTTTTAATGACAATTTTCCCATAGAATTCTCCGAACCTATAACATTCATAATACAAGTGATGGCCTAATGGTTATTTAAGTGATCATTAGGAACCTGCTACCGGAATATGGGCAGGCATGGGGCAGCAGACAACCAAGAAACTCAGCTGAGCCTCAAATCTTAAACAATTCACAAATTATCAATTTGAATCTCCAAAAGTCCCGCCTTCGCCCCTCCGCGGTCCCGCCCCGCGCGTGCGTACGCCCACAGAAAACACGCCGTAAAGCGTGAATCGTGCACGTTGCTAGTTGTAGATCCCCTCTTTTTCTATGGCTCTCTTTCTGTTACACTGCTCGTAACGCGCAATGCTCTTTCCACAGTCGCGTCTATGTCCTCCGCCCGATGTTGGAATATGCTTGATGTAAAAGCATCCTCATAACACCGTCAAACCCAATCAACGTGTGGTATTGGACAGTCGCGTAGCGCCGTAAACGCGATCATAACGACGACTGAAACGTCCGAAACGTCTTTCATTATCACATAAGCCTTTATGTGAAACGGTCGCGCGTCTTGCCCTCTTCAAAAAGTTTGCGCGCGCGAGATGTCATTTAGTGGCACCTGAGATCGTCATAAAACTTCAATTTGGACAGTTTTATTGCTTTCGGCCACGTGTCTAACACGGGTTTCAGTGTTGTGTTTATAGGACTATTACAAGTGGCAGATAAAAACTAAATTTATGACTTCTTGAATAAAGACTCTTCGAAACCTGTTTCTAAGGACCGATGTGTGTATTTCAGTGTTACTTGAAGTTTAATCTTACAAATTAGATATGTAAATAGTTTTATTTGAAGGAGAACATAAACAGTGTATGAACGATTTCTACTAAAATGAGTTCTTATCAGTTTGTTAATTCCCTGGCACAGTGCTATGGGCAACAAGCTAGGCCTGGTGGTGACCAAGCAGGTCATCAAACTGCTGCCCCTGGAAGTGACTATTACAATCCTAATGCCACTGCTGCTTCAAGCTATCCCCCTGCATGTTATTCACCACCTCAAGTTGCTCCACAGTACCCTCAACACCCGTATGCAGCTCCAGCACCAGGCCATGGTCTCCAGCCTACAATGGGAGATTATACCCAACTCCAGCCTCAAAGGTTAGCAGGAAACGCTGCTAGTGGTCACATGCATCACTCTAACGCAGGAACTCCTAGTCCCGCAGTTCTAAACCCTTCTGCTAGTTGCAAATACGCAGATACTACATCTTCAGGTAGCGTAGCATCGCCACAAGATTTAAGCACGAATGGCCCACCTACTAGCAGAAATTCTCCACCGTTAAGCAACACTCAAGCAACAAGTAACAATAATGCCACAATTACGTCAAAGAGTTCTGGATTAACATCGCCGCTTTCCGTTAGCACATCGCCTACGGGGAAAGCTGCTGCTGGCTCGACAGTTTCCCAAAATTTATCGTCTCCTGCATCGAGTACAAGTTCGACTTCAAGTAATGAAAAACCTAGCACAAATAACAACAACTCGAAGAGTCCTACAAACCCTCCGCAGATTTATCCGTGGATGAAGAGGGTGCATCTTGGCCAAAGTGAGTACTTATGTCTTAATTGTGTGAGTTATATCTGGATCAGAATATTTTCGAAGTGCACCGTATGACGTAGCGTGCTTTCAAATATAGAGCGTTGAAAATGTAGAAAGAGAAGTTATTTCAAATTACATTACGTATTCGATATTCTAAAGGCGCAATTTTTATGAATTTCTATGAATTATTTTAGTGTTAAATGAACTCGTGCAACAGCCACATAATAAATCTAACAGATTATCAAAGCACAAAAATGATAAGACGTATGACAACTACAAGTTAATAAGGTAATAATTTATACGGCCACATTCGCAACAGCAAAAAAATTCTTTAATTAATCTATCAATGATTAACTAGATAAAAAACAATCTATTACTTACCTAAGTTCAGCCTTCATACAGTAATTTCAGTTATACCATATACTGTAGAAATGTAAATTTAAATTAACCTTGATTGATTTAATTTACGTATTTAAGACTTTTCGCTTTATGATATGTGTTGAAAATAACGAATTAAAAGCTACTTCAGTGATTCCAGAACAAAGTATATTTTTAATTTTAATCAAATTATAATAATATAAAATGCTTATGCTTATGAGAAGTTGTTGGGTATAACTTAAAAATATGTCTGTCAGAGTATCTCGTTGTTGTATAATAAAAGAAATGCTGCTACTTGTGTGTTTCATTTGAAAACAGCTAAACCGATTAAGCTGTTTTTGATTGAAAATCTTTCTATTAGTCCTATTTAGATTTTGATCGAAAGAAAGAAGCTTCTCTGAAAATTTTGAAATTCAAGAAGCTAATATTTCTTGCAAAAACAGATGATATTAATTACGTTCTAATTTTGAATATAAGTGTTGCAAGCAATTTTCATATAGACTTCGGCAGATTGAAAATTATTACCGTCGTGCAATATGCATATATTATTTCATAAGGTTTTCTCTTATTAACTTTTGATTTATTACCTAAAGAGAAATTATAGAGTGTCTTTCATATGGATTTTTACAATTCAACACTTCGATTTTGAAGTAGTCTTCATGAATTTTATTTATGGCTAATAAATATATACCTGATTATTATTTAATTTATTCACATTTTAGCAACTAGCTACTAATAAACAAGTTGTCGTACGTATACCTTCTTAGAAATTTCTTTCAATGTTTGTTGTGAACTTCTTCTTCTTCTTTTCCCGCATTCGCATCGTTTTTCCGGGAAAAGCTTATCCGAAAACACTGAATCGAAATGTAGTCGAATCTATATGATCGTTGTCCTTTCCAAATTTTTTATTTTCATTGTTCCCCAAAAAGTATTCGATTGAAAATTTTGTCACTATCTCACCTATTTACTATTTCGTTCAAACAATCATGAAAACTAGTTGAAATCAAAATTTTCAAAATCCTTGAACGACAGATATTTCAAAGACGAATAAAACAGAGAAGCAAAATTGAAAGTAGGTTGATAATTGCTGGAATAATCGACCCGACATGGAATTATTTTTGTGGAGAACTCGTTTAAAGTTTTAAATCCATTTCTTTTATTTATAAGATATTTATATTTACTTTACTTTAAACTATTGACATCTGATGATCACTGATTTAAAACTGCAGTGGTATCATTCACATCTTTCCTGCTATTTGTGTTTTCTTCTATTCTATTTTTGGCCCCAAAAAGGTCTGCCAACGTATCTATTTTATTCACTCAAATTTCGGAATAGTAGACTTAAAATTGTATAAAAATATTTCCCCAGCATTGAATCAAAGCAAAATAAGAAATGATTCTTCATTCATTAAACGGCTTTATTCCTCAAATAACTGGTTATATATTATTAAGGAAATATAAAAAGTAGAAAAAATTATTATAAATATAGGTATAAGAAGGTAGACACAAATTAGATGCTATATTTCTTCTATTGATTAATAAAATAAAATATACCTTACCTTTTTCAAAAAAGTCTATCTTCATTCAATTTGAAGAAGCATAATTTTTCAACCTATATGACTAAAATAACTTCAACTGAAATAAGTGTTTTATAATTAATTAACGACGTGAATGGTAATTTTCGGGAAAATAAATTACAATACTCATAAAAATCGAAAACGATTAGTATAATTGTTTTGAGAAAGTATATATCGCAAAGTTGGAGTTACATTTATTAATTTATGATTATCTCTGCAATATCTCTCGATCGAAAAAATAATGTTGATGTTTCCTACGAAAATAATTGTTGTATTGGGACTGTGCGGAAAGAATATTATTATATTTTCTTTATTATTTTCCTTGACATGTGTAGAAATATTTTGATAAAGTGCCAATCTTGATATATATTGTATTATCGAAAAAACTGCAGTTTTTTATAATCTAAAATCTATAAAATGTACCCAAACTTCTAGAAACATGGGCAGCTATCTTTTTTGAAAGTTTTGACTATATCATTGAATGAATAAAGGTTGAAGAGTTATTACGACAGTTTTGGATTCTTTTATATTTATACAAATGAATTGTATGTAGATTTTCAAAACTTTTATCCATGTATATATATATATATATATATATATATATATATATATATATATATATATGTTGATACAGTCTTTTGACATCTGTATCAATGACTATTTGTCTTTGTTGATTTTTCAACTTTTAACATAAACGCTAAAATTCAACAGAAAATTGTATTAAATTTGATTTCAAATATTGTTTTTCTGTTTTGGAAACATTTTGAACGGCATTTGGTTTCAATCCATGTCCCATATGAGCGTTTTTGATTGGTGATCCAGAACGTCGGTCAAAACCAAAGGATAGTTGACAGTTTTCTTCTTTTTCCACAACAATTCAATATATATCCATTTTTTTCACCTGATTTGATTTCTGGCTCCTAAAGTCCAAATAATTTTTCGTGTCCATCCTCGTCCGAATTATTTATTCGAATGAAAAAGGGAGTAGGTAACAATTAATTGATGGACTATAAGGATTACGCTATAATGTCAAATTTTGATAAAACTCGATCGGAGGAAACAGTGGGTTTATCGGAGAAAAACATTCAAAATTTACCAAGCGTTTAACGATAAACATGTGAACAGAAAATGAGAAGAAACTGCTGTTCAAGAGAACAGGGAGGCTGATACATCAGCAACCGCTATTCAGTAAGTGATTAGTAAACCTCCCTTTCCCATCGGAAGCATCAAATGATTAGATCCGATCTTTCAGGTGACGGTAGCTTTGTTTAACTGTAGAAGTAGAAACACTATGTATTCCCAAAGAAAGGTACCATCTCCCATTGGAAAGATAAAAGCAGCATAGAAGACGTCCAAGGCCGCAGTGATAATCGACTACAATAAATATTCGAAGATTGCAAAGAACGTTGTTATAAGTGTAATATATGCTTTCAAACTTGAAATAAATTTCGTAGAATACTATACCATTTATAAAATCTATAAATATACCAAATTGTTAAAGTTATGCGTCTTTTAAATTTCGAGAAAAATTTTTAGGAATTATGTGTTCCTTTTAGAATACGGATCTCTAAAAATAAAAATAACTGAAATTGAAATTCATGCTCTAATTTCAACAGTTTCAGTGTCAATTAACTAATAGAAATGAATTTGAATAATTATAAAACCGATGTTGAAAACAACAAAAATTCTCTCGAAACTAAAAATAATTTCTATGTTGAAACATACCGTTATACTTCCATATATTAGTTGTTTACAGTAGCAATTTGAATCTAATCTGATATAGAAAATTGTCCCGAATTGATAGAAAGTAAACTGCTAATAAAGAATTGTCTGATTAGTACAGAATATTCTAATTTGAGTATTAATTACCGATTTATTCGATTGACATTATGTTTCAAAAAATTGACAACCAGATTTATGAATTACCGTTAGTGATTGATATGCCGTTAAAACAAGTAGGCCTTGATACTTTCACACACTGAATTTTCACAAATAGTAAAAAAAGTGTGACCTATAACACTATTTTCATTGATTCATTTTTTAAACACATGGTTGAATGGGTTTCAAGGTGCGATTAAATGGGTGCACCCAATTCATTTTACCGAATTAACAAATTCTTCTTATTTAAAATAATTAAAATTAAAACATATATTTTCTATTTTTTGAGTAGACAGTATTTTTAAATAAAGGGATCTATGGAAAGAACTGTTTTCCTAATTTTTATATACCGAAATAATAATTAAGAAATATTATTTTCATTGAAATTCAGGAATTTCAGAGGGTGCTGTGGAACGTAGTCCTACATTTTAGTTAGAGCATAATAATCAGTAAATTATTGTGAATATCATTCAATTATACACGTAATTAATTCAGAGTTATTTTGAATTGTTTGAAATATCGCAACTAAAACAATTGAAAAAACTGACTAGCTGAAAAATTTCTTATTATTAACACACTTTCATTTTGAATGTATAAAAGCTCAAATCTTGCTGCACGTCTTTATATTTACCCAATAAAACATTGCAATAAAGAATTGGATGTGCTTACATTTACAAAAACATTTCTAAAAACGTTAGTTGGCGAAAAAGAGCTAAAATGAATATATTATAAATGAGTACTCTAATGTTTAGGACAAGAATAAAAACAGAGCAACCTATGACTATTTAAATAAGCGCTTATCAATATTGTTTAGAATGACCTCCTTTTATTCGTTCTATTGCATTGAAAATAAATGTTAAAGGTATTTCGAGACTAGTATTAATAATACTTTGCCTCAAATCTTCTTCATGAATGTAACATTCTGTTTTAAGTATACTATCAACTACATTAGAGGAATATTTTCTAGAATGAATATTCAGAATATTTAGTTACTCAATATATTATTGTACATAATTTGGTCCAAGATTCCGTCTATGAAATATGGGCCCGAAATTTCATTATTGAAAATAACACATCAAATATTTACTCTAATCTCTTTGAAAATTGTTTTCTCCATCACTGAATGTAATAATTCTGAAATCATGTTTAATGATAGAATTTAAACATTGGCGCTCTTGAGTTTGAATATTTATTCTAAAACAATCAATCTATTATGTGTTTTTATGTATTTTCATTACACAGGGTGTTACATAATAGTATGTACAACTTCAGGGGGTAAATCTACGTGCAATTTTGAGAAGAAAAGTTTTTATAAACATAGATCCGCAACAGCGTCTATACGGAGATACAGGATGTTGAAATTTCCTGAAAAAATTGCTATATGTGATCATAAAAATTAATTAACTTAAAATATTTCAGCAAGTTAGAAATATGTTCTTCTTCGAAAACTGATTTTAGTGAACAGGGGAGTTTGTACATTTGTCTTTCTAATTGGTATTTTGTGCACTCAGTGATGAGTTGTTTGACTGTGAAATTTGTGTCGTATAACTCACAAACAGGTGATGCTTCTCGTTTCATCAGATATTCATGGGTTATTCTTGTATGGCCGAGACGAAGATATTTTGATTTGCACCGTGCGCGCACTGTCTTGAGTCTTCCCTTTTTTTATAGCTATTTTTTACAGCCTCCATCATTACACGTCCTAGATTTCAACTGAAATTCACAAGGAGTTTTCTTTTCCGAGGCCGTGTCTCCTTTTGCCCTCTCAAATTTTTCTGCAGTACGCCACTGATCACCGTACAATCAGTTTTCGTAATCCTCGTTCAATTTAGAAACTTTTTTGACACTCGTAATTTTTACGTATCTCTAATCGTTTTCGAGTAAAAAATTATTCAATTTGAATTATTTGAATTATTTGAATTGTCTGTTATTCGCTAAAAAAGAATTGATAGAAATACTCGCCTTCTGAGACTCAACTTATACTCATTCAATATCAAACTGAAAGAAGAACGATTGAAAACTAAATAAATTGCTGGAAGTGTCCTCGATCTGCAAGAATACAGGCCTCTGTCCTTTTTCGCATATTATCACGCACTCTTTGGAATATTCCTGGCTATTTCTTATCGTGACACAAGAGGTTAATATTCGATTTCTTAGTTCTTCTACAGTATTAACTGGAGTGGTATAAACTAAAAACTAAACTTTTGAGGTATTCCCATAATAAACGGTCTAAATTATTTAAGTCTGGGGACCTAGGAGGCCATAGTTCTAGCCCTCCCCGACCTATCCATCGGTTGTTGAATGTATTATTCAAGGATTCCCTATCTTCTCCACATTATGTTTCTCACCAAAAGTGACACATCTTCGAGCAGTAAAGGAAACTCCTTCTCAAGAAATTGCCGATAAGCGGGACCGTTTAGTCTGTTAGGCAAAAAAATGGCCCAATAAAATAATTTCCAATTATTCCGACCCAGACATTTAGTGATAATTGTTCTTGATGATGAGATTCTTCAATCCAATGGGTGTTTTCCTCAGTCCAATAATGATTATTGTGAAAATTTGTTAAAGCAGTCTGTAAACATTATTTCACTATAAAAATGAGCATGTTTTCCTAATTTTATCTAAGAACCATCGGCTGAAATTCAGTCTTGAAGGAAAATCTCGAGGAAGTAGAATTTGGACGCGTTGAATATTAAACGGATACAATAAAAAGTCGTCGAGAATCCTCCAAACTATAACATGTGAAATATTCAACTGATTTCCAATTTTTCTTGTACTCACAAGAGGATTCAAATCAATACAATTCAAAACAGCTTCCTCAATATCTGGAGTTCTCATAGTTTGAGTTGCACCTTTTGAATGATTATTTGCAGTAAAAGTACCAGTTTCCCTCAACCTTCTGTGGATATTTGAAAATTTTCGCTTGTCTGGTGTTACTCGATTTGGAAAGCGCACCTGATATAATCGCCTAGCTTCTGTTGTGTTTCCGCCAGCCAGACCGTACATGCAATGGATATCAGCCAATTCGGCGTTAGTAAAATTAGCCATTTTTTCTTACATCAACTTCAAAAGTCTTAAAACTAATCGTTAATTCAATAAACAATTCGAGCAGACACTGGTTCAACTTTAGCAACGGTCAAAATAAATAAATAAATAAATGGGAAAAATCAAAGCCTACTAGTCATTTTTCAATTAGAAGTGCTTTCAATTCAGCGAATGCATACAATCGTTTAATAATTTTTTCTCGAGAACGGTCGGGTATACGAAAAAATTAAAAGTGTCAAAAAAGTTTCTAAATTGAACGAAAATTGATTGTACGCTGATCAGTGGCGTACTGCAAAAAAGTTTGAAAGGGCAAAAGAAGACATGGCTCTGGAAAAGAAAACACCTTAAAGATTCTGGTTAAAATTTAGGACGTGTAATGATGGAAGCTGTGAAAAATATCTTGCGTTCCAAATTTGGGCTGAAAATCTCAAAAACTGCAGGGGTTTTGAAGAAAATACCATTTTTTTAGGAAATACAACACTCTGTAGCTCCGTAACGAAGCTTTTGCGGACATATGTTTATATAACTTTTTTCTTGAAATTGCACGTAGACTTACCCCCCTCAAGTTGTGACATTCTATTATGTAATACTCTGTATATAACTGTTGCTTGGAAATCCAAAAGATATGAAAACTCCAGTAACGTTCGTGAATTGGATTTTTAAATGATGAAATTTTAATTTTTATTACTACAATCAATTTTGAAAGATTCAAAAAACACTGCTATTTAGTATGTCCATCCTTGGCAACTTTCCATAGGAATGATTCAGGATAAATCTTTCCCAGCTCTAAAAAGAAACAGATGATTCACCTTGCAAAGTTCTTAGCAATATCCTCATTCACGAAACAAATTTCCTCAATGATCGTAGAACATTTGCACAAAATATCGTTTACAACGAAATAAATCACCGTATTTAAAAATTTTGTTTTGAACGGCGTGATAATTTGACAATTATTATAATGCGATGCACTTTGTCGACGTAAATCAAGGGAAATGTCATTCGGAGCAACTTGGGGCAGAGGTCGGCCTGCTCCAGTCGGTAGTGTATCATAAATCAAGGCCAGACTAGAATCGACGGCCTGTAGCCCTTGACTAGGGTTCTCCAAATCGCTAAGCGACCACTTCCCGCTTCATTTCAAATGATACACATGAGATACATGAGTTTTAAATATTAAACATATTGTGAGTGTTCGACTGGGTGTTCTAGTATTCTAGATGGGTTGTACTTGTGATAGATTTATAACTTGCCTTGCGGTTCATCTTTGATGATCGTAGTGCTAGGAATTTCATTGAATTCATACATTCGTATGACTGAGAACTGATCGATGACTGGAAAACCCTTGAAAATATTCTCTTTGAATTTTTGAAGAACTTGGAATAAAGATTTCATAAACACAGGTATAATTATGTCTGTTAATTTTTCTTTGTTTTTTGAACAAAATAAACAAGTCTAAATTAAATTCAGATTTTCAAGTGTGTAGCAGGGATATACAGGATGTTTCATACTAAGAAGTTGTGAATCAAGTAGGTGATTTCTTGCGTGATTTCAAGAAAAATGTTCAAATAAACATGAGTCGAACAATGCTTCCTTTCAGCAACTCTCAAGAAATTTTCACTTTTTCTCAATATCAACTACAGCTTTCAAAAATTTCAGCGGGAAATTGACATAAGAGTTATCTACTGTAATATACATCACTTAATGAGTCGAACGTTTGTGGCAGTACACAGGTTGTTATTTCTTTATGAGTCACACTCGCTTCTTGCCCTTCAACTTTGTGTAGCCCAAAACGGGGTGCGTGAATGATGTATTCTGTATATTCTTCTTTCTTCCTAATAGGCTGCCTGTTCAATCTTCAAAACCTTCCCTCGGCATTAAGTTATCACTCCATCTTTTACGAGGTCTTCCTGGACTTCGGCGACCCAATGGAGATTTATCCCTTGGTATTTTCACAATTCTGGAGTCGTCCATTCGGGTAATATGGGAATCCCACTCTCGCTTCCTCCATTATCCTCGTATCCAATTATTTATATCCACATGTCCTGCGAATGTTCTCGCTCCTTTCCGTGTCCCATAAAGTTTTTCCTACAACCTTCCTAAGAACACTCATTGTTGCTATCTTCATCATTCGCTTGGTAGTCGTTGTATCAGGTCTGGTTTCAGCAGTATATGACATTATCAGCCTAATAGCAGTTTTATAAATTCTCGATTTAGTTTCAATGTTTATATGTTTATTGTATCATATTGGTGTTAAGGCATCCAGCCACTCTTGACGCTTTCAAAGTTTGTCTCCTTTCTTTCTGTTCCACGTTTCCAAAACCTGCCAATTCGATTCCCAAATATTGGAATTTCATGACGTGCTTAATAACCATACCATCCTGCTCCAGCTTGCATCATAAAGGTGTTTTAGATGTTGTCATACATTTGGTGTTGGTTGCGGAGATTATCGTATTGAAAGTTTTTGATTAAACGCATGTAGTAGATGTTGTAAGTCGTCTTCCGATTCCGCTATCAGGAAGGACTGCATCGTCGGCATAGCATACAATATTGTTCGCTTCCTCTCCCATTTTATATCCTCTAAGTGGTCTTATCTTCTTTATTATCGTATTCATAACAATATTGAAGAGAAGAGGGCTCAATGAATCTACATGTCGAATGCCACTTTCCACCGGGATCAAACCTACTAGTTCTCCATTTATTTTCGGGGTCGTTTTGTTATTCTTTTATATGTCTTCGATAGCCTTTATTAGATTATGTGGTATTCCTAAGTTGTAAAGTAATGTAATAATGTCTCAGCAGAATGCGGTCAAATGCTGTCAATAAATCAATAAAGCATATTGAAGCTGGTTTATTTTACACAATGGACTTCCCTGTTATTTGCCTTAACACCTTAACCTTCCAGATCGAAATTCTTGCTGTTCATCATTTTCTTTGTAATTATTCTAGTTGTTAACTTGTGCGCAGTATTTATAAGATTAATCCCTCGATAATTTACTGGTATTTTCTTGTCACCTTTTTTGAAGAGTAATATAGTGATACTAGTGCGCCAATCGTCTGGTGCTTTGTGGAAAAAAATATTTGAGTAGTTCGTTTGTTATTCCATCAGGTCCAGCACTTTTCCTGTTCTTCAGTTTTTTGAGTGCTAACTCTTATGTTAGGTTATATCTTCTATATATGTGTCTTCGTTGATCGATTTTTCCCCCATTCATTTTTTGGTATTTGGTTAGTCTCTATAAGTTCGTTAACTTCTTTACGTTGTGCCCGTATGAACCTCCATATTTGTTTTTGTCTTCCGTAAAAGTCACTTGCTAGTCTGTTTGAAAAAGACTCCTAATATTTGTTTTTTATTTGTCTTACCAAGGAGGCTGTTTCGTTTCTTACACTCCGGTTTTGATAGTAAGTTTCTGGAGTCTGAAATGTTTTATACTGTAAGTTGGCTGTTTTTTTCTTTTTATATTTTTATTTTCACTTCATAGTAGAACCATGGCGTCTTACTATAAGCATTTGAGAGTCTTGGTATGAGGAAAATTCTGTATATTAATTCTAATTTTTCTTCTGTCTCTTCAATATTTTCATATCTGCCACTGCTTTTTCGATAATGATCATGTAAAATTGATTCCATAAACTGAAAATCTCGTTTTAGGTTTCAAGATATTTTTCAATAATTTCTGCAATTTATGGAATGTTTAGCTCAAATCTGATCAAGCAAAACTGCACATTGCAAAATAATCTTATCTTTGCATTCACAATTTTTTCAATGCACACAACTTTCTGGAAAATGGTTCCTCGTTCTTCTCTTCTCTTATCTGCTTCAGAAAAATTGAGGGAAATAGTTCGATAGCTGAAAAGTAGCAGTTTGGAGAAGGAATATGGAATGCAGACAACTGACATCAACTCGTCTGTAGGTGAACAAACCTTCAATTGCGAAATCAGTATATCCAATACAAGAAAAACTGTTAATAACGATTAAGTGATAACAATTAGTTGTATTTTCAGTTGATTGAAATTATCGAACAGATATCTTGAATATTTTATGATATGTATGAAGAAAAACAAATGAATCGCGAATAGTTTTGTTAACAAAAACTTATCAAGCAATATTCAGAACTTGGACAGTAATAAATATTAATGAATATGATGAAAATAACCTCCACAGGGAGAATATAAGCTTGCTCTTGTTCGCATATTAGTGACCTTCTAAAATATCCCTTAAGTGTTCAGATGATGTCACATAAAGCTGTTATTATATTCTTCCATTCTGCGAGAGTATTTACAGAAGAGATGCAAACCAAACTTTTCAATGCTCTTATAAAAAAACAAAACTGTTTAAATCTAGAGGGTTAGGAGGCCAAGCTTTTTGTGTTTCACCAAAAAAAAGTTGGATGGACAAACAGGTAGTATGACTCAGGAAAAAAAATCACCCTTTGTTTTTTTATATACTTTCGACGATCTTGTGTTCCAAATCTCGGTGACCTTTGTTTCGAATATCAGCTCAAAATCTCAACTATTGCGGGAATTATTAGAACAAACTATCTTCACTCAATTATTTTCAATAATTAATATCTCTAAAACAGTAACAGATATGAAAAAGAGACAAAAGGGTTCTCGAATTGAATGTATGGTTAGATTAGATGTACAGAATACACCAGTGGTGGAAGTCGCGAAAAAAGAACACCGTATATAGGATTGTTTAGTGATGTAGATTTTAGTATATGATTCCTGTGTCAATTGTCAACGGAATATTTTGAAAACCAAATAGATTTCGCTATTGAGAAGAAACTAAAGACTGCAGAAAGTCGGAAACGAACCATTGTTTGACCCATGTTTATATCAAGTTTTCTCATGAAATCGCGGAAGGATTTACTTACGGCATCTTATAAAGAAACAGCCTGTATTTTCACACAAATTATTGAGGTAGATACGATGTCATTTCAACGAACATCCTGCTAGGAGATAGGAATCGACGTCGAGTAGATATTCTAGAAAATTGAATGCATTCGAGGCATTTCCGCTATGAAATTAGAAGCATATTTTGTAATAACATCAAAGACGGTACCCTGACACCCGATAAAAAATATATCATCTTTTATTTTACTTCGTCATATAATATATTTATGAACAATTCAAACATTGAACGAAAAATTCATTAAAAATGGTGGAAAAATGAAGGTGTACAGGGTGTCTTTAAGATGATGAATTTGGATGGAATCTCCTTTGTTTGTAAAGAGAGCATTCTAGTTTCCATATGCTTCCTCATAAGAAGGAAGAATCCAACAGAATTGGGGTATTATAATTAGTTTTCGAAATACTGGGAGGTATTGAAGATATCGCAATTGAAAAACTACGTTTTATAAAAAAGGCCTAATTATATAGTCTAACTCAATTCAGTATTCAGACTGTTATTTCAGAAAGGTAGGCTGGATGTGGTTTTTCTTATGGAAAGCCTGAAAATTTTTTCACCTTTCGATAACATTGTTGTCCTGAAATATATAACTCTTGACTGTTCTATTCATAATAAATCTTTCATAGCTGAGTAAGCCATCATAACTTTGTGAAATATTTACTTGGAAATTTTTTACTCACAAGGCCAAAAGGCAGAGGAAAAATCCTCTAACTATGGTTACTGTTGATTCTGGTTACAAATACTAATTTCGTATGAAGAACACTGATTACATAACACATTTAATCACAATAAAACTCATATTCAAATTATTGAAGCCATCTTGCGTTATTTTGTATTCTTGTTCGAAAAAGAAACAACTTCAAAATAATGTTTATAATTTATTTCTGAAAGGATGCTTCTGGTCTTCATAGAATATAAAATATCTCCTTTATGATTGTCACATGATAAATAATTTTATCAAACGTATAACAAATGAAGTAACCGATTAAAATGCTCACTTGTCAAAATTTTCGTATTAAAACGTAAAAAACTGTGTTTGCTGAAATTTTTCTGGTTTTCATTGTGCTGAACATGAATACCTTTTTAGTGAAATCCGATAAGTCCTTTTAATTTTTAACTCAGTTTCATTCAATTCATCTATTTCCTATAAATACGCCTAAAGACGACAACAACCTTGTGCTTCTATTTTTCCGGTGATCAAAAAGGATATAAATAATGATGGTACATTCAGGTATATCAGACCAAAATGTTACCGAAAGGAAAAATGAAGAGAGCAATGAAATAAATATATTAATTAATCCAGAGAATATACCTTTTAATTCCATGGAGGAAAATCGAAGAGGAAATTGGCGTGAGCCATACAACAGTTCAGACAATAATAAAAAAATTATCAAACATACATACAGAACGATACTGAACGACGATTTCTATTCTGATTTATAATTAAGTCAGAAATGTAATATGGTTGAATGAAACGTATTTCTGAATTTCGAGATATTGGTCACTGAAGAAACCGCATATGAGGTTTGAACGGGGAATTTGGATTTGGTGTGGCATACTTCTTGTGGGTAGTCAAATAGTAGGTATATTGATTTCGTGAAAGTTTTATCGGCAATCGAAACGTCTATATAATCGCCAGCGCAATACCTGAATTAATGGATGATGTTCCTGTGGCCCAACTGAGTGATATTTATTTTCAGCAGGATGGTGCGCCTACTTATAATTCACAACTCGTGCGCCTCATTTTTATAAATATTTCGCGAGAAATGGATCGGTATCTGTGCTGAATTCTTCTTCTAAGGTTGCCTTATAGACATCAAACTGGAGCAGCATATCAAAAATATATATATATATATATATATATATATATATATATATATATATATATATATATATATATATATATATATATATATATATATATTAGAATGTCAAAAGTAGTGTGTAGAAATTGCAGGCAATTCAATAACCAGTTTCAAATTTACCGTCTATGAGTAAAATAAAATTTCGAAGCATTAGAAGCAATTTTCTACAATTCGGATGAATAAAAATTGTAGGAACTAAGCGAAAACCAATCATCGAAGATAATTACATTAATATGAATAAATGATAGCAAACATCATAGGAGAAAACTAATTTACGATCTGAATAAATATTTACTATGGGCCCCATTTTGCTCGATACACTTGACAGCTCATTTACGAACATGATGAGTTGCCCTCCTGGTTTCCTCAGGATCAATATTACGAAAAGCATTATAAATGCGCTCTAGTAACTCTTCATTACTTCTTACAGGAATAAGATACACTTCACTCTTGATTTTGCCCCATAAATAAAAATCAAGGGGCGTCAGGTCCGGAGAACGCGGAGGCCATAAATTTGGTGCTTGATTACCCCACCATCTATCCTCGAACATTTCTGTTAGCTGCCGATCTACAGCTCGTGTTTTATGTGCAAATCTAACGAACCTGTATCTAGAAAAATAATAATAATCCAGTAATCCTGTTGACGAAAAAAATGTGGCAGCTTTGTGGAAAATTGCCAGTTTTAGAAAACCTATTATGAATTCGCGTTTGCGTGTCCATGAATTGATTGTATTTTAATACAATTTGCTTAATAGAGATTGGTCTGCTCTGCGCAATGTTTCCCAGGTATAGGGTGTTCAAATTTCCAATTTTTTGTTAATAACTTTTGCAATTTTTGACATATTGTCTTCGATGGAAATCTTTCCAACCGTCTCTGGGAGAAACATTCGATGATCCACGATGTGTTCAACTGTTTTCCATGAGAAAGTTTGTTTATTAATCATTGCACTGAATGAGAGTAATTGAAACAAAATCGTGACGATGAATAATTATTCAACTATCGATTTGAAGAAGTTTTATAACAATTTACAATTTAATTGGCGACTTCATTTCATTAATGATGTTGATATGCGTATTCATTGTAGTTCCATGTCAAAACATGTTCGTTCATAAGACATGAAGAGTGATAAAGAAATAGTTTATTAATATAGACGAAATAATATGTAGTTAGAAATTGCGTGTCCACCATTTACTTAGTAACCATTTTCTTCAACGTAGGTGTTCCCTTGGTGATTCCTGAAACAAAATAGGAAATTTTATCAAATTATTTTGTCCCCATTTTAGCTGCTCGAACTGGATACAAGAAATTTATTCTTGTTTTTAATTTTTTTCTTCACAATCAGTTCGAAGGATGAAATTCAAAAAGTATATATTTTTTTTTATAATCGAAGTGGCCTCCATAGGGAGACCGAAATGGCTTGGACTTATGAGTCATTGGCCAACAAGAAATATTTGGCATTTACTTTTCAATAAAATGAACCGTACGATTATACAACGATCAGTCTTCCAGAAAGCTAAACACTACCTATGATGAATAAGTACTCAAAGGATAAACAGGGATACATAACGCCAAGGGGCTCGTCAAGGCGATTTTAATCTTCATACACATACAGAATAAGGCCACGGTTTGAAGGTTAAAAAAACACAAAGATAGGATACACAAAGGATTTGAAACAACAATTAGAATCTTAGATCTACTGATCTTATATAATCAAAAAGTTCTTCATAAACGCTAAAGTTTTTAAGTGATAATAAAAAAGTTTGAATTATAAGGTTGATGTATTTTAATAATTTTTGTGATTCTGTTATTCAATTCTTAACAGTGATGACTACAACCCAAGATCAGATGATCTGGGCTACCAATTCTCCCACAATTACACAAAGAATCATCTTTTAGTCCGATACGATGGAGATAGGAGGGACAAAAAGTATGACCACTTCTCAATCGACGAAAAATTCTGATGAAATCCCTGGAATGACCGATATTTTTGAATCAAACTTTTGATGGAGGAATTTTCTGGATATTTTTGTAGAAGACACTTTTATTGTTTTGTTGATATCCGTTACACCATCTACGAATGACAATTCGTTTGAAATCGGAAAAAAGATCTGATGAGATACATTTTGTGAGTTGAACGCGATCTCTAGAGGCCAATTTAGCGACTCGATCTATTCTTTCATTGGCCATTATTCCAACATGAGCCTTAATCCACATGAAGCATACAGAAATATCATTCTGCATGATGGATGCATTTTATGGATGAATGAAAAGGAGGAATCATACTTCATATTCATATCAAAAGTAGGGCACTTTGACTGTCTGAAAGAATGAGAAATTTTTTCTGTAAGATTCAACCAATTGTTTTCAATATATTCTAGTGCCATAGATATTGCGTAGAGTTCACCATTGAAAATAAAATATTTTTCACTTAGAGTTGTAGTTGAAGCCGTATCTTCAATTGCCTCGTAAAATGCTGCGGATCCAGATTTGGATGCATCTGTATATATCTGATAAAATGAAGGAAATCTTTCTTCTATATGCGACATAAGTTCTGTCTTGGCACAGCTGATATCATAGTTAGGAATATATACATTTGCTTTTATGAGAAAGGAAGAATAATCGATTGTAAAAACATGAAGTTTATTTTCACGATGGAGGTTATCTGAGTAATGTTGTAAGGAGTTATAAACAGATATATAAACAGGATCTTTCTTGACAACCCAAAATTTGTCGGTCAATGATTTTAGAAATAGTACATGGACAGAATCCATTATTGGACTAGAAGTTGACAACCTTTTTAGAATTAATTTACTTGCTAGAATTTCACGACGATGTGATATATATATATGATACTTCATGAGATTCTGCCATGACAACATCATTTGGTATGCTGTTTAGGTATCCTTTAAACAACTTTAGCGGCTTTCTCTGCAGAACATCTAAGCTTTGCAGGTTATAGGAATTGGCACCTCCATCAAGAAAACAACCATAAAAAGTATATTTCGACCAAAGAATAAATAATTTTTCATCTCCGCTTCAATAGAAAACTTGTTTATGTTGTGTTTTCATCGAAAATGCATATTTCTTAAGAGAAAATTATGTAAGATCTACAATCAAAATTTCAAGAAACTTGAATTCAGAAACAATCAAGCAAGCTGCTTTCGATCATAACGATTTTAATATGATATGATTTTTTAAAATGAATTATTCATTAATTTCAATTGTATTTACTTTGATCATTTCACTTGAAAATTAATGACTGTGTGAGGAAAACTTCTTTCAATCTTATATGATTAAATGAGAAAATTGTATTAAGTATTGGAAATATTCCTCCTCAGCATTGAAGCATGCTCAGATCTTTTTCTAAGGGGTTGGCGAACCTCTTCATTCACATCATTAATTAGCATACAATAAACATAGGATTTTAAATGGCTTCCAAAAAAATCTAAACGAATATGACATAGTTTTCAAACAACCTGACAAATAATCACTCAAATATTGTGTACTGGCTCAAAATCTTGATTCTGAGCCATAAGCATCAGTTTGAGAGGAATTGTACTAACATAATATTTTAAATTCACGCAGAGTTTGTTGTATGATTTTATTCATTTACTTATTTGTTATATTCTGTTTAATGGTTCGAAATTTCCAAATCATGTTTCTTTACATTTCCATGTTTATATTGAAAGTGAGGTTAGGGGGAATGATCTACAGCACATTGTTATTTCTGTGAAGTGATTCTTCATCATACTTTAACCTGCGTTATCTGTTTTTCCTGCGATTTTTGCTTTACCTTGGCTAAATCGCAGCAACAACAGTCCCAATAATCGATTGTATCTACCTAGTAGAGCTTCAATGAATTAATATAGATCTTACCTAGATAACTTATGTTTGAAGTTCTTTTTATATTTTGATATTATAATATATGTCTTAGTATAAATTAATTAGCCATTTTGTTCATTTATTTTGTATAAAATTGTGTGAGAGATTACTCTTTTGTATCAAGGTTATTCTACTATTATTGTTTTACATTTTCAATTAAGTTAATTAGATCATTATTTCATTTTATAACACATCATTAAATCAAATATTAAGGATATCGTTTATACTCTCAGAAAACTTTAATGTTTTGTATTTTTTTTATATATTTTATCCTATCGCTCTTATTTACTAAATTTCAAGATATAACCACTGAAACTGGGAAGTTGAAACAATATAATTGAATGCATAAAACGCGTGCCCTCATTATTAGTGACCAACTTCTAGTCAGTATGATTATAGCTGTAGGAATCTCAATTTGCTTTAGTGCTGAATACCGCCATTAATGCTAAGAAGCATGGGCAAAATGTTCAAATGAAATACAACAAGAAGTCTGCTGATAACAGACAGAGATAACAATACCTACTTGCTAATAATAATAAATAACTACAATCTACTTGTTTTCAATGAAATAAAACTATGGTATTTAGATTTTCACTATATTAACAAAACTTTGACCGGTTTCACCACACTGTGGCTTCATCAGATATATACAAACTAATGAACAGAGTTATATATTATTAGGTAAAAGTACAAGGGTATGTTGGAAAACCCATCGGAGTACTTTATGATTTCAAAAAGATTAAGTAAAGGAGAAGGATTTGGATCTAATTGACTATTAAGTAACCTAACTAAATTCTTTTCTTTGGTAATCTTTAAAATTTCCCATAGATTGAGCTTTTGTCTATTATTTTCATTGTGTAAAATTTTGAAATTATCATTAAAGTTATGGTTTTCTTCGAGTAAGTGTTTAGAATAATGGGAATCTGATTTATGATAACTAAAACTACGTTTGTGCTTGGATAATCTAACTTTGAAATTTCTAAAAGTTCTACCAATATAAATTTTATTACAATCTCCGCAAGACAGTTTATAAACACCGGATTTATTACCTTTATCAATTTTAGATTTGAAGTTTTTGATATGTCGGCCTGAAGAATTATCAGTTCGGAATGCTATATTGAAATTATAATGCCAGAGTAATGATTTTAATTTCAGACTAGGATTACCAATATAAGTTAAGCTGTTGTATTTTGTGTTAGAACTTTTATACTTGGAAATACTTCCTGGATTGCTTTTTGAAATTTTTTTCGTGAAATCATGTTCTCAATCATACTAGGACTATAACCGTTATTGACTCCTATTTGTTTAATTATATTTTGCTCTTTCATAAAATTATTTCGAGATATTGGGATATTGATGAGTCTATGAACCATACTATTGTAAGCAGATAATTTATGTGGATAAGGATGTATAGATGAGCTGTGAATAGTAATATCTGTATGCGATAGTTTCTGATAAATAGAAAAATCATGTTTGCCCTTAATTTTAGTAATAGTTGAATCCAGAAAGTTAATGGAGTTTTCTGTTTCTATCTCTAACGTGAATTTAATATTAACGTGAATTTTGTTAATGAATGCTTTGAATGACTCTAATTGTCTGTGCCAGTGAAACAACAAATGATATCATCGACATATCTAAACCAATAAATGAAGTATTTGAATAACGGATGTTCTTCGATAGTTTTTCAATATTATCCATTTCAGCGAGTAGAGGGCTCAGAGGATTACCCATGATTAAACCTTTTTAACTATTATATAATACTCCATCGGAGTTGAAATAATTCTGTTTTAAACAAATTTGTAAAAGGTGTAAGATTTCTGATTGAATTACCGGATTGACTTTATTAATTTGAAGAGTGTTGTTGATGAGTTTCACTGTATCATCAGGTGGAACACTAGGGAAGAGTTTTACCACATCCCATGAAATAAGTTTAGCGTTCGGTGGTAGTCAAACAATCAAGTGGTAATCAAACAATCTACTTGATTTTCCGATTTCAAGTCACCTAATTTTTATTCTCAGAAAATAAGCAATTACGAGAAGACCGCAAGTGATGAAAATGATTGCTTTTCAAACAGGGTTTGAGAAAAAAATTGTTACCTAGTGAAATCATACTTTCCAATAAAGTTACATTCAAAAATGAGACGGGCTTGCGAATTTAATCCATTTCAAAACATGGATGTATGAAAATATTGATATAAAATCCTTGTTAAATTGCAAATTTCCACTCAATATTAAGACGATGCTTTTTTCGTTCGCGAAGATTTAATTGAAATAACAGTTTGTTTCCTTTCATGCAACAATTACTCGAAAATGGGGGTTCTTAAAGAATTATTCCACAAATCTGTTTCATTTTAGCTGAAGAAGCAACGCCTGAAGTAGATCTGCGTACTTCGAAAATTATTATAACCTCACTCTTTGCAAAAACATTTGCTTAATCTCGAAGATAAAAACCTACAGTTCGAAATGAAATTTGACGAATGAAACTGAGTTTCTTTTCTATCTTTTCTATATGGATAAAAGAATTTCACGTACATGTACGAATACTCTTACATAAATTCATATCTATTTATAAAATGGCGTTTTTAATTACATCTCCACAGCTTAACCTTGAAACGTAGGTCTGTAAAAATTCATAATTGGAATACAAAATATTTCAACACCACCAGTAGTAACTGGTCTTCTTCCTAATGAACCTGTTGTCCGAAATTTTTTCTCAAGATCATAGATGGTACATGTTTTGTAATTAGGGGCTGGAAATTGGCGTAATATTTCCTAGCAGTATAGCCAGGCACAAATAAACATTCAATGAAACGCTTATCCTCATTTGTTAAATCCTTTGTTAACAATTTCAATCGTCAAAAACAAGCAACACCAAGATAAAAGTCGAGTTCAAACCAGATGTTGTCTAAAACTTGATGACATTTCATTATTTTTTCTTTATAAAAGAGTTAATGCATGCAGTCTATGTTCAGAGGTTTCACAACGGAAGGTGCATTTGAAGGTGGAAAAGAGAAACATTATTGACGACAATTGGCACAATTCTGAATCAATATTCGAGTTCGTCCCCTCAAAATGATGGGAAAGGTTCAATCTAGTTATTGAATTACGCAGTTGATTCATTACGATCGCGAAAACTTTTTTAATGCGCGGAGAAAATTGTTAATATTTGAATAAGTCGGCCTTTTTGAATTCGAACGGAAATCAAATATTAGGTTGGTTTTAGTAAAAGATGGTCCTTTGTCTTCCTAGAACATCCATGAAAAACACAACAACTTGCAAAGATTTAATTGAAAATAACATTTTATGTTTCCTTTTATACAACAATACTCAAAAATGGGGGTTCTTTCCTTAAAGAATTATTCGACAAATCTCTTTTATTTTAGCCGAACAATCAACACCTGAAGTACATCTGCATACTTCGAGAACTTCAATTATTATAACCTCACTCTTCCCAAAAACATTTGCTTAATCCACTTCGAAGATAAAAACCTACCGTTCGAAATGAGATTTGACGAATTGTGTTTCTGTCTTTTCTATATGAATAAAAGAATTTTACGTACATGTACAATACTCTTACATAAATTCATATCTATTCATAAAATGGCGTTTTTAATTACATCTCCACAGCTTAACCTTGAAACGCAGGTCTGTAAAAATTCATAATTGGAATACAAAATATTCAACACCACCACGATCGAATTTCTTGTGCGCTGCAAGTCGAGTCCAGAGTTATAAATGACTTCATTTAGGAATCGCAGGATGGCCATACGCAGGAGACCGTACGTTGAATTCTTATTCTTATTGCAAGCAGGAATATTAGAGGCGTTGAGAATTTTTATCCGAAGATTAATGCCTGGGGTGGCAACACACTATTATTATCCCATTCGCTAAACTTCACAAGTAATTGTGTGTACGCTTCTTTACATCTGAATCAAGATACGTATCAAAAGCAAATTATATTGTTCACTTCGGATGGTAGGTTGGACTACTCAGTGTTAAACGTTCGATCTCTGCAGACTCCAACGCTGGCAGCAAATGAACCTTGCGTTGCTGTTTTATCTTTGGTTTTGAGTATGAGATAATTGAACTTCGAACCTGAGGGAGGTTCAAAGTCGATAATGTTGAACTGAATGGATCCGCAGAAGCATATAATTTCTAAACGCTTCGTCTCCCATCAGATTTGTGAGGTTAAAGATATTCTGTAAAATACGCTAGATCATATGAGATTTGTCCAAGGTATGATATGGAAATATATAGGGTGCGCCAGAGAAAACCGCACAATCTTTTCTCCATTATAACTTTCGCAGCTAGATCATTCGATCTTGCTTCATTGGAAAGCCAAAGGATTAAGTTTTTCAGACGGTTGAGAGTAAGTAGCGTTTTTTGTGATATAGTACTGGTTGTTCATTTCTTTGACAAACATTGTCAGAAGAATATGGAAAAAATTGTAGAATTCTAAAGAAGATTTGAACCAATAAAAATCATCTAAAAAGCTACTCAATTACTCAACCGTTCATGAAAGTGTATAAAAATGATATTTGATTTGAAGTTCCTCGAAATACCGGCAGAGAATATTACATCCCATTTGGCTTTGCCTCTGCAAACGAATTGAAGGCACATTCCTCTTGATTTCATTCTTCGAAACAAAAATTCTTTCGTCTGTGAACCAGATATCTTCAATTTGTCTACGTGTCCTAAATCTATGTAGTAAATTTCTGCATCACTTGAATCTGCGCTCTTTGACAGTTTGAGTCAATTGAAAATTATAGTGCCTTCGAAAATGTTTAAGACTCAATCTTTATTCTTCTCACAGAGGTTTTTGAGATTAGACATGCTTGAGACATTTGGGATACAGTCAAGCTGGTTCCTGGAGTTCTGATAGGGCTGACTGCTAATGCAGAAATTCGCTGAATGTTATCCTGAAATTGTCAATTGAGTTTGTAATACAAAAAATGTAGAGTTGATGCTTGAAACAGATTATGAAAAAGGCGAGTACCTGTGTTCTAACAGTTCTAGCTGCACCAGTAGCTGGTCTTCCTAATGACTCTATTGTCCGAAATTTTTCCTCAAGATCATAGATTGTACACCTTTTGTTGTTTGCTTGAAATTGGCGTAATATTTGCCTAGCAGTGTAGTAACGCACAAATAAACATTCAATGAAACGCTTATCCTCATTTGTTGAAACCATTGTTAACAATTTTAAACGTCAAAAACAAGCAACACCAAGATAAAAGTCAAACCAGATGTCGTTTAAGACTCGATGACATTTCATTATTATAAATATATATATATATTTATTTATATATATATATATATATATATATATATATATATATATATATATATATATATATATATATATATCAGTTAATGCATGCAGTCTATGTTCAGAGGTTTCACAACGGGAAGTGTTTTAACAACGCGGGCAAAATTGTTAATATTTGAGGAAGTCGGTCATTTTGAATTCGAACGGAAATCAAATTTTAGGTTGGTTTTACTAAAGAATGGTTCTTCGTCTTCCTAGAATATCCATGAAAAACAAAACAACTTCAAGAGTGCCAACGCCACGAGATGAAAAAAATATTTCGATTTCAACTGAAAATCAGAATGAAAAAATTCTTCACGCTACTTTTTTACCAATTCTTGGAATATTTATAAGATCATATTGTCAAATTGTTCAGAAAAGACTGAATTGTCGACTGAATGCGCCATTCGAATTTTTTAGTGAAAAAAAAAACGTTCCAGTTATCTTGAAATATTGCTCATTTTCGAATGAGTCAGCCATATTGGATTTCAGCGGAAGTGAAATTTCGATACAATTTCTGAAAAATCTAGTCCTTTGGATTTCCAGTGAAGTAAGAACGAATGGTCTAGCTGTAAAATTTCGAAAGTTATAACGGAAAAAAAATGGTCTGGTTTTCTATATTTTTAGAAAATTCTAGAATATCTAAGTATATATACTATACTATATTTATGTTCATATGAACATTTTTGAGAAAATGGTTTCTGAGATAAACTCCCTCAAAGAAGGCATTCTAAATATTATTTTCCTCATGATTTCATAAAATACGAAGAAGCAGAATAACTATGAATCTCTAATAAAAAGTATCATAAATTTTGAACAATTTATATGAACAAGATATTTGAAGTTTGTTAACGTAGAACTCTAAATGGGAGCATTTCTTTAGGCACTTTTCCATACAACCTATTTTTTTCAAGTTGTTAGTGAAATTTCTAATTAATCCCATTATTAATTTTAGAGATATTATACACAAAAACTCAAAACTGAACAGGGAATCGTAATCTGGAAGAAAAAAAGTGGTTCACCAATAATATAAGATAGTTTAATACTACAATGAGAGCATTTTTTTTTATTTCGAAGGATTCATATGGTCATACAATCAATACTATCCTCTTCAGAAAATCATACAATTCAATATACTCAATCGATTATTCTCGCTGTAGATACATAAAAGAAACTCCATACTCACAAAGACTCAAACCCCAAAACAAGTCACCGCTACCATCATAAATAATGTCGATATTCTTACAACGAACAAAAATCAAGAAATGGGGTGCCAATTTCTCCGTATCTCCACACATCGTAAACTTCGAAAGGATTTTGCCCCCATTTAGATTGCCTGGTACAATGCGACCCATTTCAAACGTCTCACCATGCATGGGACACTTACAAGCCGCAGTATCTTACCTTTCTTCAGGTAATAAACATCCTAGACATGTTAATATTAACCCTTGTCCCACCGTGGCTAAGAATTGTGCTAGGAAATTTCAGAACTGAATCTCATGAATTGGATATTTGACAAAAACATAGGGGTCTTTATAATTTATTGGGTAAAGATTATCTGCTAAGTAGTCTGGAAGGGTGGATTCTTTAGATAATTTATTATTTTGGTTAGATTATTTATAAAACTTGCATGAGTCTTATTGAGAAAAGCTCTGCCAAAGCAACTGATTGTTGTCGATGTGGATATTTTGTTATGACTATACATATTCGAAAGAAGTATTACCAGAAATAATAGAAGTGGTTTTATTTTTATTCATATGAAGGATAAAATGAGTCAAGAAGCTCAGATAATACAATAAAAGCTTTATAAAGGGTGAAAATCCTATGGATTACCTATAACAATATTTTAATCCTGGCGTTTAGGAAAACACGCTCAAATGGGTCATTTATGTATTTGTCTTTTTATTCAAACCTGTCTGAAATCAAAGTCATCAACATTCTTTCCAAATGACACTAAACATAATTGTGATACCTAAACGTTATTAATTAATCCTCGTAAATGAAACTTCTTTTGTTAAAATTTATGAAATATAATTTTATTATCAAGAATATACAGGGTTAGGCAAAAGTACCGGAACGGCTAATGATCTCAGTTATTTACCGAGCGATTTTTTTGAAAATTTGTATTCCTACATTGTGAAGCATAAAGAATTCAGTGTTAATATTTTGTGCTCAATAGTGTTTCTGGTGTAGCCGAAAATGAACACATAATGAGAATTTCAAATATAATACCCTATATGTTTATTTATTTTTAGATTCAGAGGACAAAACTTCCTTAGAAACAATCAAGAAAAATGCTTTTCCTCCAATGTTGTGTTCATAAAAAAATCAAAATGGTAATAATTATTATCACCTAAATCAAATTACTCTCGAATTCATAATCAACGTGACAGGTTGACAATTATTGTAAGTATTTGTTGTTTTGATTTTGCACGAACGAGGAGAAATTTTATTATTGAAACTATAGTAAGTGTTGAAAATGAGTTCCATCCACCTCCTGGCAATAACTTAATCGATCACTGAAATTTCTAAGAGAATTTTGCAGAAATTGTGAGGGTATCAAATTGATTTCTTCTGTTATACGACGCCTTAACTCATCTAGATTGGCAGGTCGTTCTGTATAAAGTCGGCATTTCAAGTGGCCCTATAAAAAGAAGTCCAGAGGCGATTGATCAGGTAACCGCGGGGGCCACTCGATAGGACCTCTCCTACCGATCGGTCTTTCCTCAGAAGGATTGAATGAGTCTACAAAGAAACGGGCAACATTTCGAACACTTATTGAAATAGTTCAACACCTTGTAGATCATCTCACCAAAAACAAATCTGTTACGTATTTCATACACGACTACCTTAAAATATCTCCATTTCTCTGATCAAGTTTAATGATATGTACTAATAAACGCTTCTTTCGCAACCTCTGATTTTATTATTTTAGTTTATTTTTTCATTTCGAAAATGGTCGAAGATAAAGATAAGGTTACTTCTGCAAAAATATGGCACAATATTTTATGCGTTGACATGAATAATAAAATACAGGATGTTCCATTTGAAAAAATCAAGTTATGATATTTTTAAAATTACAATATTCAATAATTTTTTTGAGTCACTCCTGTATAAAATTAGGATAATCTATCTCAATTCATCAATAAAGCTATCCTTGGGCAATAAGAAAACGAAAGGAAGAAAGTATTCATCCTTTCTGGCCGAAGATGCATGCGATGATGTGAGAGCCTATTTTCATGAATTTTTACGGAAAAAAATATATTGTGACGAAACTCCACTCCAAAAAAACTTAATTATTCATTAATTACTTAAAGACATTATAGCAGAGTTTAGGACGCTCATGAATCTTCAACAAAAAAGTGGTCTTCCAATCTGAAAAAACCTCCAAAATTTTTTTGTAGAAAACTGGGACACCCTGTTTACTTCAAAATGAATTGCTGAAGTAGATTTTTACTTTCTAAATACAATACCGTCAAAACAAAAATTAAATCTCTAAGAGTGTACGAGCTAATGAGCACCGCGCCACTGGTGAATCACCCAGTATATTGCCTCTTAAAAGCCATATGAATTTTTTTTAATAAACTAAAGAAACCAAGGTAATAACAAAATCTAAAAGAAACACGTATGAAGTTATAATTTAGAGAGAGGATAGTGAACATTATGAATATCTATCAAAATATTGCATTTATTTCCAACAATCTTCATCTATAAACAACAGTACTGGTGAAGTGTCTGTTGCAATTGAGTTAATCAATTTAAGTATCCTCTGTCCCAGAAACGGTTTTGATTTATCTGCTCTTCTTCTTGAGAGCAGAAATTTTAAGGTGATGGGTTTGCTAGATATTAAATTCTGCAACACCTGCTGTATTTTCGACCTTGCGATTTTGGCAATATGTTATTGGCCCGTAAATGGATATAGAGGTGAAATCAAATGAAAACAATGCTCATTAAAACACCTTCTGAATGAAAGAAATGAGAGCACGTGTGATATTTTTTTGGAAAACTCTATTTAAGGAATTAACAATTGCCTATTATTGATATTTAAGAAACGCAAGTCTGCATTACTACTCAAAAACCATTAGCCAAAAAGAAAGTTCCGTAGGTTGTTCGTCTTATATAATTGTAGAATATCAAAGCCATTCTTACATACCTTCAAAAACAACCGAGATATTGGCGCTTGACTGATTTCGAAAATTTTCAAAATATCCGGAATAACTCAGAAACAAGAAAGACTATCTTGAATTTATTTGCGACAATGAATTTCGCACCCAAGAATAATACCGGACAGGGAGGGGCGTTTTCCTCTATAAACAATATTTCACATAGCTGCAGTAATAAAACGTCGAAATCTGTGCACCTTGTACATTTTCATTGGTTTTCACTCATCAAAAAATAGTTCTACTCGCTTGGATTTTACTGATTATCAAGCACAATAGGACATACATATTGCTACAAATACACAGTGTGATGCTAACGCGGACTAATATACACATCCAAAAATACCCCAACGATCGTAAAGATGTTTTCACTACAGAAAAATCTACATAATATTATATAATCTTCTTCGAATTCTAGGAATGGAAATATCATCTTAACAATTGCTCAAAACATTATGATTAGCAATTTCTTGCGCATAATTCAATGTATCTCCACAATAAAACCTGAAAATGATGACTGCATATAAATTTAGACGAAAATTTTCGATATACTATGTATCCGTGAGATCGGTGAATATGACAGAGATAAGATGGTTCTTCCGTTGGGTATATTAACCCATAATTATGAAAATGCTGCCTAGTAATATCTTTGTATTAAACTGTTCGATGTAAAATATCTATCGAATTTACATTCACCGTCTCAATTATAGTGTTGGGTTGAGCGGGCTGCCAACGGAACCTCCTCCCATCTTCTCTCCATCTATCAATTCTTACCGCTCCATGAATTTTGATTCATCTACTGTTCACGTTATATTGAAATGAATTCTAAATTACTTTGAGGTTTTCATTGCTCGATTTTAATATATAACAAACATAATTAATTCCTTTTAACATCATGACGATCTTCGTATCATAAGAAAGTGTATGAATGCAATTTACAGGGTGCTTCATGTATGCAATCATTAATTTCTGCAGGAGATTTCTCATGAAAAAAACATGAAAAAATGCCCATGAACATATGGTATGTCCAAAAATCCTCTGTTTTCGACATACGGGGTGTTAAAGATTATTATTTCACGTTTCTGTTGGTAACTCTTGTAGTTTTTAAGGGACATCGCTCCAATTTGCAGAAAAAGAATTTTGTTACTCATCAATTTATTAGATAGGTCCATTAGTTTTCATAATATTGACCCCATCAATATCATAGTGTAGTGCGCTACTAGTCTTTCCAGAAATGTTTATTGGAAAGATCATCCAATTTTGATTCTTTTCCCTTGAAATTTTTCCGAAATTAAAACCTTCTACAAGTGAAAAAATTATATATATGAGAAGGAACGCTTGATTCGAATCAACTGAATTGAGGGTAGATAATGTGGTTCAAAGTCAAAGGTAGAGACGAAATTGTTTTCATAATTTTCTTTAAAACTGGGAAAATAGTTTTCTGAAGTTATTTCACCTTTTTTTTCAGTTTGAATAAACAGAGTGTTCATTTTATTTAGTAGAAATTGAAACACTTGGGTAAAATTTACAGTTTCTCAGCGAATTCTTATTTATAGTAAATTACATATATGACTATAACGGAATGACAGAAAGCTGATGGCTGATGATATTTGGTGTATTACGAAAAAAGAAGCAACAAATGAAAAAATCTTCTTCATACTAATGAAAAGCAGTAAATGTCCGAAATTACAACCATTCTTTTCTTCACATAGTGGTAGGCAGCGATTCATTGAGCCCAACACCCTGTAGAAAATGTCCGGCGTATTCATATCCATCCAAAACGCGTGCATGCCATTCCTGTTTGGTAGCAACAGATTGCGCTTTTTGAATTCCTCTACACGAAATAGTCTAGGGTATATAGATCAAGGGATCGTGGAGGCCAAGCTAGAGGACCGCCTCTACCAATCCATTCATTGAGATAAGCTTGAAGCAAATGATCCCTAATATAGGTCCAAAAGGCGGGGGAGCACCATCAGGCATAAACCACATTCCTTTTCTATTCGCACATGACACATCTTTGGAAAATTCAATCAGCGTGTTTTGCAAATAGTCAAGGTATGCTGGAGAATTGAAGATGATAGTTAGAATTACCGGCCCTAACAATCTGCCACCATACCAAATAGTCCAAACATTGATAGACAACATTTCTTGGTGTTTAGCCGACATGTAATCATTGTGGAAATTCGTTATACCTTATCACGTAAACCCTGCTTCGTCTGTAAAGAAACTATATCTACAAAATTTGACATTTTTAGTACATCTTCGTCGTAGCCATTGGCAAAATTGGAGCCTTTTGGGTAGATCTTCATCTTTGAGGGCTTGAATCCTCTGGATATGGTAGGGGTCTGGCAGTTGCTCATGCAAAACTCTCCAAACAGTCAAATGTGATACACCTGTGAATGTAGCCTTCGATTGAAGATTCTTGGATCGTTATGGACTTAATGCAAAATAAGTTCTTCATTTTTGGTGTCCTGGCAAACCGATCTGCTCTAGAATTCTCCTCGGTTAGTTTCACGTAACGAACGGTCAATCGAGACGAAAATTTGCTCTAAAGGTATATTTCTGTTCTGAAAAAGCTAGATATAGTTTTCCGGTTTCAGCTGTACGACCACATGATCGGCCATAGTATAGATGAACATCAGCCAATTCTTGTAAAGATGTACTTCACTTTAACATTTCAAAATACTAAAAACCTGTGTATTATTGACAGAAATCAACTTTTATCACAAGTCTCCTGTATGTTACAATGGATACCAGCAAGATTAAGTTTTACTTAAAATTACCCGTAATATGAAACCCAAAAAAGTTACAGGCCATTTGAATTGCTACTAAATAAAATGAACACTTGGATATTCAAACTCAGAAAGATGTGAAAAATACTTCAAGAATATCTTTTAAGGTTTTGTGAAAGTTATGAGGACGCTTTCGATTCTTGGTTCATATTAATTATCTACCCTTACTTTAGTTCATTCAAAAAACGCGTGTCTCTTCATGTAAATCATTATTTTACTGGAAAACCGTTGCGATTCTGTAACAATTTCAGGTAATAAAAAAGTTTTATAATTGAAAGATCTTTTTAGTAAATATTCTTTGGAAGACCAGTGGCGCACTGCACTATGATTTTGATGGGGTCATGACCTTAAACAAGATATCTCCTTGTATATTTTCGCAATTATAAGATACATTTCATGAATTGATGAGTGAAAGAATTCATTTTCTTCAAATTGGATCTAAATTCCTAAACATTATATGAATTACCATGATTTGAACTTCAACTTTATGTATCTCGAAAACAAAATATTTTTAGACAAATGTTTATGTTTATGATTAGAAAACACTTCTGTAGAAATTAATTGCTGCATACTTGAAGCACCTTATATATATATATATATATATATATATATATATATATATATATATATATATATATATATATATATATATATATATATATATATATATATATCGCTTCATTATGTATGATATTAGATTAAGAGGTTTAGAGTGGTTCAGAGTGTGTTTCTACTTTTTGAGAACAAATAATGCACCATGAGGAATAAAAATTAATTTAAGAAAATAAAGGAAAATATCATGAGAAATTTCATTTTGCATTTTTTCTCGAGAAAAATCCCAATAGCAATTGCATTGGTGAACAATTTGTTTTTATCAAATTGTCGAAAAAATTTAGCACTGTCTCTTCTTAATCAAGTTATGAACTCATAAATTTTGCGCTTCTGCCACAGAAGTTCGTTGTTAAGTATTTCTATTTTCTTACAGAAAAAATTCATATTCTAAATTATTATCTACATTTAATATTACCGTTTTCCGTTTATATGAACGTCTTATTATTATCAACAGCTTCGTACCGAGGGACGAGACTATAATGTTGCGCCAGTAATGATTCTGGTTGGTCGATGCCCACTTCGCTGGTAAACAGATGGGCGGATGAGTTGTAGTCCACCATCACACTAATTAGAATGTTAAATGCAAATTTCTGTTGGACGATCAGCACTGAATCATAAAATAAACTCCATTTCAATGCAGCTTATTTGAAAATATGACTCTCTTGCAAACTACGATTTATACTTTAGAGGAACTGCAGCATATTTAGAATACTATTTTGTTCATTGAGAATAAACGTAAAGAGGAACAGGATGGATCAATGAAAAATACAGAATATATATTATATATATATATATATATATATATATATATATATATATATATATATATATATATATATAGGTGTTTCCGAATAAGATGTCATAAATGAAGGATGCGAATCCTGAATGATTTGAGCAAGAAAGTTCGAAGAAGCAATGGTCAAAAATGCTTCGTTGCCGAGATACAGGGTGTTAAAGTTGAGAAAATTTTTCGATTTTCTCTCGATAAAACCTAGACTTCTCAAGATTTCGGGCTCAAATTTTCCACATAAGCTATTAAACACAATCTGAATCACCGGGTGAGGCCAAATTTTGGAACAGTATACAGGGTGATACTTTTTCATGGGCTATGTTCATTTTACCCTCGGAACTTTTTTTGGTACGCCACTGGCACTAACAAAAATAAAATCGAATAGATCATTCAATTTGAAATTTTTTGACTCCTGCATTTTGATCGTAACTATCACCGTTTCTGAGATATCATTGAAAATAATCCAATAGTTTTCCCATATCGAAGCCATGGAGATATTATCTTAATAACTGATGCAATTTTTCAGGAATTGAGCTAAAATTTACATCAGATATCTCCTTATTGTATGTTTATAACAAAATGAGGCAAAATTTCTGACAGTATACAGGGTGTTATTTTTCACGTGCATTTTCCTCTTTTGCCCCTGAACTTTTTGTGGTGCGCTACTGGTATATTCTGAAAACAGAATCAAACAGATTATTCAATGCGAAAACTTTTCTGTTCTTTGTATTTTCCGTATCTGTTTTCATCATTATGAGTTTTGTTATTGAAATCATTCGCGATTATTTATGTTGTTTATTCATTTACTTCCGATTTATACACTCAATAAAACACATTTTGAATTCGAATTCAATGATCAGGGAAATGATATCACCCTTTATACTTTCTCATAAATCCTACCAATCTAGTGGTGCAGATCTTAAAATGTGAACTTCGTTTGAAATTCGAGCTCAAGGTCTTCACAAATTGCCGAAATAACATGAAAAATATCTTCAAGCTTTCAATACGGAAGGGACTATACGATTACTTTTCTTGATTAATATCTCGAAAATGGTGGCAGATACGGAAAAATACAAGCAACAGAAAAGTTTTCGCATTGAATAATCTGTTTGATTGTGTTTTCAGAATATACCAGTAGCGTACCACAAAAAAGTTCAGGGGGCAAAAAGAGGAAAATGCACGTGAAAAAATAACACCCTGCATACTGTCAGGAATTTTTGCCTCATTTTGTTATAAACATACAATAAGGAGATATCTGATGTAAATTTTAGCTCAATTCCTGAAAAATTGCATCAGTTATTAAGATAATATCTCCATGGCTTCGATATGGGAAAACTATTGGATTATTTTCAATAATTAATATCTCAGAAACGGTGATAGTTACGATCAAAATGGAGGAGTCAATAAAAATTTCAAATTGAATGATCTATTCGATTTTATTTTTTGTTAGTGCCAGTAGCGTACCAAAAAAAAGTTCCGAGGGTAAAAATGGAACATGGCCCATGAAAAAGTATCACCCTGTATACTGTTCCAAAATTTGGCCTCACCTGGTGATTCAAATTGTGTTTAATAGCTTATGTGGAAAATTTGAGCCCGAAATCTTGAGAAGTCTAGGTTTTATCGAGAGAAAATCGAAAAATTTTCTCAACTTTAACACCCTGTATCTCGGCAACGAAGCATTTTTTGACCATTGGTTCTTCGAACTTTCTTGCTCAAATCATTCAGGGATTCGCATCCTTCATTTATGACATCTTATTCATATATATATATATATATATATATATATATATATATATATATATATATATATATATATATATATATATATATATATATATATATATATATATATATATATATATATATATATATATATATATATATATATATATATATATATATATATATATATATATATATATATATATATATATATATATATATATATATATTCTTTTGAAAAGAGATATATAAAACAAAATATTCAAAAACGAGATTTGACTTAGGGTGCAGGTGATTTGGAATATAGTATATTCACAATTTTGCTTTGACAATTGCTTACACTTTTTCTTAGAAACCAGTAGATGTCTTAGATTTGTAACAATTTTATATTCTTCAATTCACTAGGCTATCAATCTTCTCAAACAAAATAGACTAAAATGATATCGAATTATTAAGTGATCCGTCACAATCTCAGATCAGTGTTCAGTTTAAACTCACAATTCACTATTCTTAGTTACTATTCTTGGAGTAATCACATATATACACACCGGATTCATAACCAACACAAGCACCGTGAACCCACAATTTGCACATTAAGCACTGTACCCATCCTTCACCCCTTTTATCATCACTATGTTTTCCGTTATAGAAAGAAAACTCGGCGTCATCGTCAAAAGGGACTGCAGTCTCATCTCTCATTGCTACATCGTCGGAAAAGTCTGTGTTATTTGCAAATAAAGGATTTTCCGGGTTCGGATCTGATGAGGCATATCTGTCTGAGTCTGTCATATCACTTTTCTTCTGTACTATAAGAGATGGGTATAGTACATGCTTATACAATTCCATCTGAAATTTGACGCTTCATCTGATGGCGATATAAAAATTGGCACGTGCAATTTGAAAAAATTGAGTTATTGCTGTTTGAATAAGACCAAATTGAAAAAATCATACAAAACAACGCAATAAACATTTGACATGTGTAGATTACTTAAAAAATTACTTGATCCTTCTTCTATCCACCCAAGCAAAAATTGTGTCTGCAGTGCGAAAGATCTACGAGCTACAATTTTTTTAAATGTTCCTCAAAAATCGAGTTTATAACAAAAATAATTAAATCTGTCAAAAGTTTTGACAGATAAGTGCCAACAACTTGGGTATTTGATGCCTTGCTCAAATGTCGGTTCTAGATGTATAATAAAAAAGGTAGATTGCCATTTGAAATAACAAAGTGATGACCCACTTCCGGTATAACCGGAAATGGTATCACTTCGGAAATATTTCACTTCAATTGGAAATCGCTAGTTATGGCCGCGTATAAAATTTCAGCTTGATATTGTAATTGGAACTTAAAAAGTTTTTAACGGACGGTCCCGGTGGATATCCCTGTATATGTAAAATGCTTGCTGGTATTCGATATATCAGGTAATATGCGATGTCTCAAGCACTAGGTGCATGCAACAATTTTAAATAATCATCCTGGATAAAGTTGTTTAATTTTCCTGATAAATTTTCAACTTCACGAAAGAATGCATAAGTTGCAACTAAAGTTATTTTTATCATTAGAATAATGCCAAGAGATACAGTATTGAGCCATCATAATTATTTCTATCTCATACATAAGTTGAGCAATATACAAGTACATAAGATTATGAATTTGTGTTTAACAAGTACTTATAATACTGCCATTAGTATAATGTTAAATGGTAATGAATGACGTTTAGCTTATTATACCAGTTAGACAGATCTACTACAAAATGATACGCACCTCGGAAATAAACACAAGTTGATGATTTGCATAAGCGTTTTGCTCAGCGGAGCATATCAAGTTGTTAGAAAACAATATTTCAATTGCCAACAAACTATCTGAGGTGCGAATATTTTCTCTATAATCTGATGTTGATAGAGTAAATATGCTTTTTCCGAGTCATGATGTTCTCCGTTGGCTTTAAAGCTCAATTAAAAATAATAAGTATTATAGAGGTGGGCAATGAATGATGTAGTGAGGTAAGAAGAACAAACATACATACATCTAAAAAAAATCGACTTATCTTAATATTTAGGTAATCCTTCAGTTGGCCAAAGCTCGAGTTTGTTTTTCATAATGTAATGAAAATGATGTGTTGATAATTGAGCAAGATCTCATCTTTGCAAAACGAATACCGTTCCTTTTCTAGGCCTAGTCTAGACACGAATTCTTCATGAGTATTTCGTATAATTCCTGGTGGATCTTTTTTATATTTTTGTTCTTATGTGACATTTCAAATATGCAATATTTTTTGGTGCATTGGAAATAGCTTTAAATTTCAAATATTCCCACAAAAAAAGTCCACAGAGGTCATCGAGAGATCATTCGATTGATTTGGCAATCGATTTCCCTAGAAACATCAAATCGAGATGTTTCTAAGATTTTTTGTATTGAAATCAAATTTCTGGACGAGGTGAATCAGGGTTATTTCGATCAGGATAAGGAATTACTGAAGCAGGAAAAGGTTCAACCGGCAAAAAATTCTGTATTCAATCTAATAAACCGGCGCAAACATTGAATTTCTGGGGGATTGACGGTGAGCTCGTCGAATTCAAGAGGAATTTCTTTTTTTTTATGCGCTCTTCCCAGGAAAAGGCGAACCTGTTACACCACATGAGTAGGCGCCTGGAAAGAATTGATGTGTATGTTTACTCGCTTCTTGAAGAGGGTCAAATTGTAGGATGTTGGGAAGATGTTGTACCGCCATATGATGAGAACTCCTTGTCAGCCTAGTGTTACGGCAAAACATGATTTTTCCCCGAACAAGGTCTTTCAGCTCCTTGGAGCATCTTTCGTGGAAGTATCTGTAAAACAGAGAAAGGTCATCAACTTGTCTTCTGAGAGCCAGCGGTTGGAGATCGCGGGTGATCTCCGGGTGGTCGATGAGGCGCACAGCCCGTTTTTGCACACTATCCAACATCCGCAACGAATGATTGTGCGCAGATCCCTATACAGGTCGAATCTGCGCCTTACAAAGAAGCGACAGCTGAGATGACGTGAAGTATCGCTCGGCTCCAAAAAGAAAACTAAGTTTTGCTGATGCCGACTTAGCTATTGCTGATACATGTTCATGCCAGCAAAACCTGCAGTTGACCGTTATTTCAGGAAGGTGTATCGAAACGTTGGATGTAATTTGTTGGCTTTGCATCATTAGAGGAAATTCTCCTTCGGAAAACTTTCTACAAAACGTAGTAGCTTGCGTCTTGCTCACGTTGAAGCACACCAGGTCAGATGACCCCACTCAGATATCCTCTGTAAGTTAGAGTTTAAGTTATTAATTTGTTGACATCTCTGACGCTGAGATTCCGCATCTGTTATTGGCCGCAGACTACTAAAAGACGAAACCAGGGTATAATCGTCTGGAAAACCGAAGATCTTGTTCTCTGTAGATGACAGAAGTTCGTTTATCTGCAACAGAAACAAGGTTGTCGAAAGAATGGATCCCTGATGTACCCCTGCTTGCTACTGGAAACAATCAGATCCTTGAACCAATATCGGCAATTTCGTTTGTTAACTATGCTGCTCTCCCGGGATAATTGTCCCGAGAGAAGAATTATTGCTTTCGTTATTATTATTACTAGTGCTTTAGTTATTGCTATGAAACTGCGTTTTGATAATATTCGAATACGCAGATATTCATTTTTGTTGTGGATTTTCTGATGGAAATGCGGAAGCGGTAGGTCGTGAATATCGAAAACTCTATTCACCTAGATGAATTCGAGATGCTTGTGTCTTAATATTAACACATCAGAATTCAGGTAACTTTGGTCTAAGTGTTAATAATGAACAACAGAGAAACCGTCGAAATTACAATCGTAAACTTACACTTCGTATCTTTGATAATAAACCGAGGCTCAACTCTCGCGAGTCTGCTTAGGAATTACAAATACCTAAGTCTTATTACGAACATTACGAGACGATTACATGCACGCATATCACCTACACCCTGGAGATGCTGAGAAAAAAATGAGATTTTGCCATTGGGTTATATTATAACATCCATGTTGGACGCACAAAAATTCTCGATAAATTGGACCAATATCATTATAAATTAAATTTTCGGTAAATGTTTGATTGGAAATTTCTTATTACACTGTTTGTACCCCAAGATTAACCTCAGAATTATTTCTTGAGTTTTATACGAATAACCTTAGGGATGACATACAAGATTTATGTATTGAAGTACAAATCTACACTACCCCAGTACTACAAGAGACGTTCTAGCTTTAAGAATTCAGCAAGTCTGCAATGATACACATATGCGTCAACATCCGAATGAAATATCATCTGAAATAAACTTATTAATTAGCTATAGTCGCAAATGTATCGAGATGGGAGGACTACATTTCGAGCAATTTCTTTAAAAATGATTGTTTATTTATTTTTGTTATTGAACGCCATATACTAAGTCTGTTTTCTTTGTTGCAGTTTCATTAACATAAAAATTCTTTCAATTCTAATTTTATTCACTTTCGTCATACAGAAAAATCAAAACATTGCTGTTCTCTATCGAATTGAATGGAGAATCCAAAACTGATTTTTATTGTGAGAAAAAACAAGGGTTCACTAATATTTTTCTTGAGAATATCCAGTCACGAGTTAGTACGGACACCAGTGTTAAAAGTAAAAATGATATTTTTGTTCCAAAACATACTCCCTGGACGGCAATTAACGCTTATGAAATTTCACTCAAATATCTCAGTCGTTTGGCAATAATCAATAAATTTAATATTTTTCACCTTACTTGAACATCCTGTAACTTCGATTCAATTCACTTTTGGTTTCTGAATTTTCCGCCATAGAAACTGGACTTTCAAGGGAAAATTTCGATAAAGGAAACAATTTTTATAAAATTGAAACCATAATGAGAACGACTCGTATTTAAAATTCAGGATCTGAACCACGCCGAAGTTTGTTACTTTATTAGAATTTCTTTCAGAGATAATTTCCTAACAGAAGCTACGATACAAAATTTCATGTAATATTTATAACTGTTACGTATTCTCTAAAAAATTGATTTTGAAACATGTTCAATTGATTTATGTATCTATTCTTTGGATGGTTTGTTAACCTATAGATTTGCCACTTATGTGTTGACAAAAATTTTAAGGACTGTTTTCAAAATCAGTTGTACCAGTTTTAAAGTACGATCGGCAGTTACGTTGTCTTCAAGACAAGTTCCTAATAGCTTCTTTGAAATCAGGAATAGAGGTAGGGAGGATTATTGTAGCAACAGGAGCAGTATATCAATCACTTATGCTCACATATGTATACAGAAAGATAATTCTCTTAGATGATTTCAGGGAAGGTATTCAATGAAAAAACCGAGAAAGATTTATCTGCCTCATTATTCACATTTTAGTTCTTTATGAGTTTCATCCAGATGCTTGAACTATTTCTTCAGAAATCTCAGGAAATATCTTCGTCCCCAAGATGACTATTAAAATTCATAACGTTTAGTATAGCGTTACAACTTGTTGAACATGCTTTTATTACCACAGGCATATAAATAATGAAATTCAGGAGGTTAGTATCTCGGTTTTAATCTTCTTCAACCATTCGTATGTATTTGAAATTGGTTGATGAACTAAGTGAGAATTGCACTACAATAATTTGATACCATTCGGATGATATGATGATATATTCAATAACTTCCTACCATATTTAATTACAACACTGTTTGATCGCGTATATTAACAATTATAATAATTATTTACAAAACTGGAAAGACATGTAAAAATAAAATTCATTTCAATTAATAGATAATAAATAGAATAGATCAATATACTAAAGAAGTATAGTAAGTTAATTTTCTCAATATTATTTAATAATTTTCAGAGTTTAAAAGAAAGTTATTGTTTCTATAAACAGCGCTGGTGCCGTATTATAAATTTTTACAAACTGTTACCAGCTAATGAAGAAATATCTATAACAATCGATATCGAGCACTCCACGCTTTCTTATATTAATTTCATTTTGGTACTTCTTTATTCTTCTCTTAAACTCTGTAAATATTTTGAATTAGGTTGACTTTTTATCGATGGTCTTAATAATCAATTATATTTTAATTCAACGAATTAATAAAAGGTTGGCTTTTATTATATCATATGATTATTTATTTTTCATTTTAGTCATAAAATTAATGATAATGTGAAGGCTAATTTTTTGATTAATCGTATTTTCTTTCACTTAAAACAAATTTATTAATAATTATACACGAAAAGGAGAAAAAAAATTAGTGTGAAAATTGAAACTTTCAAAATTGACTAAAATCTCATACAAAACATAAAATGCTAAAATTGACAAGTTTTGCAAGGCAACACCAGTACAATTCCAAATATGTAATGTGTGTTGCATACTACCAAGAAATAGGATAAATGAATTAATCGTTTTCACTGATTAGGGCACTGAATTATTGTAGGTATTTTCATTGGTTTTTATAACTGCGCAAAGTTTGAATTTAACCTGAGTTTCCGGAGTCGATATTGATTATGTTACAAAGAACACAAAGAAATGAAAACAATAAATAAATCTAATAAAAGCATCTCAAAAATCCAGGGCTATACGTTAGGCCATACAATAATTTATTAGGAACCTCATTCTTTTCTATTTGGCAAGACTTAAGTAGCTCTTGGTTTACTCAAATTGCTAAATGTACTGAAGGAAAAAAAGTTTGCTAATCGCTAAATATAAACGACGACCAACCAAAAAATTACGAAAATTCTCGAGCTAATACAATTCTGGAAAGAAAATTGTTCTGAAACTGTTGGAAAACAACGAAATCAAACAGTCATTATCGGAAAATAATAATCCAGAATAATATTCAAGGAAAACGTGACCAACATAATTAAATTTTTTCAGTATCATTTTCACTTGAAATTGATAAAATTGTTACCAGCCTTTTATTGTTATAATATTATACCTTTAAAAAGTGAACCTAAACTGGTTTCTCTAAAGCTGTCTGTCCATGATTATCGAGAACGCTTTTAATATTTTTAACGTTTTGAATGTTCACTACTATAATCTTATAATAACGGTAGCGGTCGATGATTCGAAAAGTGCTTTTTTTATTGAAAATATAAGTATCCTACTTTAACCTTCTTTAAAATAGGGGCTGTGGGGAGTAATCAGAGCGCCATGGAATTTTTTGAATTACTATCAAACAGTTATTATCGGAAAATGAAAATTGAGAATAATATTCTAAACTTGTTTTCTAAAGCTATCTGCCCATAATTATCGAATTTGAAAAGTTGATTGATATAAAAAAAAAATTTCTTTCTTTCATTTGTCGTGTTAGGTATTCACAGCAAATAATAAGTTTCAAAACGTTAATTTGAAAGCAATGCGTAAAAACGGTATACCACCTTAATCAAAACGCTCCCGGAATTGTCACCGGCTGGCGCTTCTAGTTTATATATGTCGTTGATATTTCCTCCAAATTTTAGCGTCATTACTTGACAGCTCTAAAAGTTGTACCCTTTTAAATACATCTGTCCAAGTACGTGTCTTCGATTTTTAAAAACTTGTAAATGGAAATAGATTCGCAAAAACGGATTTGTGTTAAATCTTGTACTAAAAGAGGATTCAATGAAGTGATGACCTTGGATATGTAAGGAAAGTCCAGCGAGGATGACGAATGTAGTGGTAGGCCATCAGCATCAAGTATTGCTCAGGAACCTGTTCAAGATATTGTAGGCTATTATTTGGGTTTGAATGTAGCTACAGCAACTTGGACTTCCATCGTAAACGATAAGCTCATAAAATATCTCGAGTTACAGGGTATCATCAGTAATCGAAAGTACGGTTGCTACAGACAACGATCCTCCTTGCATACGTTTAGCATTTGTGGACATCATCAAAAGAAAATAATGGCGAATCAAGAGCTATTCCTCTTCATATATCAAAGTCCCTCGGAAGGGTTTCGCACGCAGCCTAGATCTAATCTAATCGTATATGGACTTTCCGAAAAATTGTGTGGTTGGATTAGTAGATTTTTCTTCAGTAGATCGATTCGGGTGGTAGTTGATGTAACGAGTTAATCTTTTCAGGTTAATGCAAGAGTGCCCCAGGGTTCCATATCCTCGCCAACTCTTTGCCTGTTGCAGATTAATGATCTGCTCCACTCCACTGAAGACAGAATAGTAGGTTTGCGGACCTCTGTATTCTGATGTCCTCATTTTCTAGTCAGCGTCCTTTAACTGCTAAGGAGCCACACCGGCAAAGATACCAACAGAGCATGTCATTGAATTCAGATTTGGAGAAGATATCTTGCAAGGACATTGAATTTCTTCAGAAAATAACATGCCCGTACTCGAGGTCATAGTCAATAGCGGAGTTTGCTGGCATGACCATGAGTTAACCATTGCTTCTGATAAACTCAGTTTTCTTTCCAAAGCTAAGCAGTACTTTACACCACCACAACTGATGATTTTATGCAAAGCATAGGTGCGACCCGGCCTGGAATATGTTTCGTACGTGTGGGTCTCTGCAGCTCAACATCCATTACATCTGTTGGATAGTGTCCAGAAGAGAGCAGTGAGCCTCATCGATCACCCGGAGATCATGTGTGATCTCCAGCCTCTCACCCAATGGCGATAGGTTACTGATTCTTCTCTTTTCTACAGGTACCAAAGTAAATGCTCAGAAGAACGAAAAGGCTGGTTCCGAAACAAAATCCAGTACCAAAGGGAAACTAGGCTCGCGAAAACTCTCATCAGCCGACTGTCCAATTAGCTACGCCAAGTACCTCTCTCTATAAAAATTGTTTCGTTTACAGGGCTGGTGTTCTGTGGTTTCACTTCCATCTAACATCTTTCCGATAACTCATAATTTGGCCCTCTCAAGAAGCGAGTTAAAACATAAAATTGAATCATCTTGGGCTTCCACACACTCTTCTAAGAGTTGAGAGTAACAAAAAATCTCAACATTTATAAAAGGCATCTTTGCTGGAGATGAGACGAGGGTGCATGAGTACGACATGCAATTCAGACATCAGAAGAATTAATGGCCTGCGCCAAATGATCCAAGACCAACAAAAATCACGTAATTTTCAGTCAAAAAGGAAGGGAACGCTCACGGTGTTTATGGAGGTTTCATGCATCACGAATTTTTACTTGAAGGTCAATGAAGACTGTTATTTATCAAGAAACATTCGCACAACAATATCGCACAACCAATAATACGAACACCATCGAACAGCCATCAAATTCATCTGATTTGGCTGTTTGTGAAATCTTTCTGGTCGGTCCAGTCAAAAAACTACTACGTGGAACGAGATTCAGCAGTGGAAGGGAGATAATGGAAGAAGCTTTGATGACACAACCGAAAACTGAGTTTGAAAAATATTTTGAAGATTGGATTGAACGTTGGCTTCAATGGGGAGTACTTTGAAAGGGATTATATCGATTTTGAGGAATAATGTGGTATACATGACTAAAATTCGGGAACTTTTTAATTGCAGTTGGGATCTAGAAGAATAATACAGCGGTCTTCTCCATGCATTTTCGTTATTTTATGTTTCTCTGCGAGCTTCATCGTTTTTTTTTCTCTTATGAGATTTCTAGGTTAGCAAGGACGTAACAGTTCCATAAAAACGTTATTTTTTCGAAAATTCTCATTTCTATACCAACGTATTTCCAATTGTTATGAATTTGGGGAGCTCTTCACCTAATTCCGAGAGAGTTACAAAATATTTTGAAAAAATTGTATTTCTATGTATATTTCTGAACAGTTCCAATTAAAGCTCATGTTTCTTGAACTTTTTCATTTCATAAGAACTTAATTTATTTGATGAATATAATAACAACAATATTTAATATAAATTTGGATATAATTCATACAAAATATGCCCACACAGAGCGCATAAAACAGATCCTGTTTCACATCCTTCGTCGTAGTGAATTCTGAATGAAAAACATCTGTTGTTAAAACAGTCGACCCCTAATTCCCCTGTGGGGATTCGATTCATTCACCCCAAGGTGAACGGTGAGCAGGAGCTAATCATTTATGAATTTTCGAGTCATAACGTGCCATTAAAACCTCTCGCGAATACTTGGAGGTTATTTAATTCAGAAAGGTGGTTTTAATCGCAGTTTATTCATTTCTTTATGGAAAAAACTTGAATTTCAAGCTATGGAACATTGCAGGCGATTGGTATGAAAAGTTTCCGATTTGGTAAAGATAGTTTTTTAATTAATGATATTGTTGATGGATTTATTTTCTGAAAATTCATTTTGATATAAATAAAAATAGGTAAAAAACTTTTTAAGTTAAACGGTTTTATGTTAAACATACATTGCACTTGTTTAAATACTTAATTGTTTAAGGTAACATTTAGATTCTTTAAAACTGTTGATACTTACCAAAAACTTTATGCGACTGATTACGTAATACTTAATTGTTAAGCTTAAACTATTTCAATTAATGTTTCTAGGCTTAAAAGCGTTAATACTCAGTAGATATGGTGTTTAAGATAAATGTACTAAAACATGTTTTCAATTAAAAATTAAACTAAAAAATTCGTTACCAAAGAAAATATAAACTATAATAAATGCCCTCCCTACTAAAAACCAAAAATAATAAAATAGATACAGTCGTGGGAATTATAAACATATGCATAGACTAGACTAAAATAAAACCGTGGGGCACCTCAATTGTCTACAATCGTTGATTAAAATGTTTGTTTTGTAATGTTACGCTATAATTATTAGGCAGTTGTGCAACCGACAACGATGGACGTGTGATAAGTAGGGCTAGAATGTGGAAACAAGCTAGCAAGCTCGATTATAAGCGAGTTTTAGGGTTTCATAGTGGTGAGCGAGTAGTACTTTTGTCATATGTTTTGTCGATTAAAGACAAACAACAAGCAGTGAAACGATTCCTCGCCAGCCAGCAGTGTGAATGTCCAACGATAAACTAGTTAAAACATCTCTTTTATTTACATGGAGTGTATAACTATTAGAATTTCCATGAGCAAGAAAATAGTAAATAATTTCCTCACCGTCTGCGGGCCAACTGCCTAACGACGAATTAAACGATTCTTCTATCGCACATTAAGTCGATAATTTGTAGACAATTGACGTGCCCCACGGTTTTATTTTAGTCTAGTCTATGCATATGTTTATAATTCCCACGACTGTATCTATTTTATTATTTTTTGGTTTTTAGTACATTTATCTTAAACAGTGCAATGTATGTTTAACATAAAACCGTTTAACTTAAAAAGTTTTTTTACCTATTTTTATTTTCTAGTTTTTAGTTTTTATTTCGCATTCTTTTTAATTCATTTAGTGCTTCATTATTGCAAGGTTTCTTGCCCGTTAGTTTATTGCAATCCAACTCCTCTATACGTAGTCCCTGCAAAGATCTTACTCTACTAAGAGCCACGTAGGCTTGACCTTCTTCAAACAGTTTCGCACCTAAGTATACGACTGCGTGATCCACAGTGCTGCCCTGCATTTTATGTATTGTAGAAGCCCATGATAGTATTAAAGGCAACATTCTTCTTTCAGCTGTCCCATAATTGTACTTAGCTGGAAACTGTATGGCTTTCGGGTGTATAAGATGTACTCCGTCTCTTGCGAAATCAATTCGGACGGAAGGTTCATCTGTTGCATACATCTGAGTTCGATGAAATTGAGGCCAAACGATTTCGGTGATGTAGCCTATAGCGCCATTTACTAATCCCTTTGAAACGTCAATATTGGACCGTAGCATGACTTTTGCCCCACAAATATTTCCAGTTCCGCTGGTAAACCCCAGTTTTGTTGATATCAGCTGGTATTATTGTAGTTATATCCACATTGTCTGCATTTCGTGTGGCGTGTACTAGCTGATCCTGCGCTTTTATTTTGTAAATGCGAGCACCATTATTTCTGTACACATTCAATACAGCAGAGTTGTGGTCGTTAACTTGCTGATTTGTGCGCTAACGACATATCAGTTCTCGGCGCGTTTTAACCTTTCACCTTATTGCTAACGACGTATCATTTTAGCCACCCTAACGCCACACAGTCCTCAACACGATACAAAATCTTGACTTGGGTGGTGAATTCAGGCTGGATACATTGTATTCTACTGGTTGAGCACTTTCATTTGATACCCATATTGATAGGATTGATAAAACCTACGTTATCCGCCATTTTGTAGCGGCCGCCATCTTGGATTTCAATTTTTATAGTATATTGTATTCTGATTGTTGAGCCCTTTCATTTGATACCCATATTGATGGAATTGATAAAAGCTATGTTATCCGCCATTTTGTAGCGGCCGCCATCTTGGATTTCAATTTTTATAGTATATTGTATTCTGCTTGTTGAGCCCTTTCATTTGATACCCATATTGATGGGATTAATAAAACATAAATTATCCGCCATTTTGTAGCGGCGGCCATCTTGTATTTATAATGATAATGAATAAATATAATTGTATTGTCACCAAAATCCAAAGTGTATACAAAATTTCAGATTAATCGGTTGACAGGAAGAGGGTGAAATTTGAATTACTAAATTTGACCCAAGAATAAATAAAACAAACGGGGTGAGCTAAATAAAACCGTTTAATAAAATGAAACACTTCTCTCTGATTTCTACAATATTTATGACCGGTTTCAACAGTTAAGTCATGTGGGGAGTAACTCAATTTCAGTAGACTATTGAGAGTGGAGAATGTTTCTTTTTACAAAGTTTGTTAGTTAACAAACTTTCCAGTAGATTCTTCATCATTCCTTTATTGCATTTGTGGAGAATTTTTTAATTATCTAATGCTATTATTTCATTTGTTGATTTTTATCTTCTCAAACTGTGCATTTGTTGTTTGGGGAGAATGTTCTTTGTCTACAATCAAAATTCAACGTGTTTATCCTAAGTAAGCGGTTTAATTCTGTTTATTCCAGATTGTCTGAATTTATTAGGTTTTTTGCTTGGCATTGAATATTAATTTTCTCATGCTATACAGCATATATGTAAAAGAAACATTTACAGATTCAACAATACCAATGGATTCTATTAACCACATTCCACATGAATTAGCCGCTTATAATTCAATGAGTTTTTTCCATTCCCTATCCATAACAGGCTTCAATAAGGAAACAAATATCATTAAACAAATTGCATCAAATAATGACATTCCACTATCTCTCTCTAAACCGTATTATTAAGAGCAAAAACAAATATATCAATTATTATATTCCATTATAGAAAAAGCCAGAAAATAGATACGCATGTTTAACTTACCTTGACTCCTCTCTCATAACATCAGAAATTATTTGAATTTGGGAGGCCTTTACTTGGTAAAATTCCATTATCAATAATAAAAAACAAGTACTGTGTTTTAAGGAATTTTACTTAATAATTGCGATTCGTAACGCGTTTCACTACACCGTAGCTTCTTCAGACGAATGATTATGCAGAAAAATGTAAATGAGAATATAACTATAAATGTTCTTGAGTAATTAAAAGCTTATTGGTCGCCTCCTCCTAAGTGGTTATTTATGACAGGTATATCCAATAAAATTAAGGAATAGATTGCTCCCCGAAAAGATTCAATAGAGGTGAAGGGCTTAAATCGACTTGTTCATTGATGAGTCTACCTGAGTGTTTGTATTTATTTATTTCTAAAGTTTCCCAAAGATCTATCTTCCAATATTTATTATCTGTATGCAAAATTTCAAACTGTGGGTCGAAAGAATGATTATTTTCTAAGAGATGATTCGCGTAATTTGAATCTGATTTTTATTTGAAAACTGCGTTTATGTTCCGATATTCTAATATTAAAATTTCTATGTGTTCTACCAATGTAGAAATTATCACAGTCATTGCAATTCAATCTATAAACACCTGATTTATTGTTTTTACCTGGTTTGGTTTTATTATTTTTTATATATTTGCCTAAATTATTATTAGTTTGGAAAGCTATGTTGAAATTATTGCTACTTAAGAATGATTTCAGTTTCTCACTTGTAGTGCCAACGTAGGTTAAGGTGTTAAATTTTGTTTCAATTTATCGACAGGGTAAACTTCATTCAATGCGATTCTACTTTGTTTTTATTTAAAATATTATTTATTAGTTTGGGATTGTAACCATTATTTTGGCTATTTGTTTAATCAAATTTAGTTCTTTGTTGAAATTTTCTGGTGATAGCGGGATGTTAATCAATCTATGAATAAAACTATTGAATGCTGACATTTTATGTTGATATGGATGACACGACGAGTTATGTATTATAATATCTGTATGTGACGGCTTATGGTAAATTGCGAAAACATGTTTTCCATTTTCATTCGAAATTGTTACGTCTAAGAAATTTATCGAATTATTGCTTTCTATTTCGGTTGTGAATGCAATTTTTGGATGTAATGAATTTATATGATTTTCGAAAATTTTCAACTGTCTATCTGTTCCTGTGAAGCAAATAATGATATCGTCTACATAGCGATACCAGTATAAACAATATTTACTGAGTGGATGATTATGAATTAATTTCTCTAAGTTATTCATGAAAATTTCTGCTAACAAAGGACTCAACGGATTGCCCATAATCAAGCCGTCTTCAATAGTATAATATTTGTAATTGAAATGGAAATAATTTTGATCTAAACAAATTTTAATAATGAAAGAATATCTGATTTAATGATAGTATTGACATGATTCCTTTCTAATAATTCTTCAACCAAGTAATACGTATCTTTTGGAGGAATGTTGGGAAATAGATTCTTAACATCGAAAGAAATAAGTTTGGAATTAGGTGGTATAGTGGTATCTTTGATATTGGCAATAAGTTCGTATGAATTTTGACCGAAAATTATTATTAATTATTAGAAATTTGTTTAGATCAAAATTATTTCCATTTCAATTACAAATATTATACTATTGAAGACGGCTTGATTATGGGCAATCCGTTGAGTCCTTTGTTAGCAGAAATTTTCATGAATAACTTAGAGAAATTAATTCATAATCATCCACTCAGTAAATATTGTTTATACTGGTATCGCTATGTAGACGATATCATTATTTGCTTCACAGGAACAGATAGACAGTTGAAAATTTTCGAAAATCATATAAATTCATTACATCCAAAAATTGCATTCACAACCGAAATAGAAAGCAATAATTCGATAAATTTCTTAGACGTAACAATTTCGAATGAAAATGGAAAACATGTTTTCGCAATTTACCATAAGCCGTCACATACAGATATTATAATACATAACTCGTCGTGTCATCCATATCAACATAAAATGTCAGCATTCAATAGTTTTATTCATAGATTGATTAACATCCCGCTATCACCAGAAATTTCAACAAAGAACTAAATTTGATTAAACAAATAGCCAAAATAATGGTTACAATCCCAAACTAATAAATAATATTTTAAATAAAAACAAAGTAGAATCGCATTGAATGAAGTTTACCCTGTCGATAAATTGAAACAAAAATTTAACACCTTAACCTACGTTGGCACTACAAGTGAGAAACTGAAATCATTCTTAAGTAGCAATAATTTCAACATAGCTTTCAAACTAATAATAATTTAGGCAAATATATAAAAAATAATAAAACCAAACCAGGTAAAAACAATAAATCAGGTGTTTATAGATTGAATTGCAATGACTGTGATAATTTCTACATTGGTAGAACACATAGAAATTTTAATATTAGAATATCGGAACATAAACGCAGTTTTTCAAATAAAAATCAGATTCAAATTACGCGAATCATCTCTTAGAAAATAATCATTCTTTCGACCCACAGTTTGAAATTTTGCATACAGATAATAAATATTGGAAGATAGATCTTTGGGAAACTTTAGAAATAAATAAATACAAACACTCAGGTAGACTCATCAATGAACAAGTCGATTTAAGCCCTTCACCTCTATTGAATCTTTTCGGGGAGCAATCTATTCCTTAATTTTATTGGATATACCTGTCATAAATAACCACTTAGGAGGAGGCGACCAATAACCTTTTAATTACTCAAGAACATTTATAGTTATATTCTCATTTACATTTTTCTGCATAATCATTCGTCTGAAGAAGCTACGGTGTAGTGAAACGCGTTACGAATCGCAATTATTAAGTAAAATTCCTTAAAACACAGTACTTGTTTTTTATTATCAGAAATTATCTTTTCGATTTCAACTAATTCCTTTTCCAGTAGTGGCAATGCAATCTCGCATCAAAATATGAATCTCGGTATTGTGCGTGATCTCGCATTGTAAAGAAATAATTATCGAAAATGCATGAAAATTCCTATCATTTATATTTCTATTGACTCTAATTGTTCTTCGGGAGCAAAATAGAGAAATAAAATATCAAGCTAACCAGTAATTTACTTAAAAAGTAACATATTATTCTAAAACTTGAAAATAACTCCTCAAAAAGCATAAAGTATCTAGGGTTTCATCTGCCAGCCGACTCCGAATGCTGCATGCCAGATAACCAGCTGTGGAAAACGCCCGTTCTGTCTCAACCCTTGTTGGTACTACAGATAAAATACATTGATGAGCGAACTGTAGATTTTGGTCCTTTTGACACATTAGACTAAGAGGTGCGTTCACCATTTCAGGCTCTAAATTGTTTTTCACTGCAGCTAATGGAATTGAATCGTCATCATCACTTTCATTCATGACTTCATCTGCAACTGAAGGTGTAGAAGGTTTGTTTTGTATATTGATTGCAAAATTGTCATCTCTGGTACAGTTCTTGTGTAATCTTCCGATTAACTTTATTATTTCTTTTTTGATTGAAGATTTCGGAGGCATTTTGAAAGTTTGATCACTAGCAGATTGATTGAAATATACGTGGTATTGGACAGGGTCTGTCAAATAATACAATGCTGCGGTCATAAACGTTCGGCGTTCATTAATTAATTCATGGATTCAGCAAGTATTTGAGCAACTGATGTTCCGAGTTCTTCTAACTTTTTCACCATAAATTGCAGAGTAGTTTCGGCAGTTAAAAAATCTGAATTTCGTTAACATAGTATTTTCACTGCCAGTTTTATAGGCTGAAATACGAGTTCTAAATCTGATAATGCACGATATTCTTCGTCTGAGAAACAATGATTTGTATTCGATCCAAGATTGCAATCAATCAAGGCTTTGCTTACACATTGCTTCACCATATTGAATGAGGAAATCATATCTGCGAGACTAGACCAACGTGTTTTGCAGTCCAGCACGAGTTGCACATTTTTGCTGAATTCGTCCTTCATATATTTCGTTGGTGATTTTTCAAAAAGTTTGACTACTTGTCTTTTTTTTTTGATAGGGTGATCAAATTCTGGCACTAAGTCAACTTCATCTACAGTGGGTAATCTGCAGTCAAATCCTTCATTATCAATAATGTCATCAAATTCTTCATCGTCAGACTCCTCCACATCTGACTGTATTACGACTGTCTTTTGTACTTTCTTTTTACGTTTTGGTTACACGTTTTGATTTGTAAATCACATCTATAACTCCTAATTGAATGCCGTGAACGTAGCATAGCTGGTGAAGAGAATTCATGAGTCGTCCAACCTTCACCATTACACTGGCCCCATCTGTAGTAACACCGACTATATCATCATCTAATGACAAGCCATATTCTGATAATTTCTTCTTTAAATAGTAATACAACTCTCTGCAGGCATGTTTCCTGCTATGCGCACAAGACCCAAATTCCAGAGCATATCCTTATTCTCTGAAAATGTATGAGCATTCACCTTCATGAAGCACCTGTTTTTGCATGAAGTCCATTCATGGAAAGTAAGGCCGAATCTATGGTTATTCTTTCTTAGATTCATAAGATCCTGCGAAACTTTCATTTTCAAACTCATGCCATAATCCATCACAATCTGTTTTATGAAGTTAGGCGATGCAAGTAATTTGTAGTCACATAATTCTCTCAAGTCTTTCGACGTGCAAAAGGAACTAAAAGTCATGTCATCTTTAGAAATCATCCTTGAAATTCTTTCCTTCAAAGAATTTTTTTGAAGGGATGAAAAGTAATGAAATATTTCTTCGTACCGGTTGGAAGAGGTAGCCTTACTGACGCTGAAGCATTGATCAGCATTGAAGAATTTGATGGAACCATAGTCATGTTTTCTGTCACTTTTTTATGAGAAGTATCAATTTTGTGCTTGGACAGTAAATGTACATTTAAGCCTTTGGGAGATCTTGCCGTTGTTTTCAAAATAGACTTACACAATTTGCACTGGGCAGTTTGTTCATCCTCTACCTTCAAAAAGTATTTCCATACCTCTGATCCACTTTACTCTTTATAAACTAACTTTGTTGTCATTTAAACACAAAACGAATAGACCGAGAGAACTTAAACACACAAGGAACTATCTTCAACTGTTATTGGAATAGTTTTGATTACCAGATTGCTATGCACTCTGACAGGTCCAGGCTAGCAAAACAATGACAAATTTACGACAACCGGAAAACGTCTCGGCTTACTCATCCCTATTGCCCTGTGGCCCTAGCGCCACGTGTTGCCGCCGGGAATAGGTACATTGTTTACATAAGTAAACAACAACATGTGAAAGTACTGAAAGCTAACCAAAATTGACATAATACCAATCTTGCAAATCTTTCGAGATCGCACATGATTTTGGGTGCGAGATTGATCTTGCAGAATAGGTTCGAGATCTCGGTATTGCAAGGCCTTGGTATACCGAGATTGCATTCCCTAGTCGCAACATGAGCAAATTATTTTCCATTGCCAAGCAAAAAAATGATAAAAAAATTCAAACAGTCTAGAATAGACAAAATAGTATGCAACGAATGCCCAAGAACTGATATAAGACAGACAGATTAAAATCTCGAATCTAGATTCAAATAATATATCTTCACCGATAACAAATCCAAAGTTTTTGTATACATTGAATCAAGAAATCACATGAAAGCATCAAATAATTTAGAAATTATCGATAAATATAATTTAGATATGATGATGAATCAGTTGGAAACATTGGAAAGTAACAAAGGTTGAAAAACCCAAATAAGTCAACTAGAATTAAATCACTACCCACTACTCAACATTTAAAATAGGTATAATTTGCACTTACTTTGACATAATAGATATTTACATCAGACATTCGAATATTGTCGAATTCAGCCGTGGGTATCGTTGATATCATTGATGATCCCTTTATTCATAGAAATTGGTCTTCACGCCATTTTTTGAGGTTAGGAAACATCTGAAAGGGGAGGTTAAATCTGATAATTATTTTGGATTAAGAAACAATTCGAACTTCAATTCTTCGATTTAGGCCATCGAGATGACTGACGAATGAAAGGTGTTATTTTTTAGAGAAACAAAATGTGTTTCCTCTGTAGATGGATTCATTTATTACTCAAAAGTTCTTCAGCATTCAATCACCAGGCAACGTTAATGGAGCAATTGGAAAAGCCATCTGAGGGATTAGGTCTGGAGGCTTCATTTGTGTTTTGGGGAGAAAGGGATTAAGATATTCGCCCAAACTTGTTTGTTCTACAGAATGAACAATGAATGCTATACGATGGGAATAGCAATATATTCATTGAACCAATAATCCCTTTTCGTTATGCTGTTGGTGAAAATTTCATTCTAGTCGATGACAATGTCCTATCGCATCTTTCATCTCTTGCATGACCAATGCATGGAATTTACACAGGATTCTAAGAATACAATAGTCAGCACGATTTCCACTTATAAACTTCATCGAATATGTGGTTGGTTGCATTTTAGCATTTTTCAAAGCCACTCTGATACACACTTCAATAGCATGAAGCAGCCTTCGTACAGATATAGGCAAATATATCCCAAAATTGTAGAAACAATTTAATTCGTCGAACGCCATTTGAAGTAATGAGCCTTGACCTTGTGTTTTCACCCTCATCGTTCTAGTAAATTGCAGAATTATTTGAAATGTTTACACTTTCCTATTAGCTTACGATACGCACAATTGTCTTGGAAACAGCGCTCCCAGTCTGAAATACTCTAAAAGAACATACAGGACAAAACCATCAGAGTCTACATAGACAATAGACAACCAATACTATCTTTGCGAAGATATCGAGTATCTTGTAGGCTAACAGATGTCTGAAGATGTATATAGAGAAAAGTAACAACAGTATACTATGTATACTACTACTTTTGGAGTATTTCAACATAAATATCGGAGCAAATTATGTGTCATTAGCAAAAAGCAAAACATACCCCTGTAAGGGGCAAAAGCTGCATGAAGAACTAATCTAGCATTTTATGTTCAAATGTGAAAGTCCAGTTGTTCCTTGATCAGATTATATACACTCCGCGAGAAATATCCAATTCTGGGTCATATGCAGAAATTCCCGCTGGGCAACATTGCTGGCTTCTTCGAGGAGTTGGAATGGCTAAAAATCTAGCCATACGCAGGAAGGAGAGGAGACGTAAAGGCCCCATGCAGCCTCCTTCCTTCATACTTGTAGATACATATTGAAACTATTTCAAAAAGTAAAGTTGATCCCTATTAATAATTGAAGATAATATTTGGGGTTCACAAAATCCATACATAATTGAAGAGCTTCTTAATGGAGTTGTGAAGTTATGGTGTCAGTATTTTCTAAATTAAAATACTTGCTAGTATCATGCTGAACTTCCTTTCAGATGATCTGTTTGTTTTTCTATAATACTGTTATGCGTTAGACCTATACACTTCCAAATACTACCTCCAGAAAAGAATCCCACAAAATCTTGAAACCCGCATATTCATATTTACTAGTTCAAGGCGAGAATACTTTTACTTCAGTGCAGATCATATTCCCTTAGGTAAGTCATACTCAATTTGTTCAAAATAATTGTGTTATTTGAATACGGTTGAAATTCATACTATCCAATTGAATTTTATCGTGAGAATATCTTAGAAATGCAACAGTATATCCATCTACGTTGAGCTCAACAGGTGTATATATTTTACGATGCGATGCAACAATCGAAATAAACCCCGGAGTTGGTAATAATGCGGGCAGAAGCAATGGCTTGTGACCCCGGACTCATAAATATCCCGAAAGTCATCGGGATTGCGCCCCTATTCCAACCGTTAAGAGCTTGAGAATCTTGATAAACTGGTGCTGCTTGCATCTAGGGAATATGTTTTATAATAATTATTTCTAACACAATTTTTTTGGCTTTAATCTATCTATTAAATACATGAACCAAAGAATTACGAAATATTTGAGATACTATATTGATTATTGTCAAATTTTGATGTGAGTGAGAATAGGTGGTGGATAAATAATCGAATGAAATCCCTGCTTACCCGTCGCTGATACATCAGTAACAGCTAGTCTATAAGTATGTATGAGCAAAAGGGTGGATTTAGAATTATCGTGTTTACGTATTCTTCATTCTAATCAGGTTTTCTGTGGATCTGGATATCGAGGTATAGGACTAAATGGCTTATAGTTTCCTCAACCTCACTACACTTTCATTTTGGATTCTATAGAATTCTACATGAAAATCCTACTATCATTCGCCCATTCCTGTGTTCAAAAGATTTTAGAATTTCCAGATCGTCCGTCAAGGTTTTCAAACTTATCGTGAGGACAGGATAAAGCAATATCATTCGCAGAAATGAATTCATCAGACGGAGTTGAAGAACAGACCCTTGTAGAAGACCATTATTGACAGTTCGAAAATCAGCTACTTTTCTCTTCAACAAAAACGAGAAGCATACAGGCAGACAACATATTCTCGATCAATTCAACAGTTGTACTACACTGAATTAACTAATACAGTTCTTTTTTCGCACCATCTTTACACACTGTATCATATGAAGCAGAAGAATCCAAGAATACGACACTTGTTTTCAATTCACTCTTAAATGCGGAGTCAATGGACGTTGTTGTACTGAAAACTCTAATCAATTTCTGAAACTGCGGTCGATAAACATTCGAATTATTTGAATTCTTACCGAGTCTCAAAAATTCGATAACCTTGGCTTCTCTAAAAACTGCATAATATTACTTGAAGCAAGCTAATAAAAATACAATAGCCATCGTGAAGCATTTCCCCGTGAATGTTCAAAAAAAATTTGGAAACATACCTAACCTAACCCTGGAGCTTCAAGTGATCATATTGATTTCAGAGCACCTTTTATCTCTTCCAATAGGAAGGGTTCTAATAAAGATCAGAACTTCATATTTGAAAATAACAAAACAGTATTTTGATTTTTCAAAGGATATTCTTATCAAGTCAACAGTAACATCATCACTAACATGTGCTTCAATTGTAATTCAAGCATTTCCCAGTACCGAACAGCAGTTCTTGTTATGGGGTACTATTTAGTATTACACACCTTCATAAGATAGCTAGACACTATCTTTGATATTCGTCGCAACCCATCAAGTTTCTTCTCTAAATGTAAAGAGAGTACCTTGAGAATCAAAAATATAGACCCAGCAATTATACCAGTGGAACGCGTCGAAAGCATAAAACAGACAGATATTTGCTTCCTACCATATTGAACTAGATAAACCAACAATACTTACGTTGCTCATGCTGGTACAGAGACGTCTAAACTTTGCATTTAAAAATACCTGGTCGTATTCAAAGTCAATATTTGTTTTTTACATTGGTGAAACTTTCATTGACATCTGTGTAAAACTTCTCAAGAGATACATGGAATCTCGTTCTCAAAATCGTTTCTCCTCCCCCAAACGTTGGAACTGTTGGGAAAGTGAAAATGCCATATACGTACGAATGTTTTTGCCTGCTATATATTGTTCAAAGAAGGGGTAAACGCTGACGATGTGTGCTCTAATGGTCTGTTGACGTCTTTCCTCCCCCCAAACGTTGGAACTGTTGGGAAAGGCATTTGGTGAAAATTCCATATGCGTACGAATGTTTTTGACTGCTATATATTGTTCAAAGAGGGGCTAAACGCTGAAGATGTGCGCTCTAATGGTCTGTTAACGTCTGCCCTTTGAAAACCATGCCTAAGAATTCAAGCATGAGAACTGGAAAATCATCGATTGCCAAGTGAAGACCTTTTCAGTTAATAATAGTAAGTTAGAGGACGATTACTTGGTACTTGAACATCAACAATCAACAACTCTTGGAAGGTTGTATTCTATGGAAACCTCAACAAAAACTTGGATCCTAAGTTTACTCACTGCTAGGCAATCTAAGATTTTGTGCTTTTATGTCGCTTCAAGTTGGGGTCGCCCTTCGTCTTCTACAGCTAGACCTTCTGGCTACTGTGACTCTTATAGATACCGTCAAGTTTTCAGTTTGACCTTCTCCAGTCCTAGTTATAGGATGGTCGACCAGCCAAAACGAAATTAGTTTAACCTTCATTCTGTTATAGCTAGCTCAGCAGCTTTGATGTCTATACAAGGTTCTGGTTACATTAGAGGAAGTGAAGCACCGAGTTTGTGCCTCGATACCAAGTATCACGAATGACTCGGTATTCTGAAGAAGGTAAGTCTTTTGTTTCCTCAAAGTTTGTTTAGAGTGATTGAGCGTATATAGAACTGGTTATTTTATGAGCAGCGCAGCGGTTTCAATTGCATAAAGTCTGACTAGTATAGTATAGCCCTAGGCATAGAGATGTGATGACTCCTGGAGGTTTCTGCTTTCGTACCTCCAATATATTTTGGACTTTTAGTAAACATAACTATATCACCAGCTTGCTGAGCTCAATTCTCTTTTTTTGGGAATACCGATCTCGAAAAGTCATACTAAAGAAGCTTTCTGAAGGCATTACTAAGATGATACAGCATTGCTAAACCTTCCATCACAAAAGCCTTTGGTTTATTGTTTATTGTCATTGATGAATAAAGACCTTCTAGATATCAACCGAGATTTCATTGGGGTCGATTCATTCGATTGTAGAAGATCATTCTCTTAAAATATGTGGTTACCAAAATGCCCCCAAAGGTGTTATGACGATAAGTTACGGATCTTTGTGTACCATCTCAATATACCTAAGCGATCAATCAAGAGAATTTAAAGATCAAACCATGTTGAAGCAAATGAAGAATCTAGACTATGTTCATTATCCTTACGTCTGGTCGAGAAGCATAATTTTTCTCAACTCAAAACGTTCATTAGCTTTTATTGTCCCGCAGATGTTTTATTCATCTGAACTGATAGTTATGTTGCTATCGAAACTATAAAAATACTCCTAGGTTATCGTTTTCTGTCGATTGAGGAGATAAAAGCGGCATTGAAGAAGACGCTCAATTCCATTCCGAAGAATGAGTATAACAAATGTCTCAAAACAGAAATGGTATAACTGTACTGTTGAAGAAATGATTTTGAAGAACAATATACCGCGTAGCTTTGATCTGAAGAGTATTGACAGTCGCCGTTCGTATCAAGAAGTGCATGTAGATTTTACGAAAAAGCCGAAACGTAGATGGTCATTTTATGCTGGGACGTACAGTTACAGATACACAGCCAAATTTATATGGAATCACTCGTTATTTTAAATTATTGATTGTTTTCAACCATGGATCTTTGACTACTTATTAAGAATGAAGTATTTTGTTGTGATTAAACTGGATAGTATGATAAGAAATGTTGAATTATCACCACATGTTCGGGATATTGTTCTCAGTCGCCACTGAGATTTGAATTTCAAAATTTAAAAAGCCTATAATCATAATTGAAAATGCCTTACGTTGGACTGTCCGATGTGCAGGGGGTCGAATAATTGCTCTCGTTGAAGAACGGGTGACAGGGATATAGCGGCCACAATGGGAGTATCACAGGGGTTGATTTCAAAAACCTACGCCTGATACGTGTAGCTACAATCCCTGCAAAATTGACCTAGAAAAAGTCTTAGATCACTTCTGAAGAACAAGACCGCTTTTTGTGCCAAATAGCAAGAAGATATCCTAGTGCGTCGCACCCCGTACTCAAATGCAATTCCTGGAAGTAATCATCAGTGTGTCAGTCGAAACGATACGTCAAAGACTTCGTTCAAGGGATTTATAAAGCAGAAGGTTCTTAAGAGTTCCAGAGCTAACCAGACAACAAAAAATTAACATAATTAATTTATGCAACGAGCACCAAAGTTGGAATATTGAGAATTGACGAATTGTTCTTTTTTCGGTGTTCGATCAGATGACCGCCGGATTCGGGTTTTAAGGGGTCGTGGAAGACAAGCTAGACTCCGAGCAGCAAGACAAATTCCGTAATACCAAGGGGGCAGTGTGATGTTTTGGTGTGGCACTACGCTGGGAGGCCAAACAGATTTGATTTCGTTTCCTGCGAGGGTAACGGCTAGAAATTACGTGGACATAGTGCTGGAGCCCATAGTGAGACTCTGGCGAGGTGCCCTAGGTGAGAATTTTACTTTTATGCAAGATAATGCTCCTCCGAATACCAGCAACCTCGCTCGACATTATCTTGAAACAGAAAGAATCGCTATTTTGGACTGGCCAGCCTGCTCTCCAGACCTTTATCCTATTGAGCATTATGATAATCTCAAAAAGAAAATCATATCGCATCAGGATAATCCAAGAACTCTACAACAGCTCATTCAAGCCGCCACAGAAGAGTGGCAGAATATCACCCCAGAGAAGGTAGAAAACCTAATCGAAAGCATGCCTAGACGGATTCAGGCTTGTATAAGGGCAAGAGGAGGTAAAACAAGCTACTGAGGTCGAGAAAAAATCACCTTATTTGCTTTCATTTGTTTCTTTCTTGAAATAAACCCCGAATTATTACTTTTTCAATTGAAATATCTCAAAAAAGATCAATTCTAAAAATCCTTCGAAATTTCCAAAATCCCTGAGAATCAACTTTCCCAACAAACAACGGACTTCTCATAAATGAAACAACGAATAGATCTTTAAGCTTCTTTCTTTAAAACATTCCAACGTCTCGACAGCACATATGTGTCTTCCTCAGGGAACTACAAATAAATTCACACTTGGAGAGGAACAAACAGATGGATAATATGTCAACTTACGTAAGGTTTTTTGTAAAACAGAATTTCTTTGCTCGATCAAATCCTTTGCGTTTTAACCGGTTGTGATAGTCACTTGTGACCGAGAGATTTTTATTGATTATAACTTAAAGTTTTCTTACCTACATGTAGTTTTTATATTTTCTTGTTGAGCGAAATATTCTTAATAATTTTTGTTGTATAACCTACATTTCAAAGTTTTAATCAATTTGTTATTCGCCCCATTTTCGGTTTGTTCCCCTCCAAGTGTAAATTTATTTATAGTTCCTCGAGGAAGACACATATCTGGTGTCGAAACGTTGGCATATTTCAAAAAAAGAAGCTTAAAGATCTATTCGTTGTTGTATTTATGGGTTGGGAAAGTTGATTGTTAGACGTTGGTGAACTTGGAATTGATTACATGACTCAAAATCAAAATAAATTTGGTTGTGTGTAGTCTTATTGGTGATTTCTCAGTAGACAGTGTCGAGTTTTAGCTTATTTGATAAATTACCAATTATCGAATCATTTTTCCCGATGAAATTTATATTCATTTGCCAGACATGCAAAACAACCCTCTCTTGAAGAAGTTTCACTGAATTTAATATAAAATTATTGAATAGTAATTTTCGTGAAAGCTGCCAAATCAATATATTTGAAATTATCGTCGCTAACGATATTATAATGGGGTAGTGGTGCTATTACTACCCTCCATTTAAGTTGTCATAGAACTACTGCGTCAAATTTATTGTTATTATAATTGCAATTGTCTTTACGATGCAAAGAGTTTGTATTCAGTTCACTATAAAATATACGATCGTTAAAATGTAGGTGGTCACGATGTTTTTCCTTTTTTTGGGCAACAGTTCTTGGTAAACAATATTATAAAAATGGCTACTGCGATTGGCTTGGCGGAGACATTTTCTTCGAATAATTCGATAAATGAAAAATAATATTCTGCAAGAAAGCATGGTTATTAGTTCAGAAATATTTTTATTTCGAAAGGAGAACTGTTGTTACCTTAGAAAACAGTGGGAATTTAGAATCAGCTTGTTAAGCAAATTAGTTCTCTTTTCACTAGTTACCTAATAAATAATGCTATGCGGCTCCGAGGAAATAAAAAACCAAGAATAACACATTTACGTTGTCACCTATCAATGATATATGGATTCAGAATATAATTAATGTTATGTTAATACATAATAAATGACATCCCGTAGTCTAACCGTTAGCATCATTTCTTGGTATGGAAACACAAGGTTATGAATTTCTTCATTCGACTCTCAAGAGTTATATGAGTTTTTTTCGAACTAAGTACTATCGAGTAGATGTCATCTCTAAAACGGTAGTGTGAGGTACCATCCTACTAAATTGATAATAGAAACAAGTAATATTTTCTGAGGAATTTCACTGGATAATTGTGATTCGTAACGCTTTTCGCTCCACCGTAGCTTCTTCAGATGAATGAATGTACAGAAATTATGATAACTATATATAGATAAAAATGAGAATATGAATAAAAATGTTCTTAAGTAATTAAAAGCTTATTGAGTTTCTTCTTAAGTGGTTATAGATGACAGGTATATCCAATAAAATTAAGAAATAGATTGTTCCCTAAAGATATACAATAGAGGTGAAGGGCTTAAATCGACTTGTTCATTAATGAGTCTACCTGAGTGTTTGTGTTTGTTGATTTCTAAAGTTTTCCAAAGATCTAATTTCCAATATTTATTATCTGTATGTAGAATTTCAAACTGTGGGTCGAAAGAGTGATTATTTTCTAAGAGATGATTCGCGTAATTTGGATCTGATATTTTACTCAAAACTGCGTTTATGTTCCGATATTCTAATGTTGAAATTTCTCTGTTCTATCAATGCAGAAATTATTACAGTCATTGCAATTCAATCTATAAACACCAGATTTATTATGTTTGATGTCAATTATTATATTATAATATGATGTCTGTTTATTACGTATTACAAAAAATAATTTTTCAACACATAGTCAACGCTTAACTAACGAAATGTTTTCGGACTCATGTGATCGTTAATGCAGAATTAACTCATTGATTCATCACTTTTTCGGTAATCTTAAATAAATATGATTGATCAAATAAGCAATATCCAAATACGTTAATGACGTAATCTTACGAAGGTTATACGAGGTGTATGAATGAAGTAATGAGACTGTTTCTTTTAATTTTTCATTCAATTATAATAACTATGCAATACTGTGTCTTTCAAAATAATTTCCTTGGGAAGTCATTAGGGCCAGAGAACTTCCTTACAATCATCATGACATTATTGAAACTCGGATACTGGAATAACCTTCAGCTGGTAGGTTACAGCTGTTTGGAGGTTTCAAGTCTCAAAAGAAGTTCCCCTGACGTGATTTTTAATCCTTGGGTAGAGGAAAAGTCTCAATTCTGGTGAATAAGGAAGCTGAGGAGCCACAGTAATGGTACATTGTCGTTATGTAACACCCATTGGTCAAAATTTGATGAACCTAACCTATTCCCCGATCTTTCTGACTGTCCATCATCGAATTGAGCACAAGATCTCGGAATCTGTTGATATTTTTATCAGGTGTTTGCACTTGAAGAGTTTTCGATTAGCGGTTCATCTTCAATCGACTTATTTCCTTCTGAAAAGGCCTTAAATCACCGAAAAACTTGGACCCTTGGAAAACACTTTTTTCATAGGCCTGCCGAAGTTTTGCAACTGTTTCTGTGGCATTGTGCTCGAGTTTGAAGCAAAGCTTGTTAGCACACCGTTGCTCAAATTTAATGAAACAGTTTTTTCTTATGTGTTCTAAAAACCAGTGGGATTTTTAGAAAGCACAAGACAAAACTGTTTGAAAACTATTGCTACAGACAAACAAATGACTGTAGCCAGTTCAAACTCAAACTGAAGGTTTATTGTATGTGCACCTAACGCTGCTTAAAGCCTCTCGTCTCACTTTATGAAAACATTAAGACTGGCTTGATGTTTTCTACCCGTGATTCGTATTATATTTCAGAATCCCTCGATTTTTGTCAGATGGCTACAGCAAGTGTTTCTACTGCTCTAGTGTTTACCTGTAGAACAAATTTGGGGTCTTTGGAAAATAAAGCTGACTGAATGGTTAAATTTAAAACTATTCAACTTTCTAAAAATTCACCCACATCATAAGACTGGAGCTCTACTATGGTTAATTAACACTTCTTAACTTGTCTTCGAAATTGTTTGAATACTCATATAATCATAGTTAGATAGATAGAATTTATTCAATCGTCAGAAATGTCGAATTTGAAAAAAATTTGATCTAAGTATGTATATATGTTCATTAGTTTTCATACATTTCATGACAGAATGATTCATCGATATATCATGGTTGCTGTTTTGATGACTGTTCAGTAAAAATTTATATACGCTCCAGAAATCTTGTAAAAGCATGATTTATCGTTCCTAAAATAAGTCATTAACCGAACAGTAGGGCATGGGTTCTATCCCCCGGTCACGCAATCCATTTTATAATAGCCGACATAATATTGTTAAATTGTTTTCAATTAATATCATGATCACTTCGATAAATTTGTTATGTTACTAACGGAAATTGGTCAAAATTTAATGACGAAATTGAGATAGTTGCGTTCACTATTCAAATTTCGAATACTATATGATCGATTAGACGTCGTGTTGTAGAAATAAGAATCCATAATTCTCCATCCTACGATTTATATTTTGCGTGGGCAATTAATTTTTGTATTGCATCGAGGAAAATGCTGAAAAGCATCTGGATATGCTATATATTCGGTAGGCTCTCTCTCTCGTTACTAGAGAAGCTGAAGGCGTCGCGAATGAAAATATCGAATTAATTAGTTAATTAAAAATTTAAACTTTTGTTTAATAGTTTTGAATCATATATTGGGGAACACATATTTCAATTTCCCGTAGCGAACTATTTCATGTTAATGATAGCAGCAATTGATGCAATATGGCTAACCCAACATTCCTTCCCTAGTCAATATTTTTAAAAAACCTGCTCGTACAGATATAGTATTCCCAAGGATTTCAATCACCCAAATCTATATTAAATTTCGGCATACAATTCAATGATCCACAGAGCATTTTCGTAACCTTTATCTTCAGAAAATCTTGAGATAGAAATTGAAACCATTAAAATTATAGCTCACAACAACGGTTTTGATCGTGGTTTTATTGACAAAATAGTGAAACGAATACAATTACATATTGCTATAAGCCGAACATATCCAATTATAGGTACCTACAAATCTGAAAATCCATCCCTTAAACATATTTCGGACAGAGGAGTGAAAATGTCTGAAATAACCTTTCCGAATTGAAATCTGAAATTGCATTAAGATCTCGTAAATAATTGTCATCACTCTTATTTTATGTTACATATCCTATAGGAATTTAAATGAATAAGTTTATAAGTTATCTTCTCCGGTCTGCAACAACTTCTACATAGGCCGACTGGTGTTTTTCTCAAAATTAAATAAAAATAATACTTTTTTCATTGAAAATAAACACGATTCAACATCAGCTAACTACTACATCCAACTCTCTTTTCCTAGTATTGATAAGTTGAAAAGTCTACACATAGGCCCAATGGGTAGAAAACTCTATTATCTAGAATGAGTTTAAATTTATAAATCACTTTGTAATGAGAATATTCAGATAATTAGCAGCCAGAGTGATATCTATAAATAATTGTATTCAAGGAACAATATTCAACCTTCCGTGGAAAGTTGAATATACTTCCCTGAAGGAGCTGATTTTCTGATCCGCCCTTCATAATCATCTTTAACCATGATTATGAAGGGTGGATCAGAAAACCAGCTCCTTCAGGGATAGACATTTAACTTTCCACGGAAGGTTGAATATTGTTCCTTGAATAAAATTCTTCAATATATCTACACATATTGCGATAATTTCGCATTGATGAGATGATATCTATAAATCCCAAATTTTCGATGTTTTTGAATTTAGTTTTTTCAGTGTATACCTTATATCTATTTTTTGCAGATCCAAATAACTACCTATTCATATACTGGGTGATTCACCAGTTACGCGGTGCTCTGTAGCTCGTACGCTCTTGAAGATTTCATTTTTGTTCGAACGGTATTGTATTCAGAAAGTAAGAATCTACCTCAGAAATTTATCTGGCAGTAAACAAGGTGTCCCAATTTTCTATAAAAAAATCTTGGGTGGTTTTTTCAGGTTGGAAGACCACTTTTTTGTTCATGATTCAGGAGCGGCCTAAACTCTGCTATAATGTCTTTAAGTATTAAGTTTTTTTGGTGAGTAGTTTCGTCACAATATTTTTTTTTCTGTAAAAATTCATGAAAATAGGCTCTTATATCATCGCATGCTCCTTCGGCCAGAGAGGATGAATACCTTTTTCTTTTCGTTTTATTATAGCCCAAGCTTAGCTTTATTGATGAATTGAAATAGATTATCTTCACTTTATACAGGGGTGACTCAAAAAAATTGAATATTGTAATTTTAAAAATATCATATCTTGATTTTTTCAAATGGAGCACCCTGTATTCTGTTATTCATGTCAACGCATAAAATATTGGGCTATATTTTTGCACAAGTAACTTTCGATCATTTTCGAAATATTCGATTATTTGTAAAAATTTTTGATGAAAATTTTACAAACCGTATCAAACTCATCAACATGCATCATTATTCGCACAGAAGTTTTTTTCTGTAATGATTCAAGTAGTAACAAATGAAACGTAAACAAGATCTTTAAATCGAGGTATGTGTTGACATTTTTTTTATTTGTGCCTTCTGTCAGGTGTCCGGACATATCATATTCTGCATTTTACATGGTGAACTTATCAGTATTTCGTTATTAAACATTGTTAAAGTGAGATTTGAACCCAATTTTCTAAAGTGACTGCCATGAAGTTCTCCAAAGAAGAAATGGTTGATATGATTTTTATTCTGATTATTATTCATCGTTGGTCCTTGATTGTATGGGCCGCTATAGTAGATGGATATCTAATTGGGCCGCACTTTTTCGACGGGCACCTTAATAGTGAAATGTTTTTAGATTTTCTGCAAAACCATCTACCAATGTTACTTGCCGATATACAAGAGCATATAAGACAAGAGTTGTGGTTTCAACAGGATGGAGCACCGGCACATTACTCACATCAGGTTAGGGAGCATTTGAATCATGTATTTCCAAACAAATGGATAGGACGTGGTGGTCCTGTTAGATGGTCAGCTAGGTCTCCGGACCTTAAAAGTCTAGATTTTTTCTTGTGGGGTTATATTAAGGGCATCGTTTACTATATTCATCCTACAACACAGTTGGATATGAGACAGAGAATAGTCGACGCCTTTCAGTCAGTTAATGCGCAAATGTTGTCGAGAGTTCAACGGTCTTTTCTCAGAAGGATGGAGTAGTGTCTACAAAAAAACGGGTTTCATTTCGAACACTTATTGAAATAGTTCAACACCTTTGTAGATCATCTTACCAAAAACTAATCTATTACGTATTTCATACACGACTACCTTAAAATATCTCCATTTCTCTGATCAAGTATAATGATATGTACTAATAAACTCTTCTTTCGCAACCTCTGATTTTATTATTTTAGTTTATTTTTTTATTTCGAAAATGGTCGAAGATAAAGATAAGTTTACTTCTGCAAATAGAATACAGGATGTTCCATTTGAAAAAATCAAGATATGATATATTTAAAATTACAATATTCAATAATTTTTATGAGTCACTCCTGTATAAAATGAGGATAATCTATTTCAATTCATCAATAATGCTATCCTTGGGCAATAAGGAAACGAAAGGAAAAAGTATTCATCCTCTCTGGCCGAAGGAGCATGCGATGATGTGAGAGTCTATTTTCATTAATTTATACGGAAAAAAAAATACTCACCAAAAAAAATTATTACTCAAAGACATTATAGCAGAGTTTAGGCCGCTCCTGAATCTTGTCCAGAAAAGTTGTCTTTCAATCTGAAAAAACCACCCAACGTTTTTTTATAGAAAATTGGGACACCCTGTTTACTTCAAAATAAATTGCTGATGTAGATTCTTACTTTCTGAATACAATACTGTTCGAACAAAAATGAAATCTTCAAGAGTGTGCGAGCTACAGAGCACCGCGCCACAGGTAAAACTGTGGCGCTATTTACTTGGTTTTTATACTGCTCGATGATGAACGAGAGTAATAATACTTAACTGCGAAATAGTAAGGACTAAATTCTAATAGGGCCAATTAATTTTGTCCTGAACAGTAACCCAAACTACCTACCATATAATATAAAATTTGTATAAATCAACAAAATTCAATACCTTTCTTGTGGGAGATATCTCCAAAATAAACGTTTTCATTTTCTGCATTTCCTGGAGCTCTGGGCCCATGTGATTTCGAGCTAGAGTGGGACTTTTGTCATCATAAGTTCTTCCTCATTTTTATAGGAACACTTGTGGATATAGAAATTGAAATTGATACTTAATACTCTGTCGGCAATCTCCTTCAGTTGTGCAATCCAAAGATAAACCCGTTTATGATGCATGAGAGGTTAGGTTAGTTCTCCGAGCGAGTGGTTTTTCTTTGGATTTTTTTCCTGTTCTTATAAAATTCCTTCTTAACTGCGGCAGATTTTTTGATAGTTTTAAATGAACTAAGGCTTTTGTGCGGATGATTTTTCTTGGAATAGGGGATGTAGAGGTCAATGCTTACAAGAATAACTTCAGTGAGAGATGCAGTTCAAATATTGATGTTAGGATTCGAAAAACAGACAGCAGAGAAAAGAAAATACAAGAAACTCGCGCAGCTTCTCCCAGTTGGATCGGTTGTAATGCCAACGACTGGAAGTCGTTGGATCCCTATTGCGCGGCTCTGTATAGTTACCAATGGAAGAGAGTGATATTGAACCCCTTCCAAATATCTGGATCAATTTTGCTTAACTTTTTAAGATTTTTTGGGTCCCTGAATTGTAACGATTCATAAATTGGTCCGGTAGATGGCGTTGCAATCTAATATCATTATTTCAATTAATATTTATCCAAAAACGCTCCGCAAGAAAGAAACCCCGTCAATGCGGTCACCCTTAAGACGATTTATTCTCGATATTTTCCAGGGCGTTAACACCGAAACTATGAATTTCAATATCAAAACACTTGTTGTGTTTTATCACAATTCGAACTCATAATTTTGATTCTTCACTACTAGAGGAGTTAATGGTAAAAAGATCCATTTTTCTAAACATTTCAAAGGATTTTTTTAATTAGTACTACTTGCAGTGAGATAGTGCTTACGATTCAGAAATATTAGGATAGAATTCTGATTGAGCTTGAAGTATTATTGCGATTTCTCCAAGGTACCTTCATTGAAGTAGCTATTTATCATATCATTTTTCAACAAATTTAAAAAATAATTCTTTTTGAAGATACCTAAGCATTATACAGTTAAAATATTTGTAATTATTAATAAAACACCCTGTATGTTAAGAAATTCACAGTGAAACTAAATTGCTGAAAATTGTTGAAATAACTTACCGAAGTTGGTTGAAATTATAGAAATAAAAACACGAAGAACTATTCAAATTCAAATGTCAGATGAATATAACAAATTAATTTTGCATCAATTACAATTATATACCATCCAGAAATTATTCCTTATTAAGTTTCTTCCACATGCAATATAATTCGTGCTTGTGTACGAACCCATAAAACACGTCAGCCGTATGGTCAGGGTACGATACCCGAAATATTCAAATGTGCCATGTGATATCCTACTTTTATTTATGGTTCTAATGTGCATTCATTGAAATAAAACTACCACGTAGTTAAATCAAACTTAATGGATTTACCGACACGATAAGCCGTCACTATGTTAATCGGTAATGTACAGGGGTAGTAGACGAAAAGAATTTGGAAAGGTGTGTCGATATCTCATGAATTTTTTATATTTCTGTAGTTAAGCACATCAGGCTAGACTACGATCTTATTAGGTACGTCGTAAGGAGTTCATACTGATAAATTTAGATGACTGGATGCTAAATAATGAGTACAGCTTAGTGCTTGGTAGAACTCCACGATATTTCACGGCACGCCTACCTCAACGCTCTAGGACTTAAAAACCCAGTAAGATATATTTAAATCCCAAATCATGAGTGGCATATCGACATTGAAAGAGGTGTGGGATCTCAGTGCACTTTTAATGGAGATCAGAGTATTAAGACAGTTCAAAGCTCTAATACACTTCAACTCAAAGAGGTTAAAAGATGCCCTCAATGGGAACAAGAAACTTTAGGAGCGATGTTAATGGTATACATGCTCTGTGCATATCACCTAAAGAAAATCGAACCGATGATGACTAATGTTGAATCTGCAAAACGAGGCAGGAAATTGCGCCCTACCTACTGAAAACACTGCCTAGATATAGAACAAGAGCTCTTAGGTAATCTCTGATAGGACTAAAGAGGGAGAGGAAACATTTTAGCAGATAGTATCATCCGATTCAGAACATACTCTAAGACCTGAGGGACTACCTTCAAAGGTTGCAGTTCAATGGTTGCCAACTCCTCTCATTGCCATAACTGTCCCAGTTAGTTCTTGGTACAGTACAGTAGATATTTGGTCCATTCTTTGTATGCTAAGAAGCACTAAAGCTTTCTAGTATTTCGATCTTAGTTGATTTGCTGTTAACAACCCAGCTTTGATGACTTCTCAATAGATTCAGTTCTTTCTCAGTTAAGAGAAACTTTGTGGGAGTTCTTATTTTTACTTGGTTCCCTCGACTCCACTCGTCAAGGGTGTATGTCATTTTTGTGAAATTGCTTGCATTATCAGAAATTGTTGTCAGAGGTTTCGTCATCACCGTTGCTAATTCTTCTTTCGTTTCTGACATACTCATTTTGTTGAAATGGTATCTAAGTGGGCAGTGCCCTGTTAAAAGGCCCGTTATGGTCCCAATTCGTCCCTAGATAGTTCAGGGAGGTGTATAATTTTTTTTTTGCGAATGGTGGCTTGCTTAAGATCTTGAATGTTTCTGCAGTGATGTTTTTCCTAAGCTCTTCTTAAAATTTTAGTCCTTCAGTCTGTGTGATTTGTTCGAACGACATAAGGGTTTAGGCTCTGTAGGAGTGATTTCAGCATGTAGAGTTCATGAACAATTTCATCACTTTCTATGATTTTGTTAGGAACTAGAGATCATTATTGAGTTTCCTTCGTAGCTCCACAACATTAAAGGTCTTGCAGGACTATAGGAGACGAGCTCTGGTCTTAGGGTTAGTATACCCAAGCCTGTACCCTTAATAGTTTTGTGGTAGCAATGCAATCTTTAAATTCTCCTTCTTCACCTGTGCTCGACCCCTTCTGAAATATTTGATAATTTTTCAGAAAATAACTCAACTCAACCTTCACGATTTCTTTGATATAAACACTATTTCAGTTATGCTTGCGTAAAGCTAGATTATAATTTTCTTAATTTATGTTACGGATTTAAATTCAGCACCTGTTCGAATTTTTCTTACTCCTAATAGTTGTTTGCAAAAATAGAATGATGTTGAATTAATTATTTATTAGCTGAAGCAATTATCATATCAATCAGCAGATATCAGTTTAATTAATCTTGGGTATAGTGATTACGTGTTTCATTAATGTAATATCTAATTGTCGTCTATTGCACTAGATTGAAAATTTTATCACGAAGAATAAAACTTAATATTCATACGATATTAACTCACACACTTTTACAGCGAGTCAGAAGAAAATAACATGTTTGATCTTGCATTCTCATCATACAAATGATCAGAATTTAATTGAAGAAACGGGATATTGGATATTGAATTTATTTTTTCCTGAATCAAAACCTTATTTCGAATTTCATTATATGATACGTTTGTTTTCTCATAAAATATAGAACTGAAGTTCTTTTACTTTTGAAACCAATTTACCTGATTGCTAGAATTCAAGAAAAATAAGGCGTTTGCTCTTAAGTATTCTTTGATATATTTAATTTTAACCACATCAGCTTTACCATTCCCCAAAAATATATCCAATATATTGGCTGTGCATTTGCACGTATTATTCTTTCAGCATCTATATTGAAGATGATCTTCTGGGGATACAACCTAGAATGGAACACTATTGAATTACTTGTACTGCCAGAATATACCCAGAACACTTGCAGTAGTTGCAGTCGGAAGTGATACGCCTTTCAAGCTTAATATTTTCTAGGATAGAAGCGAGTTCTGCAGCACACTAGCCCAGTAGTAGTACTGAAACAGTCTTTGAAACTGCATTCTTTCCAGAACTAAGCCTTTCAGATTTTTAGAGAATTTACCATAGAAACATTTGTAAAAATGAGAAAGAACACCAACCTACCGTCTCTGAGTGAGGGGCTTGATTTCACGCGTGACCAACGGGCGATCGATGAGGCATACTGCTCTCTCCTGGACACTATCCAATGGATGTTATGAAAGTTTTGGTGCGGAGTGCTATGATCGTTTCAATTCTATATAGTTGCATGATTGAAGGAGGTTCTCCAGCAGTGACTTTTCTGGAGAACGATGTTGATGGCTTGTTCGCGTTGAAATTGATCGAATTGAACCGACCAAACCCTGATATCCTCTCCAAGTCTGATCTTAGTGACACGCTCTGTTGGTATTTTCGTCCCTGTGACTCCTTAGCAGTTGTAGTACGCAAACTAGAAAATGAGTAGATCTGGATGTAATCGTCCGCGATTCCAAATATTCTATCGGTGGGGTGGAGTAGATTAATAATTTATAACAGAAAAAGAGTTGGCGAGAGTATTTCATATATATTTTCAGAAAGTCCATATGCTACTAATTTATTCATCAAGGCTGCGGGCCAAACTCTGTGGAAGGCCTTTGAGATATCAAGAGCAACGGTTTTTGATTCGCCATGCTGATCTCCACAAAGGCGTAATATACGCAAGGTTGATCGGTGTTTCTACGATTGTTCCTTAAGTGTAAGCTTAGGAAAGTTCAAGAGAACAAGAAAGCAGACTTGAGGAAATACCCTGTAACAGCTAGTGTGTGATGAGTTGTGAACAAGTAGTGTAATCAGAATTATTGTGTTTATGCTCCATTCTTCATTTTAACAAGATCCTGTATCAGTAGTCAAAAGTAGCAATCTCAAAAGTACTGAAGAGACATAGTATAACTAATAAACATCCTTTCGTATCTACCAAACACAATTAAAAGAAGAATAGTTATCTTAAGGGGCAAGATCATCAATAGGACTAAGGATATAATTAAATAATAAATAACCTGCTCCACTTTCCTCATCATAGTGCTCATCATCGTTCGCAGCTTATCTAGATTTTGAATTGAATGCTTCCACTCCATGGTTCTTGCCACTTTGGACATAGAACCTCTTTTGCTTCAAGAAATCTTCATTGATCAAACACAATACTCTCTATTTTTGATCATAGGATCAAGTTTAATATTCCAGGTGATGGTAATTATTAAACCGCACTATCGTCTCCAATGCATATTCAATTAACAACTATTAAATCTAAAATTAACGGAAAATTCGGAATGAAATATCTGTTGTCACTCATCTATACTGAGGATCGTTGCCTCTCATTCGTAGCTAATTTTTTATCAGTGTATTTGATTTATCGAGGAATATCTAATCTTATAATTCCTCCAAATTCTTATGCACCTGTATCTCACCTAGATACCCTGATTTTCAAGATTCCTTGTGCTGACTCAAAAAAAAAGAGTTGCTTCTCAACAATTCAGCAAAGTTTATATGTTTCCTTTTCGTACGAACCGCGTAGAGTTCGTGAATCAGAAAACTCAGCGCCGTCCAACTGACTAGACCCACCAGGCAGACAACACAAAATAAATCATCAATCATTCCGTGCTTCGAAACAGTTGAAACAAAGCTATATAAAAGCTGCGGGAAATATGAACTATAAGATTCTAACGAGACCAAGGAATAACTTGGCGAAAGATGCATTGTATTTTGTTTTTTATTTCATACAAAAACTATCGCCAAGAGATTTCCTAAATAGAAGATAGATTGATGAATAATTATTGTCCGTTTCATGTTCAACTTTAAGTTAATGAATGATCTTATCTGGAAGGATGTCGAATACTGATATTATCAGAATTGCGTCGCAGAGATGCTCGAGTACCATCACTTAACTTTATTTTTCTTCAGGTTGTATTTGTTGAGCAATTAAAGTATGAAAAGGAGTGATCAATATCTAGTTTCTAATGGGGATTATACATTTTTGAAATGTCGTGACAACTAGAAATGGAAGATGTCATTCATTTATTGTTAGTTCGACTGTAGCAAGATGTTTCAATAACTTTTAAATATCATCGAAAAGTTTCACAGGACTATAATCTACCTTCCGTTCTTGCAATTCGTCGAAATGAAAAAATGGGAATGAAATTGGAAGAAACTCAAGAAGACAAGAAATATTGAAGGTGTTAGAGCTGCTAATGAAAATTGTTCAATCAATTGATATTCTTAAGAAGTTGGCTTTTCCAGGGTGGCAAAGTGGCATATTTTGAATAATCAGGACGAAACTGCAATAGGGGGTTTTACCCCGACGAGTTGCCCATATATCTGTTCATGCAATCAAACTGATTTCATGAAAAAATATAAATCCACCACCCGGTAATTAATACCATTGCCAGGCAATGATTATAATCAAAACATATCCTGGAGTAATTATATATTAGGATAACGTTAAATGTTATGAGAATATATCAATCTACCAGAATATATACATACTATAGCATCATCAGACAATGATATCAATGTACCAACGAGTAGTGTCAGAGGCTTTCTCCCGGAAAAATCCAGTGTACGGACCTTAGTCAAGTAACACTGAATGTTACTCATTAATAGTTTCCTTTGTGTGAAGTGGTGAACGATCGAATAGAATACTGCTCTGAATATAAATATGACAAAATTGTCAGTTAATTATATTACATTTATATAAACAAATAAATAAAATATGAAATGAGATTCTGAGCAGTATAAACTAAAGAGAAAACCTATGACTCTACCTCATTATTATTTTCGGAAAGAAACCTACGAAGAATATTACAAGATTTGATGACTGTTATCTTTTGTAACTGTTCAAACAAATTTTCTTCAGACCCAAAATCTCAATACTTTTGTGAAGATTTCTAGGAATAACGCCTGTTGTAGAAATAATAATCGGTAGAATAAATATTTTCTTCATTTTCCACATTTTTTAATCTCGTCGCCAAGCATCATATATTTAGAAAATATATATATATATATATATATATATATATATATATATATATATATATATATATATATATATATATATATATATATATATATATATATATATATATATATATATATATATATATATATATATATATATATATATATATATATTATTCAACTTCCGAAACGGAGTTGATTAGAGGTGAAATATTAAAGTGTTCATATCTCCGGTAGGTTTCGTCAAAAACTTTCGTTTGAGAGATTTTGTGAAACAATCTTTAATTGAATCTAGACGGAGAGGTTGGAAATTTTGAAATCGGAGATAACCAAGATACAGTTATGCGGATTTCAAATTATTCTAAGAATATTATTATCAAAGACCTTGATTTAAAGTTCTCTTTTCTTCTCTTCTAGACCACAAAAGTTAAATGATTCACAAAGCTCTATATAGTCTTGTTTGAATGCAGTGGAAAAAGAGATCTTAGTTTGCCTGTAGGTTCTACCGAAATTTTTGGAAGAGTTTTATACGAAACACCTGGCCATACAAGCCCTCAAAATGATACAAAATAATAATAATTATTACAATGTAATGATAGATGTAAATTGAAGGTCTTTGTTTACAATTAATCTACCGATAACCTATTAATTTTATGTTGATTAGATAGTGACAGCAAAATAAACGTCAAATATAACATCATGACGAAAAATAATATTATCGTAAGCCTTTCATTATTATATTATTTTTAGCTGTACGAGGACAAAGGTAGAAAATACTACATGTAGTTGAAAAGCTGGAAAAGGATTTTGTAAACAGCCGCTGTATGTATTTATGTTACTTTTGGAAATATATGTTCAGAAACCTATCAATCGATGATTTGGTATAAACAGATGAGCAGTTAGCAAAATATGAAAGAGGATGTCAGATTGGAAAAATTAAATGTCTAGAAGCGAAATTTCCGCTTTCAAGTAGATATACCATTGATATTCTCAAAAATGTATCGACTTTACATCTTACAAAAAATTGTCCGATGAAATTGAATGAATTGATATCAACGAGACAATTGGAAAAAGAAAAAGGATCTTGGACTCAACAATTTTCAAGAGAATATGTGTAATGCCAGTCAGATTCTTCAGTCAGTCAATTTCAAATTATAAAATATCCTTTGGATTGTGTTCAGTTTCATTCAAATGTCATTTAATCAACATAAAATTCATCGGTTAATGCTAGATTAATTGTAAACTAAGATTTTCAACTTAACTCTATCATTATACAGGGTGTTACATAATAGTATGTCACAACTTGAGGGGGTAAATCTACGTGCAATTTCAAGAAAAGAAGTTTATATAAATATAGTTCCGCAAAAGCTTTGTTACGGAGCTACCGGGTGTTGAAATTTCCGGAAAAAATTGGTTTTTTCTTCAAAACTCCTGCAGTGTCTTAGACATTCAGCCCAAATTTGGAACGCAACCTATTTTTTAAGGTTTCCATCGTTACACGTCCTACATTTTATATTTAAATTTACAAAATGTTTTCTTCTCCGAGGCCATGTCTCCTTTTGCCCTCTCAAACTTTTTTGCAGTACGCCACTGATCAGCGTACAATCAATTTTCGTCATCTTCGTTCAATTTAGAAACTTCTTTGACACTTGTAATTTTCAACCGTTTTCGATTGAAAATTATTGAATTTGAATTATTTGAATTGTATGTTATTCGCTCAATGAAAAAAAATTATAGAAATACTCGATATGTATGCCCAAAATTTGCTTTTATTTTGATAGCTCGTCTTCTGAGACTCAACTTATACTTATTCAATATCAAACTAAAAAAAAGAACGATCAAAAACTAAATAAATTTCTGGAAGTGTCCTCCACCTGCAAGAATACAGTCCTATGTCCTTCTTCGCATATTAGCACGCACTCTTTGAAATATTCCTGGGGTATTTCTTATCGTGTCACAAGAGGTCATTATTCGATTTCTCAGTCCTTCTACAGTGGTCACTGGAGTGGTATAAACTAAACTTTTGAGATATCCCCATAAGAAAAAGTCTAAACTATTTAAGTCTGGGGACCTAGGAGGCCATGGATCTGGCTCACCCTGACCTATATATCGTTTGTTGAATGTATTATTCAAGAATTCCACTGAAATGTGCTGGTGCCCCGTCATGCATGAACCACATCATGTTTCTCAACAAATGTGGCACATCCACGAGCAATAAATGTAACTCCTCCCCAAGGAATTGCTGATAAACGGGAGCGTTTAGTCTGTTAGGCAAAAAAAATGGCCCGATCGAATAATTTTCAATTATTTTGACCCAGACATTTCGTGAGAATTGTTATTGATGATGAGATTCTTCAATCAAATGGTGGTTTTCCTCAGCCCAATATAGTGAATATTTATGATAGCAGTTCTCGAAAACTTAGCTTCGTCTGTTAACATCATTAAACTATCAAAATGACCATTTTCTCTAATTTTATCTAAGAACCATCGGTAGATGGAGGATGTAGAGTTTGGACGCGCTGAATATGAAACGGGTACAATAAAATGACGTTAAGAATCCTCCAAACTAGAACATGTGAAATATTCAACTGATTTCCAATTTTTCTTGTACTCACATGAGGATTCAAATCAATACAATTCAAAACTGCTTGCTCAATATCTGGGGTTCCCATAGTTTGAGCAGACACTGGTTCAATTTCAGCAGCTGTCAAAATAGATAAATAAATGAAAAAAATCAAAGCCTACTAGTCATTTTCTTAATTAGAAGTGCTTTCAATTCAGCGAATGCATACAATCGTTTAATAATTGTATCAAAAAAGTTTCTGAATTGAACGAAGATGACGAAAATTGATTGTACGCTGATCAGTGGCATACTGCAAAAAAGTTTGAAAGGGCAAAAGAAGAAATGGCTCCGGAAAAGAAAACACCTTGTTGATTCTAGTTAAAATTTAGGACATGTAATGATGAATGCTGTAAAATATAGCTTGCATTCCAAATTTGGCTGAATATCTCAAAAACTGCAGGAGTTTTGAAGGAAAACCAATGGTTTCGGGAAATTTCAACACATTGTAGCTCCGTAACAAAGCTTTTGCGGGCCTATGTTTATATGAACATTTTTTCTTAAAATTACACGTAGATTTACCCCCTCAAGTTGTGACATGCTATTATGTAACACCCTGCATTATAATTAGAATTATTTCGAGTGCTTGTTGGATCCTGTGTTTTGCATAAAACTCTTCCAAGAATCCGTCAAGAATCATTCAAATCAGTATCTTCGTATACGTTTGAAACATGAAAGCTTGAATATAATATTGTACCTTCTGAGATACTTTTTCTTAAAATGCCCAATTTTACTTCTTGGAAACCACTCATTGATTTTATCATGAAAATGAAATATGCTGTTTGCATTACTAGCTCGTATGTTTACTCGCTTTATCAGAACTAGTTTTCGAAAAATTCAACTGGAGGGGGCGCAAAGCACGCCAAAAATACTTTACTAGAGTACTGCCATACTGTTAGACTAAGAGATTATTTATTCCAGAAGGTATACGTAGGTTGCCTTTTAAATTTTTCGCCTATAAAAAAGAAAAAATAGTTTTATTCTTTTTCAAAGTATTCTCCATGATGATCGATATACATTTGCATGTGCTTGAACCAATTTTCGAAACATTTCTGCCACTCCGAATGAGATTATTTTGTAAGGCTTCAAATGCCTCTTCTGCCATCGAAAATCGTTGACCACACTTGATGTGCGCAAACAAAAAGAAGTCGTTAGGTGCCAAATCAGGACTATAAGGTGGATGGCCTATTTATTCAATGGTTGCATACCATTCAGAATTGACCGTTCTACGTTGTTCTAATGATATGTGGACATATCCGGATTTCCTGAAAAAACAGGTGACTATTTGGTCCGAAGTGCTTCGTGCGCGTCGATTGTTGTTTAGTTTCGAACTCGTAATTATATTTCCAAGATTCGTCGCCTCTAACGATATTGTAAACGTTCTTGGAATCACCGCGGTCGATTTTTTTCAACATTTCTTTTCACGAAACGATACGAGCCTTCTTTAGAGCAATTTTTGAGTTGTGTGGGACCCAACGCGAACAAATATTTGACAGCCGAATGTTCATGCAATATTTAATGTACCCTGGTGGAACTAGTGTTTGAGGTTATCTCAATCTCACGGTAAGTCACATGGCGATCACCGTGTATCATTTCTGGCACTGCATGTATGGTTTGTGGCGAAACTACTGATTTCGGCCTCCTTCACTGAGTTCGTCACTGAGTGAATGACGGCCCGATAGAATTTGTTATACCAACGTTTCACAGTAGCCAAGTGTAGAACTTCATTACCAAAAGTCGAAACAAATTGATCGCAGCACTGTTATCGAGTTAATCCAAGTGGAAAATCGTAAAAAAAAACATCGCATTTGTCGGATGTGAGCTGTCAACAGAAAAAGTGCCAGAGACGCAAAATTTAAAAGGCAACCTATATATATTGTCCTGTTTTTTATAGCGCCTCACGCTTCCCAATTTCCAGCCTTTTCGGTTTTGCCAATCTCCTAGACCTAAGTTTCTTTCTGACATGGCTTTCTTTATCCCACCGATCCATGTAGTCTTTGGTCTTCCTTTTTGCCTTCTTGTTGTTGGGGACCACTTCACCATTTGTTTGGGGATTCGGTCATTATCCATTCTTTCGGCACGACCATACCACACCAGTTGTCGTCTTTGAATTTCTTCTGTAGGTGTTGTATCGATCTGCATAATTTCTCTTATTTGATCGTCTGTGAATCTATCGAGTATGGATTTGCCAGCAGATCTTCGCCGGAAGTCAATTTCTAATGCCAAAAGTCGTCTTTCTAATTTTTGATTGATTTGCCAAGTCTCACATCCGCACATTACTATACCTCTGAAAACCGAGATATGCTCTTAGACTACAAAATTGAGTTCAGGTTGCCTATTACTTGTTTTCCCTTCACAATCTGCTCCTCTATTTCTCTTTCTGTCCGTCCGCTTCTTTCCACCTTGGTTCCCAGGTAAACATAGTCATCGCAAGCTCTTATATTTTCTCCATCCTCTATCTGCAAGTATTATTTCACTCCTCTAACGCACAAGTAATTCGATTTTGTCTGGTTTACTAACATCCACCAGTCTTCATATTTCTTGAAGAGACGCTTTGCCATGAATTCCAGATCTCCTTTGTCTTAGGCTATGACAACCTGGTCATCTGCGAAGTGCAACCTACGTACATAAATTTTGAATTCATGATTATAATTAGTTAATCATCATTTACATTAACTGACTAACAGTTTCTTTTCCGAATTATTGAAAATGCGACGTCATTTGAATGCAACTAAATTATATTTAAGCAATAATATTTTCAACATAACGCAATGAAGTGTTTACAGTAATTGTAATTATCTGGAAGTTATTCCCGTAACTGTGTTAATAATATCATTATTTTAAATCACTAACCTGGTTTAATCATTTATCTGAACATAATTAGATTATCTCCGCATTAATGTTACATTGTCTTCTTGATAATAAATTATATTATTGTCGGGCTCCAGAACAATGAAAGTTCTTCCATTTAATAAAATTATAATTCACTCAATGAAATGAAATATACAAGAGACTTTATAGTAGTAATAACAAAATCGATGTGAATGCGAGTATGTGTTAATATGCACTTTGTAGTCGCAATCGAAAACATAGTTAATATGAGTTATTTCGAGGAACATGCATTGATTTGCCTGAAATTGATACAACTAAAAATTTGTAACCTTTAACATACCAACAAACAAGCCAAATCGATTATTTGGTGAACAATTTCGTTTTTGGGATTGAACACACTAATTCAACTCCGTTTCTTATTTCTCCATTTAGTAGGCAGACAAAATGATACTTTAATTAACATGACGATGATTTTCAAATAACTTTTTTCTTAGATACCTCCTTTTGGGAATATGACTGGACACTGTATGCTATTAGCCGGTATTATTTAGTAGTTAAATGATTAAATCACAAATGGATTTATTTTTACCATGTTTTCACTACTAACAAATGAATTGAATTTATGTATAATAACTCCAATAATCGATAACATACAGCATATAAACAATTTAACAAATTTTGGTTCACATGTAATAAATTCATTTGAAACTAAATTATCTTATCTTGAAAAAGATTTACTCAATATTAACCGCTAAGCGTTTTAAAATCCACTACTACTCTTTTAAATTCCAATAACTCACAAATAATAGCTCCGATAATTAGAGAACTCTCAAAAATGTACGAGATAATCGAACATGATGTTCAACATCATAAAATCTATAAAAAAAGGTCGGTCTTATGATCTTACGATTACCAATGTAGATAAATCAGAGACCATAGTTATATTAAAAGAAATCAAAATGCATAAACAAGATGAATAATTTTATTGAAAAAGAACAATCAGTTGAAATTTCCAACATGGTTAAAATTCAGAAATCACTTGAAAGGCGGTATGCGGATCCCTAATAGTTTGGTAGGGCTCTTGTGTTTTCTAATCAGAGCCACCAGGTACTCCAGATCTTCGATTATCCTAGTTTTTATAGTTTTCCCTATGTGTAGCCATTAAACCCTAACGCTGTACCAAATTTCAGCTCTCTGAGTTTATGGGAAGTACTAGTTCGATTCTGATGATCATGATCAAGTGAATGAGTGAGTGAGTGTCATAAATGCGAAATTTTGCTTTCGCTCTACTTCGGAACTGAATGACCTACAAACTTGAAATTTTGGATTTTAAGTATGTGATTATAGCTTACTGGATAATTAAAATTTCTGCTTTCTGGTCTTATCCAGAAGTTCTCAACCAGGGCCGAAATATGCGGCGAAATGGTTCCAGTAAAGAATGGTACGACAGTGTTTGCTTCGCGCTCGACTTGGCGGGGGCACGGTTGTGCCCCCTAATCTAAGACATGACATCTAATATTTAAAAAACATTGTTCCTTTGTTAATAGTCCCACCAAGTCAAAAAAAGGATTAAAAATGATCTTCAAAAGAATGACAAACTTCACTTCTAAACACACAATCAAAAATTCAGTTGAATAACCCCAAATATTAAAGAACTTTACTTTACCAAATAATTTATATCTACTTCCTAACCTTGCATGTATACATGTTTTCAAACATTCCTTGAAGTGAAAGTAATAGCTTAACGTCTGATACTTTAAAACAATTACATGTTAACCCTTTGATACATTGGAAATTTATAACTTTTTGAAGTTATTAACACATGAAGCTGTGTTATCTTCAATTTAATGGAAAGATATATGAACAATCTAGAGGATTTGCGGTGGAATCACCACTAAGCCACCTTCTAGCGGATATACTCATGTCTACGAGGGCGGTTTGATAAGAAGTCAGTGGCCTTTTGAATAAAACAAATTTTTCGGCAAATAAACATATTAGTTTTCTATTTGATCGCCTTTTAGCTGGATACATTCAGTCCAGCGTTTTTATAATTTTTTATCCCTCCGAAGACTTCTTCATTCGACTCAAATCTCTTACCGCCCAGTCATTTCTTTAGGTTTGAAACATATATATATATATATATATATATATATATATATATATATATATATATATATATATATATATATATATATATATATATATATATATATATATTCTCCATGGATTTTATCGACGATTTCCGGCATGAACACTTCTTTTCGGCGAACTGAACGTTCGGCGTCACTAGTGCTGCTAAGACCACAACAGAGCTCTGTAAACCGTTTCTCATCCATTGCCGAGTCCCCGTAGTATTTATCAAGTATTTACTTAGTCTCAGTGACGGATCTTTAACGTAAAATGTAATGCTAAATCAGCACACGAAATTCACTTTTTCCATTTTCGAAAAATTTCACGAGGTTGTTACATTTGAAATAACTACGCGGCAAATTCAAAAAGTCACTGACTTATCGAACCTCCCTCGTAGCATAAAACACAAACTACTCAATTCTAACTTGCCTGTTAAAATAAATTTATATTTGGTTTAGACACGTCTATATCATACCTATATGCATCAACGGTACACGTTGATCATTTTCTTAAATTCATAAACATTATCCATCCGAAAATAAAATTTAATTTCGAAACGGAGGAAAACCATCAAACATTATATTTGGAATCTCTCAATTTCACACTCAAATACCAAATTTAAACTTTTACGCCTTAAGAAAATCTACTAGCACAAATGTATTTATTCCGTAGGAACCCAGCCATCCAAATTCACATAAAATTTTGGCTTACAATTCAATGATCTACAGCTAATTTTCGTTACCATTATCATTACGTTAGGTTAGAAATATTCAAAAAGAAATTGAAACTATTAAAATTATAGCGGGCAATATAAGTTTTGATCGTGAAACAAGAACAATCACATATAACTATTAGACAAATATATCCAATTATAAATATCAACAAATCCTCAAAATTCATCCCTTCATATATTTTGGACAGATAAGTGAAATAGTCGCCAATAACCTTTCCAAATTGAAATCTAAAATTGTATTCAAATCTAACCTAACCTAACCTCAAAAAAATTGCCATCCGTCTTATTTTATGCTAAAAATCCTATAGAGAATATGAATAAATCAGTAGTTTATAAGTTTTTGGTCTAGACTTTAGTTAAGTTTCTACATAGGTCAGATTTACTGTTTCTTCAAAATTAAATATAAAAAACAGCAACCTTCACTCCTTAGAAACAAACAGGATTCAATATTAGCTAACCAGTGCATTCAAAATGGCCACTCTTTCCCTATTAACGATAAAATGAAAGTTCTAGACAGTGCCTCAAACGATAGGAAACTCAATCTAACTTAGAATCAGTTGAAATATTCAAATCACTTTTTGATGACAAACGATAATGAACGACCAGACTGATCTATGTATATCCTAAATTTTCGATGTATTCAAATAACCATTACTTTTCAATTAACTTCATACTAAATGTCTGGTTTTTCCAAATCTAAATGACTACCTATTCATATATGTTGCATTTCACTACCTGATGATGAACGGGAAATTGCGATCATAGTGATCTATTAATTCAATTCATTTGTTGGTAATGAAAACATAGTAAACAAATTCAAATTGTGTTTTAACTCAGTAATACATCTTATGTTATCAATCAATTATATATTCACAAGACGCGGTCTTTTTTAATACATGCAATTTTGTTTGAATAAGACTTACAGAATAATTAGTGTTTAAATTAACATCCTCCTTCGCAAGATCTCCATCCCTCCACTTGCTTAGTTATTCAAGCTTCCCTGTGCTCAACGTTTATAAGACAATTTGCATACAGAGATCTAATATGGATAATGTCCATTTATTACCTGATACCTCCATCGATATTTCATAATAATTAGAATTTAATAATACACTTAATACGCTAACAGTATGTCTGATGAGCTTTTTATTCGAAGAATTCACATGTTAAAAAATTCAGGTAATTCAAAAGCATGTAAACTCGTCAAGTTTCAATGTTCATATAGATTCGATATCAACGTTCACTTGATACTAATAGTTTTAGCCATTTAGAATCGATTAATTACGCTTATTATCAATTTATAATAAGTGTAATTTAGATGTGAACTGACAATTCAATAAAGTACAAAAGAAAAAAATAATTCTATCATTTTTATCCTAATCACTTTTTTTAAATTTCAAAGACAATATCTCAATTAGTATGATCGAAGGTTTAATAGAGGGAGGGAATGGGGGGTAGAATTGAAGATAATTATGAGATATATTTCTTGTTTCGATTTTCTGAAATTGCAACAAAATTATTAATTTCACACTTTTCGTTTATGCCAGAATCACAAAAGTTTCTCTCAGAAATCTTTTCTTTGCCGAGATATACACGTTTGAAATGGTCTCTGCCAAAAATCGACTTGCATGTAAAACTACCACACTCTTCATGGCAAGAAATGGCCGATATGAACGAATTCCAGTTGACAAAACTGAGCTTGGTTCTTCTAATTACTCGGGATCGTTTGACAAATTGTTTACATATGCAAGGATATGTACATGTCTCTGGATTAGTGGAAATAAAGTGTCCGTATACAGTTTTGCTGCCGAATGTTTTGCCATTGAATTCTTATCAACCTTGCGGAAAACACAGCAATCAATCAAGTGTGTCCTGTTATTTCCCCTGAAGCCCTTCTGAACTTCAACTATGCTTACATAGATGCTTACAATGTTGTATATGAGGTTTTGACTATAAATACCGTCAGATGAAAGCAATACCATATCATGTATGACTGTTTTTGATCAATGAGCCAAAGCTGAGCCGTAACCGAAAAGGCATGCGAGAGAAATTAGAAGTCAAGTGTATATTGACAGGTTCCTTATGCTATCGCAGTGCTGTAAACTATAAATTCCTTCTGCCAGGACAAGGTGTCAAAAGGAAATATTATTTGGGCATTAAGCGCAATTTGCGTAAAGTAATAGATGAATTTGGAAGAAAAAGCATCCTGAAGTACCCCCATGCATAATTTTATTAGAATTCCTTCAGCAGTTTAGCCATGACAGCAGTTTTCACATTTTATAACATCAGTATAATAGTAAAATCGTTGAACGATATGAATTTGTACAGCACGCTAAACCGGCTGAACAGATTTTGTTGAAATTTAACATACATACCTATATTTCAAGCGCATCCATTGCTTAGTTTTTTTTTGATAATTCCATAGTAACCTAACATTTTTTCGAGATAAAAATTATGCTTTATGGCGCCGAATATCATCCTAATCCGTTTAGCCGTTTTCGCGTTATTGAGTTACATACGTTCGAACATACTTTCTCATTTATATTTTGTAGGATGTCTATATTCGATAGTTGAATATGCTTAGGTACGTCTAAATATGAGAGGTTTAGTTCATATTAACCAAAATAAATTTGTCAACATTTTTTTCAATGCATTATCTCTAGGTCTTAAACGTCCTCCGTAACATAGAGACGTCATCAGGCACCACAGACAACTGTTGAATGGTAATCAAGATGATCATTTGACAGTTGAATGGAATATGACACGCCCTTATTACACGTTCTCTAGTTATTATGCACATATTCCGCACGCATTTCCATAAGTTTTAACGCTATTTTTCCTCGTATTGTCGTTCGCTTGTCATTTTGTCTTGACATATAGTATGATGACCTCGTCTTGGGAAATGTTTTAATATCGGGGTCAGCTTGTTTCACTCTTCATTTCAATTGCAAAAGAAACTATAATTTAAATGTGACGATGCTATGGTATTAACTTTCAATGTATATAAAAAGTTTCTCTAATAGAAATTTATTTAAACTTAGGCAACTGTTGCTTGGATAACTTAAATTCCGTATTTTACTTACTCGAGTAGGTTGTGTATCTAATATGAATGTCACTGGACTAAGGTTTACGGCTATTTATTTTATTTCAGTCGGTTGATTGAAAAATACGTATCTCAAATAGTTCACAACTGGAAACTTTATCGGTGGTTAGATTGGATTAGGTTAGATTAGATTAGTCAAGAGCATATAGGTCGGTCTCGAGCTCATGCACTTTGACCCTCATATCTATCGTGCAATCCGGAAGTGTTTACCAGGTTGAATATAAGGTCCTCAACGAATTTATTTACGGACCAACTGGCATATATCCTTTGGTTCTGCGGTCCCTCTATTCCTGTAAATGTCAACGAAAGATGTTGCCATTTCGAAACCAGGAAAATTTCTGAAAATTGAATGGATATCATTTCATAACCTTACCTTCTGCCTCATTCAAACTATTAGATTCTTCTTCATCAAAGATCAGAACCGATTATCGTTGTAGCTTTGTTCAATTCTTAAAGCTAAGAAACTAAGAAAATATTTCAATTCTTGAAATCAGGATTTCAGAGTAACTTGAAAGTAGGTGTCGTTATCTTAACTCATTCTTAGCATTATATACAGTAAGGTAAGATGGTTTAATAAATAATCTGTATATGGGTGTGCACAGTGATGGTAGTACTACAACTGATAAGTTAATAGCGAATATATTGTATGACTAAAGACTTCGGGTTTTCGTAAATAAAAAAAGTTGTCGTCGCATTCTAAATGAAGGGTTTCCACAGGGATCTGTTTTTGTATCATTATTATTCAATCAAAGGGACTCAAAATCCGTTTTTCTTTGATTACATCATCAGGGTGATCATAAGAAAAGCTTTCATCGTAATTTCAGGCCCCTTCCTGCTCCTCCCTCCCCAACATAAAAAAATATTTGTTTCCATGTTTTATTTTTTCCTCGAACACTGTTAACCACCTCACAAAACATTCATAATTTTTTCGTGATCATTGGGCAAAATTTTTTCTTTTCTTTAAAAATTCAGGTCAGGTCCACTTTCTAAGGCGTTTGGTTTCCGTTGCTGGACAGAACTTCTCTGAATTTTGTCAGTTTTTTCCTTATGGTGCGCCATAACCCAAAAACGGTTATTTTGCCTTTCAGTGCGGAAATCTCAATTTCCAAGTCTGTGCGTGCGAGAAATAATGAAAACAGTTCAATATTATAATATCTTGCAAACATATCATTCAACTAAAGACTTTTCTTCTGAAAAATGTTTTTTAATGATTATTTTTAGATGTTCTTGCTATTAATACTACTGTTCAGCTCCTTTTTGTGCAAAAACTAAACTTTCCCGCTTTTGCGCTTACGGGAAACAATGAAAATAATCTGATACTATCTCAGGAACATGAAAATCAACTGGAAAGTATTTAACCTCAAAAAAATTTTTAGTAATTTTTGCCGTTTATCTTACTTTTCCGCAAATTTTAACTTCCTGAAATTGGGATTATAGTTACATAACATACTTCTGTTGAGATTTAATTATTTATGAAACCACAATTGCAAAATAGAACATTCAATTGAATAATTCATATCGGGTTGACAGGGAAACCTTGACTTTTAGTAATTTTTTAATTTTTTAGGATATGCTGTCAAATAGTAGTTTCAATTCGCGCTTTATTTTACCGAAATTTCTTTAAGTTATTTTGTAATCGAGATTGTGAAATACGGTTTCCCTTCCTTCTTCTTTATCGTCGTCATAACTTTTCTTTTGATGTGTATGGTACCAGTTCTACATTGCCCCTAATGACGTAGTGCAGGGGTGCGCAAACGGTCGATCGCGAATGCTCTTTAGTAGATCTCGAGAAGAAAATAATTTTTAATAAGTAGGTAACTAAACTACAAAAATTTATTACGTAATAAAATAACACACTGCTAGCGGCAAAAGGCGGCTTTATCAAAGGAACGCGCAGTACTTGTCAAAGAAAAGCCGCGTTTTTTATTCTTGCCGCTTTTCTAGAAATTTCGGGCGGCGCGTTTGACGGGAACATTAGAGACTTTCGTTCACGACGATATAAATGTTGCGCCTGCAGGAATTGGCTTCATTCTGAATTGTAACCTGAAGGCCATACTACGTCGATACAAAGTACATTATTGAATAGTACAAAATGAGTGCAGCGAAGAAATCTAAAACGTGTCATTTTAATAACGATTGGGTAGGAGAATTTTTCTTTTGTATGGTGAAGGATAAGTGCATTTGTCTTATTTGTCGTGCGTCAATTGCAATACCTAAGCGTGGTAACTTAGAGAGGCATCTTAAAACGGTTCATAAAAACTACGAAAAGGATTTTCCGCTATAGAGTGAATTGAGAATGCTACGATCGCGTCATTCAAAATATCTCATATATTGGCCACTCGAAGATGGATCGGTTGTGAAGGAAGCAATTATTTAAGTAGGTGAGACTTCATATGGAGATTTTGAAGATAAAACAGAAATCATGTCTGCTATTAGAGAACTTCGGTTATCTCGTCCGACTGTCACAAGGCGTATTGAAGTCATAAGTCAGGACATGACAGATAAACTAAAACATGATATGAAATGTACATACTTTTCTTTACAGTTCGACGAATCAACCGATATGACAGACACTGCCCAGCTGTGTATTTTTATTCGGATGGTATTCAATGACATGTTGGCTAAGGAAGAAATTTTGACAATCATTCCTCTGAAAGGGAAGACCCGTGGCGAAGATATATATGACGTTTTCTTCAATTTTGTGAAAAACTAGAAGCTACCAATATATAAATTAGTGTGCATTACAACCGGTGGAACACCAGCAACGACTGGAAAAAAAAACGGTTTTGTGGCGTTGTGTCGAGCTAATGAATATTTCCCTTCATTTTTTCAGTCCATTGCATTATACATCAACAAGTTTTGTGTTCAAAAGTTTCAAACACGGAGGAAATTATGGGCATTGCAACAAAAATTGTGAATTCCATCCGTGCACGTAGTTTGCAACGGCGTTCTAACCTAACCTAACTGAACCTAACCCTTCCTTGACTAAAATAATGTATATTGTGCAGAAAGCTAATATCTATATATGCTACCGTACACCCTACCTCGGTAGGTAGGTAGGATGTATCGTGGTATGTACGACGACCCTGCATCACACATACTTGCAGCCTCTCAGAGTCGATCGTAAGTAGTCTAAAAATATTGAGGTAGATCGCAAGCAGTTCAAGTTTGAGCACCTCTGTCAGTTTTGAGCGGATCAATTTTCTAGCAATGTCTTTCCAAAACATAAATAAATGTGTGTAATATAATATTAAATATATATCCAAAAAAAAAAACAATTGTTTTCATATTTCAAAAAAATACATTTTCTGTTTTTTTATCTCCTTTCAATATCACTTCAGTGACGACATAACCCTCGCACGAAATGTTTGTATAGAATTTGAATCGAATAAGAAATGCTCCGATAATTTTTCTATCCATTTATATCTGTCTGTCTTTTCCTCTTCCGATGTGCAGCGCGCCGTTCTCCCCCTGCCTCTTCGCCACCCTAAACACGACGATCGCGCTTTCCACTGAGGGTGGAATTGTTAAAAGCTTGCCGATCATTTAAAATATTTGAAGGTCGTAAATCAAAATTGCGGGGTGGCCCCGTTTTCAATCTGGGACACAGGAAATGACGTTTGTTAGCCACCGGAATGATTGAGTAATTTATAGGGATAAACCGCAAATGAAACCCCTCATTCAAAAATCCTCTCATTCAGTCCTAACGATAGTAGGAAATTTTTTAATGGCTCTTTTTACTCTTTTGTATGGTCCCATCTATATACACAGGAAACATATGGAAAATTTGATGCCTTCAGTTTTATTTAATCTTCAACTCGAATGTCTAGGTCAAGGTGAACGGCTGTATAATAGTTCAATAATGGGCTTAATGTATAATTATCAAAATCTTCATGAAAACAACAAAAAGAACGGTCGTATAGAAGAAATCATTTCATTACCTAGCGTGTTCCTAATTGGATCTTTAAATTTCCTTCATGACTTAGAAAAATAAAAAACGAATTAAAGCTGTATAAAGCAAAGAGTTGTTAATATTGAAAAGATGAAGCAGTTCACTTTCTTTAAGAACTTTTCAACAAGCGTGATCGGTCGGGCCGTTCTAGTCAAATCATCAAAGCTGTGAGTCACAGTTATGAAGAAAATTTGTCAATTCCTCGATATTCTCAAATATTTCAGTTATCCACGACGATTACATAGCGGATTTTGCGAAAGGATTGAGCTACGAAGTCTTCAAGTTAGGCGTTTTCCTGACAGAGTACCGTCAGGTTAGATTTTAGAATTCAATTTTGCAATTTTTCTTAAAAGTACTTCAAAATCACAAGTTTGGAAGAAATATAATACCATGTTTCAACCGTAAAAACCGATCGACGCTAAAGTCGAAAAAACCGGAATACGCAGTGGGTGTCTCAAAATTAATGCAATATTGGAATTTGCCGCCATTTATGCAGTAGTGTTGGAAACCCTAAACAAAATAAATCGACAGCTGACATTTCAAGGTTAGTAAAAAATGGTGCGTTACAGTGTTACACGATAGAATAATGCATCTTCATCATTGAGCAATATTTCATAAATAATGAAAACTTGGCGGCCGCAGTTCGAACATTTCTTACAACATGTGGTTGGAATAGTGTTCTAACTTCGTCAACTGTAAAGAGATTTTCAGGGGAAAGGATACGTTGGAAACACCAAACACAATGGTCGTCCAAAAACAAGCCTTCCAAATGTCAATATCGAAGTAGTGCGTAAGACTGTCCAGAGAAATCCAGAAACCTCAATTCGGCGTCGTCGACAAGAATTGAAAATTTCAATATCCTCTCTACAGGGTGTACTCACTAAAGATCTGTCTCAATGCTTACAAAATTCAATTAACACAAACACTAAGCCTAATGATCATGCGCAGCGAAGAGAGTTTATTGAGTGGATTATTGAGCATCAACGAATGGATCCTAATTTTCGAGCAAAATCATCCAAAGTGACGAAGCTTATATTCACCTTGATGGGTTTGTTAATCGCCAAAATTGCCGCTTTTGGGGTTTTGAGAATCCACAGGTGATTATCGAAAAACAAATGCATCCACAACGTGTCACTGTTTTGTGTCGATTATGGGCTAGAGGCATAATTGGACCATACTTTTTGAAAATGTGGCCGATCAAGCAGTGACTGTTACTGGTGCTCGATATCACGACATGCACTACAGTCGTGAACCACTTCAATTACTGCATGAGACATTTCCAGGCCGTGGGCTCTCTCGTTTCGGTGATCAGAATTGGCCCCCTAGATCGTGTGATTTAACACCGTTACATTTCTCTCCGTTATTCAAAATCACAGATCTATGTCAACATGTTCACAACCATGCGTAAAGGAGCAGACTCAACGCTGCATCAACGAAATTCGGCCACATTCATGCAGAATGGTCATGGATGATTTCGACAATCGTGAACTTATGCGTATGCAAAGACGTGGAGGGCATTTGCGCGATGTGTTAGTACATAAATAACTCTATCCTTTCGATAAGAAACTCACAGTTGAAAGACTAAAAACTGTATTTTCGATTTAATTCAAATCTTGCGTTAATTTTTTAGTAGAAGAGAATTTTCAAAGAAAGTTTAGTGCGATTGTTTGGTGTACTATTTACGATAATGAAATTTTGTGGCTATATTTCATAGACGGAGAGTTAGTTCAACTTGAGTACAAGAATATATTCACTCAATTACTTGACGACATTCTCTACAATATTCCTGTGGTGGAATTGATGTGAGTGTACTTCTAACAAGGTTATGCCCCTACTTAATGCGAATATTGTTAATTAAAATTACACAATCGATTAATTAAGAAGATTTGAGGCTAAAGATTGTTAATACTTGTCTCGAAGTACCCGCAAATTTAATTTTTAATGCTATAGATAAGATAAGATATTCATTCAGTCCAGTGATCATAATATGGATATAAGAAACGTCAAGACAAAATAGGAAGGAAACACTCTTTCCCAACAATAGTTGATACATGTTCAAAATCAAAATGAATCTAACCTATTCAGACAAATTTTAAAATTGGAAACCCGGCATTTAGCTATTTACACAACAATATCTTACAAATGGAAAATATCGAACACGTGACAGTCCCTCAAGAGAAATATTTAAGAAACTCATCCGCAGAGTAGAAAGCATGTTTCACCAGTATCTCTTTTACATCGATCAAAAACTCTCTTACACTCTTAAGTTTCATAGTTTTTGGTAATACGTTGTACAAAAGTGTACTCTGATAGTGAGGATTTGATTCGAAGACTAAAGGTCTATGCTGCTGGTATCGTAGAGTTGTTGATCCATGCCTTGTGTGGTAGTTATGATAATCATCTAGTGTAGCAAATTTTGATTTATTATGTTTAACATACATCAGCGTCTCTACAATATATAAGGAAGGTAGTGTCAAAATAGATTCGACATGTTTCTCTGTAACCTAGGCCAAGCAACCACCTTACCACTCTTTTCTGAATTATGAAAACTTTTTCCGCCGCGGACGAGTTTCTCCAAAAAATAACGGCATACCTCAGAATTGACTCAACTTTGGAGTTATAAAAATGCCGTCTTGTAGATCTACTCGTTATATAAGAAAGTCTCTTTATAGCATAACAGTAGGATGAACATTTCCTACAAGTATCTTCGACATGTGTTTTCTAATTCAGTGAAAAATCTATGTGCAAACCAAGCAGCTGGACATTAGTCACTTGGTGTATACTTTTTTTGTTGAGCTTAATAAGTTGACTTTTGTTGTATTTATTAGCCGCAAACTGCACCGAATGTGTCTTCTTGATCACTTCCAAATTTGCACATACCACGTTCTGTTGTTCTCCATCAGATGATACCAATGTCATCAGCAAAGGCACTATAGAAAATTGACAGATTCCGCTCAAGATCATAACAAAATAACAAGAATAACAGTGAGCCTAAAACGCTACCCTGAGGCACGCCGGCATCTACCAATATTGGCGAGGACTCTGACCCATCATAGATGTATTAGCGGTAAATTCAACAAAGCGGCGGTCATTTCGAACAATTTTTAAGCCATTTTTTTGAATAGTCATAAGCTGTTCTGTTTTTGTTTTTGCCTTGAAAATTCAAGCAGTTATTTATATTACAATCGTTTCCTAAATGCATGTTTTGATTATACCTCACATTCTCCGACGAAAACATTTTAATCATAATAGCAGACCAAGAGTTGATTGGTTGCCAATAAGTTAAGTGTTTCGAAGTCAGTCTTTCTTTCCAGACTTGTCATTACCTGTTACAGAGATAATTTATTACTATGCATCAAATTCATGTGATCTACTCAACACATTTTTGAATTAATAAGAGTAGAACACCAACCTCCTATTTAATTAATCACGTTTCGTATTCGGTAGGTATTATTATCATATAATAGGCGCACACAACTTGGGTAACATTTATTTATTAATTTTTAATTTAAAATTTTTTATCTCTAGGCTATTATCTACAGTTATGTATGCGTAAAAATATCTCCGTGGACTGACATTTATAAATTACTTTTTATTGTTATGAGTTCGCTCCCGTGCAATGTGTTAGATGGGTGATATTGTTCTAAGGTTACGGGATAATAATAAAATGTTATCGAAGTAAACAGCTGATTCGGAAACTCTTCTGTTATTTCGAATTTTACTTATGGATCATAGTTATTAATAGACATGCTTGAATAAGCGAATTTGATACAGATATTAATTTCAACATTACAAACATTCACATCGATATACACACAACCAAATTTATATGGAATCACTCGGTATTTCATATTATTGATTGTTTTTAACCATGGAACTTTGCCTACTTGGGAAGAATGAAGTTTTTTGTTGTAAAAAAACTGAATGTATGATAAGAAATGTTGAAATATCACCACATGTTTGGGATATTGTACTCAGTCGACACTGAAATTTGAAGCTGTGAATTTAAAAATTTGAAAAAGCCTATAACCATAATTGAAAATGCCTAACGTTGGATTGCTCGATGTGCAGAGGGGTCGATTAATTGAAGAAGGGGTGACACAGAGAGATATAGCGTCCACAATGGGGGTATTACAGGGGGTGATTTCAAAAACCTACCCCGATACGTGAAGCTAAAATCTCAGCAAAATAGGCTTAGAAGAAGTCGTACGAAGATCACTTCCGAAGAACAAGACCGCTTTTTGTGTCAAATTGCAAGAAAAGACCCTAGTGCGTCGCACCCCATACTCCAAAGGCAATTTCTGCAAGCAACAGGCATCAGTGTATCAGTCGAAACGATACGTAAAAGACTTCGTTCAAGGGGTTTATACAGCAAAAGGTATAAAGAGTTCCAGAGCTAACCAGACAACAAAAAAGAGACGTAATTGGTGTATCGAGCACCAACATTGGAATATTAAGAATTGGCGAAATGTTCTTCTTCAGATGAGACCAGAATTGGTGTTCGATCAGATGACCGCCGGATTCCGGTTATGAGCGGTTGTGGAAGACAAGCTAGACTCCGAGCAGCAAGACATTCCGATATACCAAGGGGGCAGTGTGATGTTTTGGGATGGCATTCTTCTGGGAGGAAAAACAGATTTGATTACGTTTCCTACGAGTGTAACGGCTAGAAATTACGTGGACCTAGTGCTGGAGCCCATGGTGAGTGTTTGGCGATGTGCTCACCATGAGAATTTCACTTTTATGCAAGATAATGCTTCTCCCCATACCTGCAACCTCTTGAAACAGAGGAAATCGCTATTTTGGACTGGCCAGCTTGCTCTCCAAGCAAGACCTAAATCCTATTGAAGATTTATGGGATAATCTCAAAAGGAAAACTAGATCGTGCCAGAATAATCCAAGAACCCAACAACAGCTCATCCAAACCGCCAAAGAAGAGTGGCAGAATATCACTCTAGAGGAGGTAGAAAACCTAATCCAAGCAATTTTCAATTTTTTTACTACATGCGGAAAGAGTCTCTCATTTTTTTAATTCGTTTCTTTCTTAAAATAAACCTTAACTTATTTCTCTTTTCAATTGAAATATCTCCAAAAGATCAATTCTAACAAACCTTCGAAATTTCCAAAACCCCTGAGGTAATATTCTAAATATCGGGTGATTCCATATAAATTTGGTTATTAAGGGTCTGTTGACTCAATTTAGGGAGAACTTTATTCTTTGCCAAGCGGTCGCATTACTTTGATGCTTCTACAAGAAAGTATTAAACATGCATAGATTGATTTACAATTTTACAATCTTTACTGCTATATTAATAGGAATTTACCGAATGTAAGGTTATAAACTTTATTTCAATTAAAGATTAGTCATTTTAAATAAAATTTTGTATGCACATTTTATACCCTTTGGGACTCGAAAAACGTTTAAGTATCGACTAATAAGATTTAATTTTATGAATGTTGTATATATCTCTGAAATTATAGATGTTTTTGTTTACTTTTAGAATATTGATGTATTGATACTTGTCTGATGCTACTCTGAATTGTTTGGATTAATTGATTGATTTTTATTTTTGTCATTCATCATAAGCTCGCATTCGGTATGTTCTCATTATTAAAGCAGTGTAAATTGTAATATTGCGAATCAATTTGTTTCTGTTTCATACTTTCTTATAGAAATCCTAGAAAAACATGCGAAAGATTGGCAAAGAATATTGTTTATTTCTCCTAAATTGAGTCAATGGACCCTCAAAATCCAAAATATTTCATTATTCAATCTACGACATGACAAAATCATATATTACAATTCAAATTGAATTATTTTCAAACGTATCTTACCCACACATTTTTGTCTGATTGTTAATTTTCATTTTCAGAATCAAGATTTAAATTTATATTTTGGAGATGTCAGTTTTTGGGGTTATGTGGTTAAAATTTTCTATGGAACTGTTTTCTTTGTGGATTTTTAGTTGTTGCTGTGATCTTATATTATACTGTGTTTTATGTCTACTGTGTAACTTTTTGAACGTTTTTGTGAAATGCGGATTCGTCTTGTTTTTTGTGTTTGATGTTGTTTCAAATGTATTTCACCCACACATTTTCGGGTGATTGTTCGATTTTGATTTTCAGAATCAATATTTGAATTTATGTTTTGGAGGTATCTGTTTTTGAGGTTATGTGGGTTAGAGTTTTCTATGGAACTGTTTGCGTTGTGAATTTTCAGTTCTGCTGTGATCTTATATTATACTGTGTAACTGTTTGAACGTTTCTGTGAAATACGTGTTTGTCTTGTATTCTGTGTTTGCATAGTCCCTTGCTTTTTTTCTTTACTAGCATCTCCGCTTAGTCTGCAAAACGAATACCTCGAGGAGATTGCGTCGTTCAATCCGAACGAAAGCACAGTGTCAAATCAAGCGACTTCAGGGGCTTTTGGATGAAATTTTTGCTCTCTTAGTCGAAAGTCTGAGGCTTAATTCGGATTAATATCACTTTTTCGTCAGTTAAACCTGTTTGATGTCAACGACCTGTCCTCCTGTTCGTCTTTTCCGATGGACAGCTGGCTATTTTGAAGCAATTTTTGAACTTATTTGTCTCTTTTTTCAAAAGCTCTTGCTCTGTTCAATACATTTCTACTACAAAACGTAGTGCAAATTATTTCAATGGAATGTCGATTTCATTTCCAAATTCACTAGAAACTTGAAACCTGTACATACACAAATATCTGCGATTCATAGACTGTACGAAATTGTCAATATGCAATAGCAACCATTATTTAATCATATCCAAACGTTTGCCACACAAGACATGCTAATTAAAATTTTTATTTAAATCAAATAGAATGTAGTTATTTTGAACTTCCAGGTTCGAAATTATTAAGGATTCATCGAAAATTCTACATCCATGAGGAATAAATTAGATGTTAAGATAAATTGCTTAATTGATTCAAATTATGCCAATCAGTAGGAAGAGAAAAGTTATAACTTCGGAAAATTTTTATATTTTATTTATCATAACTTTTCCAAATTCTTTTGAAGACTGATATATACCAAGATTGATATGTCAGAAGTCCTAACGGTTCAACGAACAGTTATACAATGATTTGTATCTCTTGGAGGTCTAGTTGAGATCTAGAAACAAATATTCAAGTTCTATTCTTATTGGGCGTTTTGATAGTTCTAGTCTGAGATAGCTATTGTATAAGAACACGAAGCATGCAACTCAAGATCTGAATATAATAAATGGCCACTCTGACATCGACGATTCCGAGCGAATTGCTGTTGGTAGGCCAGTCTTGGTTTAAAAACCTCCATTGGTGAAGAAAATCAACTCCACTACTATCTAAATTAATACAAAACAACACTTAAAAACATCACTGCAGTCTAAATCTAACTACTATATTTATATTGATTCGTAAACAACAATATCAAAACAGTGTGGAGATTGTTAACTGAGAATACTAGGAAAAAAACAATTCAACTCAAAACTAAAATGTCCACATGCAATCATCAAAAATCAGGTGAAACTATGGAAGAATAAAACAACTCTGGCATTGAGTTTATGTCTTTCAAATTGTTGAATTTCATGTCGGAAACTATCTCGTAGCCAATATTGCACCTGTTAAATCAGATTAGTTATGGCAAATTTCCACTTATTTATTCTAAAAAAGTCAATTGCTTTACCCGTATATAAAAAGAATTGTTTTTAATGAATTATATGAATAAATTCAATAACGAATTATTATTATCGTGGATTTTCGGGATTCCGTTGAAGACTTTTCTTTATACAGGGAAGAACATTCACCTTCCGTAGAATGTTCAATATCCTTCCCTGAAGGATCTGGTTTTCCAATCCACTCTTCATAACTAGCGTCAATCAACGAACAGAGGGTCAGCGGGAAACGATGAAAACATTAAGTAGATGAAGCAGAAAAGTTTATGAAGCCAAAATAATTCGACTATTTACCGCAACACTACTATGTGCCAGCTAGATGCAGTTTCTCAAACTAGATAGATAGATATTGAAATTGAATGACAGCTTGGCTATCCGTGATAATATTTGTTGACCTACTCGTTAATCCCTTCGCAAGTAGGGGCTAGCACAGATGCGGATACTTCTGCCTGAAAAACAGTCACAAGTTCGCCAAGACAGATACACTGTATATTGTCAGCACCTCCAGATCCAAACACCTTGGCAGTTTGGACCCGTCTGTGAACCAACTGAGACTTCAACCAGATGGTCCTTGGAGCTGGTGCATTTCTGTTGGAATGATGATCTGAAATGGCAGCTCCATGTTGATTTTGGATATTTTTATGTCAGACTTAATAGTCAGCATCTTGTTGTCTTCATTTCACACGCCAGGTACGAAGCTCATCATACCTGTAGGTGCAAGGTCCTGTATCAGTTCCATGGCTGCAGCGAATGCTCAAGTGAACATCATGCAGGCCGCTCTCTGCAATTTAGAGAGATTGAGTTAGAATTGCTTTTCAAGGCAGCACTTTTACCAAACAATTCAGTTATATGTGATACCTGGTCTCAGCACTATCACATATATCCACTGAAGTTGCTTCGGGTCAAGTCCCCATTTCTTCTCACAGGTCATGTCACATGCCCATAAGGAATGTCTAGATTTGTTTGTTATGTTTTATAGGTGCCAATTCCATTCAAGCTTACTATACAAGGTAACTCCCAGATATTCTGCTTCCTCCGCAACCCGAAATGAATACTAATTCGGGATTGGAGAGGATACGAATAACATCCTTTCCTAGTGAATGGAACCATAGCGGTTTTGTGTTTTATACCAAGTTTTTCATTCACTAACCCCCACTGAATAGCTTAAACACCCTCCCGAAGTCTATCGGAGATGTCGTCGTAGGAATCTTGGAATTCCACAGGACTCAGTTTTCGGACCTATCTTGTTCATGCTGTTTATAAACGATCTCTTTTAACAGTGATATTTGCTGATGATACATCTTTATTGGTTACGGCTAAAAACCTTGGGGACCTCTCGGCAAAGTGCTCACTCATGAACGAATGGTGCTAAGCAAATGCTTTGATATTGAATGTTTTTTAGCCCAAATGTCACTAATAACCTTGGCACGTCAAGTTTCTTTCGAGGAAAATAACCTCAAGTTAAGTAGTCAGGTTAAGTTTGATGATCCTGCATTGAAGTAGACTTTTATGTAGAAGCAGTTAGGAAGAATCTCATTTCAGCTTTTTATGCCAACAATAAAATTACGGACACTCCGCCTATGGAATCCCTAGTTGTTCTTCATTAAAGCCTTGTTTTTAGCCAGATGAACTCCAATGTTATTATATGTAGTAATTGGTCTGATGGGTGAAACTTAAAATAAAACTGATTTTTAAATTGGAACCCCGAGTCAATTGTTGACTCACTTACATCATTTATCGTTACATTACCTTATATCTTTGTATGTAAATGCCTTGTGTACGTTAAGATAATAAATGCATATTTGAAAAATTGAGTTATTACTTGTAATATTGAAATTGTAGTAATTCTGAAGCAACAACCTTGGTCGTAATGTCTTTGAGAAAACAACTTTTTATTCGAAAATCAAGATATGGCACTTTCCGAAATTCGGCGTTTTGATATTCCATGAGACACTCACGAACTCAGAAACATTGCCTCATTCGATATGACTCTTTTTTAATTCCGACTTTCACACTCAATATCTTCCTTTCAAATAAACTTTATCCCATCAATTACGCATGCTGCAAAACTGATACTGTAATGTTGTGTTGCAATTGATTGCTATTTATATAGTTTTTATGTAATATCATGAATTTCACTAATTTCTTTTTTCTTTTTCAGGTGAGTAATAACCGATTTATCAAACAAGGTGTTGCCACTAATTTGTACCAAATAGTGAGTGAGTATCTTGTGCTCTTTATAACAAATTTAACGAATTAGTTAAGTTAATTAATTTATAATTACATAAATACAAACTTTATTGAAGAGACTTATGTAACAGTCCATAAATTATCAAATAATTTGTAGTGGCTAATTTAGTAATTCTAAATAGATGTATAAAATCGTCAAGAGTTTTCACTCTTTTGTTGATTGAATACATACAAGAACAACAAGGAAACGTATGGAATAATTCATGAATTATTGAATAAACTATAAGAAGGGGAGACTAATATTCGAATTTGCAATCTAAAATCGGCAACAATGGCAAGATTTGTTTCGCATCAAATTTTCGTCCATGTTAGAGAGAAGTAGGTATTTGAAAATTTAAGGATTGAAATAGTTTGCATTAAAAAATTCGCTTTTCAAGAAGTATTCTCTGAAACCTTATACAGGTTGTTTCTTAAGCAGACTTACTTCAGTTGGTGATTTCCCAGTTTAATTGAATTGAATTGAAATTCATATGAACGGAGTCGATAATCGATAAATGGATCATGTATAGATGCAGAGATAATATATTCCTGCACCACTGAAGGAAAGCAATAAATAGTGACGTAACAAAGCGAAGGAAAAGGGGGTTTTAGAGTGTGAATGGGGAAATTCATTCAGTGCTAGCCCAACTTGAGAATTCACGCGCGGTCTTGCTAATGACATAGTGTACAAGCTGGCAAGATTTCGACGTTTACGTTCTACAGCCGTATAAAATATTGTGAATAGACGAAAACCACCCGTCGTACCTTCCTCGTGTTGTTTTTGCATGGGGAATACACTGCCGCAAAGAGATTCATCCCATCTTTTTTTTCGTTTACGAGTTACTCGCAAATTTCGAAAATTTTCGAAATCAGTAGCGCGCCATTATCTCGGTTTAAGTTATGTTAAAATGATTCTGACATTCTATAAGTACTTTTCGACGTAGAATCCAACAATGTGCGGAAATTTCTTTATTGTCCAACGATTTTTCAGTTATAATGCAAACTTGCGTTTTTATAAAGATAAACCAAAGCCAACTTTGATTTCGTTAAATAGCGTTTTTCTTCTCCAAGGTCATATCAAATGTGTATTCAATTCTTTCATCCTGGACGTGTTTTCATGAAAAACCGAAGATTGTACAACTTTTCCATCATTTTATCAATGTCCCATCATAGAATTCACATGGATTGAGTGAAATAATTTCAGTTTGTTCTGTGCTTTCTTTATGACAGTTCGAAAATGAATTCTTGCAATTGCAAGAATTGTGTGAATATGATATCGTTCGTTATAACGAAGCGACCATGTCATATGAAAATTTTGTATCTATATTGACTTTGACGACTAAATATTCTACCACTACTGATGTGAACTGCATCAGTCTCAATTATTTTTTGAAAAAACTGCAGATTTTCTTCAGAAGTTTGCAGAATCCGATTGCCAAAGTGGAGTCAACGTTGGAGATCTCCTAGCTGCAAAAAAAAGATATTTTTATTTTATAAGGTTTATATATCTGTTTTACTTCAGAATACTCGACTCTTAGATACTCCTGTTTCAATTCCATTTTGCCTACTCGAAACCGATGGCTTGGCAGTAAGTTAGAGCTATTACATCATTTGTTTCATCTTCTTCGTCAACTACATCACATTCTTATTTCCTTAGGATTTTGAATGTTCATATCGAACTGTTCAAAATTCTCTCACGGCGTGATCGCTTCCTTATTACAAACGATATTATATTCACACAATACTTTATCTAAATTGTCATTGCAAGAATGAACTTTTGAACTATCTAAATGAGTGCACAGATATACGGACATACTTGAGCTACTTCAATTGTTCCATGTAAATTCTGTAACAGGACCTAGAGTTACTAGATTTCGGTTTCGGAATTTTCTGTTTTTCATTAAAACAGGTCCTGGATGAAAACATTGAGTGCACTTATGATGTATTTTTGAAAAGGAGAGAAGAACTCTAGTCATCAAAATCAAAGTTGCCTATGGTTTACATTGAACAAGCAAATTTGCTTTATAACTCGATAATCGTTGAACAAAAAGAATTCTGCACGTTATTTGATTCTACGTAAGAAAGTGCCTGCAGAATGTCCCAACCATTGTTACATAACCTCAAAACCATGGAGATTTTGACACTTTACTGATTTTGAAAATTTTCAAAAAACTCATCAACAAAAAAAGGCAGCTTCACTTTGGCAATGAATTTCACGCAAAAAGAACTCGGAGAAGGGGGGTCTTTACCCTATATTCATAAGATTTCACCAAGCTAAAGTACTAAAATTTCGGAATCTGTCCACCCTGTACACCGTCCTCAACCCAAGAAGGGAAGTACTTTGGTTTTTGAGGTGTTTCTATCCTCATAGTGAATTTTAAGTATCATGATATATCTTGAAAATCCAACCATGCCCAAAAAAAACTGACGTAGGACATTATCAGTACCTATAATAACTGAAATCCATGTGATACGACATTATGGTTGATTTGGCATATAGAAAGATGTGCAACTCAGCGATATCGATTGTATATATCAATGATCTTTTAGTAATGGGATTTTATCGGTGGATTTCGCTGTTCACATCAATAATATTAATCAATTCATTTTGTATGTTTGTGTTTGTAGCCCATTTGATTGTTTCGATGTAAATGATGAGAACGTTGAATATTCAACTAATAAAGTATATTTGAAATTCCAATTTCGGTTCAATCTGCTACAAAATACATAATATACATATACCTTTTGAAGTCTAATTTTCAAAAAGAACATCAATCCGATATTGCTTCAAATTAATATCTTTTAATTTATTCTTTTCCGTATACCGAAATCTTTAGATCGTTTTCACAAATTACGTTAATATTCCCATAGTCGTAGTTGTCCAGAACAATTTTGAGACCAGTAGTTCTGTCTTCTTTCAAAAATTATGTAAATTTATAGAAAAATATTACCCTGACTAGTTGAGGTTATAATGATATATTCACATACCTGTTGGGTATTTTGATATTTAAAATTATAAGTCTGTTTTAATCCAAAACGCATAAGAATCCAGCGCCATAAATCTTTGACTGACCTCGTAAATTACAAACAGTTGTAGTTGAATATTCCAGATTATAAATAACTTGATAGGATAGGCAGCCAGCCTATATGCTCCACGGACTTTCTGGTATTACCAGAGACGGTCTAGGATCATTCTTTCTTTTTCTTGAATTATCGTCATTGTTTATTCACCTTCATTCATTTCATTTTCAAGTTAGCTCGTTATATTTCATTACTCGAACGCCGTCGTTTGGATATTTTCAAATTGAAATAATAATTTGTTAAAAGTCACGGCAAACTTCAAAGGTTTATAGCCTCGTGTAGTATTTGGTTTTTATCAGGACCGTCTTCCTTCAACTATTGAATAATTTTCCAGTGGGCAGCTGTTACTGCTACAAAGTGAATACTCGTGAAGTGATTTTCTGAGAAAAAAAAATTAGACGAATTTCATGATTCGTTTATGTATCATTTGTTGGACTATAAATTGAAATCGTTTTATACTAAACATGAGGTTACAGATCAAAATTTTCGATTGAACTGTAACATCCCATATTTTGCTTCACTAAATGGTTTTTCAAATATTCTATTTATTTATTAATGAGTGAATGTGTCTTTCATATTTACACTTCAAAATATACAGGACTTTTGATAATATATTTCAAAGGTTGTCCTCATACAATCCGTTTGTTTTTTCAACTCCTTTATTTTATACGCTTCTATAAAAGCTCTATCAAATGTCTTTTAGACAGTACAGAAGTTCCTGAAAGAAAAATTTAATCTTTCATTGGTCCAAGGCAGAATCTGGTATTAATCTTAAATTGATATTTTACGCGATCCTAGAAAAGGTGAACGACTTTTATATTATATATATTACTCTGGTTACAGGAAGGTTGTGATTTCTAACGAGTGTTAAATATGCAACAGAATGCCACATAAACAACCGTACTTTGCAGTTAGAAATATTCCTGATTAATCATGAGAAGAGTCAAAATAACAATTTGGGAAATTTATTTCATATATATATATATATATATATATATATATATATATATATATATATATATATATATATATATATATATATATATATATATATATATATATATATATATATATATATATATATATATATATATATATATATATATATATATATGAAAAAAATTTAGAAAAATTTGAATAATTGTATTTACAATGAATGAATGCTTGAATCTATAATTTTGATGTGTGTCAGAAAAAACACAAGTGTGAGCTCAGGAAATGTAACAGGGGAACCATACTATATTGTATATGATTCAATAAACGAGTGAAAAAACCTGAGGAAAAAACTCGTTGCCCTGTCGCTATTGCACTAGCAATAGCTTGTCTGTTTGTGTTGTGTTAGTGTCGTGTGCACATAAAGAGTACCAAAGATTTTTCTGCTTAGCCGCTTCATTCTCTGTTGCATTCCATGATTTCCAAACGAAGACAAGGGTGAAAGGAAGGGGGTTTGGGACAGGAATCTGTAACAATGGAAAAAGAAAACCAACAGAAAAATATTTCAACAATCATACTTCTTATATGTCTAAACAAATCTAAGAAAAGATGTTACATAGCAAGCAAGTTCATGAAATTGACTAAAGAGATAATAAAAAATACATAACCTGCGATATTGCCTCAAATTCCTTCTCTGTTTGACCGAGAGAGCCCCGATGGCCAGGTTCAGTCTTCCAAGTGATGCCGATTATGATCTATAGATGTTTTAGAATCATTATGAACCCAATAATCTGGGTTGACATCGCCCATATATTATTTGTTCGTGGAACTTGTTTAGTTTGAAGAAACATTTGCGAAAAAATTTTGACAGTCGAAAAATATGACAAATGTCATATATATATAGAAATAAAGAGTAGGTAGAGCTCAGTAGCATAGGATTTTTGGAAATTCAACCTCAAAGAAGCATTTCAAAGTTAGAATTGGCATTAAAAACTTTCGAAAACTAGTTCCCTGAAAGTTGAAATTGAAGTATGATGTTTTATTATACTAAATTGAAAGACCTTGTTAGACTATCAGAGTTTATTGATCATAACCGTGCTTTAATTGTTCCTCAGGCGTTTGAGTCTTTCTTAGTTCCTTTGCAAATGCTGACAATGTGCTCAGCAATTTCATCACTGTTATTCTATACATTCTCGTTTGCGAGCTCATCCTGCAGATACACACAACCAAAACTAAGCAAAAATGGGTTTTTCCGAATGTATGCTGAAACAGAAAACGATAGTTCGATGTGACAGTAACTAGCAAGCTGTCCCCGCTTACATGTTTTTTAATTCTAATACATACACACAACCAAATTTATATGGAATTACCCTATATTTCAAATATTACCTCAGAGATTATGGAAATTTCGAAGGATTGTTAGAATTGATCCTGTTTTAGGTATTTCAATTGAAAAAAGAAGTAAATTAAGATTTATGTTAAGAAAGAAATAAATAAAAGAAAATGAGGTACTATTTCCGCATATAGTAAAAAAATTGAAAATTGTTTTCTCACGGAGTAGGTGTTTTTTGTCGACCTCAGTAGCTTGTATTACCTCCTATTGCTCTGATACAAGCCCTGGGTATACTTTGGATTAGGTTTTCAACCTCCTCTCTGGTGATATTCTGCCACTCTTCTGTGGCGGCTTGGATGAGCTGTTGTGGGGTTCTCGGATTATCCTGGCGCGATCTAATTTTCTTTTTGAGATTATCCCATAAATGTTCAATATGATTTAGGTCTGGAGAGGAAGCTGGTCACTCCAAAATAGCGATTTTCCCTGTTTCAAGATAATGTCGCGCTAGGTAGCTGGTATGCGTAATAGCATTATCTTGCATAAAAGTGAAATTCTCAGCCCAGGCACCTCGCAAGAGTCCCACTATGGGTTCCAGCACTAGGTCCACGTAATTTCTAGCCGTTACACTCGCAGGAAACGAAATCAAATCTGTTTTGCCTCCCAGCAGAATGCCACCCCAAAACATCACAGCGCCCCCTTGGTGTTTCGGAATTTGGCTTGCTCCTCGGAGTCTAGCTTGTCTTCCAGGACCACTTAGACCGGAATCCGGTGGTCATCTGATCGAATATCAATTCTCGTCTCATCTCAAAAAAGAACATTTCGCCAATTCTCAATATTCCAATGTTGGTGCTCGATACACCAATTACGTCTGTTAATTTTGTATTGTCTCGTTCGCTCTGGAACTCTTAAGGACCTTCTGCTGTATAAATCTCTTGAACGAAGTCTTTGACGTAGCGTTTCGACTGATACACTGATGCCTGTTGCTTTCAGAAATTGCCTTTGTAGTATGGGATGCGACGCTTTAGGGTCTCTTCTTGCAATTTGGCACAAAAAATTCTGTGTTAATTACCTTAAGGAAGACATTGTAAATGTCCCGCTTATGATATTGATATTTGCCATCTTATTTCAGGCATTTTTCCTTCAGAGTCCTTGTCCTTGAATCTAGTATTTTTGTTTTCAATATTTTGGGAACACATAACTATAACGTTTTAAACAACTTGATAAAACCATAAGATTTATGTATAAATTGCACTTTTAGGTAAGAGCTCATAACAATTTCTATAATTCCCTTTACTTGATTTGTTTCCGATTGAGTCATTTAGATAAAAGTTCTGTGAATTGCCTAAAAGGTTTTAATCACTTTCGTTCCTATGTAGATCATATTTAATTTATTTTACTTTAGTTTACATTTTATATCTGTCTGATGAAGTCGCAGTTTCGTCTACGAAGTTATAAATGAAGTAAATAGGTGTAAGTCAAATTTTCTATTACTCTTCATTCGAAATTGATTAGCATCAAGGAACGGCCGCTAATACACAAAACCAAATTTATATGGAATCACTTGGTATTTCACATTATTGATTGTTTTTAACCATGGATCTTTGACTACTTGTGAAGAATGAAGTTTTTTGTTGTAAATAAACTGGATAATGTGATAAGAAATGGAGAATTATCACCACATGTTCGGGATAGTACGATAGGAAATGTTGAGTTATCACCACATGTTCCGGATATTGTACTCAGTGGTTACTGAGAATTGAAACTGTGAATTTCAAAATTTAAAAAAGCCTATAATCATAATTAGAAATGCCTTACGTTGGATTATCCGATGTGCAGAGGGGTCGATTAATTGCTCTCGTCCAAGAAGGGGTGACACAGAGATATAGCGGCGATTTCAAAAACCTACGCCCCATACGTGGAGCTACAATCTCTGCAAAATAGACCTAGAAGAAGTCGTAGGAAGATCACTTCTGAAGACAAATTCCGTTCTTCAGAAGTGATCTTCCTACGACTTCTTCTAGGCCTATTTTGCAGAGACTGTAGCTCCACGTTTCGGGCATAGGTTTTTGAGATCACTCCCACTGATACCCCCATTGTGGCCGCTATATTACGATGTGTTACCCCTTCTTCAAGGAGAGCAATTATTCGACCACTTTGCACATCGGTCAATCCAACGTAAGGCATTTTTAATTATGATTATAGACTTTTTTAAATTTTGAAATTCACAGTTTCAAATCTCAGTGACCACTGAGTACAATGTCCGGAACATGTGGTGATAACTCAATATTTCCTATCATACTATTCAGTTTTTTTACAACAAGAAACTTCATTCTTCACAAGTAGTCGAAAATCCATGGTTAAAAACAATCAATAATGTGAAATACCGAGTGATTCCATATAAATTTGGTTGATATGCTTTTCGAAACGGTAAAACGTTTCCAAAGCGTATAGATTCATGTTTATCTGAAAAATTTTTTCCTATACATGAACCATTGAAATTTTTATTTTGAAAGAAAAAGAATGAAATTCGGTTTTCAAGAACATGTTTTATATTGAATGATTTGAGTTCAGAATATATCTGGCTATGAACTAGTTGTACATCATATCTCAATAATGATAGCATACGAAAATCATCGCTGTATAAGTAAACGCATAGTTGTTGATTCTTCCCAATATTATAAGGTTTGCACTTTCATTTCTTCAATATTCTCTGACTGACACTCTTTCATTTCAACCTGTAACGTTGGCTACTTGTCTGGCTGATATTTCAGGACCTTCGATAACTGCTACAATCGCGTTTATTCCAATTACTGCCGCATTTTGTTTAGCTCCCGGTTTCTTCAAATATCCATGACTTAATTATCCCCTTCAGTGTACGCAGATGGATAGGAGCCACCATGGATGTAAGATCAGTGTTTATAGGTTTTCGTTGTTGAGCCCACTGGATCACCTTCATTGTAATTTAAACGCTGAAACCCAAACAAATTGCGAGGTAGCAAGTTGCATCATGTAAGCAAGCGAGAAGAAGCTCAACTCATGTATTTATTTTAAGATTCCTGCAAGTTTTTTTTTTTTTAAATTTGGGAAGCTTTTACCTGGTAAAATTCCATTATCAATAAGAAAAAACAAGTACTGTGTTTTAAAGAATTTTACTTAATAATTTCGATTCGTAACGCTTCACTACCGTAGCTTCTTCAGACGAATGAATGTACAGAAAATAAGAATATATATATATATATATATATATATATATATATATATATATATATATATATATATATATATATATATATATATATATATATATATATATATATATATATATATATATATATATATATATATATATATATTGATATACCTGTCATAAATAACCACTTAAGAAGGAGCAACCCAATAAGCTTTTAATTACTTAGGAACATTTATATTTATATTCTCATTCTTATTTTCTGTACATTTATTCGTCTGAAGAAGCTACGGTGTAGTGAAACGCGTTACGAATCGCAATTATTGAGTAAAATTCCTTAAAATACAGTACTTGCTTTTTATTATTTATTCCTGCAAGTAGCCTTTTTGAAAGTCGCTGCAACTACTATGTTGAAGAGAGAGAAGAAGAATTATATATCTGAAAACAGTCGGAAAAACATTGGGAATATTGAAATATCCCAAATATAGTTTTTGTTTTTCTGTGGAAAAATACTAGGAAAAGAACCCTTTCCATTTACGTTCAACGAAAAGAACGGTTAATTGATATTGTTAAACAAGCGAATTTAAACAATAAATTCAAGTATATATAATTTCTGTTTCTCTCAACTTTGCTCTATCATTTTTTGAATTCAACTAACAATTTGTTAAACATTATTCTAATCGAACTCTTTATCATTTAGCAAACATTTTATTTTTATAATCTTCCATATCAAAGAGTACGACACTGTCCTCGGGCACTGTCTTCGGTTCCTCGTCGCGGGAAGAAGCTTCTTAACAAAAAGCGTTTTCTAATACCTGTTCGGCTTATGCGGAGATCTTGTTTGGATGTCAGAATGCCAGAAGGCTGCCCTGTCTTGCGCTCACTTTTGTACGCCGTTTCGCTAAACATAAAAATTAATCAATTTCTAATTATGCGACACTGGTCCATAAATTTACCTGCTCAGTTGAGAAAGACTTCGTCTTCATATGTACAGAGGGGGCTCAAGATACGGGTGGAAATATTTTCTACCCGTATTTTAGATTAACGTTCTTTAAAGCGTTATATTTGATGAACATCAATTTTGTTTATTTATTATGCAGAAATATTACGTTTGGCATAGGTGTATAGATGTCATATTATAGTATAAACATAAACTGACCAACCCAAAACGGGAATTACCTGTTAAAACCTCACCTAGCAAGTTATTTATTTATTTATTTTCATTTTAACTAGCCAGAGGCTATTAATTATAAATTTATATATATATATATATATATATATATATATATATATATATATATATATATATATATATATATATATATATATATATATATTTGTTGAGGAAATAGAGTTGTTATTTGCATTTAATAAAAATTTCTCAATTATTGTATTTCATTATAGAAAAACCAGAAAACGAATACCCATGTCTAACTTACATTGGCATTATATTTACAAATTCAATTTAACAACCTCATTTTCCAGTGGTCCCAACATAAGCAAATTACTGTTCAATGCCAAACAAAAACTAATGAATTCAAACAGTCTGGATATATATATATATATATATATATATATATATATATATATATATATATATATATATATATATATATATATATATAATTGCATATAATGAAAGATCAACAGCTCACGTAGGACAAACAGCTCGAAAATTTCAATCTAGATTCAAAGAACACATCTCTTCAGACAACAAATCCGCAGTTTTGGAACATTAAATTTACCACCACCAGTTTTGTTCATGGCGGTAGTGGAAAATAATACAGAATCTTATTGTATTTTCAAATATGCATATGCACTTTTTTCTTGCGTGATATGTGTTAACTTGGATTCTCTCATGAAGAATGGGTCGTCGTTAGGCGTTAGTTCAATTAATCGGTACGAATAGATCTTTGAGCTGCTGTAGTATATCTACACCCACGTACCCTATTATACATTCTAGAAATGTTCAGCATGAGGTAATTTCTTGAAAATTACGGAAAGACTAGATATGTAGTTTCCTCAAATTAATGTGGGCTTGTTTTTATCGCAAATGGGTTGGTTTTGAAGCAAATCTGCTTAATCCCAATCTTAATTCAGTTCAGTCATGATTTCTATATTTCGTCTTTATCAGGTGGATGACCCACTCCCACATAAATGAGTTGTCATGAATGGCAAGAGGAATTTTACCGCTTTATGTGAAAGCTTCTTCATGTGTCTTGCTACCCGAAAATTAATTGAATACAACTTTTTGTGAATTGCTCGAAGATTTTGATGTAGGCATTTCCAACAAGGTTTCATGTTGATTAATGCTCAAACCATCTTCAATGCAAGCACTTGTTACCATGAACGGTTTTCGAATGCAATCTTTTCACTTGATTAGAAAGATGCTTTTATTTCGGCATCCAATTATGTTAGTCACTAGAAAGACGTACAGGAAACATTGATATTTGTTCTCAAGCAAACACAATACTGTAGATTGGTAAACTATTTTTTTCACAATCTTTCATGCAAAATCTTTTGAATTGGGATCTTTGAAATAAATAATGCATAATGAAGCATCAACGTCTTCTTGAGTCATCAAGTTTTCTTGTATATTTACTCTTAAAACGTCGCCCGGCTCGATATTCTATTAAAATATTTCTCCTTAAAATTATAAAGAATTGAAGAAAGGGTGTTCTGTGTTTAGTCAACTTTGACATGATAGCTACAAATATCGCATTGAAACTGTAGACTTAGATTAACAAAAGATAGATGTCAATTTCCAATCATATTTGATTATTAGCTCCTCTATGACCTAGTATGCAGAAACTAAAATACCTCCCTAGTATTAATGGAGGAGTAATTTAAAAATTCAATAATCTGTCATCTTTTATAAAACTGACGGAAAAATTTTAGAATAATTTGTTCTATATACTGTTTTCACAACTCAAAATATACACTATCATCCCACCAGAAACCATTGAACTAAATACAATGATTGAAACGAATTTAAGAGTTGGAAGAATATAATACGCTTATTGAGATTTTGTTGTTACTTTCGAAAGTACGAGTGCAGCTGAAATTTTTGAAGTAATTAGGATAGATATAGATTTTTTCAAAAATTCGGACAAATGTTCATAATCCTTTTTCCTTCATTGAAAATTCATATTCTAATAGAATTTGAAAAATATTTGTTTATAAAACTACGTCATGAGGAAAGAATCAAAATTTGAATAGTTATTTTCATTAACGCAACCTTGATATTTTTCAGATAAAACTTGTTTTACTCTTTCAGAGAATAAAAGAATAAATTTTCAATATATATATATATATATATATATATATATATATATATATATATATATATATATATATATATATATATATATATATATATATATTTTTTTTCGGTTATTCGGTTCAATAGTCAGTCGAGGATCACTCAAACGAGAATAAAACCCATTTTTTAATTGTCTAGCTTTCGGCTAATTTATTGCCTTCATCAGGACACTGAAAGTAACAAAGATTACGGTCAATTGAAAAAACATATAAATACAGGACTTGCTTACAACAAAAAATTATGGCTTTTATTCTTCTAAAATGCTGACGCCGTCAAAATCCATTGTATGGCTCTTGCTATATACCTTGCTATGTGCCTTGGTCAGACATGTATGAAGCAAGGGCCATAGCATGGATTTTGATGGCGCCATCATTTTAGATGCAAACAACAAAGAGAATAATAGGAAATTTCTTGAGATGTGCTACATCATTACCTCCAAAATCCAACAATCAAGGAGAAGAGTGACAGCAAGGGCCTAAATAACATCTTTCAGTACATATTGAAATTTGACGATGTGAACCAACCTTAACAATTAGTGCGACATGGGCTTAATAAATCACACCAGCTCTAAAAATAAAAAGAAGAAGAACGTTGTGGTTCTATGACTGAGTTCGAAATGTCAGATATCATGTTCTATGCTCGTCTTTAACCTTACGTTTTTGTAAAACTGTCTGGAAAAAAGATCTCAAAGTTAATATATCAATTGTAGTTCTAACAAATTTTAGCTTAATCTATGGAATCAATGTCTTTAGGGAATATCAAATTATGTCTTCATATAGTGATTTGTCTTAAATTAGTATCTGATAGCTGTAAGTGTACTTACCTTTTGAGTTCCCTGAAGATGATGCATATTGTGTCGAAATATTGGACTTGCTATAAAAGATAGCATTATTTGATAGACTCTTTCTTGCCACACAACCCTAAAATCCAAAAGAAATATATATATATATATATATATATATATATATATATATATATATATATATATATATATATATATATATATATGATGGGACAAATATCTTCCGCGATAAACTTCATGAGGAGCCTACATGTAAACTTGAGACAAGAAGAATTATTCAAAATCCGTAGATCAATGAATAATCCCTCCTGAGCTAGTTCCCAAATCTCTGTCAGGAAAGATTATCCATTGATCTACGGATTTTGAATAATTCTTCTTATATGTTTACATATGTATATATATATATATATATATATATATATATATATATATATATATATATATATATATATATATATATATATATATATATATATATATATATATATATATATATATATATATATATCTTCTTCTGAATGTCTGAATGAACCAACTCGGAAATAAAATCATGGGCCGTTCCTGTACGAGACTCCGGAATTATTATTATAGTAGAAAAGTATGCTTCAAGCATCCCTGGCATTCTTAATGGCTTGTTTAGGCCAAAAATAAATGTATAAAATCGCATCGAAAACATTTATTACTTCATAGATAAGCGGAACCCGAAGATGGTGGCGCGGCTCTCGAAAAATACCAACGAATATTTGTCCAGATAATATGTTTAAAAATGTTGAAAATGGCCAGTGACAAATTAGCGTCCATTTTGCCGACCACAGAATTCCCAGAAGTCAGGACCAATCACCGTGTCGTAACCAAAAAGGTATTTTTGAGATCATTTACATAAAGTTGGAAACTCAACACCATGAAAGTTCCCATTGATTAGCATAAAGGCTTTCAATTGGAATTCAGTAGCCATTCTAGAGAATTATAAATGTCATTTGAAATACCATTCTAAATTGAACTCGAATTTGAATTTCAAGTTTTGTTAATGTTCAATGTAGACGATTTATTTTGTATTCAAAATGTCTAGATTCTAGTGAATATTCATTGATTGGTAATTAAAATTCATGAAAATAGGAAAGAATTCTGGGAAAACAGTAGTGCATGGGAATTTCAAAATGTTAATAGAATCTGTGTAAAGTTAAAGTTAAAGAAACTCATTTCAAGTTTCAACATTGTTATTATCAAACTTTAACAAGACTGATATATAGTACAAGGATAATTTACATTTTTATGGCTCCAATTAAGTTGGCACCGATGGTAGATTAAATGCTTATTGAGAATGAGTTGAAAATTATACAATTCGAATTCAATGAATGAAATTTCGATCTTCTTTCCTCTTTAAAATAATATATCATGTAAACTGTAATGGTTTTGTTTCTGAACAAAAAATCTATAATAATACCATATCCCTCAAATATATATTTTAAAATGAACCGAATGAATTTGACTTACCCTTGGAACAGCAGATATCGATCTAGGTTAATTTACAAAAGAAAATTCGAAATCTCCCCACTTGCTAATTGAAATGGTTGTCGAGGAAATCCGGAAAAATTACCGACTACTTATACGCCTCAGACGATTGGAATTTATCCAGAAAAATCTATGAATACTTAATTTCAATTTCTGCAAATTTTTCACTCCAATCGCTACAACACAGCTCCAATAAAATAACAAATGATTCCGAAGATTTCTAAATGGACAAGAGAAAGAATCTAATGAATTCCGAACTTATATAGACTCGGTTCTATCAAAAAACTATTGATATTCAAAGAAATTAATGAAAAAGCGACATTATTTTCTTCACAACAATAAAGTGGAAACGAAACATAGAATGAGTTACTGTTTTCCGTTCTCCCACAGAAACGAGAAAACGATCTTCTTTCAAGTACTGACTACACAATTAACCGGCGAACAACCTAGATCAATAGCAGCGACACCTTACGGATATAACTATAATTTTCATTGGGTATCGTGAACTGTAGATTCCTAATTCGAATTTCAAACTGTTTGAATATTTACTTGATGAAATGAGATTGAATTATCAATAAAATTATGAAAACTGAGTTGAAGAGATATAAATGATTAATTCGAGAAATCGGACTGTTACAAAACACAATTTTCTTACTCACGATGCGTTCTCATGAAAGTCGAAAATAGTATAACTCATCTCCAATTTATCTAGTTTATAAGTTAAATCAGTTATTACTGCTGAACTACCCCAAAAATTTGTATTGCCACATGTTTTTTTCTCGCATATATCCGGACATATGCCAAAAAAATTAGATGTTTTTCTTGGCGCATATGTTTCTCTCATGAGAAATAAAATGAAAGAACTAAATTAAAATTTTGCAAGAAACCACCATATATTGACAACAGCCGTTGGTGGTGAATTTTGTTTGTAACTTTTCTTTCTTCCTGAAAATTATGATTTTTGGTAATAATTCAACGTAATTCACTAAATTTGACACTGGCAGAATGTGCTGAAGCATTGGTGTTAGAGGGCAGACGTTGAAGTTATACAAGAATTGGCCAGATGATTGTGGTGTGCTATTCAACTGTTTCACTGCTACAAGGAAACTAGTACCAGGGCAAGCAACAACGGCGATCCGTGACCGTTAATCAAGAATTTCCTCGTTGAGAAAACGGTTTGCTACTACCAGGCAGTTTCGACAGAACAGTGTAGTGTAAATTGGCACTGATACGATACGACTACGTCGCAGTTCGAGCCCCAGCTCTAACCGCAAGACATCGAAGAGAATCGATTGAATATTTCCGGGCACCATGTAAATTGTGTTAATGTGTTAATGTTTTAAATACTTAGACGTCATGACAACTAATGGTGTTAGAAGATCAATTGAGATCAAAGACAGATGATGGTAGTCAACAGAGCGTACTCTGCCAATGAAAAAATTCTGAATAGCAACATACTCACAAGAAACACCAAGTTAAACATTTAAAAACATTGATTAGACAAGGCATGATGTATGCTATGGAAACTATGACAATGAAGAAAAAGGATGGAGAAGAAATAAGAATTTCCCAAAGAAAAATAGTGCGTTCAATTTTAGGGCCAGTAAAATAGGCAACAACGAATACAGAATATATACAAACGAAAAAATAAACCGAACTTTGAAGAACGAAGATGTTGTAAACAATCAAAGAGGGAAGAGTAAAATGGTTAAGGCATGTGAAGGAGCAACAATATTTGCAATGTTGCAGTGAGACCCAGGACCAAGGAGAAGACAAAGCCGACCAAGATCAAAATAGCTGCATGAGGTTGAAGGACCTCACCAGGGCAGGAGGGCAGGAGGAGATAGAGGGAAAAACATTGGAATGGAAATTATGAAAACCAATACGTGAGACGAATTTTGGTATGATGCCGTCCAAAGTCCAATTGGTTCAAGACTTGAAGCCACGAGACCATCCGCTGAGTTTTCACTTTGCCAGTTGGATTGGCGTCCAGCTTGAAAACGACGCCGATTTTTACTAAAAAATCATCTTTTCGGATGATGCGCATTTCCATCTTGATTGATACGTCACCAAACAAAATTGCTGCATCTGGGGGATGAAAACCCCGCACCTTATCATGAAGCCGATGCATTCACAGAGAGTGTTGGTTTTGTGCGGATTTTGTTCTTGAGGCATCATTGGGCCATTTTACTTTGTAAATCGTCATGATTACCGACTGGTTCTTCCTGTTACTTGAAGAGGAAAACAACAATATTTAGTATCAACAATATGGCGCTTCGTACCACACAGCGAATTACGATCAATCTTCTGCGCACAGTCTTGAAAGATCGAATTATCAGTCGTAATTCTGATGTCGTTTGGCCGCTTTGAATCCCGTGGAATATTATCTTAGGAAGGCTGTCAAAGAAAAGTGTTATGTGGACAAGCCAGAGGCAATTCAAGCTTTGAAAGACAATATTCGTGCAGCCATATCTAAAATAGAGCTGCATACAGTCGAGAACGTACTCAAAAAGTGGATCGACCGAATAGGGTACTACAAAGCCAGCCGGGGCAGCCATTTGAATGAGATTTTATTCCACAACTAACCGCAAGGATTATACTTTAGTACGACATAATAAATTTGGAAATGGGATGAACTGTTTTTGGTTTTATTGCATAAAAAAAGTAACTTGGCGGACCCTACCGGGTGTAACTAAAACTAGGGCCACCCATGTAACTTTTTTTCTATTTGGAATAGTTTGATGAAATTTGGAAATCGGATAGAAGATAAAATTTTAAATTTGATAACATTAATATGTTTGACAATTCGTTTCTAGTTATGCCTAAATTAATACCAACTTTCGATTTTCAAATGGGACACTGTATTTTTTTGCTTATTTTAATTGTTCATCTCATCCTACGGCCTTTTGACATATTTTTGAAAGAAAAACAAAACATAATCTCTTTTATTTTGCAATTTTCATATTTCGTTCTAGAAGGCCATGAAAAGTCACAATTGGCTTAGCTCAACATCTCCTATCACGAAAATACAAGATTGTATCTAAAACCATTCTTGTTCATTTGATACGGGGTGCAAAGTTTTGAATTTCAGTTTTTCCTGGAAAATTAGGTTTTCTTCTAAGCCAACCATATCGGTATTACAGAAAAAAAATTTCGTGAGGTGCAACCTGCTGAAAAACAGGATTTTGTTATCGACGAGATTCCGAAATAGATGTATTGACATTTGTTGAAATTAATCCAACCACATCAACAAGGGGAATTGCCTAAGAGCTTGAAATTAGCCACCAAAGCTCATGGAGAATTTTGAAAAAACAAGTACCGCTCATTTAAATATCAACTACGCCAACACCTGTTATAAACGATAGTGTTAGTTATATAAAAAATGATAATGAACAAAAATTTTGCATCGCCAACGTAGTTATTGTTATTAACGAATGGGAAAACTCTCTGAGGAAGAACTGAAATTTAAAACTTTGACACCCCGTAAAAAAGGAGCTATTAAAATTTTAGATACAATCTTGTATTTTCGTGATAGGGGATTTTGAGCTAAGCCAATTGTCACTGTTCATGGCCTTCTAGAACGAAAAATGAAAATTGCAACAAGAGAAGATTGGGTCTTGTTTTTCTTTCAAAAATATGTCAAACGATCGTAGGATGAGAACAATTAAAATAAGCAAAAAAATACAGGGTGTCCCATTTGAAAATCGAAAGTTGGTATCGTTTTTGGCATAACCAGAAACGTTATCAAATTCAAAATGTTGTCTTCTGCTGATTCCCAAATTTCATCAAAACATTTCAAATAGAAAAAAATTACAGGGGTGGCCCTAGTTTCAGTAACACCCGGTATACATATTTTGGTTCGTTTTCATAGCTCAAATAGACAGTTAGATACATTTTTAACTCAATAGAATTAACATTTGAAGTTAAAACTAATAACTTAATAAATTTTCTAGACTATAACAAACATAAATGATATCCTAAGTTACAATATCTATGGAAGAATTATTCATCATTAAGTCGCTGCCTACATTTGTATGGTCCACAGATCCTTTACTGTTCCCCTCTCAATTTAATTTTTTTTTGCGAGCGGGATTACACCATACGGCGTCTCTCGCAACCTAGCTTCCATATCTTTCTATCTTGTCAGTTATTTTCTTGAAGGTTTCTTCTTGTCATGGCTTTATCGATGGATTCGTTCCAACTTGTTCTTGGTATACCTCTTCTTCTTCTCTGTGCTGGCTGCCATTTCCATATTCTAAGAGGCCATCTTTCTTGTGTCATGCGTCTCAGGTATCCATACCACTTAAGTCTTTTTGCCTCTATTGTATCTATTATGTCTGAGTCCACTTCTGCTCTTTCCCTAATTTCTGTATTTCCTACACGATCAAGTATTGTGAGGCAGCTTCTGCGCCAATAGTCCATCTCCATTGTTTGTAGTCTTTTTTCATTCTTTTTTGTCATCTCCCACACCTCTGATCTATATGTAGCCACTGATTCTACAATAGCTTTATATATCCTTCTTTTAACAGGTTTACTGATATTTCGGTTTCAAATAACGCTGTGTAGTTGTCTAATCGCTGTCTTTCCCTTTATTGTTTTGTCGTTTATATCCCTTCACTCCCTCCTTCCTTTGAAATCAACGCTCCCAGATAACGGAATTTACTACAGTTTTTCACTGTAGCTCTATCCTCCATGATCAAATCAGTTCCATTTCCACCCACCACGAAACACTCAGTTTTGTTGAAGTGTATCTACAGACCCCATTTTGTGTTTTCTTCGTTGAGCTTCCGCAACATATAATGGGCGTCATCTTCATCCCCTGCAAATATGACCTGGTCGTCTGCAAATTTGAGTGAAAAAAGCATATCATCATTTACCTCTATCCCCATATTTCCACATTTCCTCTTCCACTCCTTAAGCACTTCATTCAGGTATACTTTGAAGAGAGTCGGAGCGATACAGCATCCCTGCCTTAGACCCTTGAAAACCTCGACTCCCCGAGAAAGCAACGATCCGTTCTTCACGTGGCTGATGTCACTATATACGTTTTTGACTGATCTAATGTAGCAGTGATTTATGTTTTGTGCTTTCATTGCCTCCTAGAGTTCACATAACGGTATGCCGTCATAAGCCTTCCTCAGATCGACAAAGAGGAGCAAAGTCATAACATTGTGGCCAAGTGTTTATCGATGATTGTTCTTATACTGAATATGTTGTCAACGCAGAATCTCCCTGCTCTGAAGCCGCTCTGGTCCTTTTCTTCCTCGAAACTTCCTTCTATTCTGATTTTAAGTAGTTTTCCATATATTCTCCCTATGCACCGTTATTCCTCGATAGTTCGAACAATCCCTCTATCTCCTTTTTTATAAATATTAGATATGTACCCCTTCCAAAAATCTTCCGGGAGTTGTTCTCCTGATAAACATTTATTGAATAAATGAGTTATCCATTCGAACAGGATATCCGGTTCGTTCTTCAGAATTTCTGCGTTTACATGCCGTTCTTTTGCTAGCAGATGTGGGTCTTGACTTGTGGAGTAATTTGTGTTATTTCAGTGTTTTGTTCGTTCTGTTCCAACTGCGTTCTGTCAAATTGTACTCGGTCCTCTTTCATCTGTTACTTGTAGTAAAGTTCCCATTCATTCATACTTATTTTGTTGTTGTAAACTCGTTCTGCTACTCTCGTTGGTTCTCAAGTTCTTCAAGAGTCTCCAAGATTCCCTTGGCCTGCTGCTTCCCAAGTATTGTTCGACTTCTTCACATTTCGCATCACAAAATTCGTTCTTTCTGTTTGTTATTTCTTTTTTCACTTCCGTACTACTTCGCGTGTATTATTTTATGTCTTCTGAATCTTTTGTTGTTAACCACTTGTTGTATGCTCTTTTTTCTTCTCTATACTTTCCTTGATTGAATCGTTCCACCAGTATAGAATTTCCTTCCATTATCCAGTTCCCCAAGACTCTTCAGCTGATTGGTGGATTGATTTAACTAGACCATCATACAGTTTCGTTGGTGTGGAATCGTCTGTTTGGGTGAGCTTCTGGCTCAATCTTACTTTATGGAGAAAACCACTGAAGGATCTTACAGAAGGTTCAATTTGTATCTTTTAGGTTTGCATTGGCGTTCTTCATCGGTTATTTCCTGAGTCGGTGCTATCATATGTGTATATTTAAGATTTCAGAACAGAAATAAATTCCATAGAAAGAATAATACCATACTGTTTCATAAAAAAATCATTGGATGCAAAGAACAAAATCGAACATCACAATTATTATATTGCTTTCAAGAAAAATCTGAAGAAAGATATACTCATAAAATAAAACATCATTTTTCAAATTCAAAATAACCACGTCAGCTTATGTGGAAATTTTGAACGCAGGTTCAAAGAACATATACCTTCAGACAAGAAATCCCTAATATTTGAGCACATTCAGTCACAAAACCACACTGCAATTTGAAACAATCTCACAGTCCTTCACAAATGCAATAAATTAAGTAAAATGAATCTGTTTGACAGTTTAGAAATCAATAAACTCAGGAAAACCCCACTATTACTACCCTCATTAGCCAACTTCAAAGCAATAACTCCCCCCTACTTAACATTCAAGGAAAAATATCTTGAAATCATCTTAATACTAAAGTTAGTATTCAGCACTTGAAATGACCGGAGGGTCAAAACCGGTCGTGTATTGAAAAATAAACGTGGAAAACAAACAAAAGTATTTTTTCTGCTTTCTTATTAAGAGTTCAGTTACTGTTTCAGTAATTCGAATTCTGCGACACTATGTGATCTAAAATTTCGATTGAAAGAATTCATTGAAAGTGAAGGACCTTGAATAGCATGTAAATTGAAAGAGTTGTAAATCTAGCTCCACTGGGACGAATGCGGAACGAAGCATCTTCGCCAAAATGAAAAATTTGAATAGCAAATAACAAGGTTAAACTCTTGCAAAGTCCACCGAACTAGACGTTCTGACACTAGTCGTATTGCTTTAAATTTATGACCTTTTACCATTAAAATAAATAATACCTTGTTATTTCTTCAGATGTTAACGAATTGTACTCGTAATACGTCGGACTTTGAATTGTCAGAAATTTATTTTACTGAGCTAGCAAGGATGAATGATGTGAATGGTTGGAATAAATATATTCCAGAGTTTCTTCAAGCTCATCTAGTACGTGGATTTCTCAGCCAAATCAAACGGAAATACAAATATTAAATTTGTTTTTATGAACACATGGCTATGTTCAAAATTGTCAAGAATGATTACATTTTTCGCTTGATTATCTCTAATTGATACATTTCATATTGAAATTTGTGCTAAAATGAATTGAATTTGTGAGTACAGTGTTTCTATGAGTCGGGATCGATAAATCTCCATATTCGAAAAAATCTGTTCCTTTCAAGAGACTTCGATGAATTCTGAAAATTCCAATAAGAAACAAAGTCCTCTAACACGGTATTTTTAGTTTTCAGCTCCGTTGCACATGACCAAGGAAAAAAACTACCCGCTTCTAGATACTAGATCTCATTTTTAGTTTTTTCATCAACAATATTAAGAAAATAATTCATCATCTGCTGTCGAAATATTGCATTTAGAGGTTAGAATTCCATTCGTATTTTAGATTTAACTGTAACCAAAATTCATCACAGGCACGATTTTTCTATTTTCAGTAAACTATACGATACTGACATTACCATTCACAATTCTTCCGCACATCCATATCAACATAAATCAGCTACTCATAACAGTATGATACATTGACTCACCATGATACCATTGTCAAACAATAATTTCTTGTAAGAACTCAATATTATAAAACAAATAGCGGTCAATAATGGTTATGATACTAGTTTGATTGGCAATATGCATTATCTTAGGTAATTGCAACAGGCAATCCATGAGGTTTTCCCTATTGTTGAAGAGACTAATCAAAAATATAATATATTAAGTCTGAATCTTAAGTCATTCTTCTCATTTCATAATTCGTCATTGCCTTCAGAACGGATAACTTTCTAGGCAGATGTACATTCTGTCAAAAAAGTGTTTGCCTACAGTGCTCGACTAGATGCATTGAAATCAATAAACAGAAAAATTGCGGAAACTTACTCAAGAGTCAATTAGACCTAAATCCGTAACCATTACTTAACCTTTCAGTTCAAAAAAGAAGCAACCCTCTTTGAATTTTTCTCCTATTTGATTAGATACCTGTTTTCAGCGTGTAGTGAACCACTTCGTTCTTTTAAATGTTTACTTCTCTGAAGAAGCCACAGTGTGGTGAAATTTATAATTTAGTCAATGAAGTGAAAATTTAGCATCATAGTAATAATATAATAATATTTATTATCCTAAATGTCTACACAAATAACATTTGAATGTTATTAAACTCAAATAAATGTAAAGAGATTAAAAAAGTTGGTATGGCATAACTCAACTCAATAAGACAATTCGGTATGTCTTACTGATACTATAGCAACTATTTTAGGCGAGCCTTGTGCATGTTGAGTGATATATAATTTGAAACACAGACATTGAGAGCACCTTGAACAAAACAAAATAATACTTTTTCTCATATGTGATCTATACAGGGCGTTATATAATAGTATGTCACAACTTTAGTGGGTAAATCTACATGACATTCAAAGAAAAAAAGTTTATATGAAAAAATTGGAAAGCGAGCTATTTTTTACAGCCTCCATCATTACACCTCCTAAATTTTAACTAGAATCTACAAGGTGTTTTCTTTTCCGGAGCCAAGTCTTCTTTTGCCCTTTCAAACTTTTTCAGTACGCCACTGATCAACGTACAAAAATTTTCGTCATCTTCGTTCAATTTAGAAACTTTTTGACACCTGTAATTTTCCGTATCTCCAACCGTTTTCGAGTGAAAAATTATTGAATTTGAATTATTTGAATTGTATGTTATTTGCTAAATATAGAAAATAATAGAAATACTTGATAGGTATGCTCAAAATTTTCTTTTATTTTGATAGCTCGTCTTCTGAAACTCAACTCCTACTTATTCAATATCAATTAAAAAGAATAATTGAAAACTAAATAAATTTCTGGAAGGGTCCTCCACCTGCAGGAATACAGGCCTCTGTCCTTCGCATATTATCAAGCACTCTTTGAAATATTTCTGGGGTATTTATTATCTTGTCACAAGAGGTTATTATTCGATTTCTCAATTCTTCTACAGTATTCACTGTAGTGATATAAACTAAATTTTCGAGATATCCCCATAAGAAAAAAGCCAAACTATTTAAGTCTGGGGACCTAAGAGGCCATGGTTCTGGCCCACCCCGACTTATCCTTCGGATGTTGAATGTATTAATTAAGAAGTCCCAAGCTTCTCCACTTAAATGTGCTGGTGCCCCGTCACGCATAAACCACATTATGTTTCTCACCGAAAGTGGCACATCCTCGAGCAATGAAGTTAACTCCTCCTCAAGAAATTGCCGATACACGGGACAGCTTAGTCTAATAGGAAAAATTTGGTAATAATTTCCGATTATTCCGACCCAGACATTTAGTGAGAATTGTTCTTTTTGATGAGATTCTTCAATCAAATGGGGGTTTTCCTCAGCCCAATAATGATTATTGTGAAAATTTGTGATAGCAGTTCCCGAAAAGTTAGCTACGTCTGTGAACATTATTTCACTATCAAAATGAGCATTTTCTCTAATTTAATTCAAGAACCATCGGCAAAAATTCAGTCTTGAAGGAAAACCTCGAGGAAGTAGAGTTTGGACGCGTTGAATATGAAACGGGTACAATAAAAAGTCGTGGAGAATCCTCCAAACTAGAACATGTGGAATATTAAACTGATTTCCAATTATTCTTGTACTCACATGAGGATTCAAATCAATACAATTCAGAACTGCTTCCTCAATATCTGGAGTAATCATAGTTTTGAATGATTATTTGCAGCAAAAGTACCATTTTTCCTCAATCTTCTGTGGATACTTGAAATGTTTTTCGTCTGATGGTTCTCGATTTGGAAAGCGCACCTGATACAATCGCCTAGCTTCTGTTGTGTTTCCGTTATGTGTACATGTAACGGTTATCAGCCAATCTGGTGTTAGTAAAATTAGTCATTTTTTCTTACAGCAATAACTACAAAAGTCTTAAAACTGATCGTTAATTTAATAAACAATTCGAGCAGACACTGGGTCAACTTTAGCAACTGTCAAAATAAATAAATAAATGAAAAAATCAAAGCCTACTAGTCAATTTTTTAATTAGAAATGCTTTCAATTCAGCGAATGCATACAATCTTTTAATAATTTTCTGCTCGAGAACAGTCGGAGATACGAAAAAATTACAAGTGTTGAAAAAGTTTTTAAATTGAACGAAGATGACGAAAATTGATTGTACGCTGATCAGTGGCGTATACAAAAAAGTTTGAAAGGGCAAAAGAAGACATGGCTTCTGTTGCTCCGTAACGAAGTTTTTTTCTAAATCTGAACGTAGATTTACCCCCCTCAAGTTGTGACATACTATTATGTAACACCCTGTATATTACCTATATACCTAAGAAAAAATTTTTAATTTCAACTTTCATTCATAAATTCTATTTTTTTATTTATTTTTTTTCTTCATTCTATGTAACAGTTGCATTTTTCAGATCAATGATCAATGCAGTTTGCAATCGTAGAACGAGGCATGGACAACAACCATTTCCTAGCCTGTTTCTTGAAAGTATTGAGATGTTATCATTTTTTCTATCATATATGTTTGAGAGTTCATACAAAAAGGTTTTCACGGTGTTTCCGTGTTTTCCTTTTTTTTTGGAATGACCTCCATTCTCTTCATAGAATTCTAACATTGTATAAATAAAAGTAATAATCAAATATAGCGTTCCTATCATCAATTATGATTGAGCATGAATAATAAAATTTAAATGTCTTAAAATTCTCCAGTTTCGTTTGTTTCATGTTCTTTCTTCAAGATTTTCGTACCAAAAAAAAAACAAAACAAAGAAGTAGCCGTTCCATCGTTTGATCGTGAGTGATAGTTTTCAATTTTCATTGCAATCAAATGACCAAGTCAGTCAGCAGCAATACATTTTTAGGGTTTCGTTTCGATTCCTATAGAGATCATTTCGTTGTTTGTTTGTTTATCTGTCTATCTGCCTGTGTGTATCTTCGCCTCTTTTCTCAGGAATAAGTGTAAGAACTGAAACCAAACATTCAGATCGGCATTCTCTTGGAGCTGTGAAAACATGAAATTTCTAAGTCATCGCAATCGAAAGATACGGATATTTATTATGCATTTTACGGCTTATGTTGACACTAATATGGAAATAAAAACCTATTGGTTACTTGTTATCGACCAGCGTGAAATTTGTTCAAGAAGCACTGATACAGGAAATTATCGAATTTTCAAATATCTGATTACATCACCAATTTTTTTTTGCCATCATAAACTTCTTCCTCTTTTCTCAGAAATTTCCAACATTTTGCGTAATGCGACATTTCTATGTTCAACCCTACCGCTTTCTAATTATATGTCAAAACAGTCATTTGCATAGATCCCTCTCTTTTTGTAAATTAAGTTAAGAATTCCAAACTCGTCAGATTCCCTGTTTCACTGTTCACTTCGCACTAGTTGACGTAATAAATCTGTCATGAATGTTTTGTATATGAAACATTCAAAACAAAAAATAAGCTTCAATGATTATGACTCATGTATGTAAAGGTCACTGATCAGATTTTATGCCTTCATGTTTTAAATATGTCAATCAATGTGAGGTTATCTGCGGAGCCTTTCATATTAGGCCATTAACAATTTTTATCAGTTTTTGTGATAAAAATGTTCTACACATCATTAAGTCTATTCAAAATATTCAACAGACGTCATAAATATAATTTTAACTAGTAAATCATTTTGTTCGTTAAAAATTGATTCAGTTATCTCTATGGAAGTCTTGGTAATTGTTTCCTTTAACTGGCAATAAATAATTCATTCAAAAGGATCTTGAATATGAAGAAGAAGTGGAACAAAAACTGAACTATATCCGTCGATTAATAATGAAGATAAACAGGAAGATCGTAAACATATTTCAAAACTTAATTTTGAAAAATCTCGTCCAAACAAGATTTCGTATTTTTCTAAATTATCATAGAAACAAAACCTAGATACTATAATTTGAATAACAAAAGATCAGTTTATCCTCGTATGCCTTGTTGTGATTCGCTATTGGTCGAATGTTCATGTTAACTTATTAGATAATATACAGACAGAGATGTTTTATTAAAAGACTAGGCATGTACATTATTGTTAGGAAGGCACACAATAATTGGGACTTTATTTTCTAACCATATAAAATCATCATTTCTATTAGAGAATGCTGAACTTTCTTTCATTTTCAATTTCTTCCAATCCCTATTGATCCTAACAAATGAAAGTGGTACTTAGATTCATAAATTTGGAATTTAACATGAGTGATGAAATTTCAAATAGTTCTACCTACTCGAAATACAGAGAAGAATCAGATCTAAACACTCTGATCTAGAGCACGTCAAATGAATCACTCAAAAAATTACTACAGCGCTCTTGGTTTTGTCCTGGAAAGGGGGAGAAGCGGCACAGTTTGAAATTCGAACAGAAAAAAAAACCATAGCGACATTTCTAAGCTCGAACAAAATGCCATGTTTCATAAAGCAACCCACGGTGGAATCAAAAATGTTAAGATAGTAAGTAATTTGCACATCGCAAAAAAAATCCTGATTTATGTCCGATGTAACTAATAAAATTTTAAGTAAAGTGGTTCAAACATTTATATTTATCGCGTTTCTTTTGATAGTTAATCAGTATTATAAAAAGAAGAGAACAGAGATGGTTAAAATATGACTGTTAATTCTATTGATGGATCAGATATTCTGCTATTTTAGCTACGGGATCCTGATTGGAATTCTAATCACCGTATGTTTGTATAGTTATTCCATTTGGCTGTTGATATCAGTTTGATGAATTTTTTGATCTTCTGTGATTTATTCCTTTTTTGTACCTATCTCCCGGAGGCTTTTATATGCCAAGGTTGAATATTTAAATGACGTATGCTTCGCTCTTTATGACACATTACTTATATCGTCATAGTCGCTAATCCTGATGAATTCCATCAATCTAGGTGATAACGAGAAGATCAACAATCTGCTTCTGAGAATAAATCTGAAGAGAGGTGTTACGCCACACTTTGCCCACAGGTTTTATCGGTAGGACTTTCTCAGTCCTACCGAATCTCCTGAAAAAGGTCTCTCTAGGAAAAAAACGCCTGAAAGTGAACTATGGTTCTATGGACAAATTCATAAGCTTGCAAGCCTGCACTATTACAAAGCTGACGCTGGAATGACCCCTCTCGGGAAGTGTTTCCAGGGTTGTGTCTGCTCCAGTCTGTACGCACATATTCTGGCTTGCACTGTAGATGATATATTTAGTACTGAATTATTATTGAGGGTATCTGTAGGGGTACTGGACATCGTTTCTCTCATTCAAAGATGTGCCAGTTTCTATACGTTATTTAACTAATTTTTGCGATGTAAGGACTTCAGTAGCGTAGCAACATTTTTGTGTTTCTGCATGCAAAGAAGCATTGAATAGATTAGAAACGCTGCGGTTAAGAATGACACCCTAATAATAAGTCTCGTTGAGTCACGTGAGGTTTATTCCTAGACACGGACATTGTTTTTGCATAACTTTGCATTCATGAGTGAATTGGTTCTTTTGGTCGAATCAACTTCCGTTCATACACTATTTTCTTCCAGTTTCAGGGCTCTTTGAGTTAGATTAGTGGTGGTGGAGATAACTTTTCCTTGAACAACTAACACTATGTGAGATTTTTTAGATTGATAAGCACAAGATTTCACCTGGTAAGCCCTCTGATCTTTTCCCATCTTCACCACACCTTCAATTAGAGCAGCGTTTGTCTGTCATGCAGCATGTTTGTTATATATCTGTAGATAGTTGCTCTGACTCCAGCCTCAACTTTAAATCTTGGCTTTAGTCTCTACACTAATCCAGGGGTGCTCAAACTTGAATTGAATACGATCAACTCTGAGAAGCTGCAAGTATGTGTGATGCAGGGTTGTCGTACATACACGACACACCCTACCTACCTACCTACCTAGGTAGGGTGTACCGTAGCATATATAGATATTAGCTTTCCGCACAATATACATTATTTTAGTCAAGGTTTGTTTTAGGTTTAGTTAGAATTCTTAGTATACTTCCTTCTGAAAAAATGATTCTAGAAGGCTGTTAACAAGAACGGAATGTAAATCATCACCTAGAATTAAAAATGAAAAACCATATCAAAAATTTCTAACTATCATGCCTCCAAGACATAGCTCGTAGGTATCGATTATTATTTCTACAAAATGTAACTTCAACTGTCATTTCATCCCTTGTATTGTCCAAACAACGAAATCGGTTTCCGAAATTGCATTCTCAAAACAGGTTGTTCGTTTGAAATTTTTGTATAATTGAAAAACTTTCGGAATTATATTGTGGAGAATATGCAGCCAGGGAATTGGGGTTAAGCTAATGATACCGCTTATAACTCAATTCTATGCTCATGAGTACTATTTAACCAGACAGACAAACAGTGCTCAACTGTAGAAAATGCCAGAGCACGAGCAGCATCTCCACCCTAAGTAGACCCAACTTATTCAATAGTTTCGAAGTTATCGTAATGAGATGAGGAAAATAACTCGTTTATAAATTGAAAAATAAAGGTACAAGAACAAATTTCTGTGGAAGGCCGTTATTAAGGGTGCGAAAACGACTACTTGTCTCCAACGGAATATGAAGCCTTCTGTCAGACAACATACTCTCGATCAGCTTAATAGTTGCACTACAGTGAACAAGCCCCTACAATTTTTTAACGATTGACGATATTAGACAGAAAATATCAAAAACTTCACCTTCGGTCTCCCAAATTGACCATATTAATCTTTCTCAAGTACCAAACAATGAAACTTTCGTTTCAAATGAATGTATATCAGGATAAACGCAAGCTCTTATGTAGGTTATTATTTCTCAGGAAAAAATTGAAATTTTCTCAAACGTCTGTAGATTAATTTAGAGTGCCTTCCCTGACAAATTCACAAACGCCAACCCTATTAAACGTTCGAAGAAATAATATAAATCATTTGATTGTATCACGTAACATGATTAATCATCAAATGCCATATATTAGGCTCATTATTCATCAAATTGAGACTGGAGTATTTGTCCTGAATATTTTAATTAGCTATTTAGAACAGCCAAGCTAAGCTGTAGTGGTTTCACTGCCACGTAATAAAAGGATCGGCTCTCTTAGCAAAGATTTATGTATCTACAAATAGGATCTAGTCGTGCGAATGACACGTCCTTGACGATAAGAAATATTTACAATAATTCGCTGTGAGCATTCTGCATTTATAAAGTGTAATTTTACTTTTAAAGTTCCGATGGGGAAACGTTCTCTAAGAGTGATTTGGTTGAATTTCAAACTTGTGAATAATGCAGAATATGACCTTCTCAAATTCAAAAGGGTACCATAAACTTTCGTTATCTCAATTCGATTCGCAATTGCAATATTATGGAAAGGTCTAGTGGCACTGATCGAGTTTAACAAAACGTATTATTGAAATTAGTGGTATGGCAATAGCTTTTTCGCAAATTTGTATAGATTATTCTCAATCTGCAGCTTCTCTCGCTAGTAACGAAAACAGAAAACGCTTGGCGGTATGACATACACCTAACGTAATAGATAAATAGATGGCGGCAGCAATATCTGATGCCCTAACTGTATCAACCTTTGAAGGAAAGTGAAGCTGCTTTTGTGAATTTGTAAATAATGAATCAAAACCAGTTTCGAATCTCAATAAAACACTGCTTATTGATGGTAAAAGTACTTCACAAACTCCGGAATGGCTGGAAATGTGCTACCGGGAAAATTCTCAATCAAAAAACACCGGAGACGAAAATTTCTCTGGAAAGCCAAAAGGGGTGATTGTGCCAGGAAATATAAAAAAAGAAATGTAAATTGATATGAGTGGTTACAAAGTGAAATTGCAGGAGTTAGCTGACATGTTATAGATCTCAGAAGGGACCGTATTCAACATTTTGCACGGAAATTTAGTCATACAAAATCTTTTTTCGAAGTGAGAGTCGCGTTTGTTTCTGCATCGATCTATGACCAAGGATTAAACATATATCCACCACTACTTACCAGAGTCGGACAAAGATTCTGCTGAATGAATAGCGAAGTGTAAGAGCTCTCCAAAGCGTCCATAAATCATAGAATTGACTATCAAGTTTATGAAGTCTTTATTTTGGGATACGCAGGGAATATTGTCCATCTACTTTCTGAATAATGGACAGATGGTCAACAGTGACTATTGTACAGTCTCAATTGGTCTATTGAGTAACCATAATGAGCGCAAACGACTTCATATGGCCAAGAAATAAAATTGTTTCATCAAGACAATCCACCAATCCAAAAGTCGGTAAAAACCATGGCGAAAATGTTCTTGCACCCACAGATTTTCAGGCGAAAGATAAAACGTTCTACAAGAAAGGCACAGAAATGCTATAGAATGATTTTATCATTATAAAAGAAGAGTATATAGATACATAAGTTCGAATTTTGAGAAATCTTTGGAATATTAGTTTGAGCAATCATATGAATTTTTCGATCAATACAAATTTGGTTCGCGCCGTTAGAGAAGGTGATAAATACAACCCTTACCTAGCCCAACCCATACGCTTCTTTAGACGTAGTTTTTTCAGAAGTTCTGAATCACTGAATTTCTCCTATTCAAGATCTCAAACTAAACTTCATGTGTTGTCTTCAAAAATGAAGTAAGCATGCAACTCCTACTTCGAAATGGGTTTTCCCGAAGCGCCAATACTCATATTTCGTAGTTTGTAATTTTTAAATGCAAATTTTAATGTCTTCTTCCAAATTTCCAACGAATTTCTATACAAATTTTTGAAATATGTACCTCCCCCTCTGAAGATCATGACATAACCATACCAAATTTTATGAAAAAACGCTTCGTCTTTACCGTGTGGGGATTGTTTCAATTTTGCAAACCGAACATATCATAAATACTAACAATCCGGAAAAAGAGTTGATGTAGTAGTCCTTCAAAGTTTCAGCAACCTCATTATTAAAAGACAATGCCTTGTAGTTGAATCTATTCTATCTTTTCGACTTTTCGTGAAATGATGCTTCATTTCACGAAAAGATCATCTTGGTTTTCTCCTTTCTATTTTTCCATCAAATAAATATATTTCTAAGAAGAATACATTGTGCCTCAAAAGATGACCTATTATTTTGAGTGTCATTAACTTTCGTCTCTCTTCTATCTTTTCTAACAGTTGTACGTTCCTCCTCTTTTCAGTCCATTCAGTCCACGTAATCTTTTTCTATGGCACGTGGCACTTTGAGCTACACTTGCTGATGTGGTTCTTTAAAACCATTCTGCTACCCAGTCTTACCAACTCCTCGCTGGTCTAATGCACGAAGGCGGAAAAACAGACAGCGAAGCAGCCTCTGCTGAAGCTCAGAGTACTGTTGGGCTCAAAGGAACACCCCTACCACTTCGTTAGGTGCATTCTTAGGGGTAGAACCACTGCACCTCATGATTATTAGCAGAGTAGTTTTGACTGTTTATAGGCTAGAGACGGGGGTCACGCTACTGGTCGGTGCAAGACGTACCCTGTTTCTGGATGTTAATAACATCGACCATCTGCTGTGGGTGAACTTGGATAGACGAAGTACCACTTCGATTATAAGATGGGAGGAAAGAAAGAAATCCTTGCCAGGTTGAAGGTATATCTGGTACTCTTGAAGACCAATGAGGATCAGGTAGCGCAGTTAACTGGCAGAAAAATGGGAGGGGGTTTCTACCTTCCATTTGATGAACATACAAACAACATTTTCCACTCGGAGATCATGGCGATAGTTAGCTGTGCTCAAGAGTGGCAACACTGGGTACAACTAATAAGTGGATCACGATCTGCTCCGACAGTCAGGCTGCTCTGGAGCCCTGGGCGCCGTACATAGGATTACTTAAGTGGTCTGGGAATGCGCTCAGGCAGAGAAACAACTGGCGGTAAACAACCATATCCGTCTCCTTTGGGTTTCGGGTCAAACAGAGATCAGAGGAAATAAGATTGCTAATAGGCTAGTCTATCTAGGGGCTGAGGATATTCCAATAGGACCAGGTTGTTAAGGTGAGTCTGGGAGATTAACTAGCGGAAGAACATAAGTACACCTGGTTGAATGTGCCAGGTTGTCGCCAGTCCAAGACAATACTGGGTATATTACCGATCAAAACCTGGACAAGACTGGCACTTGAAGGCAGTCAAACTAATGCACGGCACTGGCTTAAAGTGAGTGATCTGCCTAAGATACCTTTGTAAGGTCGAGCAGGGGATGTATGTTCAAGAAAAAGGGGAGACAAAGAGCAATAGGCTCAGGTGTCGATATCCATGATAGATCCCTTGGTACAATACCTACTATTAGTTAACTATTTTGTTGTTGTAACAAAAAATTCAAATTATTATTCTAGGCACATCTCCACTGCTTCCAACTTAACATCTTCACATTCCTTGATAGTTCAAGCCTCGCCCCTTAAGTTAACAGGCTTCTCACAAATATTTTGATAATTTTCGTTTCTGATATCTATATGTAGACTTCTGTTTATCAATAATTAATGCTTGTTCTGCTAAGACTATCCTCTTGTTACCAGTAATAATGGTGCTTCTAAGGTACCAGAATTCTGAGGCTTGTTGCAGTTGAGCGTTATGAAATTAAATATTCATTGATCAACACTGTTTTGGATTTTTGAGCATTGATTTTAAGTTTGAACTTGTTCACTTCTCTGGAATATCTAGCATGTTCTTCATGTCCTCTTTTGACTGCTAAGATGACAATATCGTGTGCACAACTGGGACATTGTTTCCTTGATCCATTTACTTTTATTTCTGCCTTTCATAATATCGATGTCCATTTTCATGCATATAATAAAAATGAAGGGAGGCAGTAGAGATCTTCAACCCCATTCCGTATTCTAGAACCATTGGTTCATTGAAGTCCACTTTTGTAATGTTCAAAAATAAATTTTTTAATGTTTCAAATGGTAATGTTCAGTAAAAGCGTTGTCAAGATCGAAAATGGCTTCATATGCGTCGTTATTTACTGCATTTCTTCCTTCTAGAGCTTGTCTCAATGCTTATGCTACTTTTTTTTTTGTCCCTCAGAGTTCCTGAATCCAAGCAATGCTTTCTTCTCTCAGTTTTTTACAACATTTAAATTCTTATCGTGAATCTGCAGGATTTTTGGTGAATGTAGCTAAATTTTGGCCTCACTATTACATAACTAAGTCAAAAAAGCAAAGAAAGTAATAAGCAGTGCCCGATTAAAGTGAATTGAAAAGGATTAAAATCGTTAGTTTAAAGAGTGACAAGGTTTTTGAAATATTTAAAAATTATCCTGTTCATTTTCAAAGAGGTAAAGAAACCTTAAGTTAAAAAGATATGTTATTATACTATTAGACTATTTAAAAGGAGTAAAAAATGCAAACTTAAAATTATTGTTATATAGATATCGATCAAGTCGACTGTTGTGCCAAACTTACAATAATTGGGCCTCGACTATTGTCTGTCCACCTTAATTTACAGATGTACCATCGTGCCATTTGAAGATTTCATAGGGATTCTCTAATTTCAACGATGTGTTAAATCTAATGCACGGAGAATAGTTGATAATCGCCGCAGGAGTTTGGCATCTGAGTAATGAATTTCATCAAATTCCCGAGTGTTTTATTATTGACTTGGAAGTTTCAGAGGGCACTTTTTCAGGTAGTTTCAGAGAAAAAAATTTAATAAACAGAAGTAAACTACGGAATTCCTCCTTGATATCACAAAATCTCACTAACGAATAGAAAACGTTCTATGTGGTTTTCATCTCCATCAATTCAGCATCGATAGTTCATCCGAATTATTCTGTGATATTTCCATATCCATAGATATACTAATTTTGCCATAGAGAAGTATTTTGCGAATGGCAAGATTCCCATCTAATAATGGGATTCGGTTGAAAATGACTTTAAATTTTTCGAAAAAAACGCTATAATAATGTCATTATCATATTATATATTTTCGAAAACAAAAATATTCAACTAACGCGACAAATTTCGCATAAAGTTTGTGTTGAAAAATCACATGTTTACCTTATAGCTCGAAAACCGTTGGGTAAAAACTTTTCGAATATATCCCTGGGTTCTTTTCAAAAAAGTACCTTACGTAGAAAATATTTTTTTACGTAACTTAATATTAGTACCGGTGATATAGTTTTCGCCAAATAAGTTTCCTCCAAAATCGAGACCGTGAAACGAGGAGGGGGCTTATTTTCTATCTGCAATATTTCACATACCTGCGCCATTTGTACAATGCCTACATTCAGATTTATTAAAATCTTCTTCATATACATTTGCTATTCAGCCATATTCCCTTTCTAAATATTCTCTTACCCAGCCCTCTTCGATCCTTATCTGCAATATCCCCTTCAACATAACATACCAGAGATTAACCGTCTTGGGTTGGCTCATCCACCTACATCCAACGTTTATGTGATTATCTCTCGACATTTTACAGCGGTATATAAAAACTGAAGGCATGCCAATCAGCGTCAGATTTGGACGAAAATGAGACGAACTAGTCGCGACAGCGTCTGGAACGATCCGGGATCGAGTGTGGGACGAGACATGGGGAATACGTCAGATGTTGTTAGAGATTAAATCAGCTGGATAAGTGACAGTTAACAGTCGGTGGTTGTGGATACGATCAGAAAACGTAGATGATGAGTGCAAATGCATGGTATCATCCTCATGTAAATAAAAATTTAATATTATTCGTCGTTAATCAAGTATTTTATATTTAATTCGATATATACTCAGCGCGAAAATATGATTATTTTATAAAATGACGAATGGAGCTCTTTGGTAACTTTCATTCATTAAAATTGAACTCAGACGGTTAAGATATCTGATTTGTTGATTGATTTGATAAAATAAAACTGTCGATTTAAACGCAAATACTCTATCAAAAATTCCAACGAACTATTAGATGAAATAAGAAATATACATCTTACTCATACCTCCAAATTAGCATCTTTTGATGTAAAAACTTATTTCCAAGTATCCCCCCTAAAGACCCAATCGGTATTATTGAAAATATTATGGAACCCTTTAATTCTATACGAAATATTGTTGTTAGTAGATACGAGTGTAAAAATCACTTTTTTTTGAGTCTTCCTGCAGACGAGGACTTTATTATGGGAAAGTCGCTATTAGCAGAAAATTTCATGTACAACTTAGAAACTACAGTACATAACAAATCTTAAGCTAAACAGTTTTATATTGGTTTGTGTATGTGGATGATATATTCGACAAGTTTATAAATTCAATTCATCCAAAAAAACACTACCGAACTTGAACACAGCGATTTAATCAACTTTTTAGATTTTTCTATTACTAAATTACATAAAAGACAATTCTCCATATTTCATACGGACATCGTAACTCACAATACGTATTTTCATCCTGTTCAACATGAAATCAGCTTTCCACAGCCTAATCCACAGATTATCAAATGTTTCTTTATTTATCTTCACCTTATTTCGATAAAGAACTTTGTATTGAATGCTTTGAATTATAGTTACAATTCAAATATTATAACCGAATTACTTAACAAAAACGAAAACTCAAAACAATGGAATTGGTGTATCTAAAATCTGAAGCTTAAGAAAAATATAGAATCCCCATACATACGACTTTAACTGGAAAGGTTCTAGTTATACGCCTCATTTCTAATCAATAATAATCTATCCAAACACATCAAAAAAAAATATAAATATATATATATATATATATATATATATATATATATATATATATATATATATATATATATTCTTTTCAAAGCAGATGATTTAAAACAATTCGAATAATTGTATTTACAATGCTTATATCTATAATTTTGGTGTGTGTCAGAAAACACAAGTGTGAGCTCAGGAAAATGTAACAGGGAAACCATAATATCTTGCGTATGATTCAATAAACGAGTGAAAAACCTTGAGGAAAAAACTCGTTTCCCTGTCGCTATTGCACTAGTAATAGCTTGTCTATTTATGTCGTGTGTACATAAAAAGTACCAAAGATTTTTCTGCTTAGCAGCTTCAATTCTCATCTTGCACTCCATGATTTCTAGACGAAGACAAGGGTGAAAGGAAGGGGTTTGGGACAGGAATCTGTAACAATGGAAAAAGAAAACCAGCAGAAAAATTTTTCAACAATCATACCTGACTCATATGTCTAAACACACTTGAACTTAAGAAAAGATTTTTCATAGCAATCAAGGCCATAAAAACGACTAAGGAGATAATCAAAAAGTACATAACCTGCAATATTTCCTCTTTCGCGGAGATGTTCTTCCGTCGCAGTGTGAGTCTCCTGAAACATAATCACTTTCTTGTTTTTGCTTTCCATTTTTGAAGTATAATCTCGCAAAATCCCTTCAATATTCAAACTCAACAAAACAATTCCCTCTCTGTTTTATCGAGAGAGCCCCGATGGCTAGGTTCGGTCAACTAAGTGATGCCGACTATGATCTATAGATGTTCTAGAATCATTATGAACCCAATAATTTGGGTAGACATCTCCCATATATTCTTTCTTCGTGGTTCTTGTTTAATTTAAAGAAAAATTTGCGAAAAAAGAAATAACTATAACTTTTCGTCCGTACTTCCGAAACGAACAATTCGTAAAAAATTAAAACTTATTGTATGTAGAAATTATCATAACAAATTTTTACCTTGTACTGTCTTGTGAATCCTCATTAGACTGAGATGTATAATCATTTCCTTCAAATTTTCTTTTTCCAGATAAATTTGTCATTTGGTTATAGCACTGTTTATGATACCTTTTTCTTTCAAATCCATGGGTAGATGAATTATTGACACATCAAGAGATTTTCTGAATCTATCCGAAACTATAATATTATTGAATGAATAGGTAGATTTTGACAATAATTACCATTTACTTTGTTTCGGACTGAGTCATTCAAATAATAGTTCTGTGAATTGCCTAAGGTAGTTTTACTCACTTTCAATCCAATGTTGTAGATCATATACTGTATGATGAAGGCGCCGTGTCCTTGAAACGCGTTACAAATATGGTAAATCAGTGTGAATCGAATTGTTTTCTATTCAAAATTGTATTCATTTATAGTTGTTATGTTCAAACGTCAATAATTCGTCATACTTGTCTTCAGATTCTTCAAATTTTTTCCCAACCGAAAATATTTGATTGACTTACTCACAGTGCAGTGCACCACTGGTATTTTAAAAAATATCTATTGAGAAGATATTCCAATTTCAAAATTTTTCGAAATCGCAACAAGTTTTGGGTAAGTTTCTCAAGGCGAAATAAGTCAAAAGATCAGAATCGCCAATAGAAATCTCAGTATTTTATTGTCTACTACAATAAAGTTGTGTGCAGAAAGTAGTTATCTCTTAGGGAAGCACGAAAATTACCTACATTGTTATATGAAAATTATACCCATATTGTTTATACCGTGCCTGTGCGTAATATTCTGAGTGAGTTTTAATTATCAATAATTACAGATAATTATATAAAATTAATAAACAAAGAGAGGTGTCGACGTTTGCGTTGAAACTAACGATTAAAATTTGTTTGAATAAGCTCATTTGCATTTTTATAAATAGCTGCCATTATTTTACTTATCTTATGAAACAAGAATAATGCATGTTCATTACATTTACAATTCGCGTTCATTTGCTCGACAGCGTTCATAAAAACTCTCGTTAACATAATTGCATATCTGGTACACATGTAGTATTAATTTTGTTCAATCCCATTAGCAACTCCGAATTAGAAAAATGTGTAGAAATAACACATAAATTTATATATACAAGAAGTATTAAAGAATTATTAGATAATCTTTTAGATTAGACTGTACTGAACGTGTCGTGTTTTCAATATAGCCTACTGCACCTGAACACCATAACTATTCCAGAAAGTAAATCATATATACAACAAACTCCGTCTATGAACATCTATGAACTTACTATCGGACCGAAAAAGACAACGATCGTTGCAAACAGATGAGAGAACATAAATTTCCAATTTTCACCTAACATCTTTCGCTGTGCTCTAAATCGTATCTCAGTTTCACGATATCGAAACTGTCCACTTGCCTTTTGGGCGCTCTTAGGCTGTGGGCTTTCAGGTAAACCACCTGATGGTCGAATATTAACTTGAGACATAATACACGGATTATTGAATAATTTTTCTTGCTTCAAGTTCGTCGCTGCGAAAATTTATGTCATAGTCACCTTGGCAAGGTGGGTGCAAAAATATACACAGGGTGTCATTTGATATTGCAAAATTTTTATCAGTTCACGTTGATTGGAAGTAGAGGAATTACAAGTGAAGAAAGTTTTATATCTCCACACTAGAGGAATTGCGATTCGGTCCAAAGACAAAAATGTTATAAACTGTTACTTGTCAGCTGGGTCACCCAGTATATTTGTTTAGTGACTTGAATGAAGAATTAGAAAACTACACCTCTATCCGCGGTAAATGGGAATATTGCTTTGATCTTTCCCGCCAGTTAAAGTTCACGTAATTGAACTTTAAATCTGCTTCTGCCCCTTGCTGGTGACAGCTAAAGTAATAGAATATATAGCCTGAAAATGATACTTATATATCTAATATGAAACATGCAATATTTGCATCTCTTTTGGGTTTTTTAAATTTAGTATATATTTATTTATGTTCAGCGAAATATAAATGGAAACGCATCAGTTTTCTTAGTGACCTTATTTAAAATATTCCACCTGTTAGGTGATGAGTTATAACATCGTAATAAAACGAACGTATAAATATAGTAAGTTTGCCATAAATCACACATGAAGTAGAAGTAGCCTTGGTTGCAACTAGCGCTTAATCATCTTTTCAGAACATTGACGCTATTGAGTTTGAATATGAGTAACTCTGAAGTAAATCTAGCAGGAATCCAGAGCTCGACATATTTAGACAGAGTATTGAAAAATTGAAAAAATGCAATTTTCTGTATTTTGTGTATTTTGTATATGTATATTGGAAATAAAAAATAAACAAATACCTTATGGAGAAACTATATTAACTAAAGATCATATTATTTTTATGTTCAGAAATGAAATGCTGGAAGGAGTTCCACAGGGCTCAACTTTGGGATCAGTTTTTGTGTATAACGTTACCTACCGACTATTATAATTCTTCCTTCGTATATAATACAAAAATTGATGCAAAATTGATGGTCGTATAATCATTGGTTATTTGGAGGAAGAATTTCCAAGTTATATTATATCAATGTTATATATGGCAGCTGCAAAATCTGGAATACTTGATTTTATCCTAACGTTTTACAACCAATCAATCAAATTTCTTCATTGTACTTTTCCTTTTTGCAGATAAAGAAATATAAGTAATTTGCATTTTGCTTCTTCTTTTTCTACGTGCTTTAACTCCTGGCAAATGAATAACAAAGTACTTTCTGCCAATTCTTATTCTTTTAGAAGGGGACTCTTTTTTCCAAGTTGGTCGATCTGGTCCAAAGAAGACAGAAGTTTTTTGCAATTTTACCAATGAAAGCAAGTCCTCTTCGTCATAACTTTCTACTTCGTTCTCGGTGAAAATAAAATTTGTTCAACATGGTCTTCTACTTTCGATTTTCTACAAAATCATCTACAAAAAGGCCCACTTCCTCAATTAGTGGTTGCGAATGTTGACCATAGTAGGGGAGAACGGGGTAAATTTCAACTGTTGAATTATGTAGTATAACTTTTCAAAGCATTACTTACATTCTATGATCATAACATATTATGGTATATTAAAGAAATTGCCGAGAAGTCAGTAGCATTCCCCCAACCAAAACCACTTTTGTTACAATTTACCCCACTTGTGGGACTTGTAACAAAACCTGGGGTAAATCGTAACTCTATGGTTGATTATGGAAATAAATTTATCTATTGATTGAACCACACAAACAATTCTTCATCACTGCCAATGAAAGTGACAAAACTCAAAGAAAGTATTCTTTGGTAAATGAAGAAACATATTATTGAAATAATCGAAACCACCAAATATGACAGACATAAACTGCATTGCCGTCATGTGCAGGCTTCATGTGGCCAGAGTTTGCATCTTGTGCACATTATCCGTTGCTATCCAGGACTACTTTGTATGTAAGCTTCGGTATAACAAGACAGAACTACTCATCTTCATCAGAAAAGCCAATCTCCACTTTTGACTTTTGTCCGCCGCTCCTTTTTCATTTTCTTAGATCTTATATTATTTTGCTCGATTTCCAATGCATGCAATGCAATATAAAATACAAAGAAACATACAGATTGGTTACTTTAAAATTTCAACTAACATATACAACCAACAGTGGACAGATAACATTTGAAGTACACATCTCTCCCACATTGATGTAGTGTGGCAGGTCGTTATATATATATATATATATATATATATATATATATATATATATATATATATATATATATATATATATAATAAACAAAATAGGTCCCAAAATGGAGCCTTGCGGACCTCCTCGTTTGACTTCACCACCTGGTATCTATCCTTCTAATAGGACTCGAACACATTCAATGTCCTTCCTCTTATGCCCAGATATCCCTGCTTCTCAGACAGGATCTGCCTCACTACTAGATCGAGAGCTTTACCCAGATCGCAGCACCTTGAATCTGCATATTCCATCTTCTCTTTTGCTTGCGTTATCGAATCGACTGCGAATCTGCCTCTCCTAAATCCGTGCTGTTTATCTGATAGCAATAACTTTGTTTCCAAGTTGTCTACCAGTCTTTTTCTCAAAAATTTCAGAGATTACAGGCAACATAGCAATTTGTCTGTAGTTGGACCATACATTTTTATCACCTTTGTTGTACACTGGTAATACCTTAGCTTATTTCAGTTCTTTGGGAAATATACCTTGTTAAAAGCGGTGATTCACTAGTACGCATAATGGTGGCACAATGATGGTGATAATTCTCTTCAAGAGGACGACTCTGAAGCCATAGATATCTCTGGAAGTTCTGGGTTTCATTCTTGATACCTCAGCTATTATCTCCTCCTCTGTCACCTCAAAAAGCATCATAGAGTCGGGCCCAAGAACAGGGACAACATTTAAAATCCTTCTGGACTCATCCAAATTAATGGCAGCTTCTGGTACAAGTCTTTCAGCGATCGATAAGAATTTTTCATTCAAATATTCTGCATCAATGCTAGAATTTTCTTCAGAGTATTTCTCCGGTTTAATATTCTCATTTATTATTTTCCACACCATCCTAGTTTTGGTTATCCGATTCAGTTATTCGCTTGAGGTTCTCGTTTCTTATGGCCGTGTCAATCGCAAATCTAAGTTGAGTTTTAAGAACTTTAAGTATCTGCCAAGATGTTTCATCATTTCTGACCCTGGCTATTGTGTAAGAAGCATTTTCCAGATTTTTTAGTAGATTTACCTTCTCACCGTCGACTATTTTTATCTTTCGACTGCAGTCAACTTGGACCCTTCGCTCTGAAAAAGAAGAAACATAGCCGTTAATTAGCAATGAGTGGAAACTGGCAAAAGCCAACTCTGCCTTTTCACGTGTTATCTGTCTCCAGTCTATCTGCTCCAGTTTCTGTATGAACCTTATAATATTAGACTCACTCAAGTCTCTAATGGTACAAATCTACATTGCGGTATGATGATTCCCGGAAAAGTCACCAATTGTGCTTCTTGGTCGGAGATATGTGGATTCATCTTTTTTTTACTATAGGTTTTCCTATCCACATCAGTGAATATGTTGTCGATACATGTGGAAGAATATCTAGAGTTACTTGATGGATCCATGAAAATATTATGGAGATCATAGGTCCAATAGATTTTTCTTTGTTGTGGACTCGGTCATCATATCTATATTGAAGTCTCCCGCTAGTATGATGTGTTTTATGGATGTTTCAGTAATAACCGCAAGCGCAGCATCTAGCTGATCAATGAACCAATGAAGTCAATGCTCAACCATGTCTACAGGTTCAAAAGTATATATAATCAGGTTCGATCTCGGTAGCTCTGAAACCTTTCTTTATATTGGTAACCTTCAAACATAAAGGCAGAGCATCTCTCACTAGAGAAGGAATGTTATAACCTGTTATAGATTCACCACATTATATCTTATTCACGCATCTTGAAAATTGGATAAACATTTTATTGGAACCCATAAAAACTTTTGTGTAATGGCTGAAAGAGATGGGGACAAAGCGGTGGAAACGACTGCATGACCACAGCGTTCCCATTGCGAAATTTATTGTCGTTATAGTTAAGTGAGACTCGTCATTGTCGAGAAGTGGAAGTACAGGTTTTTCTAAAGATGGCTCCATAGAATATACAAAAAATAAAATTCATCAGCCGTCATCCATCCTGGACTATTCTCACCACCACTTCCTGTCGGCTCATCTCTCAGAAAATTAAATAGAATTTTCCAGATCATTGACCGTAACTCTTAATGAAACAAAGACGCCTCTTTCACAGAAAACTGATCCCTTCCTGATCTACAACTTTAATGATCGTCCTTTCAATTTCAAAATTTCAAATATCGACAAAGGTTAAAACCAAAATATAGCTTAGAGGCATACAAAACATAGTCAACTAGCTTTTGCTGTGTTCTTGACTAAAAACAGGTTCACTGAAGTAATCTAACCACACTTCGAATAGTAATAACTGCGTTCTGATTACGTCAATATCCAGAGCCTTGACTGTTCTTCACATTCCGAAATAAGGTTATGTGGCAAAGTCTAAGGTTATCGCAACAGACCACACTGATTCATCGTTATTCATAACACGGGCTGTGACTTCTTTGGGCGTATTGCTCCCGTCACTCTTTTTCTTGTAATATCATCACTTCTCACTCAAATATTGAAAAACTGAAGAAATATTTGTTGCAAATACTGTGGTAACTCTCAATTATATTCTATTCTGATTGATATAAAAGATGAGTGAATATTTCATCACTACAAATACCACCTTGATCAAAAAGTTCCCGGCTTTTATTGTCTCTCCATCGACTGCAACGCTTTTATACCAGCGCTTGATCCAATCCTCAAAACACTTTTTATATTCGATTTGCAGTATGGCCTTTAGGGCCATCTTCGATTTTATCATTTTTTCCTCGCGGCTGCTAAAACGCGTTCCTCGAGCAGTTTCTTCCGTCGACCAAACAGGAAAAAGTCACAGAGAGCCAAATCAGGTGAATTTGGTGGTTGCTGGAGGGTATTGGTGCTGTTTTCAGCCAAATGGTCACGGATAATTAAGGCATTATGTGACGGCGCGTTATCGTGGTGTAAAATCCATGAGTTGTTTTGCCACAATTCTGGTCGTTTTTGGCGAACAGCTTCACGCAAACGCCTCATAATGCCCAAATAATACTCCTTGTTGTTAGTTTGACCTTTTGGAAGGAATTCATGGTGGACAACACCATGGTAGTCTATGAAAACCACACGGTAACAAAGTCGGTAACTTCTTGATCAAGGTGCTATATGAATAAATGGAAATAATACATGAGGTTTCAAATTTACTTATGCTTCCGAAAAAAATACTAAGCTTTCGGACACACACAAGTGATGATGTTTGATCGCTCCCATAAGTTAGCTATTGGTTGCGGTTTGTCTTGACCACTTATCCTTTGGTACTGCTATGTGTGGTTGCAGGCTAATAGCTCTAAGACCAAACAACAACTAAGCATCGTCGGGCAAACTACAAAGGATGCATGTCCCCACGAAGAGTCTCTGGTTTTTTAGGAAGCATTTTTGCCATATATTGGGCTTATTGCAAATTGAAGGTTCTATAAGTGTTACAAAATGCTCCAGTCTCTCTTACTAAAAATTAGTTTTTTTGAGAAAAGAGATGGCACAAATCTAACCCAAACAAAAATATCCTTAAATAACGAAGAAATATAAATTTCACTTTCAAAATTTCAAGATCCTGAATGGTGACGCCTAGTCTGAGAAACCCGACACATAAATAAACTAAAAAAATTAAATTGACGACACATTCATGGTAGAGATCTAAACTCTATTGAATATTCGCAACGCCCAAGTCTGTTAGACGAAGCGCCACAACTGCAAGGTACAATACTTAATATATCATTGATTTTGATTAAAATATTTAATCTATTGCAATTATGGTAGAGCTTATAAGATGAAAAAAACGAAATAGTTTCAATTTTAAGCGCAAAAGATGTTTATTGAATTCCACCTTGAATTCACTCAAATCTTAAACTGAAATCATGATAGTCATATTAACCAACGGTACCTTTTCAACCCATGTAATTTGTGAGAATAACTGTTCACCCAACTGCGGCGCTAAGTGGATGGTCGGGAATTCGACAATGACAGGGTACATGAATGAAAATACTGCAACTAACATCTTGGTTCCAGACAACCGTAAGATAACTTTAAACTAGGTCATCACTTATAACAACAGCTTAATGATTCAGAATATTACTTCACGGAAAATTATTCTTTAATTCATATTTTTTATATACGTATTCAAATTACTTTTAATGCAAATACCAGTTATCATTATTAATGTGACGAATAAAACATATGTTATATATAGACAATTACGTAATACATGTCAAGTACCTGTGATTATAAAAATATATTTTTTATATTTCCGGTATTGCTGAAGTTATTTTTTCTTAGTTTCTTAGTGGAAGAGTGGAATGATCCAACAGCTTTCGAATCTCCATCGCCAGACTAGGTATTTTTCATTATCTTCCTAACGAAAGTTCTTGAATGGCACTGCAGCGAATCTACTTCCATACCGTTCAACCGATCACCTTAAGAACTAGTATACGTAAATATTTCGATACTGAGATTTCGAGGCTATACATTTTTTTATGATATTATTGATGCATTTTAATATAAATTAACAGTACCTATTTTAATTGTGGAGAGTAATTGAATTCTTCATTCGAATCGAAGATTCAAAAATATTTCGTTAGTTAGCAATTATATAGCTCAATGCCTTTTTCCTTTTATCTAAATCTGTTCATAACTTTTGCAAATTTGTGATGGTGAAACAATTTAATAAATTTTTCTCGACGTCATTGAGCATTCAATGATATATCTCATTATCTTGAGAGGCTTTGTTGAGAATTCAATACGGATTTCAACTTGTGAATTTGATTATATGTAATTTACTGTGAAAAGGCAATCGTAGAAGCACTCATTCATAATGTTAACAATAATGAATTACAATTATTAATCTCAATCATGAATGATACAAAAATTGAGACACTTATTGAAAACTGAATGTGAGGTTTAATATTAACGATTTACTTGAAACATATTCCGAAAAAGATTCCTCTGGAAATAAATCTTCCCGAAATAATTTTCCGATGACTGTGTTATAACAGAATATTCTCGTGTTGTAAATAACTTGGTTGGTGCTTTTTATAATTCCAAGATTTACAACATCCACAAATGTTAGATTATTTCAAATGTGACAGTATGCCAGGAAGATATAATGTTGAATTCGAACGCAAATAAATAAAACATGTGACAAAATTTTACACATTTTTTGTAACGAGATGCCAAGCTTGGTTTATGTTAGTTATTCATAAAACTTGCATAGAGGAAAGAAGAATGAGCTTTCGAGCACTGCGATTTGTATTACCAGATGGAGGTTTATGTATACAATAATATTTGTCTTCATAATAATAATAGTCTGACTTATTCTCACGGCTTGACTTTTATGAGATAATTTAATTATTTGGTATTAATTTCAAGGCAATCTTGAAGAAAAGTGTCTTAATAAGTTTACAGGCGGAATAGAACCGTGAAAATTAAACAAATCTAACGTTTGAGTTAGAGGCTCCTCACGGCTCCGTGCTGGAAACGCTACTTTTTGTCCTTTTCATTAACGATTCTCCAGAGCAACTCTAAGGAGCTGTACAAGGCACGTAGGAAGATTTCAATATACTCTTACCTAACGTAACCAAGCACCAATTTTTGCATTTCAATACTCCTTCAGCTTTACCTACAATATTACTTTTTCTAATATATCTTCGAAGAAAATGTGAAATTCAAGAAATAAGGTTATGTTAGATTAATTTAGATTCGTGAATAATAAATCCACGAAGAATATGTAGACTGAAATTCTAACTATTAGGTCAGATTAGGTTACTATTGAATTTATATTGATTACAGGAAGTTATTGCATTTGGGCATTTTCATTTCTCTGTAATTTTTGGCTTGTATGGTAACTAAGGAATTGCAGAAATCTGGCAATATACAAAATAAGCCCTGTCAAATATTTTAAACCAGGAATATTATTTAGGAAATCTTGAATTATGGATTGGGATCTTAAAATATGTAATGATACCCCTTTGTGGCAATAAGTCGCAAGTCGACCTTGGTTGATGACTTTGCGACCACCACCGACACTAATCCTAAATCAGTGTCCTTTTTGGGAACATCTGCTCTTACATCTTCGGTAAAACAAATCAGGTTACGTTTGTATATTGGACCCGAAAGAGATGTTGAGAAATGCTGAAAATTGATCTGATTGATAATTGTATTCAGAAATTTCAAAAAATATTAGATACGCGAAAACTAAATTCCAATGTATTACTCATTTATCGATAATTTCAGCTCATTATAGCTTTCTATATCCTAATATAATCAAACTGAGTAAAATGCATCAAACCTTTTTTCCACTTCAGTACAATAAACAACCTTTTCGAAGGGAACATCATTCTCTGAAAATACGATTCATAGGATAGAATCTAACCCTTCAATGGAATGGTCTATGGTCAAGGAGCTGACAATAGGCTGCAATGGGAATCAGACCATCAGTGCCTTCACAGTTAGTGGAAAATGCTCACTATTCTTGCAAAGATATCGACATTTTAGGCTAGCAATGAAAATTCATTACGAAGTGATAGAATCGCCAACAATATTCCTGTATGTTGGATTAAGGTACACTAACAGTGCATAGGCAACATCAACGAACTGAAAGAGAATCTAGACAAAAGACTTTGTGGCTCATCGACCACAGCTTATTAAAATACAACCCGCTATGGGATATAATAGAAAGCTACAAGTGAACCAAAATATTTTTGGACTATCTAAATGTAAAAATCCCAGCGAATAATATGTTCATGTCAAAGTGAAGACAATGACAGATGAGATACTAACTGGATATTGTCCACTGAAGAAATACTTCCATATCAAGAAAAAATGCGATATATTCCTCAGCAGAACGGCAAAAAAGTGGGGGAACAAGGATACATTCTGTTCGAATTTGAAAGCTCGATTGTCGTCCTTACCAAAATATATTCGTTTCCGACAGAAATTACTAAGTCTGATCCACTTGCAGAAATGCCTACTGGGCATTGTCAGAGATAGGATGGCTAAAGGTCATCCGTTTGCAGGAAGGAGAGGAGGCATATATAACCCACAGGGGATTAGGTATAAATGCTCATGCCTCCCTCCCACACATAAAAAGTTTATAAATCCCAAAATAAACCGCCATAAGATATATATTCTTTCAAACCCTAAGCAGTCATTTTAAAACAAAAATCAACTACTGTCACAACAAAAATCTATCACGATACGCTGGTAAAACTTCTTCAAGTGAAAATTTCACCACGATTGTGTCATTTTTCTAAGGCAAAATCGTTCGAGTTCGCATTAATTAGTACTGGGATGGGTGACCTCTTGAGAACATCGTGTCTTTATCCTGTTGTTTTCGAAGAGGAAACCTTAGGTGCGTTGAGCGATTTTTGTATAGACATTTCATTACCACAAGGTTTAGCTACCTATGGTTACAATCTAACCGAACTTCGGCTGCTCCCTAAGTTGAGGGTGAAACCGATACTTCAATTTGGAGTCATATTTTCATGGTAAAAAGCAACATTATCGTAACCATCCTTAATATTTCAAATGTGAAATCAAATATGTATCAATGAAATTTGAATAAATCGGAATAAATATATTCATCATAATTTTTTTTGACAAAATGAAAAGTAGAATACGAAATTACGTTTTACGTAATATGTTTGGGTACACTAAAAATCGAATGAGCATTCCATCTTCATGAATAATAATCTTTCAAGCTTTGTTCTTTCAACGCATGGGTCAAAGAGTACCGGGACTAACATATAGATGGCGCCAGAATATACGATAGCGCTATTATTTCAGGTAGTACCAACCGTACTACCTTTTGTTAAGTAGTTTTTTAAAGATTAAGATTGAAATGGGGCTGATTTTGTGAAATTGTAAACAATGAATTGAAACAAGTTTCGTCTTTAATAACTCTGCTATTTGATGGGTTAAATTACTGAAAAGAAAAGAAAAGAGTTACCGGGAATATTCTCCGTCGAAAACCACCATTTGTCGATGGTATGCTGATTTAAAAAGTGGTCGTCCCACTTTTGAAGACACAGAACGCTGTGGAAGGCCCAAAGAGGTGATCATTCCAGAAAATATCAAAAGTGTTGAAAATTGTTATGAGTCAGTGATCGTAAAGCGAAATAGCAGGAGTACGCTATCATGCTAAATATATGAAAAAGCACCTTATTCAAAATATTACACAAAAACACAGGCATGACAAAACTATTTTCGAGCTGGTTGCCGCAATTGCTCACATTGAAACACAAACGAATTGACGAATCGGCGCGTAGTGTGGAGCTATAAAAAGATTTTTTGTGTCGTTATGAGACCATGGATGAAAGATGGATCCACCACTACACGCCAGAGCTGAAAATACTGTCTGATGAATGGGGAACAGGGAACGAAAGTCGCCCAAAGCGTCCAACAATCAACTGTCCGGCCTGTGGTGTCTATATTTCGGAATACGCATGGAATATTGTTCATCGACTATCTGAAGAAGGTCAGACGAGGAGTAGTAGCTATTATATTGCCTTACTTGATCGACTGAGCAAGGAGATTAAGCGCAAACGACGTCATGGAGCAAAGAAAAAACGTTGTCTCGTGAAGGAAATGAACCAATCCACCAGTCGGCAAACACCATGGCAAAAATCAACGATTTGCATTAGGAATTGTTGCCGCACCCACCCTATTCCCCAGATCTGGCACACGGCGAATACTGGGTTTTTGGTGATATAAAGAAGATGCTCCAGGAAAAGAGATTTGGCTCGGACGAAGGAGATATTGCCCAAACTAACGTCTATTTTGAGTCCAAGGATAAATCGTTCTACAAGAAAGGTTGAAAAATGTTGGATTGATAATATAATTGTGGAAGGAGAGATGAATGTATTGTTGCTTCCAGAAATTGCCTTTGAAGTATGTGGTGCGACGAACTCGGGTCTCTTCTTGCAATTTGGCACAAAAAGCGGTCTTGTTCTTCAGAAGTGATCTTCCTACGACTTCTTCTATGCCTATTTTGCAGAAATTGTGGCTACACGTATCGGGCGTAGGTTTTTGAAATCACCCCCTGTGATACCGCCATTGTGGCCGCTATATCCCTCTGTGTCACTCCTTCTTCAACGAGAGCACTTATTCGACCCCTCTGCTCATCGGACAATCCAACGTAAAGCATTTTCAATTATGATTTTAGGCTTTTTTAAATTTTAAAATTCACACTTTCAAATTTCATTGACGACTGAGTACAATATCCCGAACATGTGGTGATAACTCAACATTTCTTATCATACTATCCAGTGTTTTTACAACAAAATACTTCATTCTTCATGAGTAGTCAAAGATCTATGGTTGAAAACAATGAATAATATGAAATACCGAGTGATTCCATATAAATTTGGTGTGTGTGTTCCAAGTACTATTACAAAATAATTTTTCAGAATTGAAATAGTTTAATTGAACAAAACCAACTTTAATTCCAATACATTTCATCACGATATTCGAGCAGAATTTTAATGTTACAATAATTGAAACTTTAATAAGACACTGTGACAATTTTACATTGTAACAAAAAGTACGGATGAATTGTTTTTGTAAATTGTGTTTAAGTTTGGAAGAATCAGTAAATAAAATAGTTCACATTTTCTGAAGCGTTTTGCATAAGTCTTGGAATAAATCACTTGTTGGATAGAAGCCAAACGAGAAAATTTGTTACTGGTATTATTATGTGTCTGAGTAACTCGTCGTAGATCTGATGTTGGTACTTCGTCAATTGAATACGTTCGTTTCCGTAATATATTAATTGGGTTGATGTGTCTCAAGTAAAATGGCTGCTATTTATATTGGAGATTGTTGTATTTTGAGAAAAATAGAACAATGATGTTCAAAGTTTCACTATAACGACTTTTGACGCGTTTACCATAAGGTGGCTTCTTCAGATAAGTAGCTTATCAAGAATGATGGGCCCTATATGTTACATGGTGAAAGCATGTTGGGTGAAAGGAGGTAAATTCGTGATAATTTTGATTTTTCGTTTATTATTCTTCCTCAATAACCGGAACAAAATGAAATTTGACTGAACATGGATTCGGTTAACCATTTAGTTATTGTGGAATTTGCCTAGGGACCAGAATATTCATAAAAAGATTAGTTTTTGAAATGGAATGGATATTAGTTATTTCGTGATACTCATAGTTAATTTCGTGAAATGTGTTGGCAAGTTCGTGACACCATAGGAAAGTAGAGTTCCTGGAAAATCTATTCATAAAACATATTTTTATAGCATATATTGATTGAAAAATGTTAATCCTCACCATAATCTGATTCTTTTTCGGCACATATATCCCACATGAATACTTCTTCCTCAGAATCTTCTTGCTGTACCCACTCTGCTCCATTTTTCTTCTTTGCATCTTCTGCATTCGTCGTCTTCAAATGTTTCCTTTTGTCTGGATGAAGTTACTCCGGATTTTGACGGCCGATGCTCAGTTTCTATTTCATTCAAACATTTTGCTCTGGCATGTCTTTTCTTTCTGGAAGTGGTCGTTACTTTGGGCGGCTGTGGAGTTTCTAATATTTCGCTAATTTCAGCTACTCGAGCTTCAGGGACTGACAAAGGGCAGCAATTAATGCAGAAAGGTCTGTAGCTGCTTTTTTGAAGGCATTCGTTATGTTGTTGTAAAAGAAGCTCGATATAAATGCTGGATTTAGGATTTCATGGAAATTATTCCTGTTGGGCTTTTCTGGATGGTGTCCCATCAAAGCTTTTCTACCAGTGGGATTTCAAAGATCTATAAACGCCAACATCGAGAGACTGTAGGATGTGGCTTGTGTGGGCCGGGAAAGTGAAAAGGAAAATATCATTGGCCTTTGCCAGAGAAAACACCTCACCTACTACAGAAAAAGTTCACTATTAATCCATCCTTTCGGCGACAGTTTAACTTGAGTATCTGCTTAGTTAGTATTTAGAGCGTTATTCCATTATTATCCCTTGAAGATGATCATTGGAGAAATCCACGAGCCATTCGCTCAAATACGACCTACCAGAGTTTGTGATTCTCCTCTGTCTATATAGACTCTTTTGTGAATATAGCGTTTATCAATGGAGGTAACAACTTTAGTTGATTTGACAACATAACTTAGCCCCGTTTCGTCACAATTCCAGAATCTGTCGGGCATATCTTTGATCCGAGTCTTCTTACCGAGGAATTTAGTTTTTCAAAAAAATCTTCAATGATTTCAGCATTTGCCATGGACGCTAGATATGCATAGGAACACGCAAACACAAGTTATAACGCTTCTTAAACTCAGTCCATCATTTACCAACTACTTGCTTATCATTACCACCAAAAAAAATGTTGTCTTCCTCCATGTTTAGCCGAGCAATATACAATTCACAAACCATTTGGACTATTAATCCGAATCCCAACTCATCTTTATGATATAGTTGAATAACTGCCCTTCGAGGGCAACAGTAAAAGCAAACGGCCTTTCAAGTTTAGAAACGATTTGTTGATTGGTTGTATGGTTTTCGTTTCTTGCCATTAAATCTTTCAGCGTACTCCACGCAACACCTTTGTTTGTTTGTTTTTCCTTTAACGTGCTCTGTTTCTGCCTTTCGGCTAATGACACGCCGGGGAATTCTGTCACCTCACTAACCTTACATCTCCTCCGAAAGATGGACACTCAAGCGATTCCCAGAATCCGAAAAATCGCACCGACTTTGTGGGGATTGAACCCAGGTATCTCTGCGTAGGAGACGAGTATCATATCCCATACGCCACCGAGCCGGCCACGCAACACCTGTCTGCTTTCTAGCTTTGTAAATTGAATAGATCATTTCCCGAACTAATCGTTCAACTTCGATATGCGTTATTTTGTCGAGGCATTTTTCTGAAAATAATCGGAGAGTGTGGCAGGTTATACAGTTAAAGTCGTGATAACAGGTAATTTCGTGGTATGTTTAATCAAAATTAAATTGCCTTAAATATGTTCTCTGAAACATTGACAAATGATATATATCATAGTGATCTTTTCAAATAATAAATTCACCGACGCAACATGAACCGCAACTTGCGAGCATATAAAACAAGTGCCGAAAGAACCTCAAAATGGTAACAAATGCGGGAAATGGCTAAGGGCCCATAGAATTACCGATGAGGCAAATTTATATTCTGTTCGCACATGTAAAAATTTCACATCATTCATCATAGAATTCTAAAGCCAAAACTCACCTTCAAATACGTTAGAAAAGAATTATCAACAAACCGCCTTGCATTTAGATCAACTGTAGACTGAAAAAGTGAACGAATTAAATCAAAGTTTTCTAGCGTGAAAACGGTCGGCTAGATTCGGTTGAAACTTGAAGTGCCACCTAGAGGAAGGGTTGTAGGATCAGGCATTCGAATTTCGGTGTATGTATTACGAACTATATCACCATAATATCCCTTTCATTCTACTTTACTAAATAGGAGGAAAATCCGAAAGGGTAACTGAAAACATTAAGTAATGGTAACGAATCTGGGTCTAATTTAATCTAATTTTCTTTATATTGGTTTCTAATGCTTTCCAGGTTCAGTTTTAATCTATAATTTGTATTATGTAAAATATCAAAAGTGTGGTTCACTTCTATTATATGATTTGCATAGTGATAATCTGATTTTTGTTAGTCAAAACTACGTTTCATTCACTTGAAAAACAAACTGAATTGAGCTCGTTTAATTTATAAACCAAAAATAATACATATTTTCATCGAATGAAAAATTCAACATACGTAATTGTCTTTTAATTCGAAAACCTTCAATATCAAACATGTAACAAAAGTTTTCTTCAAATAATGAATTGTTATATAAGTTTATTCCTAATCATATAAAACTGAACAAAGAAAATTGATGTTTGCCTATGTAGTTAACATATTAGTTATTCAATAATCTCTTTCTGAAGACTATACTTTTATGCAGTCAAGCTTCCAAATTGTTTGAAACATAAATGAAACATTCAATAAGAAAATTAATGAAAACTGTCGTCATAACTCTTAAATGATATGTGATCCCTTGATTTTATACAAGAAATATAATGAGTTTTATTTTTCTGTGGTCCTAACCTAATCTTCCGTAGAATATTAAATATTCTTCCCTGAAGGGGCTGGTTTTCCGGTCCACCATTCACAATCACAGTCAACCAGGGCCACATAATAGTGGTACAGCTCGATGGGATGTCACCATCGCTACCGGGAAACCTTGAAAATGAAGGGTAGATAAACAGAAAACAAAACCTCAAGAAGTCGCACTAGTTCGACTATTTACCCCAACGCTACACACCGTGTATTTTCAGGGTTAACATTCCACGGAAGGTTGAATATTGTTCCTTGAATAAAAATTCTTTGATGTGTCTACACATATAGCGATAATTTCGCAAGATATAATTTTTGAGATTGTACTGTATGCTTGGTTGACAACAAGATATGAATGAGGAGCGTTAGTCTTTCGACAGATCGCTTTCTTGCTGACAAGGTGTGTAGCGTTGCAGAAAATAGTCGAACTAGTGTGACTTCTTGAGGTTTTCTGTTTATCTACCCTTCAGTTTCATAGTTTCCCGGTGGCGATGGTGAATGGCCGCAAAATTTGCATGTTTTTTTACACGAATTGAGATGAGTATGTGGCAGTCTGACCTGATGTTGTGAATTGGTATTCAATACTGACGAGGTCAAATGATCGTGAAGGGTGGATCGAAAAACCAGCTCCTTCAGGGAAGGATATTCAACATTCTACGGAAAGTTGGATATTGTTCATTGAATCAAATTCTTCTATGTGTGATAATTAACATTAACAAATAAGTTGTACTTTTTGAGATTGTACTTTTGCGTATTCAAGATAGCTTTTATTTGTTTTTTGTTGTTGTTTTTGATATTTTCTTACTCACGGGTAACACAAATAACTTTCGTTCAATTTCATGAAGTGGGCTTTATTGTTAAGAACATAGAACAGAAAACATTTAAATTGCTTTTTGTGAAACCAGCACACTAGATGAAATTACACAACGTTGAAAGAATTAACATTTCTGGAAAAATTCATATTGTCGAGGAAAATTGACAGGTATAATATATATAATCGGAAAGAAAAAACTGTTTTATCGAAATACATCTATAGTTCATGTTTAAATTATAATTCAACTCAACGAAAAAACTCTACACGTCCTTGCATTCTACTCAAAAAGTGTATAGAGTGTCAAAACAATAATAACTTGACAGCAACCGGAAGATAGAAGATAGCTGCGATCATTTTCACCAATGAATATTCCTTCGAAAATAGAGGATAGAGATGGTGGGGGTCATCATTCTCTATTTGCAATATCTCTCTCAACCGTAGCACTAAAACGTCAAAAATGGGACAATGTTCTTGTATCCCAAAATATACAGCGTAGCCTTTGTTTTAAATGACTTAATCATCACAATTCAAACGAAAACTAGGTAAATTTCAAGACAGCTTAATCAATTAGTCGGTTTATAAGGGAGCTTGTAAAATTTTTCTGGTGAAATTCTCTGGATCTCTTATAGTATTATAGTATTCTTGCAAATTATTTGACCTTTTAACATAAACTTTAGACTATAATAACCACATAGAAATTATTCGAGTGGATTAAGTTCAGAACCTCGTGCAGGCCATTCAAGTACGCCTTTACCGTTTAATTTTCTTTTAAGAGACTCGGTTACTATGTTCACCAATGGATTTTCTTTGAAAATATGGGGAGGACATTCTGGGCTAATCTTTCTCTAATTGCAGTATTTCACATAGCTGTTGTACTAAAATGTCGAAAATGGGACACCCTGTACATAGTTTATCTATATGTATCCAGTTTTTTCTACTGCAATGAATAATTGCCAAAAAGCCAGTAAACAAATTATGGGTTACTTATAATGTACGAATCAACACTGCTATCTACCAAAAATCTTCACAATGCGCGTAGGTTCGGAGTGCTACCAACAAAACGATGATAGAGACTGTGAATCCATCAGCGTGTGAAAGTAAAATTCATGACATCATGATCGGAAAAGAGTTGATTCGTAACCCGAGCATGATAGTTTACCATTTCAATAAAAATTTGATTCACTTAGTAGTAGAGATGCAAAAGAAAATTAGGAATTGTGATAATTCGAGAGATAACCCAGCAAGTATAAAAACGATGTTTTTTCATCCGGTAACACAGTCGAGGTGTTCAATGTAATATATGGTCGTAAAGAGACAAATTCGTGTGAATATTGTAGGAAAGGCTTCATCATAGTAAATACCTGTACTCACGGAACTACTAAATAGATCGATTATTACCGGCGTTTTCCTTAAAGCTTTAAATGTAGTTCGTGTGATTTTGCTGTTCAAAAAAGAAAATTACAGGCCTATAATTATCAATTGAATGATTTTTTCTGAGTAAACGTAGTATATTAACAATCTGTTAGCATAGATTTAAAAATAATAGATCAACTCAAACGGTAATATGATTTTGTCAACTTCCTATATGAATGATCAATGATAATAAAAGTCGTCTTTATGGATCTCACTATAGCCTTTTTGGTCTATGCTATGCTGCTGAGCAGAATACATTTCCTTGGCTTCAGGATAGCAATTCATGAGTTGATCACAGCTTATTTATCAAATAGAGTGCAATTTGTTGAGATTGAAGGAGTAAAATCCTCGTTGCTTAATATGGGTTGTGGCGTTCACCAGGGATCCGTGTTGAAGACTTTACTATTTTTCTTGACTCCTTGACAGTTTGATAATGTTCACTGATAACACTATTCTGTTATGTGCTGATCCTGTCAATACCATCAGAATCTGCAGAATATACTTAACAAATTTTCGATCTGGTTTGACACTTATAAACTACTTCTTAGCATGTCTAAAACTGTACTTAAGAATTTCTCTTTTAAGAACTGCTCTATAAATGAAACTCTTGGTCATTTTTTGAAACTACAGAGTAAGTCGGTTCATCAAGTCCAAACAACAAAGTTCCTAGGCGTTATGGTAGATAACAATCTCAAATGGCACGGGTATTTTGACCATCCATGTAGTGTTTTGTTTTCTTGTGCTTTGAAGTGTGCCTCAGGATACTGTGATAGATTCAAGTTACGGAAAAGACCTATCGGAAATGTGGGAATAACAGGACGAGCTTCATATCTTGGGTATTTAAAGGAATTATATATCTTACAATTAGCTAGCACCTATATATTGGATCTCATAATTTATGTAAATCTGTCCTTCAAACATTCATGACGATTTTGTTTCCAAAATATTCAGTTTAACAAATATTTTCGTTACTTCCGCTTTCCTTTTTCTTTTATACTACCGCATCAAAAACATCATTCAAACGTATCAAAAAATGACATCCTGTACTATCCTTCAACAGTATATAAACATTTGCTAAGATACAACTTTCTTTTATGTATCTTGACTGAATGAACTGCACAATAACTTGTTGAATGTTCATTAAAAATATCGTCTTCATTATGCAGCTGAAAGGCCCTTCCTTTATCCAGTTCTATTCATATAACTCATTCCTCGCACAGTACGACTTGTGCGAGTTTTAATAATTGGTATTATGCAGACACGCTCAGCTAAAATAATTTATAAGTGTGGGTGTTCTTCTAATGCAGCAACATAGCTTTGCGGTTTGTACTTAACGTCGCAAAATATGAAAGTACTCGAGTTTACACACAGCTCGCTTTGTGAAATCGTGTACGGAAATTAACGGTTTTTTTCTAGACCGTCTTTAATTTATGATTGCGCTCATTCGTTCATTCCTCATTGAGGAATGGACATCTTTAATCGCCATTAATTATTTTAAATGGGGTACAGTACACTTATTTTGATTTAAATAACGTCGTGGCCACCCTAGAGGCCTGATTTATGGTTCTGAGAATATGAAATTATTATTGGGTGATGATGTTTGTAAACAACAGAATATAAACGCATTTAAACTATCACAATACTATAATTTGGACAAAGCTTTTTATTAATACAACCAGTAAGTATGAAAAATATAACTGCAGAAATTTAACATGTGAGCAAATTGAAATTTCAACAGCTAGACTCACGACGTTCGTTACTGCTCGTGAAGATGTGGATGTGTGTTAGAGTGTACTTGATTTTTGATGTTTATGATATAACCTAATACTCTTTACATACGAGGTGTTCCTCAATTTTTATGACAAACTTTGAGTGGAGATGCCCGAAGGAATTCTAAGGCGAATTAGTGAGAACAACACGGTCCGAATATTTTAAAATTCGGTGATTTTCAGCTTCAATAATTTGATCTTCACTGGTCCTGAAATGAAAATTTTGAGAGAGAACAATATTGTGGTGTTACAATAGAAGGAATGAAATGAATATCTTGTTGTACTGTACCTGTTCCACAGGTAACATTCGTAACCATAGTAAAATGATTATCTAGAACGTCGAGTTACTTTCGATAGATAAATGTCAAAATAACTTCTTCTAAACTAACCTCAAATTCCTCAAATTAAAAATGGATTCCTTCAGTAATGAATGTATGTTTATGGCTTTATGATGGAAACGCACGAGATGCTGCTGGATGACACCATTGAAGATTCCTGAAAGACCTCCTGTATGTTAAGTTTTTACTTCGAATTTAGAAGACTCAAAGAAACGGGAACAATCGAGCGAAAACATGTACGACTGCGTCAAGTCAACAAACAAAATGTTGCATTTTGTTGCTAGATTCTGCAGCAACATGCTCATGATCAACATTATTTTATGGTCTACTGAATCATGCTTCACATAAGAGGGTATAAATAATTTCCATAATTATCATTTATGGGCCATGCAGGATCCAAATGCGGTTAGACAAAGACGATTCCCAAAGAGATTCAGTATCAACGTTTGGGGTGGCCTTTATAAGCTTATTACCGTTCATATTTCGAATATCAGATTGTCATAAACTCACAAAATTTCTACAAAACACGTTGTTCAATTCAATTGATGAAGTTCTGCCAAATTTTAAACTTTATTCAGAATAGTTGTAGTATTTTCCAAGTAGATGGATTGGAGCGGAAGGTCCAATTACTTGGCCACCACGGTCACCGGATCCTAACTCATTAGACTTTTATGCATATCATGAAACAATTTGTCTACGGTGTAGAGATAATAAATTTCGAGTAATTTCGAGAACGAATAAACAATTCCGCCTAAAGAATTAGAATGACAATGTCTACCAGATTGTTTTGCAGGCACATCTTCATAGATTGCATAGAGCAACTCTTGTAATGATTAATATGATTATATTCATTTATTTTATTTTTTATTTCGTTCAATATATTTGCTCAACTTCGAAACATAACAATTAACTGTGGACCTTTTGATAGAAATAATTATGATGTTTGTTTGTTTGTTATTCCTTTAACGTGCTCTATTTCCACCTTTCCGCCAATGACACGCCTGGGAATTCTGTCACCTCACTAACCCGGGAATTTTGCCGAACCCTCTCGTGTCGAGGGAAGGGATCTTTAATGTCCAACACATCTCTGTTAGATAGGACCGACGGCTTAATATCTCTTACGAAAGATGGATACTCAAGCGATTTCCAGAATCCGAAAAATCGCACCGATTTTGTGGGCATTGAACGCAGGTAACTCTGCGCAGGAGACGAGCATCATAACCTCTACGCCACCGAGCCGGCTAAAATTGATATGTATTACATCACCACATAATCGCTCTTGAAACTTCAATGTTATTCTCTAGCAGAATATCACACTTTTTACCGCGAAACAACAATAATCTACCCAAAAAAGATATTCTAGACAATTATCTATCAAAAGTTACTAAACATTTTTGATAATTATTTTACTATGGTTACGAATGTCTTTCACTAAAGAATTCGATTTACACACTTGAATCATTACGACCGCGAAATTTTTCTTAATAGGGGGGGAAAATTGTTAATATTTGGGGAAGTCGGCCATTTTTAATTCGAACGGAAATCAAATTTTAGGTTGGTTTTAGAAAAATATGGTTCTTTGTCTTCTTAGAACATCAATGAAAACACAACAACTTCAGGAGTGCCAAAGCCATGAGATGAAAAAAATATTACGATTTCAGCTGAAAATCAATATGAATAAAATTCTTCACCCTACTCTTTTACCAATTCTTGGAATATTTTTAAGACCAATATGAATTATTGACTGAATGACCCATTCGAATTTTTTACTGAAAAAACGTTCTAGTGATCTCATTTTCGAATGAGTCAGTCAAACTGGATCTCACAGGAAGTGAAATTTCGATACAATTTCTGAAAAACCTTTGGCTTTCCAATGAAGCAAGAACGAATGATCTAGCTCTAAAATTACGGAAATTCAAACGAAAAAAAAACGTGGTTTTCTCTGGCGCACCCTATATATCAGAGAATAGAAAATCGTTTGCCACCTATTGATATTTAGTTACTTTGTATAACAGTTTTTCACAACACAATTCTGAAAATTGCAAATTGGAGTATCACTGGCGGAACAATTTTCTTATTCAAAAATAATTACAATGCAATATTGTCTCCTTCAAAATAGTTCTCTTGGGAAGCCACATAGCACTGGAAACGGTCAATCCAATCATCATAGCATTGCTGGAACTCGGATATTGGAATAGCTTTCAGCTGATCGGTTACATTGAATGATTTCAAGTGTCCCAAAGTGAAGTCCCTAGAAGTGATTTTTTTTCGCGAGAAGAGAAAAAAGTTACAAGGAATCGAGTCTGGAGAATAAGGGGGCTGAGAAGCCAAAGGAATGTTTTTACTGGTTAAAAACTCCATTATTGAGGGATAGGTTTTTCGAAACCATTTTTGCACAAAATTTTTCATCTCCAAATCATTGGCCATACTCTGATGAGCGAAGGTGTGATTAAAATTCATCTGTTCCGCTATCGTTCTGACTGTCAATTGTCGATATCAACACACAATATCCCGAAATCTGTTAAAATTTTCAAGTGTTTGCAATTGAAAGCCTTCCGCTTCGTGGTTCATTTTCAATTGACTTCTGAAATGCCCTTGAACATCGAAAAACTGGGACCCTTGACAAAACATTTTCTCCATAGAAGATTTTCAAATGTTTCTGTTGCATTGTGTCCAAGTTTGAAGCAAAACTTTATAGCACACCGTTGCTTGAAATTGATGAAAACACATGAGTTCAAACTCATACTGGAGGCGTATCGCATGTGCACCTAAAGCTGATCAAAGCTGATCTTATTTTATTTATAAACCTTGTAGAATATGATCCTGAACAATATGAACGTAATGGTGTAGTGTCCCGTTCTACTACAACCAAATCTTGTTTGGCAGTTGTCGTTTACCTCCAGCGCCGGAATGACATCTGTTATTCCGCACCACACATAGCAGTATCAATGATGTTGCGATGGTACCAACTGAGAAGAGGTCTAGACGAACCGCAACCAATGTTAACTTATGGAGGACCAGACATCATCCGTTGCTTTGAAATCAAAAGTCGAATAGGAAGAAATGGAAGCGCTTTGGCGACACCGCAAAATCATCCGTTGCTTCCGCTATGTGTGGTCGCAGGATAAATGCTGTGAGTACCTCTTCTCATTGGAAGTTTTCCAAAAAAGGAAGTACCCAATGAATTGTAAATACCATCCAAAAATTCAAATTTTGGGCTCGAAGGACCACAAATTATGTTCGAGTCTTTGATGGCTTAAAATAATGAAAGCTTGAGAAAGGATCTCTAAGATCTAATAGTGTTTTGGACTGTACGTGCTAAAGTTTGGTGGAAAATCGAGATAGAAGAAAAAATAACTTACCACCAATTCTAGTTCGGCTTCCACTCGAGCTCTATTTATGTGGCACCAATCCTTCGTCAAAGGCGAAGAGGGAAGGTACAGAAGGAAAGGAGAATGAAGAATGTGGTATTGATTTTTTGTGAGCGTCGTATCTTCACCGAACGAAGAGAGATGATGGTTTTTCTCTCAACCTTCCACTAGATTGTTACGAATCTATTCTAATGCGGGTTCAGTATATTGTGGATTTCACTATTCTATTTGCGATGAAAATACTACACTTCTATAACTAACTGCGGGGATGAACAGGAATAGCGTTCACTATATATTTGCGGTCGAAACTATATTTCGAAGTCAATAACGAAATGTGCGTTTTATCGATATAAACAATAATCGAATTCTTCTCTGATTGAGATGCGGAGAAAGAAGCTATAAGAATGATGCGTGCAGGACACATACGTGGCGCAAACGTATGTTATCGTATTTGTCACTTCACATGCGCCCTCTAATTATTCTAATCAAAAATAAATTAGATGAAGAAAATTTACTACAATGCTTAAACGAAAGAATGTCCTTTTAAGGCGCGAACAATAAGTATATCTTTGCTACCAGTAGTGATCGTTAAGTCGATTAACCGTACTGTTCGAACAAACTTCAATTGAGATTGATTGTTTGAAAAGAACTTAAATCATACTCGGAAAAAGCAAAAAAACCACTCATACTCGCATTCGGCGAATTCTTTAATTCTCAGGTTTAGGAATAACTCGATAACATGATTCAAGGAGTGAACATTTTATCTAGGTTTTGTTCATCGAATCATACCATTCAAGTTATAGATAAGCACATTCCTATATTTTCTTTGATCTACGGCGTTCAATTGAGTTCATAATAAAAACCATAGCTAATTTCCATTTCCTGTAATCTAACGATTGTTTTTATTTTGCAGGTACTGTTAATGCCAATGGCGAGACCAAAAGGCAGCGGACGTCATACACCCGATACCAAACGCTAGAACTCGAAAAGGAATTTCACTTCAACCGTTATCTTACGAGAAGACGAAGGATCGAGATAGCGCATGCTTTGTGTCTTACAGAGAGGCAGATAAAAATTTGGTTTCAAAATAGGAGAATGAAATGGAAAAAGGAACACAAGATGGCCAGTATGAATATCGTTCCATATCACATGTCCCCATATGGGCATCCCTATCAGTTTGATTTGCATCATAGTCAGTTCGCTCATCTTGCTACTTAGGATGTTTTGTTGTGGTTGCCTTTTAACAATTAGGTATTTTATTTTTATTTTCTTATTTTCTGTTCTCTCAATGTTTTGATGAAAGGTGCAATAAATAAAATTAGAATATTGATGGATAAGTAGAGCAACTATTACTATAGGAAATTATTCAATTCAATAACAAGATTAGAAAAAGAATCTTCTTGTTCAAATTTCAAGAATTTTTAGAATTTTCATCTATTGCGTTAAGCCTATTCCAAGAGCTTACAAATGAAAAAGAATCATATCATAGATGACGACAAAGACAAAAATATATTCCTGAATATACACTGTGTCATCAAATTAACGCACAAAATAGAAAATTCCAGTTTACTCAGAAGAAGTTTAGATATGTTGAAGAATTATTTTTCCAGTGATCCACCATCACTAAGAAATGCTTAAGAACTTTCGAAATAAAAATGGTAATCATAAAAACTGAAATAAAACTAATAATGAAAAGTGTAAAACTTTTGGAAAAAATCCCAAACACCTGTTAATACCGGATATTTCCACCCCTCGCGAGAATTTCTACACGACAATTACGATGCATACTAAAAATCAACGATCTAATATCGTTCCAATCCATTTCGTTCCAAATTTCGATCAGTCTGTTCCGAATCTCATTCACAGTAGCTGGCTAGTTTTGCTGGCTTCTTAATCTTCTATTCAGAATGTCTCAGACATTTTCGATGGGATTCAGGTGTGAACTTCCTACAGGTCACTCCGTTGGAGTGATTTCGTGATCTCGAAGGTAGTTCCTAACTGTATGAGTTTGGTGAGATCTGGCGTTATCATGTATCAAAAAAATGTTTTCACTCATGTTTGCCGTAAATGGTACATGTTCCTTTAAAATGTCTTTAACATCATTTACGATGACCATATCAGTGCGAGCGTTCAAAGAAATTCCTCCCCACAACATTATTGAACCCCCACCAAAACCATAGGTAGGTAGAAAGTTGCACACGGTATGTACCTCATTTCGATGTATGTACACTGGAACGTTGATTGCAATGGAAAAGATAAAAGTTGGGCTCATTTGTAACCCTCCCTTAGTCAGCTTCTAACCAGTTGACATGTTCCCATGTCTAAAATCCAATCGAAGTCTTCGTTCAGCTGCGATTGGAGCTGGACCTGGAACTACGATAATCCAAATTCCCTGAGACGTTGGGCTAATTTGGACTTCAGTGTTCTATCGACGCTGCATTTTAAAATGTCTAGCACTAGCGAACCGTTTTCTCAACGACTAAACTCTAAATCTAACCTTTCCCTCATGACTAGTGGTCTTTGTAACAACGGATATTTCTAGAAGTAGTTAAATGGGACTGAACAAACCTTTGGCCTATTCAAATATATGTCCAACCAAGGTCGTCTAAACACCTCTGCTCCAGCACATTCTTCCGGGGTCAAATTTTGTGATTTGCATAGCATTATTACCGAAAATTAAAATTCTCAAGAACGAACAAGAGTTGATTAAATTGCTGTTATCAATATGTGGTGGTTTCTTGCTAAATCTCAATTTCTTCTTTTCACTTTATTTCTCATGAGAGGAAAAAAATCATCAATTTTTTTGCATATGTCCAGACATATCCGAAAAAAGTCATGTGTTGCCTACCAGAGAAGAAATTTGAAATATTGAAATTGTGCATTAATTTCTTGGCTCAGTGTACTATAAGGTCCCTCATTTGAAAGATATAGATTTTTCACCAATCTTGCACACTGCATTTCTGAAGATAATCTATTTGCGTTTTGAGATCTTATACTTCATCTGGAGCCAAAGGAAACACCTAATTCTAAAAGGAAAAAATCCAGGTTCAAACAAAAAGCATTGAATTCACATCTCGAAAAAGAACGTGAATTTAAAGATTACGAATTCAGGCTTTAGCTCTACGAGTTCCTTCACCGATTTGTGAGATTAATTTGTCGGCACATTTACGGAAATTCTCTGAATGGTATTCCAATTTTAAGATCAAGAAACTAACGAGTTGAACCTCAGTATCGGGAAAAAATGGCAAATTCGATTCTGTCAACACCAAAAAAAATTATGACTAATAGGTTATTCTCGAAATGACTGATATTGGCCTTGTGACATGTTCTTGCGCTCACTAACACATGAGCAAAGCTTTTAGTATCACTTACCCGCTATTATTTAGTTCCTCGAGAATTTTGTTAACGTTTTTAATTGAATTGCTGTTCTCTAGTAACTGTCTTCTCATAATATACTTGTGATTTCAAGCGACTTCTGTTATAAACATCTAACGAGTATAAATAGAGAAATCTTGCTGGCCAGGGAATTTCCAGGTTCCGATCAACCTATCTACTGTTAACCAGAGTCATTTTGTGTATCTCTAGTACTTTCAATTGAGGTTGCATAGATCATCGATTATATTTATTGCATCTTTCTGACTGATTACAGTATGTGATTTTTTTTGGTTGTTTTTAGCAAATACTTTATACCTTCGCATGTGCTTCAACTAGGTTAAGAATTAAGAACAAATTCGGAGCTTTATACAGGGATAATTATCTCGAAGTAGGCGGAGGCCTACTAAAAATTAATAACTTGTACATAAGTTTCTAAATTATACATATATAAATAGGCATAACTCAATGTAACGATTATAAAATGTTATTGAAAATATATCTGCATCATTTATGAACTTCTGTTCCTGTTTCGAAGTACAAATTTTCCTACAAGACATTATACTATATATACAGGTTGTTTTCGGTCTAAACTACGATACTTTGGGAGGCTGATTCCTTTGAAGAAAGAATTTGAGAGACACAGGGCGTTAAAGTTTTAGAAAAATTCGGTATTTTTATGAGGCGCTCATGCACCACAAACTAAATGGAAATTATTGGATGCAATGGCGTTCCAGGAGCGACCACAGCCATTATTTAAAAAAAAATTACTCCACTGTGTTTTTAAAGTTTTGGTTTTCCTTTTGAAAAAAGAAAAATACAACTTTTTGATTTCTAGTGTTCTTTATATCTAGTTTCGTTTTCCGAAAAAAAAATCGCAACCAAGCCATTGCATTTCACAAACAGGGAAAAAAATCTATTTTACAATATCGACCATTGCTCTCGTGCATAATTCTAGCTGACTATTACCATTAACTTCATCAACGCAATGGCGTCTTGGTCGACAACCGAGTTGAAATTACTTCTATTTCCACATCAGTGCTATTTTATATTAAGTTGTCTATGTCTATTTAGATGGCTTGTAGCGATTTTAACTCTTTGTTTACATAGTGAAAACGTTGTAAATTTCAACTCAGTTACCTCACTACATTGATTAAGTCAAATCCTACTACCACTTCTGATTATGAACGAGATTAATTTTCGATATCGAAGTATGTATGAAAAAATACAAGAGATCCGAGCGTTGTACTTTTCTTTATTCAAACTGAAGAACAGTAAAAAGCAGTAGCGTGATGCTCTCAGACACGCTGAGTATTTTCATGACATTTATCAAATACCGATTATTTTGGAAACGTTAACACTGCTAACTATTTTAAAACCGTAGCAACTTCATTGAAACTTTTTTTTCTTAAAATAACCGACCCAAGTTTCATACAGTAGTCAGGAAACACCCTGTAATTTTTGCAATTTATTCCAAGTTGTTACAACCATAGCGGTTTCAATTCTACTATTTTCGTTTAAAAGCTCGTCAATATCTTTCAGAATTTTCAATAAACAATGAAAAATTCAAATCAACTAATCTAAAAGAGTTGAAAGAAAAACTCTCAATATATTTCGATTTTAATGTCAGGGCGGGAACGGTCCTTTCTGGGATCTTCCTTCATACAAAAAATAGGTAGAGTGAGTTCAAAACTTTCAGAACGATAAATTGCTCGCGACATGGTCAAGTTTGAAATTCGGGTCTTCTTTTTGATAAAAAAATTTGTTGAATCACTCGAAAACTATTTACAATGAATTCGTTTAGTGTAGATTTTCAAAATTATTGAAAAAATAAAAAGAAAACTTAGAATATTTAGAATATGAACGAAACTAACAATTTCTTATTTCATCAAAACAAAAACCAAGAATAAAATTATTAGGAATCTCCTCTAATTTTTAGATTTGATTTGCAAGAAGCGAATGTTCAGAAACAATAATGAAAAAGAAAATGAAATCAGAAATATATACTTTGATCCAATAATAGATTTATCAATTTGGGCGTTAGAAAATTAAAAAATATAGTTAACAATAGAGCAATAGGAATAAAACATACGCAAAGATACTAAAATATTACAGGAAATTGTCATCAAAATTTCACAGAACATTTAGCTTTCCGATAGAGGCCTCCAACCTTAATTTTCATAATATTAAGAGAATGCCTTATGAGACACTTGAAACTTTGAAAAAAATATGACATTTCACTTTTGGACAGTGTGGCCATTTCATTTTTGAAATGTTCAATACGAATCAATAAAAAGGTCGTCATTAGTAATAAGTTTTTATTGTGTAGACACTTTAGTTGAACCATCAATTTTATAGAAGAAACTTTGTTCAAGTACTTTTTATGAAATATAAGAATAATAAAATAGAAAGCACCTATCAGTATCAAAATTTACCCACTTATTTGCACCTTATTCAAAAGATTTTGGTACAGAAAAACTTGGCAAATCTACTCATAATTATTCAATGTTAGTTACCATTATGAAAGAGGTCACAAAACCATTCTCCCCCTGTTTTTCTGGGTTTCTGGAGTGAAAATTTTGATTTGACTAGAGCTAGTAGATATCTAGTCATTGCAGGAAAATTGCATGCAGTTTCAATAGTGTAACAGTAGGAATGCCATTTTTTCAGGTTGTTATATAACACGATGTCACAACTTGAGGGGTTAAATCGATGTGCAATTTTAAGAAAAAAAGTTCACATAAACATAGGCCGTCAAAAGCTTCGTTACGGAGCTACAGGGTGTTGAAATTTCCGGAAAAAATTGATTTTTTCTTCAAAACTCCTGCAGTTTTTGAGATATTCAGCCCAAATTTGGAATGCAAGCTATTTTTCACAGCCTCCATCATTACTCATTCTATATTTTAAATGAAATTCACAAGGTGTTTTCTTTTCCAGGGCCATGTCTCCTTGTGCCCTTTCAAGCTTTTTTGCAGTACGCCACTGATCAGCGTCAATTTTCGTCATTTTCATTCAATTTAGAAACTTTTTTGACACTTGTGATTTTTTCGTATCTCCAACCGTTTTCGAGTGAAAAATTATTGAATTTGAATTATTTGAATTCTATGTTATTCGCTAAATAAAAAATAATACTCGATAGGTATGCCCAAAATTTGCTTTTATTTTGATAGCTCGTCTTCAGAGACCCAACTTATACTTCTTCAATATCAAACTAAAAAAACAATTAAAAACTAAATAAATTGCTGGAAGTGTCCTCCACCTGCAAGAATACAGGCCTTCGTCCTTCTTCGCATATTATCACGCACTCTTTGAAATATTCCTAGGGTATTTTTATCGTGTCACAAGAGGTTCTAATTCGATTTCTCATTTCTTCTACAGTGTTCACTGGAGTGGTATAAACTAAACTTTTGAGATATCCCCATAAGAAAAAGTCTAAACTATTTGAGTCTGGGGACCTAGAAAACCATGGTTCTGGCCCACCCTGACCTATCCATCGGTTGTTGAATGGATTATTCAAGAATTCCCTAGCTTCTCCTCTGAAATGTGCTGGTGCCCCGTCATGCATGAACCATATTAGGTTTCTCACCAAAAGTGGCACATCCTCAAGAAATTGCCGAAAAACGGGACCGTTTAGTCCGTAAGGCAAAAAAAAGGCCCAATCAAATAGTTTCCAATTATTCTGACCAAGACATTTAGTGAGAATTGTTCATGATGATGAGATTCTTCAATTAAATGGGGGTTTTCCTCAGCCCAATAATGATTATCGTGGAAATTTGTGATAGGAGTTCTCGAAAAGTTAGCTTAGTCTATGAACATTATTTCACTATCGAAATGAGCATTTTCTCTAATTTTATCTAAGAACCATCGGCAGAAATTCAGTCTTGGACGAAAATCTCGAGGAAGTAGAGTTTGGACACGTTGAACATGAAACGGGTACAATAAAAAGTCGTGGAGAATCCTCCAAACTGGAACATGTGAAATATTCAACTGATTTCCAAACTTTCGAACGAAGTTGACGAAGATTGATTGTACGCTGATCAGTGGCGTACTGCAAAAAAGTTTGAAAGGCCAAAAGAAGACATGGCTCCGGAAAGTAAACACCATGTAGATTCTAGTTAAAATTGATGAAGTGTAAAGATGGAGGCTGTAAAAAATAGCTTGCATTTCAAATTTGGGCAGAATATCTCAAAAACTGCAGGAGTTTTGAGGAAAAAACTATTTCTTTACGGAAATTTCAATACCCTGCAGCTTCGTAACGAAGCTTTTGCGGACCTATGTTTGTATGAACTTTTTTTCTTAAAATTGCACGTAGATTTACCACCTCAAGTTGTGACATACTATTATGTAACATCATGTATATAAAATTGATGCCAAAAATCGTTACAAAATCCGTTCATTAATTTCTTAATTGAACATGATCTGAGATAGGGTAGATTAAACATTCGAACTACGCCCTATATTGAGAAAAATTCATTAGATTGCTAATATTCTAATTATTAAAGCATTAACACGCAACAAGCTTTGTACGCTGTTTCCAACCACCATCCCCATAGTTTGCGTCGGAATTGATTCAAAAAAAGCTCTTGCTGTTACAGATTTCCACCTGGCCTCCCTTCAGGACGAAGGATATGCTTTCCATCAAGCCATGGGGATGGGCGGCATGGGTCCTATGCAGCGCGGCCTGTACGCATGCGGTAGTCCCTACAGCTAGCCATGGGCCGCCTACAACGGAGACTGCGGCCCTTCGTAGGGCCCCCAATCGGATCCCTGGGTAGTCTCCGGCCTGTATATGTCAAGATGAAATAGATTCCAACCCAATAAAGTTAATCTTATTTAGTTCGAGGTAATTCAACATCACCCTTTTTGCCATAGTCAAAATTTTGTGTATATTTTCTATAAAAGGTTGATCTACAATACATAAGTTTGGCGTCTCACCTTCGAATGATTATGCAATGCACTGAATGATATTACATCTTTCAGAACTTTGTCAATTTTCTTTTCTTGCTTCAAGAAGTATTTGAAAGATCGGCAAGAATTTGGGAAACTATATTCGTTAAATATCTCTTTGAACTGAATCTAACTAAGTAAATAAATGAATATGCATATAATAATAAAGGAAATTCAATTTCCAATGGGATGATCCGCAGACAATGGGGAGACGTGCAACCAAAATTCTGAGAAACTCGAAATCGTGAAAATTCAAGAAAACTGACTAAATGTGAAGCATTTTCCAGCGGCTTTCCCACTTGTTTATATGGAATTGAATAAAATAATACCATTCCTTATAGTCAACATTCAATATCAAATATTATAAATATGTCATTTGATAAATAAATAATTTGAAACAAAATTGATTAATATTAAAAACAACTACAGTAACGTTCTTGAATTTTTTCGATTTCGAGTTTCTCGAAAGGTTAGTTGCAGCTGTTTACATTATTTTACTCTCCAAACAAATGCATTTTTAAGAAAAACACAAGAGACTAAAAGTTTTCTATCAAAATGAGGCTTTATCAAATGATTATTTCACAGTCAAATTATATTTCCAAAAAACATATTTCATCTATTCCCAGAAATGTCGGATGAAAAAAATATAAAGGCCTTCATTTAACTGATGGTTTGTGATTTTTTTAACTGGAAAAATTGATATATGGATAAAAATTTCTCAAAGTTATGTCTTGTAGATCATACTAATTCGTTTTCTGAATGCTCTATTGGATTACATCCATTAAATTTTTGCATAATTGATTTGTTAAATAGTGTATTGAAATACTAAACTAAATACAAATACGTTCATGATCTGTTACAAATCATTCATCTTGATAAATACGGGTGATATTCCTTGTGCCAATAGACATTGCAATGGTATTGGTATAAAAGGTTCAATTATGAGGTTCCACATGAGGTTCCCCGTTAAGTGACTTAAGTGACTTAAGTTTTATTAATATAAATACATATTGTCTGTTTTTCATAAAGCTAATTGTCAAAATTTCTTGGCATATATTTTCCTCACTCAATTCACTGTTATTTTCTCAAAATATATGTTTCTGTTCAATATTCGTGCAATAAAGTTAAAAGTAATTTGTTTAAAACTAAAACACTTATGAAGAAACTTTTTCATATTTTCAAATTATAGGAGGTCCTGTAAAGAAACTCTTAAATATGCTCACTATGAATATAGAGTTAAAAAGTGTGATTAAACTAGAATTTTAGGAACTGTTAGTGTATATATTAGATGAAAAATCTACACTTAATTTTTGTAAATAAATTGCCACTCTTCAATAAGTTACTATAAGGATTATTGAGCTATTGGTTGAAGTATTGTTGTAAATATTTTTAAACAATTTCCATTTGTGGTCCTTCAAATGAAATTGAAAATTGAAATGTGAATATTTGATAGACATTTTAAACTTCAAGTAAAAATTGTTTGAATGTGAGAAAAATTAATTCGATATTATTTTTCAAATAATTGACACTGATACTTATAGAATTATTGTGATCGAAACGAATATTATTATTTATCTAAAGCTTAGAAGTGTTTAGAAACTCAAGGAACACCGTACTGATATGAGGACAATGTATATTATGTTATGTATATTTGAGCTCAATATTGTTTTTTATTTGTTGCTTTTATTTATGTATCTTTCCTTGTGTGTGGCAAGCGTACAAATTAGACTGTATAAAATCCTACTATTTACTGTTGTAATTGTCCGATATGAATAAACTATTAATTCTAATATCCATTGGTTTATTTGTGTTTGTGAAGAATTCATAACACGTCTCTTGTAAGATGATTACTAGATTTTATTTAGTTAAATACTTCAAAATAGTCTAGGAAACACCGATGAATATCAATTTTAAAACATAAAGAGTTTTTTTAAATAAGGATACAGGTTCGACTTTTTTCCGTTTTTCCCTAATATTTTTTCTTTAATTTCGACTTATTTGGCTCAAATTTGTTATGTACGTTATACGAGTTGACACTTTTGTTGTAAAAATCTACTGGGTGATATTTATTTTTCATACCTTGCAGAACTATTCAGCAGCACGCCACTGGCTGATTTGAATGATGGATGGATACCTTATTCTGTTCAGAAACTTTTTCGTCACGTGAAGACCCCAGATAAATTGTCTAGTTTTCAAGTAAAATGCAATTTTATTTACAGTACTTTTCTGTTATACATACAGGGTGTTGCATCTTCGATGCGACAGCTATGTGAAATTCTGCTGATAGAGAAAAATACCGGCCTCGATTTTCTAGGATAATCTTTTGTTCTCGAATTAATCCGGATTTCGGGAATTTCGGCATATGTCAATACCTCGATTGCTATTAAAGTTAAGTGAAAAAAATTGTGACATTTTATGGGCACTATTTTGAGTAGAATGCTGTAACGTATTCAAAATTATTTTTGTTAAATGCCATTCGAATTAATCGTAATATAATCTTCTAATCTAATGTTTTTAATGTGATCCATATGAACTTGGATAAAACAGGATCAGTATTTTTCTCTTACCAAATATACAGGCTGGCCGTGAATTGCATGTACATCGTTATACCTTCTTCAGCTCGAAATAAGTCTATTTAGGCCAATTTACCTATATAAAAAGTTTCTTCGTTTGGCCGCTAGAGGTCGCCAAATCCAAAGATTTATTTTCTTATTTTACAAATAATTCGAGAACGACTCGATTGATATAAACCATATTTGGTATGCGTAATCGGGTGCGTTATTCACGTTTTTAGTGATCCACTCAATGACCTTGACATTTCACAAATGTCCCTAAAAACCCGAACGTGTTTTCAATCAACCATAATTTTTCAACTGTCTGCGTTTGAGCAAAACTGTTGGAACATTGAGTCGCTAGGCTAATTATCAAACTTTTTTGTCTCTTGAGAAATTTTGATATGATGAGCGGTTCAATCATAAAAACAGTTTTTCAATTTCATGATTTAATTTCTTCAACCACCTAGCAAGTCAAAAATATCACATATTGACTATGCTGGCTTTGGATTTGTTTCTGTAATCTGGTAGAGTGTCATTTTATTATGCTTGACAACCTCTTGTTGACAAAATGATGTTTTCTAAGTTGCTAAATCGGATCAAGCGAACAGGAAATTCAATGTTCAGTTGTACAGAAATCGAAAAATTCGAAGAAAAAATTTAATGAGTTTTTCACAATGACTATTTAAAAATATGAAAACAGGTTGTCCAGTTGGAAACTAAATAGAAAAAAAGAAATCACTTCAGAATAACGATTTATTAGTTTACACACAAAATTTCATTAGACTATAGTAAATGTTCAAAATTCCACTATTTTGCTGAATACAGGAGTTTATCATCTTTAAGAAATTTAATTGGACCCTTGGCATTACTTCAGTCATTTTTTAAGGAGTCAATTATAACTCTTCTCGGGTGTCAATTGGAGAAGTACTCTAGATTTTAAAGCACCCTAAAGAAAGAAGTCGCACGGTGTCAAGTCGGGAGATCATGCTGGCCAACTTGCAGGAGCATCAGCTCCCCTTCCGATCCACCGATTCGCATACTGTGCATGTAAGAACTCAAGAACCGCTAAAGTGAAGGAAAGGAGGTGCTCCGTCGTGCATAAACCACATTTCTGGAATATCAACCAACAAATCTGGCAAAGTTTCTTGCAAAAAATCAAATATGACTCTCCGTTTAATCGATCTGGAATCATTACCGGACCAATAATGAAATTGTCAATTACTGAAATCCATACTTTAATTTTGAATTGATTCTGATAAAACCATTTGGATTTCCGACACTGTACACGTGTTCATTGTGAAGCTTAGTGATGCCAGACCTAGAAAAATTTGTCAGTGAATAGAATTTTCCTACTGAAGTGGAGATTCTGAGTTCTCTTCTCTTGGATAGATAGGCAGAAAGTTAGGCTATTCTCAGGATGTAATTCCTGAACTTTCTGATGGTGATAATGATGAAATAATTGTTCCTTCAAGACAACATGAATCATTGTTTTAGGAACGACCAACTGCAAACCTAAACGCCTTACGATCGACTCTGAGAAGCTGCAAGTATCTGTGATGCAGGGTTGTTTTACATACACAATACACTCTACCTACCTACCTACCTACCTACGTATGTAGATTGTACCGTAGTGTATAAAGATATTAGCTTTCCGCACAATGTACATTATTTCAGTCAAGGTTTGGGTTAGGTTTAGTTAGGTCTCTATAATATCAATGAAAAAACTCATAGTTATTCAAAATTGCGAGTTTATTGGTTGTTACAAAACAAAAGAGTTACATTTGGTGTTAAACTTAACTAAGGAGTGACTTTGGATGTTGAAGCGTGGCACTGCATGTCCTCAGCATACTTTTCACAAGATGGTACGTAACCACAGAATGCTAATCGCAAGCATGATGACATATTATCGTCAGTTAGTCGATTGCGATATTTTGACTTAATTATCTTCGTTTCAGAAAAAGCAGACTAGCACAAGGAGGTTGACCCAAACATTGCCGTAAGTTGAAGGGCGATTTACCTCAGATTTGGATATTTATCTTCAAATATAAAACACCAGAAATTTGGATCAGATGCTGTAGCTTTGAGATGTATATCTGATATAATCTGCACCAACTTATTTTCAACAGATCATGAGTTCATATTAAACTGATTTGTTATTTCAGTAGCTAATTCCTTAATGTTTTACATGAAAAAGGATAACCCATTAATGATGCTATATTTGCCAATTTATTGTAATCATAAAAACGCATTTCGAATTGTCTCAAAATATTTGATAATTCAGACTCATACGTATCATAATTCAACTGACGAATCCTTGCTTTCAAAGGCGGAAAATGTTTCAGATCCTTTCTTTTCAGTTGATCTATCATAAGTTGCAATTCATTTTCGAATGGGTTTACTCCGCTAATCAACTCAATAATAGTTTTTCCTTTACCTTGAAGCCCCGAGTTCATGGTGTTTAATTGCATTGTGATATCAGTCAAAAATGCCAAATCAATCAGCTATTTTTCGTTTTTCAACATCTGAGTGTCATTACCTCTTTCGTCTAGAAAACCTGTTATTTCGGGAAATAATTCTTGAAACCCTTCCTAAGAATTTTCAGCGACTCGACCACCTGACGTCCGTGTGAAGTACTAAATCGGTGTGTTCAGCTGACTCCCTATCTTCCAACTGCACCTCAAACAGCCGCCGTTGCAAGCTACGTGCATGGATGGAATTCACAATTTTTGTTGCAATGCCGATAATTTCCTACGTCATTAAAACTTTTGAACACAAAACATGATGTGTTGATGTATAATGCAATGGAATGAAAAAAATAGAGGGAAATCTTCATTAGCTCGACACAATGCCACAAAACCGTTTTCGTTTCCGGTCATTGCTGGTGCTCCATTGGTTGTAATGCACACTAATTTATATATTAGTAGCTTGTAGTTTTTTACAAAATTGAAGTAAACGGCATATATGTCTTCGCCACGGGTCTTCCTCTTCAGAGGAATGATTGTCAAAAATTCTTCCTTAGCCAACATATCATTGAATACCATCCGAATAAAAATACACAGCTGGGCTGTGTCTGTCATATCGGTGGATTCGTCGATCTGTAAAGAAAAGTATGTACATTTCATGATATCATGTTTTAGTTTATCTGCCATGTCCTTATTCATGACTTCAATAATCCTTGTGACAGTCAGACGAGATAACTGAAGTGCTTTATAGCAGACATGATATTTTTAAAATCTCCAAATAAAGTCTTTGTGGCGGAAAATCCTTTTCATAGTATTAATGAACCGTTTTATGATGCGTCTTTAAGTTACCACGCTTAGGCATTGCAACTGACGCACGACAAATAACACAAATGCATTTATCCTTCACCATACAAAAGAAAAATTCTTCCTCCCAATCGTTATTAAAATGATACGTGTTAGATCTCTTCCGTGCCCTCATTTTGTACTATTTAATAATAAAGTTTGTATCGACGTAGTATTGCCTTCAAGTTAAAATTCAGAGTCAAACGCGCCACCCGAAATTTCAAGAAAAACGGCAAGAATAAAAAACGCAGCTTTTGTTTGACAAGTACCGCGCGTTCCTTCGATAAAGCCGCCTTTTGCCGCTAGCAGAGTGTTATTTTATTACGTAGTAAATTGTTGTAGTTTAGTTACCTACTTATTAAAAATTTTTTTCTTCTCGAGATCTACTCAAAAAGCACTGACGATCGACCACCCCTGATTTAGGGTGTCATATAAACCTGCGATAATGATTTGATTCCATGAACTGTCTTTGCTGGAGAGAATTTCAAAATAAGTGGATAGTGATCAGTAATATTAATTTCACGGACAATTAAAATAGAAACTTTCAAGCTCAGTTCTTACAAAAATATGGTCTAGACATGTTTCACTAACAGATCTTCGCCGTCGAAATAAATTTCACTCAAAGTCCATGCAAGTTTAGTACAAACGTCAGCATCCAGTATTTCATTAACGACGAAACTCTACAGTTATTATAGCAGCCATTCGACTTGAATATTACTGAAGTCAAATCATCACAACAATATTTCAGACTGCTTTTGGAACACCCTTTATATGTGTGATAAGTATTGCTGTCATTCAAATAAGGGTGAAATTGAAGAGTAATTAAGTAATTAATCGAACATGATGGATGTACGTGAATATGAAAATAACTGAATAATTAGTCTATTACATGCAAATGATGTGGGTTAACTCATGTGAGGTAAATTATAAACTCAATTAATTCTTTCCATTTTTCTTTTATACTAGAAACCGGAAATTTTCTTATGCTATCCAAATATCACTACTGGGAAAACTCATTCTCGATATAATTCATTCATTAAAATTCCAATTGCTTTCCTCGACTGCCACTGTCAGGAAATCTTTTGGACGCCATTGCAGTGATTAATGATTGTTCTAACGACATTGCTTTTGAATCGAATTCCAAGTACATAGTGCAATACTAATTAATGTTAGTTCTTGAATCAATCATCGTACGAAAGGGTCGGAAAATTCTGTCGAAGAGATATTTGAATTATGTCTCAAAATCATTGATCATAAGTTTCAGAATAGAGTTCAAAACTATTGAATGTAAGTGTTACTTGAACTTAGAAGTTGTTATGCAACAGTAGTCGATGAAGTGAAAACTTTGATTAGTTCATCTTAATTTTCTTGATCTACCAATTGCTTATAGTATCAATGTTTCAATTTCATAGGCTGTGTATTGAAATCATCAAAATTTTTACTGTATATTAAGTGATCAAAATCAAATCTACAGGGTGGGAGCGGCTGAGGTCATTCGACTCAAGAGGAGTTACCATTTAGTTCGCAATGGTTATCTGGACGAGAGAAGCACCATAGGTTCGCAGTTGAAGAGCATTTGAAATCGGGAGAATCTGTCATTGTCGTGCAACGGTGCTTTCGCCAGCGCTTCAGTTCCGAAACGTGACACAAACATCCGATGGGTACAGAATTTCAAAACGACTGCATCAACAATGAATCTAAAACTTCACTTCAAATGAGTGGTCTGACTGACCGCAGAATTTTACCCCAAGACCTCCGCTTTCACCCCTATGAGCTCATGGTTGTCCAGCACCTGAATGCGGGAGTTTTGCACAACGCCAGCAGTTTGCCGAGAGAAAGCAAATGATTATCTCTGATGAAAATGAACCAGTGACGATGATGAGTGATGAGGCTTATTTACATTTGATTTATTCGGTTAATAAACAGAACTGCCGATATTTGGCGAACTGCATCAATCCCCAATTCACAGTTACCTATTGGTGCGTCTTGGGGGACCGTATTTTTTCGAGGATGAGAGGGGGACAACCGTAACTTCAAACTCTGAGCGATATGTTTTCATGCTGGACAACTTTTTAACCCCAGAATTGCGACGATGAAGAATGAACAGAAGAAATGATTGGTTCCAACAGGATGGTGCAACGGCACATACAGCCAGAGACTTAATAGAAGTTGTGCGTCGCATTTTTCATGGTCATGTAATCTCTCGTTTTGGTGAGGTGCTGTGGACCCCTCATTCCCCGGATCTCACTGCTTGTGATTATTTTCTGTGGGGAAACCTAAAGGCTAAGGTCTACGTTGAAAAACCTCGAAATCTGCAAGAATTGAAAGAAGCAATCACAAGAGAAGTTAGGGCAACCGACACCGATTTGTTAGACGGGTGATGCAGAACTTTGAGAATCGACTACAGCAATGCATTGCGGAAAACGAACGCCATATGTGTGATGTCATTTAAGCTTTCATTTTAATTAAAAATGTTCTAAGTTGAAAAACAGCTGAGTTATTTTCATCTCAAAAACTCCCTTTCATTACGTTCCACCCTGTATACAGACACAGTGTGACGACGACTAAAGCTCATAAAACTCACCCGATGCATCTAGTTTTCAATGATAGCCAACCACAACATGTGAGGCCTTTTGGAGATGTGTGTATCAACAAAAATATACATATGGCCAAAATGCAAGGATAAAATGAAGATTCTCTCTAATTTCTACCACAATCCAGTGATATGAGTCACATTCTCATGCATCTACAGATCATCCAACTAAGTTCATATAAATTCATATGTTTACATTTTTTACACATATATGTTTTTATTATCCGTTCAGCGCAAAAATTATGTGAATTTGAAATTACTTTTATAAATTTTTTGTTCAGCAGACATTCGTTATTTCTCAAATTTTATTTTTAGTAAGGTATCCCACCCCAGATTCATTTATGTATTAAGTGAAATGAGCATGGTCAGTTATCGTGTTTGAGCGTGGGGCAACACAGAAAGAAGTTGCACAAATGAAGGGCAATAACCAAAACGTTATGTTGCTATTAATTGCCCGGTATGGAGAAACTGAGAGTACGACATGGATATATAGACATCATGTTACTACAGATGCACAGGATCGCTTTCGTCAAAAAACAATCAATATAAAGAATTATTTGATAATAGGATGCAAACTTCAGAACACCTTGGTGGTAAGCCCCTAGCAATAAGAAATCCGCAGTTCGCTGCGATGTGAACCTGAAACTGCAGCAATGTCTTATTAACCAGATGCATCTCGGTTTGAACATCATTGAGATTCTAGGCAAGTACAAATTATGAAGACTACCTGGTAACAATCAAAGTCTTAGAGGCGCCCAGAAAATACACAGCTGCGGAAGAGGTGCTATGATGGTTTGGAGAGGAGTCTCTTTCAATATCACAATGTATGTTGTTTTGGTTAACAAACTTTTGGTTTAGTCAAATTCTTGAACTCTTAGTGCTGCAGTACATGGGGAAAACTTTCTATTCATGCTTGTGCATAATAATGTCTCCCTCGCGCTATAGCTGCTAAAACGGATTTCTTAAGTCTGCATAGAATTGATAATTTAACTTGGTCTACTAAATCGCCTGAACTGAAGCCGACTGAACCAACTTGGTATACATTGCAAACAAGCGTTTTACAAGCTCCAAGATTTTCAAAATTTGTATCAATTCTTGCTCCCAATTAACCACCAAGCATCTATTAATGAGATAGGCGAACGGCAGGATCAAGTAACATTCATTACACCTCAGAAAATATTATGAAATTTGGAATTGCAATCAATTTTTCTGGAAAAAGGCACATCCGGTTTTTCTCATTTTTGCTGATCATTATATTATTTTGATTGATCGTTTATAGTTATAATATATTCACCCCCACCAGTAGCTAAATAACTTACCAAAAAAACCAGATAAACTTAAATCAAAGATAATTTATATACACAAGATAAAGAACCCAGGTCAACGTAGTATTAGCTCACAGAAGAGTGTATTTCGCGTGAAAAACAGTCCGTCTGCTGGCGCCCTCCTTGATAATGGACTGTACAGGGTGCTTCAACGAAAACTAAACAGAAGCTATATCTACCAAGATATTCATTTCTGATCAAAACGCAAAAACAGGTCAATTTTTGTTTCAAGGAGGACATCTTTTGGGGTACAAAACTTGCCTGAAATATCAACCCCCTAAGCGGGGGTTGCAATCCTTGAACATTTTGAATAGGGAAGATGGGTCGAGTGATGACTCAGAAGAAAGGTGGTATCTTTGTCTACATCGCCTTGAATTTCCATTTTTAATTGAAAACTGTAAGAGATACAGAGTGAGCAACTGAAAGACTATTTCCCTGAGACTATTCAAGTTTCAGTGAAGTAAAATGGAACAAATCCATGCTGATCAATGGCAGTCATCATCAAGTACCATCCTCATCTCGAATTTCAATTCCTCGGTCGAGTGATAACTCGAAAGAAAGGTATTATCTTCGTCTGCATTCCCGTGAAAGAATTTTCAGTTTTGATTGAAAACTGTAGAAGATACAGAGTGAGCCACTGAAAAATAGAGAAGACTATCGCTCCAATACTATTGGATTGGCGGTACTGTATATCTATTATTGCAGTAGTATGCACTATTACAACATAATAAATGAATTATTCTGATATGGATTATAGATAAAGTGTGAAATCGAAACAACATATGATTTTCACTGACATAATCTTGGATATGAATAAAAATAAAGGGTTTGTCTATATTCTATATTCCATAGTCTAGGGTTGATTATTGAGTAAATGAGAAATGGAAAAATTGAAAATAGGTCCAATTATACACACACAACAAAAATTGTTGCATCACCTGGTATTCTGCATTCCACAATCGATGAAGCAGCTCAATCCCAGTTTCTTTGTCAGCATATGTTTTTGGACATATCTGGGGAAAAAATCTTATTTATGTAGTAACATTTGTTTCCATATGATCTCAAACACGTCTGAAACAAGAATGAGTTTATTTGACTATCACTATTCATTGAATTTCTCTTCAGTTTTCATTCTAAATTAAGTTTTCTGTGTTTCTTGTTAATTTTCCAATCTTTGAATTTATTGTAATGGCTGCTGAACGTCCTGGACGCTATTTGAGTGATCACCAAGTGGTAAGAATTGTAACACTTCTTACAGGATGGGCGAATCCAACGTTACGTGACTAACTTGTTGAAAGTTAACCAAAGCACTATTTCAAGAGCAATTAATCTGTACCACGAAACAGGGGAATATGAAAGAAGGGCCGGACAGGAAAGAAATCGGATAACACCATCAGTTGATGATCGTTGGCTTCGCTTAACAACACTAAGATTTCGGCACTGTACTGCTAGAATGCTACAAAATAAACTTGAACTTTCCAGAAATGTGCATATTTCATTGCAAACTGTTAGGAACAGGCTCAGAGAAGACGATATCAGACCAGAGGTGGTTTCTACAGGTCTGCGTCTCACCAGAGAAATATCCGGCAAACCGAAGGGGGCTCAGTAATGGTGTGGGGGGAGCATTTCTTTCCATGGTCGAACTAAGTTAGTCCTTGTGAATAATGGAAGGATGACAGTGGCCAGATACATCGCAGATATCCTTGAACCCCATGTTGTACCCTTTGGCTCATTGATTGGCGAAAATTTCATTTATATGCATGATAATGCTCGGCCTCATGCAGCTAGAGTTACAGAATTTCTGCAAAATGCCGAAATTGATATTTTAACATGGTCAGCCAGAAGTCCCGATTTGAATCTCATAGAACATGTTTGGGACAACATGGGGTGGCAAATTCAGCAACGTAGGATGCCTTTTAGAACACTCCAATAACTAGAAAATCTGCTTCCTAAAATTTGGAACTCAGTGACTCAAGAGTAGGTACATCTAAATTTTGTTTGAGTGGCTTCCGAGACGTATACTGGCAGTAATTAGGGCCCGGGGAGGAAACACTCGATTTTGAAAATGATTAGTAACCATTCAATGCTAGTTGATTGGTTTCTTCGCGAATGTTTGAAGATGGTAGATTTTTTTAATTTTTCATTAACTCGAAAATTTGTTGATATTTTACATCATAAACTCATCTCTTTCGAATGATATCTTCTTATTTTACACTCCTGAAACTTACCAAGTGACTCTTGAATGACCAACCTAATAGTTTATATAGTATTGTCGTAAGAGTAGGGTGATGCGACAATTTTGTGGGGAGTGTATATCAATAGCATTTCTATATATAATTTCACAAACCCATATATACTTAAACATAAAATATTATAAAATCCATTCTACATTGGCTTCCTTTCAGGGCAATATATAAATCTTTTATTTTCAAATCGAATGAAAGTGGAGTAAACATCTATAAAAATGACTCCAATACAAGTAACACGGATTTTTATTAAAATTTTTTAAAAGAGTATAGCATGCTTTTTTGAAATTAGGAATGTGAAACTGAAAATTCGAATTCATAAAATAGTTTTCAGTTTCAAAATGCAATCGCCGACAGTATTATTTCGTATTTGTTTTAAGATCAAAATTGGCGAAGTTGTTTTTCATGTAGCAGAAAACCTGATATCTCGATAATCAACTGAGTTTCTTCAAATTTCTAAAAGATGAGCCAAAAATAGTGGGAATTATTGTTCTGTTAAAATATATTTATTAATTGCATTATTTTGAGTATTTGCAAAATAAACAACTTTACCAAATCTTCTTTAATTCAGCTGCGTGCGTATACATCTTTTCAGAGGCTGTCTGGAAGCTTTAGTCTATCACGGAATAAACCGTCTTAATAACATCGAATCGAACATTTCTTCTGGCACGTCTTCAACCCCCATTGATCCCCCTACGTGGGATCAATGGGGCACATATTGCCAATTTCATTGCAATCACACCCAGTACCAATTCGGAAAACAAAAAAATAGCAGTAACAGTTTTATCTAGATGTATTTCTTTTTTAGTGAAAAGATCTCACGAAATGAAATATAAGGTTGAGATGGTTACTGAGTTGTAAAATCGTCAGCAGTGCTTCTGCCGTGGCCGTAACCAGGACTAAAGTTTTGGCAGGGCTGTTAAATTCTTTACTGGAGCCCCTAAATTTAGATTGGAAGATAACACAAGTCTGCAAAAAAAAAGTCGAGAGCTGTTCTGGTTTTTTGGTGTAATTCTTATGTTTTTGGGTGTGCTGAATTCGAAAACGACTTTCATTTTATCCTAGCACGTCACGTTTTCTGACAATGAAGGTGTCTATGCTAAACAAGTTATTATCTTGAAATAAAACATAATTTTTTCTTTGAATAAAGTAATTTATAATTGCGTAACAAAACTTATTTTCTTATCTAAAAATACATAAATTAGTGAGCACTAAACACATTTCTTGTTCCCAGTGAGACTCCTTTTATTACATTTTCGCTTGTGGGCCATCTGGAAGGTCTCTTTTAAGCGTCCAACAGTAGTCTGCCATCATTGAGACGCTCCATCTTCCTTGGTATCTTTTTTCCATCTCCTTCATATCTTAGTGAAATCGTTCACCTTGCTCTTCACTCACGTCTCCTAAATTTTCTGGAAAATAGTCGAGGTGGGAAGGAAGAAAATGTACTTTTGAAATCATTAAGCAACCTGAAGCTTGAAATGCTTTTAACATTCTTTTGAAGATTTGTTTGTAGTTAGGGTCTCTGTTATTGCCTAAAAATTTTGTTATAACTTCCTTAAAGGCAATCCACCCTTCTCTTTGAGGATCCATCATGGTTGTGACGAATAGTGGATCAGCCATAAGCCGTCTAATATCTGGTCCAACGAAAACACCTTCCTTCAACTTTGCCTCCGAGAGACCAGGAAACTTTAATATTAAGTATTTGAAGCAATTTCCATCTCTTGGAAGTGACTTTACAAATTGCTTCATCAATCCCAGCTTTACGTGAAGCGGTGGTAATAGAACTTTATGAGGAGGCACCAAAGTTTCATGCAGGACATTCTTTTCGCCAACTTTAAGCTCCCTCGCAGGCCAACACTTTTCGGTCCAGTGATTTGTTCGGTCTCTACTATCCCATAGACACAAAAAGCAAGGGAATTTGGTAAACCCAGATTTCTGTCTGTGTTTGTTCTTGATGTGAACTTCCTGATGATGAGGAAAGAAAGATCGTGTGGAATCTGAAATATTACGAAGAAAAGAGCGACAAATTTCAGATATTTTGTTACAGAAAACATCTCGCTTATATTTTTCTATCTAATTGTAGCAATAAATATAGTATTTAATGTATTACAAATAAACCGAGGCCTACCAACCGATTCTTCAGGCCTTTTCATGAAAACTATCCTCCCATATACTACATCTATACCTCATCCTTTGCTGCTCATGTTTCAGATGAGTCTTACAAACACCCTCGGATTGGTACTTCAGGAAGAATTGGCCTTAGATAAGAAGATTGAACTCAACAAGCTTTCACTGAGATTAGGGGTGAAAACTACCGGTTCAGGAGTGATATCGTAACCCCTGAAATCCCCGTTCAGTGGTGATATCGTAATGTTCTTGGTTTAGGTGTTATTTCCTGTCTCAGGAAGATAGATTGAAAATTGAGATTTGAGATATTAGTTGGGACATTTCAAAGAATTAGAACAGAAAGTTCAAGTATTTCACAACAGAAAACATGCGGCCAATATTATTCTGTCGAATTGTAGCAATAAGATTAGTGTATTATAAATACATATCAAGTAATGCAAGCAAGGACGACTAAGAAATTTTGAGAGTTTTAAGGCAGTTTCTTGAATAGTCCACATATACCTTCAGCTAATTTTTCAAAAATGACTTTGGAGTACCAAAAATTAGAACTAAGCCGCTGCTAGAAAAAGAAATCAACAATCAAATCAAATTTTTAGAACTAACTGTTTTTAGATAAAACAATCTTCTTACCTTCGAAATATATCGTAAACCTACCAACACAGACATTTGCATTCCTTCTGAGTCCTCTCATCCTATTCAACATAAATTAGCTGCCTTCAATTTTATGATTCACAGAGCTGTCATAGTACCTGTCTCCATTATAAACCTCAATCAAGAAATATTATTAGTTGAGACATAATGAAATTATTTTGAATTTTTTAAAGTTTGTATTTCTAAAAGAAAAGCATTATTATAATTTCCTCAAAAAGTCATTCCTCTATTTTTGTAATGAGAATCTAAGTATCGGAATCTTTTCTATACACTGTATAAGAAAATGTACGCTCATGGATTGTAAGATATCTTTGAAAACTTTTGCAGTCATCTGATAGTAGTAATTGAAAATAAAAGTTTATAGTATTCTGTATCTTTAAGAGCCATCTATGAACTTCACTTCAAACTTTCAATTCTGACCTATCTTAACCAACCAGAATTGGCGATTCTGGTTGGCATAGAAACTTCAACCACCTCTGCAGGGAGCGTTCTCTGCTTATATGATTAGTCAATGCCTACATTTTTGTAATTCTTTTCAAATTGATCTACCTGTGAGCAGAAGATGAAAATAAACTGCTCTATACTTTTTAATCGCAGTGAGATTATATTAAAATTGAGGCGGTAGTAAGCTGCTTTAATAATAATAAAACAAGTCTTAATTATCTCAGTAGATGTCTCTACAAGTTCAATTTAATTACAGAAATCTATATGCACGCTGATCAATTGCCACCTAGTGAGCAGTTTCTTAACTAAGTAAATACTTATAGAAGTTTCAGAATTCTATGAGAAAGGCCGAGCGAAATGTTTTCTGAAAACTTTTGTTGTAACTTTCATTCTCAAAATGGTTGACTAATATTGATCCTAATAGATGTCACCAACGAAACCGACTTGCTTCCTGATTTTCAAGATTTTCAACAGCTGGTGTAGACACCACGTAGAATAGATGAATATATGAAATAGTTATTCAAAGGCCCTAATTATTATTTTTCAATTGTCCATATATTTCAATCTATCCTAAAAACCACAATATTTTGGTTAGGGAAATGGGAACCAGAATTACTAAAATCAGTTTAATTTCTCATAGAATGCACAAGAAGAATAAGAGGTATTTATCTCAAGTTGCTACAAATATTGTTCTTCTTAGTTGAAGGTTCAGTTTCATGTAAGTGTTGGTAAATATCTATTATAGATTATGTTATAAAACATGTTTCGTGAAAATCTGACGATTCAACATGTTCGTCATCACCTTGACAACGGTTGGACCGAATTGTCTACTTTTTGTTTTTAAATATCAGTTACAGTCCGAGGTAGGTTTCCACGGAAGGAAATAGTGAAAATCTGACTAGAAAACTGAAGAATTTGGGAAAAACTAAAAGTGGAAGTATAGTTCATATGAACGCAAGATGATTGTACTCACGATTCGAACAATCATTAAATCCTTTTTATTTTATACGTTATGGCCCTTTAGGGAACAAACCAGGAAACTTATCTAAATAAAGTGAAAAATTTGGCAAAAATCATCATTCTTACGAACACTTTCTATCGTTACACTTCGAGGGATGTCGTTTATGTTTTGAATACTGGGACAGACAAAAAAGATACTTTCAATCAATTGCAAGTACATACCTACCAAAAATGAGCCAGATGATTTGTTAATATAAATTCAAAATTTCAGTTAGTCGAAAAATGGAATTAAACGCGAAAGTTGGTTCTCAAGTTGGAAAGTCTCAAGCGTTTACAAAATTGTGAGTGGTTATCAATTTACTTTTACTCATACGAGACAGAAAAATTGCCAATATTTTGTTTGGGTTTCGAAGCGTTGGTTTCAAAAACAGCTAATTTAGTAACAAATCCTTTTCAAGATTGAAGAACAGTTACTGCCGATTGGTACACAACCATTTTTTCATCGCAAGTCCTCAATAAACTTCGAGAAACAAATCCTGAACGGCGAATCATACACCAAGACAATGCAAGTTTGTACATAGCCCGGAAGTCAATTGAATATTTAATGCAAGAAAACATCAAATTGTTACAACGTCCTACGTACTGTTCAGACCTAAGACCCAATGATTTCACTTGTCCCAAAATTAAGAATGGACTGTTTCGTTAAAGGTTTCAGTCTTCAGAAGAATCTGTTAATACTTTCCAAGAAGCCATTTCGAATGTAGCAGCAAACTATTGTAATAACTCATTGCAGAATTTATTCGAACGAATGCTGAATTCTATTAATCTTCGCAGAGAACAGTTTGGAAAACAATGAAGTCTACAAAAGCTCTCAATTATTTCGTTCTTGTTCAAATGCAACGTCCCTCTAAGAAACGACATTTTTGATTGATTCTCTTTTGTTTTCTGATAATTCTTTATGAAAAGAATTGGAATACACAAAGCTCAATCAAAATTAAAGATATGAATAACATATTTGGTTATTCTTTCTTTGATTTGATCACGAGGATTTCGTAAATAGTTTCAAGATAACAGAATTCGGAATAGAAATTAGATAATACTTTAAAAACAAGTTCAAAATAACTTTTCTATTAAAAAATCTGAAATAGTAACTTTTATGGTGAGTAGTTTCGTCACAATATTTTTTTTTCTGTAAAAATTCATGAAAATAGGCAATCACATCATCGCATGCTCCTTCGGCCAGAGAGGATGAATATTTTTCCTTTCGTTTTCTTATTGCCCAAGGATAGCTTTATTGACGAATTGAAATAGATTATCCTCATTTTATACAGTAGTGACCCTGTATTTTATTATTAATGTCAACGCATAAAATATTGCGCTATATTTTTGCAGAAGTAACCTTATCTTTATCCTCGATCATTTTCGAAATATTCGATTATTTGTGAAAATTTTAGATGAAAATTCTACAAACCGTATCAACTCATCAATATGCATCATTATTCGCACACAAGTTTTTTTTCTGTAATGATTCAAGTAGTAAAAATGAAATTCAAACAAGATAATTCTTTTAATGAATGATAAAATCAAGATGATTAAAACGTAAATCGAGGTATGTGTTGACATTTTTTTTTATTTGTGCCTTCTATCAGGTATCCGGACATATCATATTCTGGATTTTACATGGAGAACTTATCAGTGTTTCGTTATTAAACATTGTTAAAGCGAGGTTTGAACCCAATTTTCTCATTTGACTGACATGAAGTTCTCCAAAGAAGAAATGGTTGATATGATTTTTATTCTGGGTAAGTGTGACAGAAAATCTTTGTTGGCAAGTAGAGTTTATGCACAAAGGTTTCCTGATAAGAGGAATCCTGATGCAAGATGCTTTGAAAAACCTCTAATTAGATTTATCGAAACGGGTAATATCGCTTACAAAAAACATGAAAAACTAAAAACTTCTACAGCTGAAGACAACCAGTTATCAGTTTTGTTGACAGTGACAGAGAACCCATATAAAAGCCAAAGAGAGATTTTTCAGTTAACAGATATAAGTCAAATTTCCGTCAAGAGAATCTTGAAAGTGAATAAATTTAATGCATATCATCTACAGCTGCACCAGGAACTGAACAATCAAGACTATAAAAATCGAATCAATTTTTGCAATTGGGCAAGTGACAAAGTAGCGGATAATTCAAATATGTTTAGCAGAGTTCTATTCTCGGACGAGGCAACTTTCCACAAGAATGGGCTTGTTAACAGGAACAACTTTCATTATAACGCCACGGAAAATCCACACCTCCTGAGACAAATAGATCACCAGCATCGTTAGTCCTTGAATGTATGGGCCGCTATAGTAGATGGATATCTAATTGGGCCGCACTTTCTCGACGGGAATCTCAATAGTGAAATGTATTTAGATTTTCTGCAAAATCATCTACCATTGTTACTTGCCGATGTACCATAGCATATAAGACAAGATTTGTGGTTTCAACAGGATGGAGCACCGGAACATTACTCACATCAGGTTAGGGAGCATTTGAATCATGTATTTCGAAACAAATGGATAGGACGTGGTGGTCCTGTTAGATGGCCAGCTAGGTCTCCGGACCTTACAAGTCTAGATTTTTTCTTGTGGGGTATATTAAGGGCATCGTTTACCAGATTCCTTCTATAACACAGTTGGATATGAGAGAGAGAATAGTCGACGCCTTTCAGTCAGTTAATCCGCAAATGTTGTCGAGATTTCAACGGTCTTTCCTCAGAAGGATTGAGTTGTGTCTACAAAGAAACGGGCAACATTTCGAACACTTATTGAAATAGTTCAACACCTTGTAGATCATCTCACCAAAAACCAATCTATTACGTATTTCATACACGACTACCCTAAAATATCTCCATTTCTCTGATCAAGTATGATGATATGTACAAATAAACTCTTCTTTCGCAACCTCTGATTTTATTAGTTTAGTTTATTTTTTTAATTCGAAAATGGTCGAAGATAAAGATGAAGTTACTTCTGCAAAAATATGGCACAATATTTTATGAGTTGACATGAATAATAAAATACAGGATGTTCCATTTGAAAAAACCAAGATATGATATTTTCGAAATTACAATATTCAATAATTTTTTTGAGTCACTCCTATATGAAATGAGGATAATCTATTTCAATTCATCAATAAAGCTATCCTTGGGCAATAAGAAAACGAAAGGAAAAAGTATTCATCCTCTCTGGCCGAAGGAGCATGCGATGATGTGAGAGCCTATTTTCATGAATTTCTACAGAAAAAAATATTGTGATGAAAGTACTCATCAAAAAACTTAATACTTAAAGACATTATAGCAGAGTTTAGGACGCTTTTCAATCTGCAACAAAAAAGTGGTCTTCCAATCGGAAAAAAACCTACCTAAGATTTTTTTATAGAAAATTGGGACACCCTGTTTACTTCAAAATAAATTGCTGAAGTAGATTTCTACTTTCTAAATATAATACCGTTCGATCAAAAATGAAATCTTCAAAACTGTACGAGCTACAGAGCACCGCGCCACTGGTGAATCACCCAGTATATTGTCTCTCCTCCAATTTTTCTTGATTGCCTTGGTTTATAATATTTTTCATCGTTGCATTCTACTAATTGCTGAAATTATGTTCAGAATTAATTTCGTTAACAGAGCTAATACAGAATAGCATGCTTGAAAGCTGGAAGTCACTTCGCGTGTATTCACGCATGGTTATAATAAGTACAGATTTCGTGATTTGCGTATTTTTCATGAAAAAAAAGGTAAATATAATCCTGGCCTCAGGGGGTTAGACCCCACCGAACCAATTTCCGAACTCCCACGACTAAATAAATACGTATAAGAACTGGTATATCGTTATTCAATTTGAAATTTTTACAACCAACAACCGCTCCGAAATTTTTTATCCTTCTTGGCTTTCTTTGAACCAACGTTCCTCGCTTTCTATGAATTAGAAATTTAAAAAGTCACAACTGTTCTTTTCTACCTGAATCCTGCATTGACCTCGTCCCGTTCTACAAAGAGGCACAAATAGCAAAACGGCCATTGTAAAAGAGGCGGTGATAAATTCAGTCTCTTGACAGCTTCTGGATGCGGGAACGAAATCGAATTGACAGCTGCATCGAGATTATGTGACGTCATCGCTCTACCTCTATTCGAACGGAACCGGATTACCGGCTCGTTTGTGGCAAAGGGCTTTGGAAGGGGAGCAGAGTTCTGATGAGTTTAGACTATCCTGTCATCATCTTATTAGAGGATTCGTTTGTTGAGCTTATCGGACCTGATTTGAATATTGTTTTGTGAAGTGATTACTTCCGTATGGGTGGGCTCGTATTCTTTGTTGATTTTCACCTTTGAAAGAAATTTGATGCGTACTTCCAGTGGCGGATCCTTGACAAGAGCTGCACTGTTCTCAAAATTTCACTGAAAAATACTGATTTCGAGACAACAAAATATCAGCGTTCTCTCGTAAAAGTATTAAGAGTTTTATAAGACAATACTGTATTCTGTCTAGTCCTAAAAATTCTACTCAACAGTCTACACAGCTCAACCTGAACCAATAAAATCTAAAAGGGATACTAATTAAAGCTTTGATCCTCGACAACGACCAATCATCACAAATCACATATTGCCGCTGGCAGACTGATATAACTCGTCCGTACTGTGCCATTATATCTTACGTAAACAAACAGTAAACTTAAATAAAGTTTTCAATTATTCGATCTTTTGTCTTTTCATTGGTGTCCTGGGATAGCTTAGGTATTTGGTAAATATTTCATTAGAATACAAGAAATTTCGCGGTTGCAATGAAAATCTGAATTGACAGTCCATTCCATTTCGAAATGTGAAGCAATACACGTGAAAATTCAATTTAAATATTTATGCAAAGTATGAATGGTTATATGGTTTTGAAATAGAAAACTGCAGTTAAAGTAGTATTCAATTTATGAAATGGAGATTGTTTTGTTTTGGAAAACCAATATCTAAGAACAAATGAACAGTGCAGATTGCCAGAGTTTTACTAAACGCTAAGTCAAAACTGGTTCGTACCATAAATACTATAATATTTTGTGGAACAATTGATCAAAATAATCAGTTGTTACAGGAATATTTCAGGCTCTACTCAATTACACTGTTGACCTTGACAAAACAAATTTAACATTTTCAAACTGAAACTATTTTAAAAGGTATTTCTGAAGAAATTTAAATCAAATCAATAGATATTTTTGAAGTGTGTTGAGAAATTAATTCAAATTGCAAACAATTTCTGTATTTCGATATATTAAAAGGATTTCTTAGACACCTCGAACAAATAGCACACTTTTTCAATTTATCTTATGCCTTTTCCTTCCTTTCCTTCCTGCACGGCGCCCATATGGGCAGCACTCAGGCCGTTTGGCATATTGTGCTTGACGTGTGTTGTTAAGTTGTTATTTGTCTTGCAACAACTTCCTGATGAAGCTTGCAAGACTGTTGTAGGGGGCCTCCTGGATCATCCGGGCGCTGGGTGTTCCAGTGCCCAAGGTGTTCAGTCTGGTTTCCTTATGGGCGGGACATTCGAAGAGTATGTGTTCCGTTGTTTCGTCATTTTCTAGGCAACCACGACATTGTGTGGTTTCCGATAGTTTCATGACGTGTAGATGTTTGTTGAGTAGGTGTCCTGTCAATAGGCCCACTACCATCCCAACATACTTTTTTTCGAGGGACAGTATTTCATGTACCCTCTTCTTTGATTGTGGCCCATTTATGAGCCTTTTTGACTGTCTCAGTCCCGAGATGCCTGCCCAGTAATTTTGGGCCTCGGTGGTGGTCCAGTTTTGAAAGAAAGAGAGCACATTGGTCCATGGGATGGTCAGAATTGGTTCTGCTCCCATCGGCCTAATAGCTGTTGTCCTGATGGGCTGGGCACCAAATCAGAGTGACTCTACTTGTATCACTGATTTGTCGAAGTGCTGTTCGGCATTCGTCAACCAGTTTGGATGTAACCTTCGTATCTCTAAGATATCTAAGGGCGTTTTGGCTATCAGAGAAAATATTTCTGCGTGTGTTACGGTGACGTTGTCTCCCAGCGCGATCATAATGTTTGCCCTAGGGCTGTGATCGCCGATGCCTGTACCTGTCCCGGTTTTGGACCCATCCGTAAACCAGGTGGGGCCCTGTGGTGTGAGTAAGGCGTGGGGTGTGGTCCAAATTTCTTTTGGTGGAATAACTACTTTGTAGGGTTCTTCAAAGTAGTAGGTGGCTCTTGTTTATCTCCTCTTGTGAGAAGGTCAGGTCGGAGTTCTCTAATTTTGTTCAGGGATGCGGAGTGTCAAGAAATTTGATTTCTGTGTCTCCACATACCTCCCTCCCAAAGTCTCAAAGATGCCCTAATGGCCACCTCTTCCACCACTATGTGTAGTGGAGGGATGCCCAGAAGGCACTCCATGGAGGCCGTGGGTGTGGATGATATGCTAGACATGCTTGCCTTTGGATCTTGTTGATTTTGCTCCGTTTTATCCCTTTTTTCAGTGCAGGCCACCATACTATGGCGGCATAGGTCAGGAGCGGTCTTATCACTGTTGTGTATAGCCAGTATATTATCTTTGGTTCCCAATCTGGGTCCGAATAGTCGCCAGTTACGCCCAGAGTGTGTTTTGGGCTCTTTGCGCCTGTCTTTCGATGTGATTGTCCCAATTTAGTTGGGCATCAAGCATCACACCTAGGTATTTCACTTGTTTTACTAGTGTTAGTTCCCCGTTGAAAAGAATGGGTTCCTTGAAAGGCGGTAGTTTCCTTTTTCGAGTGAATATAATCATGTCTGTTTTGTTAGGATTTACAGACAAGTCATTCTCTCTGCAGTTGTTGTTCTTCCACGAACAACGAGGACGAGGTCGTCGGCATAACCCACCGCAAAGTGCCCAGCATCGGCAAGGGCCGCCAGTAGCCCATACAGCACGAGGTTCCAAAGAAGAGGAGATAGAACTCCCCCCTGTGGACATCCCCTGCTGGCGGTCCTCCGAACGGTCGACTCGCCGAGCTGAGCCTCGATGCATCTGGTCGACAGCAGACGTCCCATCCACCTTGCTATGGTTTTGTTTACTTTCCTATCTGCGATAGCTTTATCTATTGATTTGTATAGTGTATTGTCGAAAGCTCCCTCTTTATCTTGGAATATTCCTAGAGTAACTTCGTCTTTTTCCAGTCCTTTCTCGATATACCCTACTACGGTAGCGCTGAGTCGACTGATCTACCTTGCTCGTAGGCATGTTGAGTGATATGTAGAGGGTGCTCCACTAGGGTGTCCTTCCTGAGATATCTTTCTACCAGTCTCTCCATAATCTTCAGTAGGAAGGAGGTTAGGCTGATTGGTCTAAAATCTTTGGCGATTTTGTGTACGATCTTGCCCGGCTTGGGGATGAAGACAACCCGAACCCTTTTCCAGGAGTGCGGTAAGTATCCCAAAGCTAAGCAGGATCTGAAGATGTGGAGTAAGTGCATAACACTTATGCCTTAGAATTTTTGTTGTTCAGTTTGCAGCAATAAAACAGACTTGCTTATTTAGTCTGAAAAATATTCCAAAGTTAATATTTTCCACAAGTTTTATTCAATAAGAACACTTGCATATTGCATAAAACACTCAACAAAAAGTTAACAATATATCAGCAAGAAATCTGTCACACTAATGTTAACTCAGTATTTAGTTGCACTGACTTTAACGAATCGTTAACTTCCATGTCCATGTTTACAAGCATCCAATTGGTGAAATCCTTTGATTAAATTCTTGTTAAATAACATTTCAGTATTTTTGAACCCAAATTAGTATAAAATATCAGTTTAAATTACACATTACTCATATTTATCAAATAATCCATCAATTACAAACAATTCAATTAAATATTTTGGTATTAGAATATTCTCAAACATAGAAGGAAAGTTTATCGTATGCAAGTACTTGTTGAAATATGTGCTTACAATTACAATTTAGTTTTCAGAAAATGTTAATTTTAATTGACGCTATTTATTTGGAAGCACAATTTAACGCTGTTCACCGTGCAAGATAATTTGCTAAGAGAACAGATACACTTACGAAATATTATGAACATAATATTAAATTGAGATATCGAGTGAGAAAAATATTTTCACTGAAATTTTGGACTGAATTTCTTATCAGTATAAATCACAAATGCAAAAGAAATCAATCCATTCCTGCTAAGCTTTAATTTCTCATCACTTTAAGATTCTTTGCAACAGTATCATTTCAGCAGCTACTTGGTGATGAATTAGGTTTATTATAAAAGCCAGAATTTTCCGAGGAGCTGGAAAATATGGAGAATTCAACCGATCCCAAAGAAAGGAAAGAAGTCCTTACCCCGAAACTTTCGCCCTGTTGCACTTCTTTCCATTATGTCGAAAGTGATGGAGACAGTCATAAATGATGAACTCATCAAATATCTTGAGTTGCAGGGAATTATTAAAGACCGTCAGTATGGCTTTCGCAGGCAAAGATCGACAGGAGATCTGCTCGTTTACGTCACTCATTTTTGTACATCAACGATGGAAAAGCATGGAGAAATAGCCCTCGATATCTCTAAAGCCTTTGATAGGGTTTGGCATGCAGCCTTGTTGAATAAACTTGCTGCATATGGGCTTCCCGAAAAATTATGGGGGGTTGGATAACTAGCTATCTCTCAAATAGATCAATACAGGTTTTGGTCGACGGTATAACATCTGACCAACCTTGTTTCTGCTGCAGATAAACGATCTTCTGTCATCTACAGGAGAACAAGATCTGTGCGCCTCATCGACCATCCGGAGATCACCCGCGATCTCCAACAGCTGGCTGTCAGAAGACAAGTTGCTGACCTTTCTCTGTTTTACAGATACTTCCACGGAAGATGCTCCAAGGAGCTGAAAGAGCGTGTTCAGGGAAAACTCATGTTTTGCCGCAACACTGGGCTGGCAAAGTTCTCATCATATAGCGTTACATCTAAGGGCCCCTCGAACCTCTCCCTATAAGAATTCCTTCGTTTACAGGGCCAGTGAGCTGTGAAACTCGCTTCCATCCAACATCTTTCCAACATCCTACAATTTGGATTTCTCGATTATACGGGATCTCAGCATATCCCTATATTCATTTCGATTGCTAAAGATGTTAGGTGAAAATTATTTTATTTTAGGGGCACTTTTATGAGTAGAATGCAGGGACGTATTCCAAATATTGTTTTTGTTGAACGGTTGTCGAATTAGTATAAATTGGTGTTTATCCAAACCATAGGTGAATTTGAATAAAGTAGCAAGAGTATTTTTGTTTTATTCCACATGGGTAGACAATGTTCGGCAAATTTCCTAAAATATGTGATTTTTTCCAGAAATGATAATTATGTGGCTTCATCTAGGCTAGAGAGAATTTACCCAAAACTTCCCAAGTGTTTTCTATTTCATGCTCGAAACAATGAATGAAGCATGTAATAAAATTCAATGAAAGATATTTATTAGGCATGAGTAAGGAGATATCAAGATTATTTAGTAACAAAAAAAACTTGAACTATCTGTAATAGTCGAATTAAATTCGGTTATCCAAAATGGAAGAATTGCAATGTCTCGAAACAATTCTGTATTCAAATTGAATTTGGATGTTGGTCCCTGAAGCTAAACAATTTTCTGAGGTTTTGTTTCAATTCTTCATTAGCGGTTGTTTATACAATAATTCTTAGACATAGCCTCAGAACAAAAATTTAACGGATTTAAATCAGGTGAAGGAGTAGGCCGTTTCACTGGTTCTCTTGTTCCCATCCAGTTATCAACGAAAGACTGGTTTAAAAGTCCCAATTCATTTATTGTCTGGTACGGGGAGTATCGTTATACGGGAAACATACTCACATTTCTTGAGCTGAGAGAATTTCATTAAAAACCCTCGACGCATTTATTATCTCATAATATATCATCATTTATTATTATATCGTAATAAATACGAAAGATTTTCGTCAAAAATTACGTACATCAAAACACGGTGATCAACGCATACAAAAAACTATAACCGGATCGCTCTGATTTCATCTTTTACTAATGAGGATTGACATCGGACCAGAAATTTCTCCATCTTATTAGGTTGAAACTTATTCTTTCTGCTGATTCGCGAAACCAAAATGTAACAGATGATTATAATGAATTGTGAATTAAACTCTGAGGCGGATTACCATTAAAAATCGCAGAGTAATCATCATAGCATTATAAACGACGTTATTCGCAATTATTAACGAGAAATTATAACTTAATAGGTGCCTATCCACCAATTCTTGTTATTGTTTCGTTTCGAGTCTTTTTCACGAAGAACTAGTAAGTATGATACCAGATACAAGATTATTTTCAATCCAACAGAAATAGCGCAAGAGCATTTCGACTCTATCGTGAACGATTTCCAGATCGTGATGAACCAGGGCGCTGCTTATTTACCATAATCGAAAAAACTCAGAAAGTGGAGACATCTGTTTCAATAAACCGAAAACATTGAAATGGAAATACTAAGTTTATATAGAAACATTTTATACGGAGTGTTATATAATATTATGTCACAACTTGAAGGAGTATATCTACGTGCAATTTAAAGAAAAAAATTCATATAAACATAGGTCCGCAAAAGTTTCGTTACGGAGCTACAGAGTGTTGAAGTTTCCGGAAAAAATTGGTTTTTTCTCCAAAACTCCTGCAGTTTTCGAGATATTCAGCGAAAATTTGAAATGCAAGCTATTTTTTACAGCCTCTATCATCAAACGTCCTAAATTGTAACTAGAATTTATAAGGTGTTTTATTTTCCGGAGTCATTTCTTCTTTTGACCTTTCAAACTTTTTTGCAGTAAGCGAGCAAAAATTATTAAACGATTGTATGCATTCTCTGAATTGAAAGCACTTCTAATTAAAAGAATGACTAGTAGGCTTTGATTCTTTTAATTTATTTATTTATTTTGACAGGTGCTGAAGTTGAACTAGTGTCTGCTCGAATTGTTTATTAAATTAAAGGTTATTTTTGAGACTTTTGAAGTTATTGCTGTAAGAAAAAATTGCTAGTTTTACTAACGCTGAATTGGCTGATATCCATTACATGTACGGTCTGGCTGACGGAAACACAACAGAAGCTAAGCGATTATATCAGGTGCGCTTTCCAAATCGAGTAACACCAGACACGCGAACATTTTCAAATATCCACAGAAGGTCTAGGAAACTGGTACTTTTACTGCCAATAATCATTTAAAATGGGCAACTCAAACTATGAGAACTCCAGATATTGAGGAAGCAGTTTCGAATTGTATTGATTTTAATCCTTATTTTACTACAAGAAAGTTGAAAATCAAAGGAATATTTCACATGCTTTAGTTTGGAGGATTCTCCACGGCTTTTTATTGTATCCGTTTCATATTCAACGCGTCCAAACTCTACTTCATCGTGATTTTCCTTCAAGACTGAATTTCTGCGGATGGTTCTTAGATAAAATTAGAGAAAATGCTCATTTTGATAGTGAAATAATGTTCACAGACGAAGCTTACTTTTCGAAAACTGCTATGACAAATTTTCACAATAGTCATACCCCCATTTGATTGAAGAATCTCATCCTTAAGAACAATTCACACAAAATGTCTGGGTCGGAATAATTGGAAATTATTTGATTGGGCCATTTTTTTGCCTAACAGACTAAACGGTCCCGCTTATCGGCAATTTCTTGAGCAGGAGTTACCTTTATAGCTCGAGGATGTGCCACTTTGGGTGAGAAACATAATGTGGTTCATGCATGACGGGGCACCAGTACATTTCAGTGGAGAAGCTAGGGAATTCTTGAATAATACATTCAACAACTGATGGATAGGTCGGGGTGGGCCAGAACCATGGCCTCCTCGGCCCCAGACTTGAATAGTTTAGACTTTTTCTTATGGGGATATCTCAAAACTTTAGTTTATACCACTACAGTGAACACTGTAGAAGAATTGAGAAATCGAATAATAAACTCTTGTGACACGATAAGAAATACCCCAGGAATATTTCAAAGAGTGCGTAATAATATGCGAAGAACAGAGGCCTGTATTCTTGTAGGTGGAGGATACCTCTAGAAATTTATTTAGTTTTTAATTGTTCTTTTTTTAGTTTGATATTGAATAAGTATAAGTTGAGTCTCAGAAGAAGAACTATCAAAATTAAAGCAAATTTTGGGCATACCTATCGAGAATAAAAATAAGTACTGTGTTTTAAGGAATTTTACTTAATAATTGCGCTTCGTAACGCGTTTCACTACACCGTAGCTTCTTCAGACGAATGAATATACAGAAAAATATAAATGAGAATATAACTATAAATGTTCTTGAGTAATTAAAAGCTTATTGGGTTGCTTCTTCTTAAGTGGTTATTTATGACAGGTATATCCAATAAAATTAAAAATACCTATCGAGCATTTCTTTTTTTTTTATTTAGCGAATAACATACAATTCAAATAATTCAAATTCAATAATTTTTCACTCGAAAACAGTTGGAGATAAGAAAACATTACAAGTGTCAAAAAAGTTTCTGAATTGAACGAAGATGACGAAAATTGATTGTACGCTGATCAGTGGCGAACTGCAAAAAAGTTTGAGAGGGCAAAAGAAGACACGACTCCGGAAAAGAAAACACCTTGTAGATTCTAGTTGAAATAGAGGACGTGTAATGATGGAGGCTGTAAAAATAGCTTGCATTCCAAATTTGGACTGAATATCTCAAAAACTGCAGGAGTTTTGAAGTAAAAACCAATTTTTTCCGAAAATTTCAAGACCCTGTATTATATGTATGTTTATATGAACTCTTCTTCTTAAAATTGAACGTAGATTTACTCCTTCAAATTGTGACATACTATTATGTAACACCCTGTATAAAAATTGTTGAAAAGGAATGTTGTTTCAATTCGTCAAATTTTCAGGTGGAGTGCTATAAACTCTATCCTGTAGGTAACTCTGGAATCTTAGATCTGTTGGTATAAAATCTGGGAAGCGAGCTGGCCAGCTATCAGGGCTATTTGTTCCTGTCCATTGATTACCAGAATTATTGTTCAGCAAATTCACATTCAAAGGGATGTACGAAGCAGTACCATCTTATTGGAAGTATATTTTTCTTCGTTCTTCCGAAGGAAGATCGACGGGGAAATCTTGCAATGTTTGAATGAGAGTTTTATCATTGTTGTAATTCAAGTATCCTTCAATGGAAACTGGTTCTTTAAAACGATTGATTCACACCGAATCTATGCTGAAAACTATTGTTAATTATGTTATACGGATTCTGCTGGTTCCTATGCCTGAAATTATTTCTATTGAAGTGAAGACTGTTGTGAAAAATACACTCCTCAAATCAAATGATGGTTCAGAAAAAGATTAATTGAAATGCATTCTATGAGAAAAAAACTAAAAAACTCGAGGCGTCCAACATTGTCATGTTCTTAAAGAGCTTGAACTTTTTGAAAAACATAAGGCTTGAATTATGTTTGCGTAAAACAGTTTGAACAGACGTCCCTGACGTTTTGGTTTCTACAGAAATTTGTCGGACAGATGTTTCTGGGTTCACTTGTACACCCAACAACTCATTCAACCTCGTTTCTTCAATTTTTTGCCTTGAAAATTTTCGATATTTTGAATGAACCTTATTTGTGTAAGTATTTTTAGAGTGGAGAAAGCTTGCGGTGCCCTGGTTTCATCACTATCTACAATTCGTTTCCGATAGAGTCGAAATGTTTGACCACTATTTCCACTTGATTTATGTCTTCCATACTTAAGTGATTTTCCGTGAAAGACTCGAAACGAAACAATAACAAAATTAGAGGGTAGCCACCTAATTTGTCATAATTTTTCGTTACAATTCTATGAAGCTTACTCTGTGATTTTTAATGGTATCCGCCATAGAACTTACTTCACAATTTACTGAAATCTTCTGTAACGTTTTGAGTCTTTTTTAAACCTATATACGAAAAATGTGAAATAATGACCGAAATATTTTGTAGGGCAGAAAAATTTCATCACAAATTCAAACTGTCCATTCTCCAAATTACATCAATGAATTGGAAATGTGAGTTTTTCCGAAATATTTCGATAATTTCTTTTTTTCCAGAAAATTCAACGAAAATATAAGGTTACTTTTCAAAAAGTTCAGGTTAACTTTCGGTATTTCTGGAAGTGACGACTCAGGATATTAGAATATCATTTAAAATGCAATTAAGTTTTTGTTTCATTGAAAACGATCAACAATTGAAGGAGCTATAGCTTGGGGTGTTTTTCACGGAATACCCGATATACTTTTTTCAAAAAGTAGTGGATAGTAAATACCAAATCCATTGATCTTTTTAATACCAACACCACTATAAGATTTTCGACGTTTTTTTTGTGAAAATGCCCAGTCATGAAATAAGAAAGCTGTGAATTTTGTTGTCAAAAATAAGAATTTTCATCGATAATGTCAGTCCTACTTTCGTCATAATTTCATATATTCCGTAAATGATGATTTGAAATCCGTCAAAACTGATCAACTCTTCTGATTAGAAATTTAAATAATGTGAAAATTTTAAGATTTCAATAATTAATTTAAGAAAGTATACAATTGAATATTGTATCAAGGTTTCTTCCGGTTATCATAAATTCACATAAAGTTTAATCTGGTAATTTCACACAATGTCGATTACTTAACTAAAAGTAATTCGTGAAACACTGAAACGCCGAAAGTCTGAAATAGACCCAGATCCCCTCGGATTCTCGTTGTAAACCAACAAGGTTTATGACCCAGTATTAACTGTCTCCAATCATAATTTATGTTAATGGCTTTTTGGACCCAACAACTGCTCCGGGGCAAGCGAGCCTAGGGAAGTCTGCCAGCAACCAGCAAAGCGACAGTTGGTACTCAAACGTGGTGAAAACTGGAAGTGTTTAAGTGTCGCTCCTACACCTTGACTTGTTGGTGATACATACGAAATTAATATTAATGGAATTAATTCTAAATTAATTTTTTCACTTATTAGGTGAGTAATTATTTTTACACCTTTAATTTTCATGTTTATAATATAAAATAATGATTTTCGTAACTCGTCGTGCATTGCTTTATCATATCCTAATTTTCTGCGTTGCAAGGCGAGGTGCAATCTCATTGAATTTATGAATAGAATAACCGGTCTGAACCATATGCTGCCTTGATAAGTCCTTCCTAATTAACTTTTCAATTAATCAAAAAATATATACCTTATTTATCTATTAACAAGTTCGAGATTATAAATTACTAACCTATATTTACTGAAGTTTCATTCTATGAAAAAAGTTAAGATTAAAATCAAAATATAAAACAATCGCAAATCGATTGGCGCCATCCTCAGGACGCTATGTCCGGTTGTGTTGTGAAGAAAATGCGCAATCTCAGTACCATAATTTCCTATGATCAATACTCTGTGTTCTGGACTGGTTTATTTGCAAAGTTTTGATTCTGAAAGTTTAATATTTGGTTCAGATATCTTAGGCGTGGTTGGAATATTTTATTCATAGAATATGTAAAGAAGAGGTTGTTAAATATGAAAAGTTAGGGGTCATAAATGATAGTAGTTATGCCTGCCGGGAAGAGTTTCGAGAATGTTTTCTGGTAAAACGATGGGAAATTTTCATTCATGGAATATGGAAATAATAGTTATCTATGTAAAACTCTTATCAGAATTTTAATAATTTTACACATTTTTCTACCTAGGTTACCTATATTAAATTCTGCTGAAAAAGCGTACAAATAAATATAATTTTCACAATTTTTCCACATTTTCAATTGTGATCGTCTCAATATTTTCGACTCAAAATATTCCCAGAACTTTAACAATGGCAACACTCCAGGCTAAAACAAATACGTTATTCTGTTCGAAAGTTATTGTAGAATTGGGTTTAAAATGATTATGCTTTTTGTAGTTTGTTCGAATTTTTCAAAAACTTTTGTGAGATCATAAGAAAAAATCATAACTCACAGTTTCAATATTTCAAATTTATTTTTTGTTAGGAAACTAATTACACTGTGCTAGTTCAAAATTCTAACACGCGGGAGATATACCTAGTAAACCTATATCGGGTACGCTGAATCCAGTGGTAACCACCGTTTTTGAAAGTTAGCTCTTGTTTAGGAGATATTCGCCTTTGAAGTTAGCTGATTTTAGTAGGGTTCGTCGCTTATGACTTCAGTACATTATATGCTTGTAATTCCCAAACCGTTCGGAATATCGCTTTACTGTCTTCGGCAAAGTTTTAGCTATTGTTATGGCCAACAACTTTTCTGAATATACCAACATAAAAAACCTCATTCAAACACCGTTTCTTAGCAAAATGTCCAAAAAACTCCATTTCTTTGCCATTTTTTCGTTAATTTTCGTCTAAATAATAGAAAAATCAAGGAATTTTGCTTTGAAATCTCAATATAAGAAAAGAAAACACATTCCCTATAGTTAAATCAAAAAATTTAAAGGCACAATCATGATTTTAACTCAAATTTTTATTCCAATTCCAACAATTTTCAACAAATAAACATTTAAATTCATGTTCATTATTCTTCTTCTCCATCTTCATCTTGCTGTGAATTCCAGCAAATGTCTCCTAATAGAGAATCAAGTTTTTTCCACTATACCAGTGCTCAAGCCTAGCCGTCACCTGATGAAACCGTTCACCATGCTCATCTGATTCACATGGTGATTGTTCGGCAAACTTGTCTGCATGGTAATGTAAAAAATGAATTTTCAGAGACATTTTTACACCGATGTTACGGAAAGCAACGAGCATATTTTCAACGTGTATGCGCCAGTTTTCGTCACGATGAATTCCAAGTACATTTTCGATGACTCCTTTGACGCAATCCCAAGCAACGAGCTGCAAATTCGACAAACTGTTTTTAAATTGTTGGTCTTTCATCAAGCGTCGAATATCAGGTCCATTGAGTATGCCTATAATAAAATAATTCGAAAAAATATGTGTTAAATATTAAATAAGTTAGGTTGATTGGAACGTATATAGTTTCACACAAACCTTCTTTTATTTCCATTCCACTCAATCTTGGGAAAATTCGCTTCAACTCATTGAATGCATTGCCTTCAGGATCTAGGGCCTTGATGAAATTTTTAACAATCCCAAACTTGATATGCAGAGGTGGAAGCAACACTTTTTCGATTGGCACAAGTGGAATTTCAACGACGTTTTTTCGACGCAATCTGAACCCTTCTCTCATAGGCCAGCTTTTATTGGCATATTGGTCGCCGGCATATCGAGTATCCCATAAACATATAAAAGACATGTTTTTCGTATATCCCGTCTGCATTCCTCTCAAAAGAGGTATCACCTTCAAATCTGCACAAATCTGCCAACGATGGTCTTCATATTTCACCAAATCAAGGATTTTTTTCAATGATTCGTAATTTTCTTTCGTTTTTGTGCTGATGGCAATCGGGACACTGTTTTTTGAGTTTGTGACATGAAGCAAAACCGCCTTGAGACTACTTTTGGACGAATCGATGAAAAGACGCCAGTCTTCTGGTTTATACTCATGATGCATTTTTAATACCAATCAGTGCAGTACGCGAATGAATTGTCTTCGATGGATCTGAATAAAGCAGTGAACTGTCTATGACGGCCGATTGCTCCATATACTTTCACATCAGGTGCTAAGACATTCTTTTTTTTCAATTCCTGAGTCAAAATAATGGACTGACGCTGCGATAATTTCAATCGACAAATAATTTTATCCAGATCTTTTTGAGAAAATTCGGCATGATTACATTGTGGAGATACATTTGATGGTACATAAACCGATGCAGACGTTTCGCCAATAGTATCAGAAGTAGATGGAATGTACTCTTCTGTCGGACTGGGTCTTTTCGGTATTGGAATGGATTCCGAATGTGGTAACGGCAACTGAACAAACCGAGTTCCTCTGAGTTCAACTTTACGTTTTTAGCTCTGTTCAATCCGACAATTTCATTAACACAAGCAAAACAGTCATCTGGATTATGTTCTTGAGGATTTGTCCAAATTACTGAAATGCCAAAAGGCATAGATTGGAATTCACCTGTAATAAAAATAGCTTCAATTGGTATAATTTTGAAATAAATGATAAATTATTTCATTTTACCTCTTTTCCATCCACTCAATCTTATGACACAACCAGTACAAACGATTTTTGGAGCCCAGTTCACATCTTTGATTACAATTTGGTTGAAATATTGTGTGTACGATTCAGCAATTTCTTCAGAAATTGAACGCTTGCTTGTCATTATAGTAAACTTTCCACAAATGTAGCAAAATTTATTAAATTTACTGCACGAATTCATTTTTGATATTTTTACCAAATATATAACTTGTGTAAACAAAGAAACTTCAACAAGAAATGTCAAATTAAGAAATATCAGAACTAAGACTATGAAAAATGGCATACAAATACATAGCAAAATACGTAGTAACATCAGTGACAATACTAATAAATACGTATTAACAGTGACATCTGTGAGAAATTTGAGTTAAAATCATGATTATGCGTTTAAATTTTTTGATTTAACTATAGGAAATGTGTTTTCTTTTCTTATTTTAAGATTTTAAAGCGAAATTCCCTTGATTTTTCTATTATTTAGACGAAAAAGGTGACCTTGGTTTGACTAGGATACAAGAATAGGCCAAATACATGGGGTGGCCCGCCCGCATCTGGTCACCGTAAATAATGGAATACCAAATGTTCAGAGGTACAAGTCGACAAGTATATTTGTCGGTTGAGATTCTCATAAGATGCGCGAAGAACAAAAGAGATAGCAAGCGTAGGAAGTAAGATGAATAATATGATCTGCAATGTAATGTCAAATAGTTATCAGGGTCGGCGTAAGGGCTTTTTGAAAAAATCTCTCTTGGGCATATGGCATTTCAAGGTACTCGATCATTTTAATTTCTATTACAAAGAAGTGAGTCACAGACTCACAGACTCAGACATGACCAGTTAGACTACAGTAAATTTCCGAGGCAGGCGTTTTTCTAACTGAACCTTCATAATAAGTACTATTGTTTTCTCCTGTTTGATTGTTCTTGTGAACATGGTTTGTTCTTTTTTCAAACAAGATATAAAATCCCGTACTTTTGTTTTCTTAATTCACTCTGTGGCGGAAAACCATTTAATAGTTTTTATGAACCGTTTCATGATTCCTCTCTTAGTTACCACGCTTAGGTATATCAACTGACGCATGACAAATAAGACAAACGCACTTTCCTTCACCATACAAAAGGAAAATTATTCCTCCCAATCGTTATTAGAATGATACGTTTTAGATTTCCTCGCATCACTCATTTCGTAATATTTAATAATATGTTAATCTTTGTATCGACATAGCATTGCCTTCAAGTTACAATTCAGAATGACTCCAATTCCTGCAGGCGCAACATTTATATCGGCCTGAACGAAAGTCTCGAATGTTCCCGTCAAATGCGCCGCCAGAAATTTCAAGAAAAGCGGCAAGAATAAAAAATGCGGCTTTTCTCTGACAAGTACCGCGCGTTCCTCTGATAAAGGCGCCTTTTGCCGCTAGCAAAGTGTTTTATTACGTAATAAATTTTTGTAGCTTAGTTACTTATCTATTAAAATTTTTTTTCTTCTCGACATCTACTCAAAAAGCACTCGTGACCGTTCGAGCAACCCTGTTCTACACATTGTCCCAAAGGGTGAAAAAAACAATTACCAGGAAATTCTCAATTCGTTTTTTAATGACAACTTCAGATAATGAGCGACCAGATCCATCCATGAAAATCCCAAATTTGTATTCAAATAATAATTAACTCCATATCTAATATCTGGTTTTGCTAAATCCAAAGGAAGACCTATTCATCTATATTTCATGTCACTTCGTTCATGGTTTTCATACTGTCCGATGATAAACTAGAATTCGAAACCGCGGCTAATTATTTAATTTATTTGTTGGTAATAAAACATATGAAAGAATCCATTTGTGATTTGATTAATGTTCCTAAAAGAGATTCGTCTAATTTTTGTAGACACCCTTAAAAAAGGAACAATTCGTAATTTTAAAGAATAACTTTAGTTTTAGGGTAAGCTTTACATCAAAACAGACAATAGTTCTTATTCAAAATCAAATAAAATCCAAATTGAACATCAAGAATTAAAATTCAATTCATAAACTTAACTAATTGAAAATGTCCTTCCTCTATTTCATATTGTCTGCATAACTAATTGCTGCAATTTATAACGTTCCACTTAATTTCCCATGAAAATTATTAAACTTTGAACTTATGTTAATACCATCTTCATTTTATGAAAACAAAATATCCCCGGACAGTTTCTTATATTCGAAGTGGGTGTCACTGACAGATATATTGAAACGTTGCTTGTATTGCCAAATGCTCCGACTATGAGATCAGTTTTATTCTCATTTTGTGGGAGTAGCAGATAGAAAATACGATCCCAACATCCTTGATGCAAATTGTTATAACCGTTTTATATGTTGCTGCCGATTTGACAGGGACGCACTTGATATTATAATATTATGTTGGGAACAGAGATGATCATATAATTGCTGTTCTTGATTTGAAAGTTAATGTGGGAAGTTTATTCCGGAAAAATGTGAGCTCTTTTTTGTGTGGATACTTCTGAAGTTCGAATTTGGAATTTTCAATATTATACAGTGATTAATTAAGATTAAAGTTCATGAAAACGTAGCGTTTCCGACAGAAAGTTTCCTCATCCAAGAGTCAATAAATTTCAAGAAGCCTTAAAATTAGAACAAAACGAAGAATTTATTAAATTATGAGAATACATAAGTTTCTTCAAATTTCATAGTTTTTTACGTTGTCCAGAACATTTTTTCAATGAAAACTTACCCGCTGTTGCAACGGACAAACCTGTTATGGCATTCAAGAATTCTCATAGAAAAAAAGGACGTCCATCTTCTCCTGAATATCAAAATTTTCGTTTTCTAAATATTCTTTTTATGAAATCCGTACTTTGATTCTGCCAAATTTTTCAATTTTCTGACATTCTTATTTTCAGTTATGATTCAGAGTGCATAAACCAATTAAATGTTCACATTTCATTGCAATTGCTTTAGAATATTTTTCAAATTGTCCCGAATATTTTTCAACTAAGCATTTATTGAGAATTGAGCATTGGGATCCCTTCGAGCGGACGTGATTTGCATCAACGTTTTCCTTTGTTATCTGGATGTATGAGTTTAATTCTCTCCAAATCGATGAAATGATTTTTATCTATAAAATGGTCAGAAAACCAATAGAATATTTGTTTTGAATAATGGAGCACCTACTGCAGTGTATTATATTCTCCGCTTTCATCCAATAATTCCATACTTCACTAACGATGAACTATAATTCTTTCTATTAGTACTGCTGATGTTAATAATATTTCAGTACAATCTATTACATATCTTCTTGCTAATATTAGAAATATAATAAATTGGAAATTTTCTATTCGATTTCTCAGTATGCAAGGGATGAATACTGCAGTCCAAAAAGCAACCTGTTACACTACATGAATGGGCGCTTGGGAAAAATTGTGGTGTTTGTTTACTCGCTTCTTGAAGTGGGCCAAATTGTAGGATGTTGGGAAGATCTAGGACGGAAGCGAGTTTCACAGGTTACTGGCCCTGTAAACGAAGGAATTTTTATAGAGGGAGGTTCGAGGGGTCGTTAAATGTACCGCCATATGATGAGAACTTGCCAGCCTAGTGTTGCGGCAAAACATGAGCTTTCCTGGAACAAGGTCTTTCAGCTCCTTGGAGCATCTCCGGGGAAGTATCTGTAAAACAGAGAAAGATCAGCAACTTGTCTTCTGAGAGCCAGCGGTTGGAAAACTCGGGTGATCTCCGGGTGGTCGATGAGGCACAAAGCCCGTTTTTGTACATTATCCAACATCCTCAACGAATGCTTGGGCGCAGATCCCCATACATGAGAACAACATTCCAAAGCTGGTCGAATCTGCGCCTTATATAGAAGCAACAGCTGAGATGACGTGAAGTATCGCTTGGCTCTGAAAAGAAAACTAACTTTAGCTGTTGCTGACTTAGCTATTGGTGATACATATTCATACCAGTTGGAGTTGACCGTTATTCCGAGAAGGTGCATCGAATCATTGGATGCAATTTGTTGAGGTTCTCCAGCTGGGACCTTTATAGAAAACGTAGTTGCTTGCGTCTTGCTCGCGTTGAAGCTCACCAGATTCAACTGAACCCACTCAGATATCCTCTACAAGTCAGAGTTCAAGTTATTAATTTGTTGATATCTCTGACGATGAGATTCCGCAGCTGTTATCGGCCGCAGACTACTGAAAGACGAAACCAGGGCAAATGACAGAAGATCGTTTATCAGCAACAGAAACAAGGTGAAAGAATGGAACCCTGAGGTACTCCTGCTTGTAACTGGAATTAATTAGATGTTATATCGTCGACCACAACCTGTATTGATCTATTTGAAAGGAAACTACTTATCCAATCCCGCAATTGGGAAGCCCATATGGAGCAAGTTTATTCAACAAGACTGCATGCCAAGCCCTATCGAAGACTTTAGAGATGTCGAGAGCTATTTTTCTAGATTCCCCATGTTTTTCCATCGTTGATGATCTTTGCCTGCGAAAACCATACTGACCGTCGTTAATAATTTCCTGGAACTGAAGATATTTGATGAGTTCATCATTTATGACTCTTTCCATCACTTTGGATATAATAGGAAGAGGTGCAACAGGGCGGTAGTTTTGGTGTAAGAACTTCTTTCCTTTCTTTGGGATCGGTTGAATTGTCGCTATTTTCCAGCTGATCGGAAAAGCTTGGCAAGAATGGGTGTCAGTTCGGGAGCACACTTTCTCAGGACGATTGGCGGTATTTCGTCTAGACCAACTGCCTTCTTGCAGTTCAGCTACTCGAGAGCCCGTCTTACAGTGCGGACTCTGAACTTGATTTCTGCCATAGAAGAATTTGTAGGTGGAATGTTCGGTGGTATTGCGTTAGATGAATCCAGCACAAAATTCTTTGGAAACAAGAGAGCAAAGAGATCGGCTTTATCTTTCGGAGATGATGCTATAATTTCGTCTTCTCTAACAAGAGGCGGAAACGCAGATTTGTAGAAATTGGCAGAGAAAGTCTTCGCCATAGACCAGAATTTTCTAGTCCCGCTTGCCTGTTTGAGGAGTTAATTAGTTACCCCTTCGTTGAAATTGGCCTTTGCTCTTGCAGTTGTCAGGTTGCATACGTTCCGTATTCGTACGAAGGTTGTTCTTGTTTCCTCTGTTGCATTTATCTTCCATGACTTGTAAGCTCTGCTCTTGGTTGCAGAGGCTCTTTCGCAGTCTTTGTTGAACCATGGCTTTGTGCTGTTGTTCTTTTCATGGAATGAGGGATTTAGAGATCCATTTCTGCATGAATGGTTTCTGTAACAGTTTCAGTGCACACATTGATGTCAGGATATGAAAGGCAAACATCACTGAATGGGAAGCACGAAAAGAATTCACGCAGCTTATCTCAATTAGAACGGTTATAGTGCCAAATGCATCTAGGTGGTTTAGGTTCTTGTTCTAGCGGCAGCACAATAGTTTCAGTACCAGATATAAAGTTGTGGTCTGAGTTGCCTAGCGGTGATGAGACCTCCACTCCAAAATAATTCGGATCTGAAATCGAAAACAGATCCAAGGTAATCGGGAAGTCGGTTGGGTGATCAGGTATTCTTGTCGGTTCGTCGACTAGCTGCTTTAGTTTATGGCTGATCATTAGAGATGAAAATGATTCAAGAGATTTCGGGAGAATTGAGCTTATACATCCAGGTATCAAAGGAAAGAAGTTGGACATTTTAGAGATGATGGAAAATCAGCCAATTTGTAATGGACAAACAGACTTCAGTTTATCTCCTGTGGTAAATGCTGTTATATTTGAGCAAAACCTCTTATTGGCATACACTATTGTATTATTTTGACAAAAGGCAGATAACTCGAAGCATATGTCGAATATTTTAATATATTTTTGTGAAACCTTTATCAAGTGTTCAAATTGATCATATGTTCATCAAATTTCACCAAGTGTTAAGCGAGAATTCTAGATGTTGATGCTTTCCACATTTCTCAATAAAATCAGGACTCTGAGTCATTCTGCCGAATTCTTTAATTGTTGGTCAGTGTTATGAAATTTTCTTTCCATAAAATTTCAATATAGATAGATATTGTGAACATTTTAAATTACAAATATAGCTAAATCGACCCATCCCTTCTCGAGAAAGACGGTTACCAGTTTTTATAAATATAGAATTGATATCTCAGGATAAATGTTCTATACCAGAAACCTTCGCAAGAGTATGTGCGACATTTTCCTAAAGCTTCATGGCGATCGGATGAATGGTGTAGTAATGCATAAAGGACTAACAGACCTGTAAAATTACCTTTTCTATATAGATTGTATGTAGAATTGGCTACATTAACGAAACATACTAAATAACTGCATAACTAATCATGTCTAGACGAAAAGCAAGTATACGCCTATTGGAGGGTGACACCTTTCAGCATAAGGTGCTTATCTATAATATCAACCCTTAATGCAGAATGCTTACTACCCAAGTTTTTGTGTTGGGAAAAAGAGATGAGTTACAACTTTTTAAAAAGCTGCTCTAAATTGCTACTTAAAACAAATTATTTGAAACGTTTCTATGTTCTGGACGGACACCAAAAATACAAATTGATTTCCATTGACAAAAAAGATATCATTCTATTATCATATTATTCTTTGATAAGGGTACGTTTACTTCTTTGAACCTTTGAATAGGTAATACAAGCAGTAATACTGCAATGATTGAAAATTCAGAGAACCTTAATTGATTCCACAATTTCATCAATATCGCTGCAGGCTACGTTTCTTGCTTTTCCTGCTGAACTGTAGAAATATGTTTCCACCTGCTGGAATTTCATCAACTAGTAACTGCTGACATAATTGAAAATAATCGAGTTATCTGAAAAAAAAGTTATATTGCTGAACAGTGAAGCCCTGACGTAGCAATATTTAAATCAAAAATTTTATGATGGAAAAGGCTTCTTATTGGTCACCTGAAAAGTAAAACTCATACAACGGTACCACCAGATTTGTTTGTGACGGATTTCAATGCAATTTGCTGCATTGAATTCGTGAGAATCTCTAGAAACTTTGTGAACGAATATAATCATGAAGAAATGCAAAATTTTATCTGTGTATAAAAATGAAATTCAGAATAGCATTTTGAAGTAGACAATTATCAAAAATTTCAAAATCGTAAATAACCGTGAGAATAATCTAAGTCTGTTATTCAGGGGTTTGTGGGATCGCCGGACACGAATAGTCTTCCTCTAGAGTATTATGACAATTTGACATAGGATTGGGCCATTCGATAGTTCATTCCTCGACTATATGTACAATACCGCAAAAACAGAAAAACGACCCCTCGTTCTCCATCCTTGGAAAAATTAGAGCGTGTGGGATATTTTTGGACTTGTCAAAGGCATTTGACACTCTAAGCCATAAGCTTCTCCTTTGGAAACTTGAGAGGCACGGGTTAAGCGGGGTTTCTTTCGGCTGGGTAAAGTCTTATTTGTCGTCTAGAAAGCAGAAGGTAACAGTGATGCTCGGCTCGGAATCTTTAAACTCAGGCTATGTTGAACTCAGGGTGTCCCACAGGGCAGCATATTGGGGCCACTTCTGTTCTTAATTTTCATGAATGATATTTTTGAGTGCTCATTGCCGGATGCCACTCTTACCTATGCAGATGACACCACTGCAATTATTCCGATTGGGAGGGGCTCCGATGGCTCCACTGGCTCAGACAAGGTCAATGCTCAACTAGAACTCCTGCAGGGGTGGCTTAACACAAATAGATTAATATTAAATACGAAAAAAACTACTCTCGTGATTTTTCAACCTTCACAGGCTAGCGATGATCAACAAATGCAAATTCGTCTTCGGGGAGAACCCATAAGCACAGAGAATTGTTCTCGGCATTCATATTGACGGTAGTCTCAGTTTTGATGTTCAGGTGGAGGTCACTAGTAAAAAGTTGTTGTATAATTCAAAAAATGATCATACGGATTATGTTCAACATGGCGTTCACTCAGACCTGTAGAAATGTTTTCAGATCAAATAACTCACTGACTTCCGGGTATCTACATTTATGAGACACTTTTATTCATGTTTAAAAACGAAGCACAATTTTCCAATTATTTGATGAATCACGACATTGCCACTAGAAACAATAATATCAACTACAATACACCGATTCATAGACTTAACATGACTGAAAGATCACCTCACTATACGGGAATATTGTTTTATAACAAGTTGCCGTCTGAAATTAAACGTGCAGAAATCTTTAAAATTTTCAAATCTCAAATATTCAAATATATCCGTGATATCGAGCCCTACACCATAAATGAGTTCCTAAATGCCTAATGAGAAAATTTTAATTATATGCTATGTGTGTTGTTATTTCAGTGTTGTTCTGTTAGATGTTTCATTTTGTTTTGTTTTATTCTCTGCTATTGACGAATTGTACAACCATGTGTGTTAGATAATTATTGGAAATAAATATTCAATTATACTTGGTCTTACTGGAAAATTCGATTGTGAAAACAGATCGCAGCTATCTTCTCTTGTTTTCGAGTTATTCTCGATTTTCCCGTGTCTCTTACTATTTTCTCCACATCTTGGTCGCTGTTTAATCCATTGTACCACTCGTATAAAATAATAATAAATATATACGAGGTATGTCAATTAAGTTCGTGGAAACGTGCTCCAACGGTCCGGAAAGTACATAGATACTTGAAAATACCTTATATTTCTTCGCAATAGTCTCCCTCGAGTTCGATCCACCAGTGCCACCGTTGAACCCACTGTTGGAAGCATATCATTAAACCCCCGAAGATAGGTCACACAGAACCGCCGTCGTGAAGAACTCCGTCCTATCTGTTCCCTTTGAGGTACGACTTCAACTGTGGGAACAGATGGAAGTCACCGGGGGCCAGATCTGGACTGTAGGGGGGGGGATGTGGAAGTGTTGAAATGCCGGTTTTGGTTAAAAAATTACGAACTGCGAATAATGAGTGCGCCGGAGCATTATCATGATAAAGCACCCGTTTCGTATGCAATTCGGGTTGTACACGAAACACACGGGCTTCAGACGTTTCAAAACTTCAATGTAGAATATTGGGTTGACTGTCTGACCGGCTGGAACGTATTCGTGGTGTACAACTCCATCAATATCGAATAATGCGAGGAGTGAAGATTTCACTTTCGATTTTGACATTCTGGCTTTCATGGGGCGCTTACCCCCCCTCTACCCACTGCATGCTCTGCCGTTTGGTCTCAGGGTCCTATTCGAACACCCACGACTCGTCACCAGTGATAATATTCGTCAATTCGAGAAATCATGTCTTGACAGATGGACAATCGGAGCTCTTTCTGCTCAACTGTGAGCACTTTACGAACCATTTTCGCAACACAGCTTACGCATCCCTAAAGCTTCGTGTAGAATCTGCCGGATCGTCTCCTTGTTGATGCCCAACTCGTCATCCAACATTCTTAGGCTTACCCGAAGGTCTCCGAGCACTCGCGAGCACAGCCGATCGAGGTTTTGTGCGTTTCGTGAGGTGGAGGGGGTTCCCCCGCGCGGATCACCCTCCACTGACTCTCTGCCGCTTCTGAACCGCTTTGCACAATCGTAGATAGCTGATTTTTCAGACAATCTTCCTTACACACGTCGGTAAACTTCATAAATTCCACGGAAGTTTCGCCGCGTTTCACAAAAAATTTAATCACTATTCTTTGCTCAGTTATTTTAGCACTCATCTTCACGACGGTGGGTCAAAACAGGTTGATGTTCAAAGGACAATAAAACACGAAGTATACAACCGATCAACAGGAAAGCTGCACAGGTTGAAGCAGAAATGAATTCTGCAGAGTTACCAAACCGCCGCAGCATTGCCAACTGCCGCGAACTTAATTGACATACCTCGTATAATAAGCCCAAATGTTTTTAATTCTATGCTGAATTGAAAAATGATAAAATCTTTGTTACAGAGTTTCTTTTATCATCGGGATTTCTAGATTATTTCGAATGAAAAACATTTTTGTCCTCCAATTTATCAGGGGTGGATCCTACGAAAATATTTTATATGAACTTGCGGTATTATTTTAAAGAGATCTATTAAATCCCGAGTTATTGATACCTTATTCTGGGGTACTCTGTACAAGCATTCCTAAACTTGAATGAAAACCTACTTATATTATGCGCTTGCAGCATTCTCCAAGAAGTATGACCTAATTGCAAAGTTCACCAATAGTTATGATGAAGGTTTATAAACCTTTCCCAAAAGGTATTGACGAGACCTGACAGCTATTTGAAAGGGTTCAGTACCCTTTATTTAGGATGTGGTGTTTTGAAAAACCACCATATTTACAAAGATGCTCCTCTTCGGAAATAAAAATTGAATTTTCATCCGAAACCGATTTTTCAGTTTCTGAAAAAGGTACCGTTTTTAGGTGATTGACCTTATTTTGAACTGGACCTATTTTCCCTAGTCGAAATCATGAGAGGGAGGTAAGGACCTCTGCTGTAAGAGTAGATGTTAAAGACGCCCTTCAGTTGAAAAAAATGTCCTCCACGAATTAAGAACTGAACAGCTCTAGCTACTTGTTCAGAAATGAATAATTTTGCAATTTTTATTTACTCCTCTTTTTGGATTTCATAATCAAATGACTCTTGTCTCCTATGTCCCTAAGGCAAAGAAAGCAGTCATATGACTTTAATCCATGCATAGTAATAACTCTATAGAATAAAACAACTGCTGACGCTCAGAAACCAGAAATACTGACCTATTCAATACTACTAAAGGCGGAGTTGACTGCAGTGATCAACGGTGCGCTAACTACAACGTTGCTAGAAGAACAAAAAGGTGGCCATTGGCGATATTCTTTCACCTTCTCAATATCTCTTTCATCGATGCATTTGTCATACTCAGGCAAATGCTGATGAAAGTAACACTCATATAAGGCGGGTTTTTTGAAAATCATCGAAAACTTCGCACTCAGCAGATTGCTGTCCCTTCTTTGACTTCGTGCCCAACAAGTGCCACAAATGTGGTCAATTTGTTTATCAGGGGCTCACTGAATCGGATGCAAAACAAATGAAGGTTCAGATGACTCTGAATAATTTTTATTCTTAAGTTGATCTCGACTGTTCCAAAAATTTGTAATTTTAAGAGACAGAAGTTATTTTATGTTTTCAGTTCTTTGTAGTCAAAGTTATGTTCTTGTTTATTTCTTATGTTTATAATAAAGCATTTTAATATTTTTGATCGTCTATGTATCGTCTTATTTAATTTTCCACTTAATTGTTTGGGATCAGTAGTGACCCGATGCGACTATTTGTGTGACTAACCTAACTTAATTAAGGGTTGAAGAGAAAAATTACCCTTTTCCTCCATGTTCTTTATGCGCGAGAAATTCATTGACGCAAAGAAATGCAACATAGCTCTTCTCGTTTTCTAGTTATTTGGATATTTTGAGAAATTTTGGAATCAGTGCCAATATCTCGGTTTTGAAGTTATGTAAAAATGGTTTTGACATTCTACTTGCACTTTTTATTTTACGTTGTATAACTTCTCCATAATTTCATCTAAATATTCTATGTCCATTTAGAGAATTAACACAGAATGATTGAAACAGCTCAAGTATTTTGCGTGATTATGATAGTTCGAAAATTAATTCACGCAATGATAATTGTAATCATTTGATGTTTTTAACTCTTCTGTATGAATATATTATCGTTTGTAATAACAAAGCAATCATGTCGTACAAATATTTTGAAAAGAAACTTGCTATCGTCATTTCGAAATAGAAAATTAACAAGATAATCTATTATATGAAATAAAATTTAAAGGAAATGATCAATGCAGGTATTCAAATGTATTGCCGTTTTCCTGTATGCATAATTCACAACGCGTGAGCATACTCCCACACGCATTGGAAATTTTAATACTGGTAACCGAAGAAAGACAATGTCTATAATATTTCGACTAGTTCATCTATATACCAGATCCTTGAATATCTCCAGCAGCGACAAATCTGAGGAATACTGGCCATCTTATTGTCCACCTAGCTCAAATCCTATTATTGCCAAAATTTAAGTGTATCAGATCAGCAAACTCATAAAACTCGATTCAGTATTCGTTTCCTAAACTCAGTTTTTGAGCTGTCTTCGATCTTTCCATTATCAATTTCGTTCCACGTAGTCGTTTTTTACCTCGATTGAAGAAAAATCATAGGGTTCCAAACCAGGTGAATTTGATGACCGTTGGATGGTATTCGTTTTGTTTTTGCTCAAAAACTCACGGATAACGATGGTATTAGATATGTGACACAGCGTTATCGTCGTGCAAAATCTATTTTTCATCAAATCTTTTCTTTTTAGCCCAATCTTCACGCAAACGTTTCATGACGCTTAAGTTATAGTCTTTATTGACAGTGTGACCTTTTGGTTGAAATTTGTGATGTATGTTACCTCTGTAATCCTTGAAAATCGTGACCATTGCTTTTTTTTGAATGAAAACCATGTGGATTTTTGATTTTGGCTCATCTCATGTCTGGATTGCGTATGGTACTGATATACTCACGTCTCATATCCAGTGAAAATCAAGTTCAGAGTAAATGTTTTCATATAGAATTTTATAAATAAAACAAAGAATTTCGGAGAGTATTTCCGAGAATAGTTGTGAAAATGTAACTATATTTTCTCCCACCAACTGCCTCTCATGGAACATGAAATCTAAAGAAAAAATTGCAAATACTATTAACATTTTATATATTCTCTATGCTAATTCAATTATCATTTGAATAATTTAAGTTTTGAAATATTCATGGCATTCACTAATCCTGTCCTGAAAAGGCGTCTAGGATCGTAACTGGCACCATATAAATCCACGTGAAAACAATAACAAGTCACTGACACTATAACGTGATCTAAATGTTTCATCCTTATTACACAATTCCTTCTATTCGAAACATATGCTTTTAGCTATGAAAGCTTCTTCCCTTGAAAGAAGATGGTACGGAATTGATATTTCCATAGTATAGGAATTCGTTTGATTTTGAATTGATCGCAATTCTGTAAATATAGAAAATGCATTTATGGGGATTGTGTAATAAGTAACTGCCTAGGATAGAAGTGCAAATATTTGTGTATCTATGTGTTGGCAGTTACACTAGCTATTATATCAATTGTCGAATGAATCTTCTTCATCAACTACTTCAAATTATTTTTTCCTTTGGACGTTGAATATACTATAATACATGAGGTCTTTCTGAATTTATACTGTTATGATGTTGTCGCCTCTCAGGAAAACGATCCAAATAAGCAGCATTTGCATCAAAATTATTTTGACGTTAACATTCACTCATATTGAATTTTTAAAATTTTCGTACCGCATGTCCGCTTCGTTATCACAAATGATACTACAGTGTGTTACAACGGAAAATTGCCACCCCCTTTATCTCAAATTGAACTGATTTTGGCGGAAAAAGCTGAGACACGTCAATTTCTGATTGGAGGGAGACCAATTGCTGATTTAGTTTGGAGCATGTAAAATCATCCCCCTACCCTCAGCAGCACCTAACTCAAAATTTATAATAGGGAAAGTGAGTCAAGTGACATATCTTCGAAAAGTCCTTTAATTTTTTATTTAAGATTTTTATCTTCATAATCGTTTAATATCATACAAACTGTCCAAACACAAGAAAAGTTTGTTTTCCAACGAACATTTGACAGTGCTTAAAATCAAATCAAGTTCTCAAAATGACACAATTGCTAATGATAAATCTGTTTCACATTTGTCTTTCTTTTTCGCAATACTTTCAATACAGTTGCCGTTTGTTAGAGAAACGTTGAGAATGGTTTACTCAACTCATGATCGGTCGAAATTGTTTCAGATAAATGGTAAGGATTTTCAATGTTAACCATCCAGAAAAACAGATAGGACACTAGTGTATTTTTTATTTGATGAATAACAAAAACAAGTTTAATATCGGCCTATACGGAACGAAGCTGAAGTGGTAGTTTTGGGACACCTCCAAATGGAAAACACTACTTTCATCCAAAATTATCACTTGTGTCAGGTGTAGCAACAGTCTACATCGTGAAACATCATCAATTTTACCCTTATAAAGTGAAGCTGGTTCATGAAATAAACAAAGACTATCTCGATCGCCTCTTGCAGTGAAATTTTAAATCAAAATATTAACAAAAATCAACATATTCTGTATAATACCTGTTTCTCTGGCGAGAGAGCAGGAAAATTTCCAGCAAATGATTCATTGGATATTAACGCCGATGATTTGTGTAAAGAAATTATGTAATATCCGTCTTTTTTTAAAAATTCAAATAATGATATGGTGAAAATTCTCGCATTTATACATTTGAACAATTTGACATCTGTATCCCCTTACATCAGCATGGCATTACGAATTTTGCTAACTATGCCAGTTACAGTAGCAAGAAGATCGTTTTTTAAATTGAAACTTAAAAAAAAATTACCTGAGCTCGACAACGAGCCAGGAAATGTTAACAAATTTAGCAACAATATCTATAGAGGAGGCCATATTAGACCATACATTATATTCGTCCACATTTTCAACTCTTGTTGATTATTTGAAAATATAGCATATTAGTAATATTAGGAAAAAGTAAGCTCGAAATAGAAATAACCCAAAATCTGTTAAAGCCGAGTTTATTATAAAAATATCGAAAATTTGAAAAAAAATTGTTTCTATTATAAAACAGAATCAAATTATAGAATTTCCATTCAATATAAGCTTTCCTCATAGAAGAATTTAAATATAAGCTAGTGTACATAAACAACATGCTATTCCTTATGACCTTCAAAATATCAATCGAATTTAGTCTGAACCTTTCTCGATGCTGCCATCTGAACTGATTTTTCCTTGAGCCTTTTCAGGAGCAATACGTCTTTTATAGGAAGATTATTCTGTTCGGCCAAACTGATAATCAGGAGAACTCATTGACAGTATCTGCATGTTTCACTTTCACCATACTATTTAAACCATCCTCTGAGTCAGAAGATTCCTCTACGTTTTATAGATTTGACACACAGGCTCTGCCGGGGTTCGGCGCGGCCCTGGCAGCAGAACTAAAACGTCGAAATCTGTCCACTCTGTACATTATAAAAAAACATAATGTGTATTTATTTTAGTTCAATATCTCTAGTCATATTGTTGAGAGAGGAAGAATTACTATTGGAGGAGTCCATCTTGATGAATAAAATCGAAAACTATTTGAAAGTTTATTAGACGTTCCACCGCCTAATCATTGTATAAAAATATTAGTTCACTTCCTCTGTCTAGTTTAACGATCTCTTCCGTTATTCTCTACTCACATATCATTATGACACAGCAAAACGCGGTCTGTCCTATAATTCCGTGATGAATTGTACTCCAACGTTATATTGATCTGAATGTTTACTACGTCTGCGGATGAACACGGTATGAAGTAGCGTGACGTCATTAATCTTAGTGTGTTGCTTGGGTAAGGTCAGCACCAGACTTGACAATGAAATTGCTGTATTCTGTACTACGTGTTTCACCTGGAGACAGTTATAAATTACCTAGTTTCGGCGACTAGACATTCCTCTGTTGCTCTAGATACTTACACCCAAGTATCGAGGTATGAAAATGTTTGCATAAGTTGTTCGCAATATGATTTGTGGTTCTTCTTTGCTTTATGTTCACAGAATATACTCTTTACAGTTATATACTATCTTGGTAGGTTAGGAAGTAGATACGATCTTCATTATTAAGATAATAATTACTTGAGTTCATTAGGATTAAATCCCTAGGGCACTTACACTTAGCACTGAGCTATTACCCGAGCCTAGTATTGTTCTCAAGTTGCTGTCGATTTTTTCCGTGTTCATTGTTCTCCCACCGACCATATACAAATCTCCAAGCAAGTAAAGCACAAAATCGAAAATTCAAATTTACTCAGAAGTTTAGATATGTTAAAGGCTTAATTTTCCAGTAGTTTACCAGTACTAAGGAATGCTTGAGAATAATCGAAATGTAAATGGTACTCATTGAAATTGAAATAGAACTGAAAAAGAGAAGACTATCGTCACAAGACTATTGGAGTATTAGTGCGAAAAACTGGAATAGATTCATTTAGATCAAAGATGACAGCCTTTGATCTGGAATGAATCTGTTCCATTTTTTTGAATAACTCAGGGCGATTTCATTAGTTCACTCTGTATCTTCTACAGTTTTCAATCGTTCACGGGAATGCAGACAAAGATAATACCTTCCTTTCGAGGTATCACTCGACACATCTACCCTCTTCCAAATTTCAAAGGTCACCCCTGCTCTAGGGGTTGAAATTCGAGATGAGGATGGTAGTTGATGATGACTGCCATTGATCAGTATGGATCTGTTCCATTTTACTTCACTGAAACTTGAACAGTCTCAGGGAAATAGTCTTCCCTATCTTTCAGTTGCTCACCCTGTATCTTTTACAGTTTTCAATTTAAAATGGAAATTCGTTCAAGGCAATGTAGACAAAGATACCACCTTTCTTTTGAGTCATCACTCGACCCATCTTCCCTATTCAAAATGTTCAAGGATTGCAACACACGCTCAGGGGGTTGATATTTCAGGCAAGTTTTGTACCTCAAAAGATATCCCCCTTGAAACAAAAATTGACCTATTTTTGCGTTTTGATCAGAAATGAATATCTTGGTAGATATAGCCTCTGTTCAGTTTTCGTTGAAGCACCCTGTATATATATATATATATATATATATATATATATATATATATATATATATATATATATATATATATATATATATATATATATATATATATATATTATATACATTTGGAGAATTATAATATTCTTTCCGAATAACAAAATGGAATAAAAAAATACCTTGGTACTAAAGAGCAACTTGTAATTGATTATGTTGCTTTGAATCAAGCACAAACTAAGAAGAGAAATATTCATACAGCCTTCATTGATTACCAAAAAGGCTTTTGATAGTTGTCCTCATTCATAGTTTCAAGAAATTTTGGAAATTTATAAAATTGATAAGACACTTCGTCTTTTTCTTGAATTTGTAATGAAAAATTGGAGAATCAATCTTCATTTAAATATTTCAAAACAATTGTTAACATCCGAAGTAATTCCAATCAAAAGAGGCATTTTTCAAGGTGATTCTTTAAGTGCTCTTTGGTTTTGTCTTTGCCTTAATCCATTATCTCGTGAATTAAATGCTACTGGTTTCGGCTTCAAAATAAAGAGTCAATCAACTGAATTCAAATTGAGTCACTTAATATATTAAGATGATATTAAATTATATGTCGAAAATAGATCTCATTTGAAAAGTCTACTTGAGATAACTTTCAAGTATTACAATGATATTCATATGAAATTTGGGCTTCCAAAATGTAAAAATCTTTCTATTGAAAAGGAAAGATCACCTCTGATTATATAAAGATTTCCAATATTGAAATCGAGCCAATGCATCAAGGAGATACATATAAATATCTTGGATTTATTCAAGAGAAGACAATTAACCATAGCAGCACTAAAGAACATATTATAAGTTTATATTACAACAGATTTAGAATTATCATCAAGAGTTATTTAACTAGTTAAAACCTTTCCTCCTATGTAGTTCTATTCTTACATATTCTTTTGGAATTATTAAATGGTCTAAAACTGATCTTAATGAATTACAAAGTCAAACGAGGAAAATGCTTTGTAAATATCATAAGCACCATCCAAAGTCAGCTATTCGAAGAGTTACACTACCTAGACGTCGTGGATTAACTGATTTGAACCATCTTCATAGTAAACAGATTTTTCATCTACGTTCCCATTTTCACGATAAACTGAGAACGTCTAAATTACATGATATTGTTGTTGCTTCAGATTATAATCATACACCTCCGAACTTGACAATGCAAAAGGTAGATTTTGATATATTTGACAATAATTCTGAAAGATAAAGTTGGATGCAGAAGGAATTACACGGAAAGCACCCTAAATAATTGAAGAATGATTATAGAGATGAAATCGCATCAAATAGATGGTTGGTATCTGGAGAATTGTTCGCTGAAACAGAAGACAATTGCGATCCAGGATCAGGTTGTTTTCACGAGGAATTATAGAAAACACATCATCAACAATGTTTTTTTCAGATATATTATCATCTTGCTCAGTCCTTGCTTCAACAGATTATTTAGAAAGACAAAATGCCGTCGCTAATATTATTCATTTTAATCTAGGAATTAAACATGACCTCATTTCCAGAAGGAAAGAATGTTACATATATGAACCTGAGATTATTTGTGAAAACCAGAAATATAAGCTTATATTTTGATAAAACAATTCTATCGAACAGAGCTGTAAAACACAATAGGCCAGATATCATTCTTACTGATGAACATATAGAATTGATATTGCTATACCCGACACACATAATATACAAAATAAATACAATGAAAAATTTCTAAATATATGATGCTTGGCGACGAGATTGAAAAAATGTGAAAAATGAAAAAAATATTTATTCTACCGATTCTTATTTCCTAGGAATCTTCACAAAAATATTGAGGATTTTGGGTCTGAAGAAAAATTTATTTGAACAGTTACGCCTAAGCCGGATTCATGCCGGGCATGTGATCAAATTAATTGTTGCTCTAACCTTACCTAACCTCGAGAATCAGGTGTCTATATATTGTGCTGCTTGACATTCCCCCAGCCTTGCCTTAACAACACAGGCCGAGATCCTGACCGCTGGTCCTGATCTCCTATCAGGGTACACAAATACGAAAAAGCCTAAGGGTTGAAATCAAAGCAAGGGATTCTGGCCATATTAACGGGGCACTTTCTTTGAATTTGACTTAAAGTTGATCTTCATTTTGAAATTCTAATTCGAAAAGAGAAATCATACAATGGCCTTCTAAAGCCCCATTCTGGAGGATTTAATTATCACTAAAATGTAAAATATTTTTTTTTCGTCATTATGATGAACTGTCTTGAGATAGGCGATTCCACAAAGAATTACTAATTTATGCCGGTTTTTCGAAGCATCAATGTGGGCCTCTTGTATCTTCTGGGTTCATCTTCTTCGTAGTCTCCTCGAGACTTCTTGGAATGCTTTCACTGTTGTGTCACATGGGATCGACTATACTCGGATATTCGTGTCTCGCTTTAGCAGGTAGTTTTGGACGTACTATGAGGTCCATAGGGAAACCACAACCATCCTTAGTGTTTTGTTTCGCAAAACATAGAGTTCCTTGATAAAAGCTTTATTCCCAAACGAGGGATATCTCATCATGGTCCTGATGGTGGTCTTATGATTTTATAGCTTGAGTTTGTTCCTAAAGCTCAAATGGCAGTGTCTGTTCATCAAATGTATGGGTGGACCGTTCATCGTAATTTGCTCCTCGGTAGTTCGTCTTCGTGGCAGATACAGTGCCGTGCTCTTCTGAGGGTTATTGGTGAGGAGTCACTCACTCTCTCACCAGAGATCACATCCTACTGAAAGAAGCTTCTGAATTATTGGCTTCCAGATGGAATGACAAAAATCAACTGGAACAAGCAACAAAAATTATCTTTCATCGCACAAGAGAAAGAACAATATTCTATTACCTTTCTTCTCATAAGAAGATAATGTTGTATTTATTCTTGATGTGAAAGAGCTCCTAGAATAAATGGGTCTTCCTAAATATTTTCCCGATGATTAGCTCTTTAAAACATAGTTCAATACGGATTACTTACTCAACAAAAATGAAAGAAGAATGTAACACTTAGCTTCGAGAAGATAAAATATCATGAACATCAATGGATGATTTGAGTGGATTTATAAATGATATACCTTCTCTTTGGACAGTGAAGTGGTTCCACCAAATATCCTTGCTGTTTGTGTCTTTTGGATAGAAGGGACAAAGCCCTTCTCTGAGTCAAAAAAAATTACCTAAGATAGAAAATATGGATGTTTGGGAAAAGAATGTCATTAATTACCCTTTAGTTTAAAGAAAAAATCATACTTCCTTCACTGCATAGCAAAATCGGCCTTATGTTTGTAAAGGGATACGCACGGAACATGCTTTGTACATATAGGGGAGAAAAGGCACCAGTTGAGTTACGAAAAGATTATAGTGGGAATATTTGATAGCCCTCAAATAAGACAATTGATTATGTTGCAGACGTTTTCAAAACTTTTTAGGCAAACGTAAAGCAGAAAACTGTCTTGAATTGTGTGGGAAATAAGGTGAAATATTTCACCAGGACATTAATATTTTGGTGGACTATTCAAAAGGAAGATGGAATACGCACATCATGGCTGATTACTTGAAATTTAAAAACGGACTGTTCCAAAATACATTGAAGAACATCTGGGAAAATCGGTCGCATTTATGATTTCTTCCTGTATAAATAATTAGTGCCATATTTAAATTCAGGACATCAAATTTATATCAAATTATCTTCAAATACTCAGACAACAAAATAGCTGTTGACTGGTGATATCAGGCATACTTGTACTTTGAGGACAAGGTTACAATTGCAAATATTAATCATTAAACTCATTGAAACATAAACAGAATGTTTTGAAATTAATGCGAAAAACTTTGAAGGGCGAGTTCTTGTTAGAAATAAAGGTTGTTTTTGTATAGTCGTTAGATCAAAAGTCAATCGTCAAGCAAATATCGCAGAAACATAATTGCTTTATTCTTCAACTTGAACATGAAAAGTGTTAGAATAAAATTTATGGGAGTATTATGCATTTGGGGTTGTCCTCTGTCAAGAAAGCGATGAAGATATGCTTGCTCCGAAGGATTTGAACCATAACCGTTGAGAATTCTAATATGTCACTTCTTGTAGTTTCACGAAAGCTACTGCAGAAAATAAATCATTCATGTAACTTTATTCAGTTTCTTTCATCTTTCATAAATTGTCATTCCGTAATTTTCTGTAGATCTGAAGTTGATTTATTCAAGAAACTCTATAAAACGTTCAATCAAGAAGGCCGTTATTTGATTGAAATTCATGTCACACTAGCGATGGCTTTTACAAAGTCTCTGACAAGTATTAGATTAGTCATCGGATTAAGCTTTCTGACCAATGAAGAGTTTCAATTCGACTGCTCCAGTCGAAACAAAGATTGTACACGATGGCCAACGATATGATTAGTGTTTTCATTTTATTCGTTTACTGATACATTTTGAACTTTATGAGGGCAATATTTTTTATGGACTAATATCTTTCAGGAGGCAAAAAGCAAAACAGGTGGTGACTGTCATCTATTTATGATTTTATATATGGCTGTAAACAATTGAGTTAACGGTTGGTAATAAAATTTCCTATGGTTGTAGCAGAAAATTGGGAAGAAGTTTTATGGTAACGTAAACGTATAAATAGTTTAATACTGTGTACCAAATCGATAATAAAAGTAGAAGTTTATAACAAACTGTTTGCGGATATTGTCTTTCAGTTATTTTCTAAGAATAATTGAACTGACTGTTTTTCAGGAGAAAATGGTTTAACAGAATGAGAAATAGTCTCACTTGAATACACTCGTGAAAAACTTGAGGCCCACAATGGAAAGATGTTCAGATATGTTGGAAGAAGTTCCCAAGAAGCTGTTAATGATGTATATGTTACACCTTGTCGTGAATTACTCATATCGATTCATACTCAAAATCAAAGACGTTATAACGTTCTGATCCATTTCGTTTCAAATTTCCATCATAACCTCATTCACGATAGCTGGTAGGTTTTGCTAATTTCTTAATCTTCTATTGAGAATGTTCCAGACATGTTTAATGAGATTGAGGTGTGGACTTCGTGCGGGCTACTTTTGAAGTGATCGTGATCTTGAAGGTAGTTTCAAACGATATGAGCTAGATGAGGCCTGGTGCATAAATAAAATAGCTTTGCTCATGTTTGCCCCAAATGGTGCAACATGTTCTTTTAAAATGTCTGTAACGACACTATTATTGAAGTTCCACCAAAACCATAAGTTGATATAAACTTCGATTGAAATGAAAAAGAAAGAAACAAACCAAATTCTCTGAAACGTTGTTGTATCGTTTCACTACTGATTCGCATCCCTCTATCGAAATAGTAATGAATCGTTGTCCTAAAGAGGAATTTCTTAAATGACGGTCATGGATCGACGTTGCTGCTCGAGGTCGTCCATGCCTAGGCCTCCTTTCATGGCTTTCAGTCACCCTGTACCTACGGGTTATTCTGAAAACAGTTGAATGGGACACCCTATGCCTTTGGCCTGTTTTTGTAGAAATACAACCTAGATCACCCAACTCCACTGCTTCAGCACATTCTACCGGGGTCAAATTAGGTGATTGTCCTTGAATCAACACCAAGTATTGAAATTTTCAAGAAAAACAAAATTGATCAAGAGCTGCTGATATCAATATGTGGTAGTTTCTTACAAAATCTCATTTTATTTTTTCATTTTATTTCTTATGAGAGGAAATGTGCGTCGAGAAAAAACATCGAGTTATGTTGGCATATTTCCGGACATACTATATTAAAAAAAAATCAATCATTAGTTGCCTACGAAGAAAGAAATTTGTAATACTCAAATTGTGCATTAATTTCTTAGTGCAGTATGTATTGAAATGAACAGAAATGAAAAATACCCTATTCGCTTTAGATTGCCTGACTCTTAGTGATTGTCAGAATCATAAAAAATTTAAAATATTTTCATTCTCATCTTCATTTCTGATGGTTGCGAAAGAACGATTCAAGATTGGTAACCCTGTGTTCGATAAAGCACAAAATTATCACTCTGACAAACAGCACAACCTCTTTGGATTAGAGTTTTCCTGATCTCAACCTGTCCAAATCTGTTACGTTGACAATCGTCCTAACGTCAAATTCTGTATTTGGCTGACTGCAGTATAAACGTGATCGTGACATTCACTGTGACAAAAGTACGAGCGATACCACCCTCGAAATCAGTGTAATCAGGACGGATGAAAGAAAAACTCGATATCGAAAGCTTCGTCAATTTCTTGTTTTTCTGGCCTTGATAGATCTTGATATATTTTCGAAAGAATAAGGTGCCTGTCCAAATAACTTTACTATAAAAATTTACGAGGTGGTGCTATATAATTAATGTATCAGAAAGGACAAAAGGCTCTGATTTTTTGGCGATTCGTGTTTTTCAGGAAAAAATGTGAAGAGAAACTTAAAAAATAATAGCTGATCAAAATACCAAATTGTTACCGCGATTTCGAGCTCTAGTTCATCATTGGACAGTATGAAAACTAAATACAAAGTGACATAAAATATACATAAATGGTTCGATTTGGGAAAAGCAGATATCAGGCATACTGTACACAAACTAATGAGAGGCAGTTATCATTAGAATACATGGAAATCTAAATAGATTATGTAAAATAAAGAAACTCTGAAGTATTCCGCTAATTTTATTATTAATTATTTCTAAATCAGAGTACCTATCCAATCGAAATAAGATCTGTTTCCGGTATATATATATATATATATATATATATATATATATATATATATATATATATATATATATATATATATATATATATATATATATATATATATATATCTGTTATGCAATATATATATATATATATATATTAAAACATATATATATATATATATATATATATATATATATATATACTATATATATGAGTAGTGTCAGAGGCTTTCTCCCCGGAAAAATCCAGTGTACGGACCTTAGTCAAGTAACACTGAATATTAATAGTTTCCTTTGTGTGAAGTGGTGAACGATCGAATAGAATACTGCTCCTCTAACTGTTCAAACAAATTTTCTTCAGACCCAAAATCTCAATAAAAGGCCCGCAATTACAAATCCGGAAAACAGGTCGGCTATCTTACAGGTTTTCTAGTTTCAATCTAATTATTGGCATAATTTATGTCAAATAAATCATCAGCACCCACAGTTTGATAAGGATGAGCTCCATTATGTTGAAATAGATATTTCTTCTTTCAGCAAGAGACAGTTCATAAAAATATGCATCGATGATGTTGTTATTTAGAATATTATGATATAATTCAGCACGAAGAGTGTCATTAAAAATTACATACGCCAATACGCGGTTATATTTCAATGCTTACCATACATTGAAACCATATTGGTCTTGACGTTGAATAAAAATAGGGCGATGTGTGTTCATATTCGACCACCAATGATCATTTTGGTTGATTATTTCATCACAACAGATGTGAGCTTCATCTTGGTTGAACTCTGGATTTTTTCAGATTTCTGCAGAAACCAGTTTGAAAAATCGAGTCGACGTTGAAAATTTTCTGGCTGTCAAAATTGGATATCTGGTTTATATGTATATTTCTTGAGAATATTGAGCGCTCGACTTACAGATACCACTGTTTCCTTTTCAATTTGCCTGCTCAAAATCGATAGGTTGACACGTACATTATGTATAACATCAATTATTGCATTTTCTGTATCAACTACTTCTGGTACGATGAATCTACCATGGTTAAGTTGGTTTTTCTTCAATTTACCGAATTTACTTTTATGTGATTGTTTCTCAAAAAACAATGAATCAAAACATTCAATCGGTTTCAACTTTTCAAAAATTTCGTACGACATGGTCGCTTCTTTATTTTAAACGATACTATATTCTCACAATAGTAGTAACTTGAGGAAAGAACATTCAGTAATTCATCTGAATTTTCATTACAAGAATGAATTTTCGAACTATTATGAGAGAGTACAAAACAAACTTAGGCTATTTCTAGGACATAGAGTTACTAAATACGATTAGAGGAAAGTTATTCGTTAAAACACGTAATATATTTTCTTGAAGGGAAGCAAAACTGTTCAACGAAATGAAAGTTGTCTATGGTTCATATTTAAAAACCGCAAGTTACACTATAACATCAAAACCGTTGAAAAAAACCGCTCGTAGTTTGATTCTATGTAAGGCAGTGCATGTAGAACATCAAAACGATTTTCACATAAATTCAAAAACAACCGACAATTTGGTACTTTAGTGATTTTGAAAATGTTTAACATCTCCAAATAACTCAAAAACGAAAAAAGCTAGTTTGAACTGTTTGCGGCAATGAATTCCTCCTCAAAATCTGCCACCATATACTACAAAAATTCTTTCTAAAATTATTGAAATAATTCTCGTATTTTACCTCATGCCCATTCACAAGCCCATACTGCACTCTTATAACAGTTCCTTTTTTATTTTCAGACCATCGCTCGACCCGGCAATTATTGGCAACATTGTGAATTCATTAAGAGAACAAGATGCGCCCATATTTGAACCAGCTCATCGGCAAACAACTTTCTGGTATCTCTCCAAAAAGTCAGACATACTAAACCTGTTCTCGACCGATTTCTGTGCTGACCGTCAAAGAATTTAAAGTATTCTTCCTTTGCTGAATCATGTGTAGAAGAATCGAGCGAAAATTACATGGCCGAGTCAAAAACTCGCGCGTGTTCTGGAGCTTCTAATTGGTCGATTATCTGATGAACTATTAGGATTGTGAGTAATTTAAGATAATTAATCATTTCGATGTTACGTACATTGAGTAAATTAATTGTTGTGGTGTAAATAGTGAATTTGAGCCAACTAATGGTGGGTATATAGATAATTGAGCGAAACATTTTGGTCGTCTGCTTGCAGGCTAGACGAGACTGTTAATGTGTTTGTTCTAACGGTTTTTTCGGGCTGTTATCGCAAACGAATCTAAACGATATTTCATAGATAACTGGTCGCTATTATTCCAAGAATAAATGTTACAATATAAAGAATAATTCGCTTTTGAAAACGAATACACAGGCTATCCCAAAAAAGAGACCAATCTTGAGAATTTTATAGAACCCGTCAAAATAATAACAAAAGTTTTTCTAACATTTCCAGAAATTGAAGCATTTCTGTATTCAACAACACTTAACAACATATTGATGTCGCTTAAAACCTACAATGGTTTTTTATATAATATGCAGGATGTTACATAATAGTATGTCACAAGTGGAGGGGGTAATCTACCTGCAATTTTAAGAAAAAAGTTCATATAAACATAGGTCCGCAAAAGCTTCGTTACGGAGCTACAGGGTGTTGCAATTTCCGGGAAAAAAAGGTTTTTTCCTAGAAACTCCTGTAGTTTTAGAGATATTCAGCCAAACTTTGGAATGCAAGCTATTTTTACAGCCTCCATCATTACACCTCCTAGATTTTAACTGAAATTCACAAGGTATTTTCTTTTCAGGCCATGTCTACTTTTGCCCTTTCAAACTTTCTTGCAGCCCTGATCAGCGTACAATCAATTTTCGTCATCTTCGTTCAACTCAGAAACTTTTTGACACTTGTAATTTTTCGTATTGTTTTCGAGTGAAAAATTATTGAATTTGAATTGTTTGAATTGTATGTTATTCGCTAAATTAAAAAATAACAGAAATATTCGATAGGTATGTCTTCTGAGACTCGACTTATACTTATTCAATATCAAACTAGAAAAAAGAACAATTAAAAACTAAATAAATTGCTGGAAGTGTCATCAACCTGCAAGAATACAGGACTCTGTCCTTCTTCTCATATTATCACTAACTCTTCGAAATATTCCTGGGGTATTTCTTATCGTGTCACAAAAGGTTATTATTCGATTTCTTAATTCTTTTACAGTGTTTGATGGAGTGGTATAAACTAAACTTTCGAGATATCCTATAAGAAAAAGTCTGAGGACCTAGGAGGCCATGGTTCTAGCCCACCCCGACCTATCCATCGGTTGTTGAATGTATTATTCAAGAATTCCCTAGCTTCTCCACTGAAATGTGCTAATGCCTCGTCTTGCATGAACCACATTAGGTTTCTCACCAAAAGTGTCACATCCTCGAGCAATAAAGGTAACTCCTCTTGAAATTGGCGATAAGCAGGACCGTTTAGTCTGTTAGACAAAAAGAAAAACCCTGTCAAATAATTTCCAATTATTTCGACCCAGACATTTAGTGAGAATTGTTCTTGATGATGAGATTCTTCAATCAAATGTTGGTTTTCCTCAGCCAAATAATGATTATTGTCAAAATTTGTGATAGCCGTTCTCGAAAAGTTAGCTTCGTCTCTGAACATTATTTCACTATCAAAAATAATTTTATCTAAGAACCATCGGCAGAAATTCAGTCTTGAAGGAAAATCTCGAGGAAGTTGAGTTTGGACGCGTTGAATATGAAACGGGTACAATAAGAAGTCGTGGAGAATTCTCCAAACTGGAACATGTGAAATATTCAACTGATTGCCAATTTTTCTTGTACTCACATGAGGACTCAAATCGATACATATCAAAACTGGAGTTTTCATAGTTTGAATTGCACCTTTTAAATGATTATTTGCAGTAAAAGTACCAGTTTCCCTCAACCTTCTGTGGATATTTGAAAATGTTTGCCTGTCTGATTTTACTCGATTCGGAAAGCGCACCTGATATAATCGTCTAGCTTCTGTTGTGTTTCCGTCAGCCAGACCGTACATGTAATGGATATCAGCCAATTCCCCGTTAGTAAAATTAGCCATTTTTTCTTACAGCAATAACTTCAAAAGTCTTAAAACTAATCGTTAATTTAATAAACAATTCGAGCAGACATTCATTGAACCTTAGCAACTGTCAAGATAAATAAATAAATGAAAAAATCAGAGCCTACTAGTCATTTTTTCAATTCAGCGAATGCATACAATCGTTTTATAATTTTTTGCTCCAGAACGGTCGGAGATGCGAAAAAATTACAAGTGTAGAAAAAGTTTCTAAATTGAACGAAGATAACGAAAATTGATTGTACGCTGATCAGTGGCGTACTGCAAAAAAGTTTGAAAGGGCAAAAGAAGAGATGGCCTCGGAAAAGAAAACACCTTGTGAATTTCAGTTGAAATCTAGGATGTGGAATGATGGAGGCTGGAAAAAATAGCTTGCATTTCCAAATTTGGGCTGAAAATCTCAAAAACTGCAGGAGTTTTGAAGGAAAAACCAATTTTTTCTGGAAATTTCAACACGCTGTAGCTCCGTAACGAAGATGTTTATATGACTTTCTTTTCTTAAAATTGTAGGTTTTAGGCGACATCAATATGTTGTTAAATGATGTTGAATACAGAAATTCTTCAATTTCTGAAATGATTGCTCGGTGATTTTTCCCCTTTTTACTTTAAATTAACCAAATTCCCTCGAAGAGCTTTTTGTATTTTCTTGTTGCGCTACGAAACGAATTCACTAGATTGAATTTACTAACTTTTGATATTCCACATTTAGCCAATTGAAATGTTCTGTATGACTAAAGATACTATCTCTCTATCGCACCTGTTGGGTACGGCAACAAGCGATTAGCAAGTGAACTCAACATCAAGCTCTTTCAACCATCAAGCTTTCAGACAGCTTGATAAACCCGATGTCAAGTCAAGTTTTTGGATTGCAACATTATGCCAAGTCAAACCTTTGATTATTCAAATGGATTTCAAGTCAACTCGACCGTTTCTAAATATTTTCAATTTGCTTGACTTTTTGAAATCCTAGTTAACTCTATCAGGAATGATCCAATACTACCTAAACGCAATATCATTGAGCTCCAACGAATTTACAGGATTCTCAAGTACTTTTCTTACATGTACTCAGTACAACGGAAAATCTTATAAGAGAATTATGGTGTTCCAATGGTGTTTTAAATATTCAGATATCTCAATAATGAGATTCACCACACTTCTAAAAGAAAATTCACGAAAGAAACAATGGAAACTAATAACCTTAAAATTACGACTCTAAGAAAGCTTTCTGCATACAAAATGTCCACGAATACAAGAGCTCTGTCGAGGTTACACTTGTTATACAGTTCGCTTGGCTGGAACTTATCGTTATGTAAATGATTCAAAATTACTTGGTTCATCGAAACTTTGAAATTAAACTGCGAAGTTAAGAATCTTAATGGCCCCAGTTAATGTTCTGAAATTTCAGAGCCCGCAAATGAAAATATCAATAAATTGTTCAGCGAGCTGGAATAGTCTTCGCTGAAATTATAAAAGTTCTACCGTTTTTCATGCGATGCAGTTAATATCATCATATTATTAAGAATGATTGCCTGAAATGTAATAGATAAGCAACATGTTGAAGAAGCTTCTGTTCTCATGAAACATACAGTGAATATAACGGGTGACCATTCGATCCATAACATAGTTCGTTTTGAATATATTGAAGACGTATTTAAAGAAATAAATTAAAAACCAATTTGCTGTACACCCTTTTTCTTAAATCTGTTTTTTGAAATTTCATAAATATATCTATCTATTGCATACACACAACCAACTTTATATGGAATCCCCGATATTATGAATGTTACCTGAGGGATTTTGGAAATTTTGAGGATTGTTATAATTGATCCTTTTCGAGATATTTCAATTGAAAAAGGAAATAAATTAAGGTTTATTTTAAGAAAGAAACAAATGAAGAAAATAAGAGACTCTTTCCACATGTAGTGGGAGTATTGAAAATTTTTTTCTCACAGAGGAGGTTTTTCTCGACCTCAGTAGCTTGTTTTACCTCCTCTTATCTTGCATAAAAGTGAAATTCTGATCATTGCCACCTCGCCAGAGTCTCACTATGGGCTCCAGTACTAGGTCCACGTAATTTTTAGCCGTTACACTCGCAGGAAACGAAATCAAATCTGTTTTGTCTCCCAGCATAATTCCACTCCAAAACATCACACTGTTCCTTGGTATTTCGGAATTAGTCTTCCACGACCCCTTAAAACCCGAATTTGGCGGTCATCTGATCGAACAATAATTCTGGTCTCATCCAAAAAAAAAAAAAAATTTCGCCAATTCCCAATATTCCAGTTTCTGTGCTCGATACACCAATTTATTCTGTTAATTTCTTGTTGTCTGGTTAGCTTTGGACTCTTAAGAGCCTTCTGCTATATAAATCCCTTGAACGAAGTATTTTACGTATTGTTTCGACTGATACACTGATGCATGTTGCTTCCAGTAATTGCCTTTGGAGTATGGGGTGTGATGCACTAGAGTCTCTCCTTGCAATTTGGCACAAAAAGCTGTCTTGTTCTTCAGAAGTGATCCTCCTATGTCTATTTTGCAGAGATTGTAGTTCCACGTATCGGGAGTAGGTTTTTGAAATTACCCCCTGTGATACCCCCATTGTGTCCGCTATATATCTGTGTCACCCTTCTTGAGCGAGGCTTTTTAAATTTTGAAATTCACAATTTCACAAATTTTTGACAGATAAGTGCCAACAACTTGGGTATTTTATGCCTTGCTCAAATGTCGGTTCTAGATGTATAATAAAAAAGATAGATTGCCATTTGAAATAACAAAGTGTTGACCCACTTCCGGTATAACCGGAAATGGTATCACTTCAAAAATATTTCACTTCAATTGAAGATTGCTAGTTATGGCCGCGTATAAAATTTAGGCTTGATATTGTAATTGGAACTCAAAAAGTTTTTAACGGACGGTCCCGGTGGATATCCCTGTATAATATGTCATATAATGTTGTACCTTAATTTAGTTTTTACTTTGTATCTGTCTAATGAAGGCACTGGGTCGTCTAAACGCGTTACAAATGAAATAAATAAGTGTAAATCAAATTTTCATTTACTTATCATATCTACCTATGCCTATTTTCCATAAATTTTTGTTTATTTTTTTATAGTAAACGCCCTCCGCAACTTGTTTTTCACGTTTGACTCTAGAAAGAATAATATAATGCAGTCATCTGATGTCAAATCATTGTCAACAGCCGCACTCAACGTGTTAATCGATATCTTGTGAAAATATGACTTTGAAGAAGGTTATGGACTAATAACACACCAAATGGACACCCAGAATGTCCGAATTCGTATAAAACGTAAATATAATCTCCATACCATGCGGGGTTCTCATTATTTATAATGTTATGTATAAATTATATTTATTCATATTAATTAAATCAAGCATAATTCTTCAAGTAGATAACACTCATTCTCACATGAATTTTTATATTCGTGACAAAGAGATTACAATTAAAATAATTGGAGACCTGCGCCTTTATGATTTCATTTCAGTTCAAAATCTGGGTGCTGTTAATTACATAATTTTAGAAGATGTTATGAAGCAAATTAAGACTTAATTGTTGTAGTGAATATAGAGTAAATACGTGTGTTTTTATGTATGTAATTACGAGTATGTTATCACTCAAGAAATACACCTCATTAAATCTTCCTTAGTCATGTTATTTGTAGATCTAGTTCTATTTACAATTCTTGAATATGAAAATTGATGTTTCTTAACCCTAAACTTGAACAAAAATTCAAAAATTCGCCATTCTGTTTCAATTTATCGAATATAGACTTGTGGGATTGCCTCTGGTGAGAAGAACGAACAGAATAATTTTTTTGAAGCTGCATCATAATCGTAACCATTCTGAATGTAGCATTAAAACATACCGAATTTCTAAGTTTTCAAAATTTTGAGCACTTTTCAATCGAAAAGTTTTCAGCGAATCGTTTGTGAATCAACATTGTTACTTGAATAATGGATTAATTTTGGCATTTAAAACATATGGGATGTTTCGTGTTGATTCGTACAAGCACTGAACCATAGAAAGTTCAAAGAATTTAATTCCTGGCAAATTTCACATTTATTTGGAAAGATAAAAAAATACTATTCCTATTTAATGCAAATTCATTTATGGTTAACATTCAAAAGAAAAAGTTTTATTAAAATTCGGATACCATTCAACAAAAAAATTGAATACATTCTACTCAAAAAAGAGCCCGCAGGATGTCAGGTAGTTTTCACCTTACTTTGATAGCAACCGAGATATTGGTATACAGAGTGTCCGCGCTAAAGGAACGGGTTTATCGATCAATTTCAGATGGTTTTAGAGTAAATGAATACTCATCATCATTCAGTTGTTTTTAGGGTGGTAACACTTCCGGTTATACCGGACATCGACTATAACTCAATCATTTCAAATAGCATCGTGTACTTTTAATTTCTTTTATTGGCATCATTTGTTGTCATCCTATCCAAAATTAACCACTATTGAGCTATGATTTTTCCATCAAAATTGTAGTGTTGTTTTCTTCCTCAAAAAAACTGACTTAGAATAGGGTAAGATTCTATTTTTTCTTTATTTTAACGAGAAAAGTGGGGGAACTTATTTTCCGATCCTAGTACAATATCTATCTATATATATTAAAGAAAGTCGTGTTAGTTATACTATTTATAATTCAAGAACGGCTGTACATATATCGCTGAAAATTGGTGGGTAGGTAGCTTAGAGACAGGAGACGGACATAGAATACAGTTTATCCCGTTCGACAGCGTTCCCGTGTGACTTGGACGTAAGGATGACAATTTGATTTTTGTAAGAAGAAATCAATATTAGAAAAGTGAAGTGAACCATAAAACGAAAAAAAAAGGAAAAAGGAAATTTATGATACTCTAATGAAGGCAATCCATGATGAAAGTGGTGGTTTATATATCCTAGATGCCCCTGGTGGAACTGGTAAGACCTTCCTCATGTCAGTAGTTTTAGCCACTGTTCGTGCGAGATCCAACATAGCCGTTGTAGTTGCTTCTTCCGGAATAGCAGCCACATTGTAGGATGCCGTACGGCTCATTCAGCATTAAAATTACCGTTAAATTTTCAAACTATTGAAGAACCAACGTGTAAAATATTGCAAAACACTCAGCAATGGCCAAAGTTTTATCGGCATCGAAAATCATCATCTGGGACGAATGCACAATGGCGCATAAACCTGCATTAGAAGCACTTAACCGAACATTGAAAGATTTACGCAATGACTCGAGATGTTTTGGAGGAGCAATCATTTTACTGTATGGCGATTTCTGCCAAACACTGCCAGTAATTCCAAGATCTACGGTTACCGACGAATTAAACGCTTGCCTCAAATCGTAAATCTATGGCGCTATGTGAAGAAATTGCGTCTGACAACAAACATGAGAGTTACATTGCTTAATGATACATCTGATGAAGATTTCTCGGAGCAATTGCTGACTATCGGTAATGGTCAAGTACTTGTCGATGAATCGAGCGGATTGATATCTTTTCCAAATAATTTCTGTAATTTTGTCTCATAAAAAGACGAACTTATCAACAATGTATTTCCAAACATTATTTCCAACTACAAAAATAATGAATGGTTGAGTGAGCGAGCAATTTTAGCGGCTAAGAATAAAGATGTAGGTGACCTAAACTACATAATTCAAAATAAGATCATTGGAACAATGCATTCCTTCAAATCTATTGACTGCGTCACGAATGAAGATGAAGCCACCAACTATCCAATTGAATTATTAAACTCCTTGGATGTGCCTGGCTTACCACCGCACAATTTACGCCTATATGTTGGCACCATAGTAATCATGCTTCGAAATATAAACCAACCAAAACTGTGCAAAGGTATGCGTTTGGTGGTTAGAAAATTGATGAAAAATGTATTTTACGCGACGATACTGAAAGGAAAATTCAAAGGTGAGGAAGTTCTCATTCCGAGGATCCCAACCGATATGCCGTTTGGGTTTAAAAGATTTTAATTACCGATCCGTCTTGCATTTGCTATGACCATCAACAAATCACAAGGACAATTTTTGAAAGTTTGTGGTTTGAATCTAAAATATCCATGTTTTTCCCATGGTCAATTATATGTGGCATGTTCACGGGTCGGAAGACTATCTGCGTTGTTTTTTGCGCCTGACAATGGAACAAAAAATGTCGTGTATCACAAGGTACAAGTGAAGAGTGAACTCAAATACAGAAATGATAATGAATGATTAATGTAGGTAGGTTTTGTATTTTTTCTAATAAGAAAAAAATTTATAAATTCCAAAATCTGCTTATTTATTGCCTTTAAGGCGGAACAGAGTTCGCGGGGTCAGCTAGTAATAATATACAGAAAGCTCCGAAATCACCTTGTCAACTCAATAAAACAAAATTTTCAAAAAATTTTGTTTCTTCGAATACAACGACTGTTGTTCTTAGTTTATTAGAATCGTATTTTAAATTAGTATTGATTGGTATTAGTTTTCTCTATATCTAAAAAGCTCGTTTTATTTTCGATTTTATGGAAAATCTGAAATTTCATTGGAAAATTAAATCATTAGGCCGTGGAATATTGAAACAGACAGAGTAGATAAATCCGATGCCAGTTTCTAAGTTTCACAATGTTCTATGTAATGTTCTATGAATTCGACCTCAGTTTGACGTTTGTAAATTATTTGAAAATAGCTTTAACACTAATTCTGTTCGTGTATAGTTGTTTTGTTAAATGAAATGGCAAATAAATACTCAAACAAGGCTATTATGAATTTATTCATCATTTATGGTCAATGTCAACAATTAGTATGTAGAACATTTGACGAAAAGTACTCGAATTTACAACCAATTAAAAGAAGACAATTCTGAAAATTACAATTGAATTTGTCACTTATGGAAAATGTACAGTGGAAAGTGGTAGAGTTGTAACCTACCCAATTACTAATGAGATGTAAACTAATAATAATGACTTTAATTAGAAAAGGTTCACACTTTGTGGTTTACCCTGCTCAGTCGTTTTAGATGGTTCGTGGATTTTAGTTCCCTCCAAGTATCCAATGTTGACAGATCCTCCTCAATAAAATGAACACAATTTATTTGAAATTATCTATTTAATAAATATCTAGGCTTCACAAAATTTAAGAGATGGACTTATCTTTATACTGATGTGCTAGCACATAAAATGGAGAGTATCTCAGAAGGTTGGTGGCTATCCAAGGAAAAGATTGATCTCCTCTAAAAATAACGGAGGTTGGTGGCTATCCAAGAAAATGATTGAACTCCTTCGTCCTGCCCAAATAAGAGGTATTGAATTTGTCCTCGCAAAAAGAATATGGTCGGTGCCCTGTCCTCTCCAAAAAAACATGGCTGGTGTTTTGTCCTCTCCAAAAAAATAAAGCTGTTGTTTTGTCCTCTCCAAAAAAATACGGCTGGTGTTTTGTCCTCTCTGGAAAACTGTAAAAGTTTTCATATATCACCATGTGCTCGTGATGAGTACAAGTGACCTCTCTTCTGCTTTTATTTGAATTTTGAATGATTTTAACAAATTAAGAATGAAAAATAGCCTAGATAAATATATAGATATAGATATAATAATAATTTAATAATAAAATAAAATGCTGATTGAATACACGAGACTTGCAAATCAATTATAAACAGAAAATCTAGATATCATGATAAAAATATCACTTATATCACTCATTTTCTAGGCCATTCAAATAAAGTCGGAGAGAGGTCAGCAAGTAATGAATGAAGTTAATAAGCAAAATAAATATAAGATGAATATGAAACGAATGAAAAAATAATAAAAAAGCGACGTTGGGTAATGCAGAAAGGATATGAAAAAAGCAGTAAAATATTCCTTTATGAAAATTAAGAATTAAGAACGTAGAAACCATAGAGCCATGCTGTAAGTAAATGTGACCTAAAGGGAATAAACGATTATCGAGGATGGATATTCAGAAATCTATGCATGTCGAGAATATCAATTTAAAGATGGAAATTGAAAATAATTACTTAGTTGTGCGAGGGTTCCATGTATTAATTCAATATTTGCTCAATATTGAAAGAAAATAAAGAAATAAGCTACAATGGATTATAACTTACCCATTTTATTATAAAGGGTTATTAAACAATTCACAATTATTATAATTGATTAATTTCGAGTATTTTCAACGAAGTCTTCAAAGGAAATGAATGAACTCCGGTGTTCCCTCAGTTGTCATTCTTCGATAGTCGCCGATGGTAGAGGGGATTATTCACGAAATGAATGGTGATAGAATGAAAGTGACTTGCACTGTGTTAAACTTGCACCGTGTTAATCCAAAGGTTATTCAGTTAAAGTAGTAGCGGCCACTAAGCACGCTACATAGTTAGTTTTATTACCAACATTGCAGTTACCGTCTCGAGAGTTTTTATGCCAATCATTCTGTCTGTACGTGCTATTGTTGCAGGATAGCAAGTACATTAATTAATAACACATTGAATAAAAATAATTTTCACCCCTACAAATTCTCAATATCATCGATGGATGCAAGAGAAGCAGCGGTTAGGATTAATTTATGCGGAATGTTGATTGATAGTTCACATTCAAGAAAAGACAGACTTGTTGAAAATCATTATATGGCCCGATGAGTCCAAATTTTGGAGAGAAGCTATTTTTAATCGGAAGTATTTTCAATCTGGGCCGTATAAAATCCACATCAAGCACGGGAGTGAAATTTCTAACATTGTTTTATTTTTTCAAATTTATTCAGTTTAATATACAAAAACCAATGTCAATATTGGTTTTATGAAGAAAATTTAAATGGTGTGAAATATTTATAGATTTTAACTACATTTGTTTCGGGATTTCAGTACAATCTCCCTTTAAATGCCTATGTTTCATATTGGTACCAATTGAATGGTGATTCTGCTCATTGCATACCTGAGATATCGAAAGAATTACCAGCTTGTTTGACGACAAATGGATAAGGAGACTGGGTCCATGGACTTGGTCTACAAGATCTGCGGATCTTACTTACTTTTACGGATAGATTTTTATCTATGGCGGTGCCTGAAGAATAAAGTTTATTCAAATTGTATTTTTCATAACCGCTAGAAATTTTTTTTGTGATTAATTTCGCTAAAACGACATTTTTATCCTTAGAAGTGAGCTAACGTTACTCATTTCAATTTTTGTATTGTGTGACAACATTTGATTGAAATTTTTCAGATTGCTTCTCCAAGTTTGACTTATTTCTTGATAAAATACACAAAAAAGTAAATAAATTCCTAATATCCTCGTTGCAGTATTTATTTGCTATTTTATTTAATGAAAACATTAGTGTACAGAAACAGAATTATTATTAATGCTATTTTCAAAAATTTTCAAACGTCAAACTGAGTCTGAAACTCATAGAACCTTACATAGAACACTGTGACACATAGAAACTGGCATCGGAATTAAAACTACTCTGTTTCTATGTTCCACGACCTAATGATTCAATTTTCCGAAAGAACAGCAGGATTTTTATAAAATCGGCAATAGGTATAGGGAAATCTAATTCCAATCGATACTAATTTGAGATACGGTTCTAATAAGGTATAAAGAAGATGGTACTCGTATTTGAAAAAAATATATAGTTTGGATAATTTAGCTTTATTGAGTTGAGAAGTTTACCAGTGAAATGGAACACGACCTTTATGGATCCCAAAGAAAGGTATGGAAGATGCTGGAAAACAGGAAAAAGCCAGTAAATGAATACGTTCAAACTAAAATCATATCACCTGACATCTGGGAAAAATATTTTACAGAGCTGTACCAAGATGAAGAAACAACTGATACATGGGTGAACGAAGGCGAAACACCAGATAATGTTTTGATAACAGAGGAAGAGCTGAGAAAAAGAATACAAAAGCTAAAAAACAGGAAAGCCGCGGGAACAGACAACATCCCGAACGAATTGCTAAAATATGGGGGAAATAAACTCACCGAGAAGCTGCTAACTCTTTTCAATAAAATTTTAAACACATCACAGATTCCTGAAGAATGGCGCAGCAGCATCACTATTCCTATCTTCAAAAAGGGGCAAAAGACATCACCTGAAAACTACAGGGGTATAACCCTGCTAAGTACGTCCATGAAACTGCTCACTGGCATCCTAAAAGACAAATTGGAATCACGTATCGAGAATAGAGAGGAACAGTTTGGATTTCGAACAAATAGATCAACAACGGACGCTCTCTTCATAATGAAACAACTAAAGGAGAAATCAATAGAGTTCAACAAGCCTGCTTACATCTGCTTTATAGACTTAACAAAGGCATTCGACAAAGTGCGCTTGACAGACATCCTACAAATTCTAATAAAAAGACAGTCCCCGTCCCTAATCACCAAACTAATTAAAAACTTAAACACCGGAAATGTGACAAAGATCAAGTCAGGCGAACATACTACACCTAACATAAAAACACTAGGCGGAATTAGACAGGGTGACAGCCTGAGCCCTTTCCTTTTCAACCTCTTGATGGATGAAATAATACAACAAGTCACATCCTTAGATTTGGGATACAGAATGGGCCACTCTAAAATATCTGTGGTCTGCTATGCTGACGACGCAGCTATTATAGCAGAAATGGAGAACGATCTTCAGAGACAGCTTTTTAAATTCTATCAAGTCAGCCAACAACTCAACATGGTAATTTCAATATCAAAAACCAAAGCCATGACATTCTCCAGAGAACCTGTCAGGTGTAAAGTGGTTGTGGAAGACAAGTCAATCGAGCAAGTCAATGTCTTTAAATATCTAGGCATGGACATTTGCAGCTACCACGATCCGGCGAAGGAAGTCTCATAACTAAAGCAGCAGCTCTGTCAGGGTGTCTTAGAGATGTGATATGGTCAAACCAGCACATGGGAACAGATAGCAAGGTGAAGATCTATAAGACTTGCATCAGACCTATCATGACTTACGGCATAGAAGCACGCGAAGACACAAACAAAACTAAAAGTATGCTACGCGCGGCTGAAATGAAAACCCTAAGAACTATCCTCGGAAAGACCAGAATGGACAGGATAAGAAACACTGACATACGAGCTCAATGCGGCATAGTAGACATAGTCAGATGGGGCAGACAAAGACGAAGAGAATGGTATGCGCACGTGCGAAGAATGCACGAAAACAGATTACCGCGCATAATGATGGAGAGCAAGCCACATGGAAAGCGCCCACCAGGAAGACCCCCAAAAAGGTGGCAGGAAAGCTGGCAGTCCACTTCGCAAGAAACCATCCAGAGACGGCTTCGGCAAGCAACAGACCAATAGGTCTATTTAAAAGAATAAGAAGAAGAAGAGTTGAGAAGTAATTTTTGAGTATGCTGTTTATAAAATAACATCGGAAAGTAAGTTGCTAAAAACTAAAAGAGGAGCTTAAATCTTAGTCAATTTCTTCGGACAAAGAACATGAGATTCTAATTCGAAAATTTTGATAAGCAAATCATAGTTCAATGGTGGTTAAATTTAGATAGTACAAATATCAAAGAGATTTTCGATAGAAAAAAGTAGGAAGTACACCATTCCATTGGTTGTAGTCGATGTCCGGTATAACCGGAAGTGGTACCGTTCTAGAAATGCCAAAATTTAAAATTGATCGATAAACCCGATCTCTGTCTTTTCTAATGGGTCTTTTAGCGAGCACAACCTGATCGAGAAGGGAGATGGGGGATAGGGGATCTTTGTTCTATATCTGCAGTATACATCATAGCTGCGTAATAAAACATCAAAAGTGGGACACCCTGTAGAACAAATATACTCTTCCGTTGACAATCTCAAAGACATAATACCATGCTACTATTCCCTGTCATGCTCACATTTCATCAAATAAATATGCAAATGTTATATGTGAAAGGAAGTATCAACACCAATTATATGAGTCCAGACTACTTAAAAGTGAATCTTAGCTAAACGATGTCAGATCACGTTCGCAACGTGTCTGATCCGTTACATCAACTTCCGTCTTTCGGAACGCATACATATTGTATGCATTATAAAAAGTAAGAAGGATTATTGTTCGACGAAATTAACCATTCGTATAAAAGATTATAAAGGGAATGATAGACATTTTGTTAGTTTCTTTCTGAATTCAATAATTAAACTGTTCTGTGAATATAAAGTGACTATTCCTTCAGTAAAGTTATCTTAACATTTCCACCTTCGAACTGAATCTTAATTACACGAAATTACACCTTCTTTCAATAGTATCCTTTAGTAGCTACTCGGAGATCAATATTTAATGAGCTCAGGACAAAAAGATGGGCGTGGAATAAATAAGTTGCCAATATACACTCGGAGGCAAAATTAGCGGAACACTCGAAAATTTAACCAAATTCGAAGTCCGATATTTTTCCTAATTCATAACCGATTTAGATGATTTTTCGGCAAGTTATAGAAAAATTTTATACGGGGCAAAACTAAAAGTGTTTTTCTGTCAAAAATTCGTAACACCCTGTGGAAGTTCGTGGTCCGAGTTGAAACGTACAATATCATGGTCTATCAAGACACATCTTCCTACAGTAACGCCCTTCTTGTTTTATGCATTTATCTCTATTTTTACAAGAGATATCCAATTTGAAGCGAAAAGTCACAAATTTCAAAAATTTATTTTTAATCTTGCGTAGGTGCATAACATCGGAGGTTAGCCAAAAAATAAAATCAAAATGAGAGAAGCGGAAATCTAACGAAATGAAAATTTTGAAATTCCTGGCCAATTTCACGCTCCGGGAGAACTCGAAGTATACTGGAAAAATCGTTGATTTTGCACATTTATTTTTGAATTTTTTTGTGTGACACTATAATAATCATCATTCCTGTGCAAAATTGAGAGCAGGTGTGTATCCTGGCGATACACTCGTGAAATGAAATGAACATGTTGAGAAAAATGTTCATGATGACCCACAAAAAAAAACATTTGATTTTAGTAGCGAGTATGACCCCCTCGAGCTCTTATTACTGCGCGCATACAATTTCGCATACTCCCAATGATGTTGTCTGTCATCTGTTGAGGTATGTTGTCCCACTCTTCCACCAAAGCCAATGTCAGCTCTTCAAAGTTGCCTGGATTCCGTTGTCGAACCCTTCTTCCAAGAATGTCCCAAACGTGTTCGATCGGGTTTAAATCCGGTGACCGCGACAGCCAGTCCATTCGTGTGATCCCAACTTCATTGAGATATTCTATCACTAGGCGCGCAGTATGAGGGCGCGCGTTATCGTGCATAAAAGGAAATTTTCCCAAGATTTCTGTTATATACCGATGGGCATTAAGTGACCCATTGCCAATAATCTCCAGTTCTGTTCGTACTCCCAAGCATATGCCACCCCATATCATAACTGACCCTCCACCGTATTGCTCAGTTCCTGCGAAGTTCGCTTGATTGTACCGTTCCCCTCGATGCCTCCATATTCTATCTCTACCATCCACGAAATTCACACAATATCGGCTCTCATCACTAAATCAAACTTGTCTCCACTGATTGACTGTCAATGCTACATGCTCCCTAGCAAACGCCAATCTTGCTACCCGATGGGCTCTATCGAGTCTTGGTGCTCTTGCTTGCGCGTATGATCTCAGAGCAACTTCATTTAATCGTCTTCTGACTGTCCTCACACTGACGTTAATGTTATCCACTGCTTGTAAAAGGTTACGTGCCTGAACAGCAGTAAGACGAGGATTTCTTATGGTTTGATTGACGATGAAACGGTCATGTATAGCGCGGGTTGCCCGATTTCTTCCTTGTCCTCGCCTCCTCACGTACAATCCAGTTTCCCTGTAACGTCGGTAGATTCGATGGATAACCGACGTCGAGACACCCAAAATGGTACCGACTGAGCGGTAGGTGCGCCCTTCCTCGATCACTGTAACTGCCCTTGCTACTGAGGTTGGGGTAAATCTCTCATTCTGAATGAAAAATACCGTTTCGAATCGTAAACAGTAAAAGAACCACAAAACACCGCAACCGATCGAATTTGTATCAACTCAAAGAATGGAAAACTCTCATTTTTAAACAAGTGCAAATGTGGTCATAAACAAAAAACGTGTGTTGTATTTCATATTTGATAAAAAAGGTGTGCACATGTGTAAATGAAAAGTTTTATCAATGGTCCCAGAATTCGGTTGTGTATTTTAATACCTACCGACTGTTATCTCCTATGAATTTCTAATTTTCACCAAATTAACCAAATTGTCATCAATAACTAATGCAATTCGAATATAAAAATCGCAAACAATTTCGACACGCCTGAGTGATAATAAGAAAATTCAAAATTGATAGACGAATTTTAATGACAATTTCTTGATTCAATGGAATTTCTCCAGAATGGTGATTTTCCACTTGAAATTAGATATATTTTGCAAAAATAGAGATAAACGCATGAAACAAGAAGGGCGTTACTGTAGGAAGATGTGTCTTGACAGATCATGATATTGTACGTTTCAACTCGGACGAAATTCCACAGGGTGTTACGAATTTTTGACAAAAAAAACACTTTCAGTTTTGCCCCCGTATAAAATTTTTTCAATTTTTTTTTGTTTTCTCTTATAATTTCTATAAAGCAGAAGAGTCGATCTATAACTTTCCGAACAAATCATCTAAATCGGTTGAGAATTAGGAAAATATCGAACTTCGAATATGGTTAAATTTTCGAGTGTTCCGCTAATTTTGCCTCCGAGTGTAGTTCGGTCAATTTAGAAATTTATACAAGAATTAGGTCCTGAAAAGTTTGTAGGATTGTTCAAAATACCATCATACCGATATCTAGAAGAAAATTAATTTACTCTGCGTCAAAGTTCACAGAAATAGTTTTTTCGCGTTTTCAGCAAACCTGTTAGTCTTATCAGATAATTACACTGGTGTCCCCCCAAACTCTATAACAAATTTTGAGAGGTAGTTCCTTCCAAGACAAATTAGTGAGAACAACATTGGAGATGTTCAGCATCGAAAATTTCATACTCACGGATCCTGAAACTTCAATTTTCAATATACGAGAGTGATTCCGTGGTATTACCAAAGATGGAATGAAATACATATCTTGCTGGAGGTATAGGGTAGACTATATTCGATGTTTTATTAAGGCAGCTATGTGAAATTTTGTAGATAGGAAAAAGTGATCCCCCTCTCTCGAGCTCGATCGACATGAGACGATATCACAAATCCTATTGAAGTGAGGCAAAAACTTTTTCACATTTTGCACGCCCCATTTTGAGAAAGTACAGGGTCTTATTCGAAATTGTTTTACCGATCGGTTTCTAAGCTTTGAAGCCAATTTTCGTTTTTTCAAATACAAACTGAAGGATTATTTTTTTTCTTTGCAAATATATATTACATGCTGAATCAATTCCTTCAACTGATACCTAGAAAAAAATAATCCAGGGTAGTATTCGAAAAATTGTTTTTATCTATCGGGTGCTGCGGAATCAAGAAAATTTGTGTCTTTCAAAAACAAACTAATGGTTTTTTAAGAAAAAACCTTCACACAAATCCACTCGAAACATAGCAGATAGTCACAATTCTATGGTAGTTGAAGTTCGTCTGTGTGCGTCAAAGATTCCATTCATTCAATTATGTGTTAACTTCTGAGAACATAGAGTTTCTGTTAGAAAATTTTTGGAATTGAGGAAAATATGTTTTGACAAAAAGTAATAAGTACATACACAATGAATTGAATCAATGAATAAATTATCCCATGAAAGCGGAAGCATTTCCATCATTTAAAATGCAGCATTTCTCCACATTCTCCAAACAAATTCTAAAATTTTGATTTTGCTCATCTATGTTATTCGTTTTGCTTCATACAATAAATTTTCAACACGCCCCTTCAGAAATAAATCTAGAAGAGTCAGTTTTGGGGAACAAGCTGGCCAAGGTCTCCTTGTTTCTATACAGTGATCTCCGAAATTTCAGTCCAACAGCTGGTATACGGTTCGCTTCTTGTGTAGCAGTGCAACGTCATCCTGAAAATATTGATTTCCTCTCTGCCTCAATATCTATTCATCTAAATCTCGTCCCATGTTATTCTCATCAACTTTGCCACTAAGGTTGTCGTCAAAAGTAGTGATTGTCAATTATATAACAAAGTGCACCACACATTGAAACCGTATCGCTCTTGGGGTTGTTTGTAAAATGGAAAAATTGTAAAAGCGTGCTGTCATCAAATACTTTTATTTGAAGGGGTTAACGCCGAAGGAAATTGAAGAAGAGATTAATTCAACACTGGGAACATCCTCTCCATCATATTCAACCGTTAAGCAGTGGGTTTCCGAGTTTAAAATAGGTCGTTTGAGCACCTCTGATGAGCTACGCTCAGGACGCAACGTTGTGATCAAAACTCCAGATATGATCGAAAAATTCATAAAATAGTGCTGGAGAACCGCAGATCAAAAGTGCGTCAGATATCTGAGAGCTGTAAGATGTCATATGAACGTGTGCAAAATATCTTGCACCAACATTTGCATATGGAAAAGCTCTGTGCATAATGGGTGCCACGTTTACTAAAAACTGATTTGAAAACCACTTCTACCGCCAATTTGGCGCTGCATGAGCATAATCCAAGCGAATTTTTTCGTCGATTCTTTGCTGTTGACGAAACTTGGGTCCACCATTACACTCCTGAAACCAAACAACAGTCTAAACAGGCGATTGGAACCAACTCCAAAGAGACAAAAACAATTTTATCGGCAAACAAGGTTATGGCTACTGTTTTTGGGATGCAAAAGGTATTATATACATTGATTACCTTGAAAAGGGTAAAACTATCACTGGTCAATACTACGCAGACTTATTCCAACGTTTTGGCCACGAGGTGGTAATTGAACGACCTCATTTGGCGAAGAACAAAATTTTGTTTCATCACAATAACGTACCAGCGCATTATTCGCACGTTGCCATGGCTAAAATCTATGATCTGACGTTCGAATTGATGCCGCATCCTCCCTACTCTCCTGACCTAGCTCCGAGCGACTATTGTCTATTTCCTAGCCTCAAAACATGGCTTGGCGGTAAGAGATTTGCGGGCAATGAAGAGATAATCGAAGCTGTAAATGAGGATTTTGAGGAACTTGACGAATCAGCCTATAGAGATGGCATTACTAGACTAGAACACCGCTATGAGAAATGTATCAGCCTTAAAGGAGATTATGTTGAGAAATAAAAAAAATTCTTGAAAACGTTGTTTTTCTTGGTCAGGCCGAAAACTTATTAATCCATCCTCGTATTCATAACGATTCCAACCATCCATATTCGCCCACAGAGAATTTTCTTCATCTTTATTATAGGAAAATCTTGAAAAATTAATTGAATTCATTAAAACTATCTCATAACAACAGCTCAGATCGTGGCTTAGTTGACAAAATATTGCAACGAAAACATCATATGAGTTCCAACAAATCTGAAAAATTCATCCTTTCAACATATTTTAGACAGATAAGTTAAAATATCGCAAATAACCTTTCCAAATTGAAATCATAAAATCGCATTCAGACCTCAAAATGAATTGTCATCACTCTTATTTAACGATAAAAGTCCTACAAAGAATTTAAATAAATCAGTAGTTTACAAGTGACTGGTTCAGTTCCTTTGAAATTAGATATGACGAATATCAAACTCCATTTCTTATAAATAAATGTGATTCAACATTACCTAACTTCTCCATACAAAATGACCATTGTTCTCCAAGAGTTGATGAGGGTAGTTTTGATAAATTAAAAGTTTCACACATTGCCCCGAAGGGTGGAAAACTCAATTACCTAAAATCAGTGAAATATTCGTCCAGACTGACTATGTAAATTTTCGAGGAATTCAAATAAATATTTCATGTCGTGAAACCGCAGTAACAGTGATCTATTAATTCAATTCATTTTTTGGTAGTGAAAATACAGTAAAAATGACATTTATGTTTTAATCATGCTCAAATAGTAACGGTTAAATCCATACAATGTCTTTTTCTCATTTGTTCTACCTAATGAATATTGTGAATTTAGCTTGCGAAAGTAATAGTTTCGCTCTTGAATATCGTTAATTGGTCTGGTTGGTTCAACCAGATTAAATGGTTGAAGTTTTTGCTAGTTTAACTGTCTTTCTGGTCATTAACTACATAAAGCATGACTAACTGCGTTCATAACATAGTTCAGATGGTAGTATTTAATCTTCAAATTAAGGTGACCAGATAAAATATCTATTATTACCTGTAAAATATGCTTGTGTTTTAATAAACAATATTGTGGCGTTTGACTTGAAAACAATTAACAAGAGAGGCTTGGTGCCATCTTCGGTACTTGTTTCTCTTTTTCAAGTGATAGAGGCGGTAGAACATACAAGCTACTTGAATTGAGGTGTTATCAATGTATCTGTTCCTACAGCGACGGTTTAGAAATCCGGTAATAATAGTTATTGGAGGAGTTTATATTACTAGCACGATATTATTTTCCTCTCAGCGATAGCTATTTCTTCTATTATATTAAGAAAATCATCATCTAAAACTGTAGGCAGCGTAACTCAGTTAAGGTTTCATAAAGAAAAACTCCGATACTCATTCGATATTCAATTCATAGCATACACATTAATAGAGTTCCATTAATGTAAGCAGCTTGGAAATTCTCCGAAAAACTCTACTTGACTTGAAAATCAAGCATTTGAAAAATCAAAGGTTTGACTTGACCTAATTTTGCTACCTAAATGTTGCACTTGGCATAAAGCTTTTTCAAACCGCTTGAAAGCTTCATAATTGTAAGAGCATAAAGTTGAGTTTAGTTGCTGATCGATTACTTCTTCTTCAAGAGCTGTGCTTGGTCCCTCGAACGTTGGCGATTACTGTGGAGAGTGCAGCTCTATCTTCTGCCATTCTAAAAAGGTCACCTGCATTTCGAATGCCGGTCCACGCTCTTATGTGACTAAGTCATGACATCTATTTTCGACCTACACCAGGTTTCCTTCTATTTCCCCCTTCATGATCAACTGAAGCAAGCGGTATCTGTCGCCTCGTATTATATGACCCAGATAAGATATTTTGCGACATTTTATCGTTGTGAAGAGTTGTCTTTCTATTCTTGCACGACCAAGAACATCTTCGTTTGTAATTGAATCAGTGCAGGGATTACGCAGTATTCTTCTGTGGATCCACATCTCGAAGCTCTCCAGACGATTAATCGTGCGTACTTTGGGAGTCCAGCTCTCTGCACCGTATAAAATCACTGGCCAGATGTAGCATTTGACCATTCGTTGTCGAAGCTTGAGGTTAATGGTGTCATTACAGTAGTGCGTTTTCATGATCTGAAAGGAATTTCTGGCTGTCTCAATGCGACACTTTATTTCAGTATAGGGATCTAATTGCTTTATCAGAATACTTTCCAAATACTTATATTTCTCAACTCTTTCAATTTGAGAATCATTCAGAAACAGCTTGGTGTCTTTGTGGGGATCGCAACTAAATATCATGAATTTTGTTTTATTGGTATTTATGTTAAGACCATAACTTGTTCGCACTGTATTGATTTTATTTAATAATTCTTGAAGATCCTCAATTGTCACGTAAGACCACTGTGTCGTCTGCGTATCTATTAGTATTAAGCAGGACGCCATTCACCTTCACTCCATGATCCACATCTTCCAAAGCCTCCTTGAATATTCGGTCTGAGTAGAGGTTGATAAGTAGGGGTGAGAGGATACAACCCTGCCAGACTCCCCGTCGTATTTGAAGACCAGATGCTATTTTTCCTTCTATACGTACTTCCACCGTCTGTCCCCAGTATAGGTTCTCAATTATTCGTATATCTCGCCTGTCCAGTTGTCTTTCCCGAAGCACCGATATCAGCTTAGAGTGGAGCACTCTGTCGAATGCCTTCTCATAATCTATGAAACAGGCGAAAACATCTCTACGCTGATCTCGACATTTCTGGAGAAGGACGTTAATACCAAAAAAAGCCTCACGAGTTCCGAAAGCATTCCTGAACACCATCTAAGCGTCATCAAGATCGAATTCACACTTTCGGCGGATTCTGGCATGTATAATTTGTAAAACTGTCTTCAATTGATAACTCATCAGACTCATCAAGCGAAAGTCACTGTATTTTTTTGGTCTGGGTTTTTTTGGGATTGTCACTGAGACCAACCCGGTGGTTTATATCGAATTAAATAATTCTTTGACTAGTTTAATGTTACTCTCGTCTTTGAGTTTCAGTATCTCTGTCGGTATTTGATTTCCGGCTAGTTGCCTCAGAGCATGTAGTATTTCCTCGTTAAGTATTTCTGGGCCTTCCATATTTGCTTCGTTGTTTGGTAAGGAGGGTCTGTGGTCATAAAACAATTCATTTATATAGTCTTCCTATGTGTGTCTGATTTCCTGTTCATCTATTATAGATAGATTTGATGAATCAAACTGAGTAGTTGGTTGTGATTTCTTGTGTATACCAGAAATATCTTTAGTTTTTTATGCATGCGGAAATAAACATGCTTTCTTTCAAGTTCCTCCATCGATCGTTACCGTACCCATACTGGTGCAATAGAAGTAGGTAGGATCTCTGGTAATACAGAAATTTTCACTGGGATTCCAAAACTTGGTACGTTCGATCTAGTCAATTCATTCTGCAGCGCAACAAGTAGACACAGCGTCGATTAATTCAAAGGAAGAATGGAAGAAATCAACCAGTAGCCATTTCATAAATGTGAAGAATTTTTGTATTAAACATGACCCAACTACAATAGCTTTCTATATAATATATAGGGTGCGCCAGATAAAACCGGACAATTTTTCCGTTATAACTCTCGCAATTTTAGAGCTAGATCATTCGTTCTTGCTTCATTGGAAAGCCAAAAGAGCTGGTTTTTCAGAAATCGTATCGAAATTTCACTTCCGGTGAAATCCAATATGGCTGACTCATTCGAAAATGAGCAATAATTCAAGATCGCTGGAACGTTAATTCAGTTTTTCTGGACAATTTGACATACTCATCTTGAAAATATTCCAAAATACTAAAACTAACCTGAAATCTGATTTCCTTTCGAATTCAAAATGGCCGACTTCCTCAAATATAACAACTCTCCCCGCGCATTAAAGAAATTTTCTCGATCGTAATGAATCAACTGCTTAATTCAATCACTAGATTCAACCTTTCCTATTAGTTTGTGGGGTCGAACTCGAATATCGATTCAGAATTGTGCCAATTGCAAAAAATTCAAAAATGTTGGAGCAATCTTGATCAATAAGTAGTAATTTCGAGATCCATAGAGAGCTGGAAAAGACGGGTGTAGATGGTTGTGGATGAGTACTTAATTCTTTTTGTTGAATGTTTTTGCTCATGTAATTTGTTAAACAAAATTATGTCGTATTATTAGTCTCGCAGATGTTTCTAACAGATGGCATCTTTGAGATATTTGGGAAAGAGCCATCCTGATCTTCTTACTAATTACCTTGTTGTCCGAAATTTTTCCTCAAGATCATAGATTTTACTTCTTTTGTAATTAGGGGCTGGAAATTGGCGTGATATTTGCCTAGCAGTATAGCCACGCACAGATAACCAATCAATGAAACGCTTATCCTCATTTGTTAAAGCCATTGTTAATAATTTCAAACGTCAAAAACAAGCAGCACCAAGATAAAATTCGAGTTCAAACCAGATGTCGTCTAAAACTAGATGACATTTCATTATTTTTGTTTATCATAGAGTTAATGCATGCAGTCTATGTTCAGAGGTTTCACAACGGGAGGTGCATATGATGGTGGAAAAGAGAAACATTATTGACGACAATTGGCACAATTTTTAATCAATATTCGAGTTCGACCCTTCAAAATGATTGGAAAGGTTCAATCTAGTGATTGAATTACGCAGTTGATTCATTAGGACCGCGGAATGTTTTTTAATGCGTAGGAAAATTGTTAATATTTGAAGAAGTCGGCCATTTTGAATTCGAATGGAAACCAAATTTCGTTCGTTTTAGTGAAATATGGTTTTTTGTCTTCTTAAAACATCCATGAAAAACACAACAACTTCAGGAGTGCCAACGCCATGAGGTGAAAAAAATATTTCGATTTCAGCTGAAAATCAGAATGAAAAAAATTCTTCACGCTACTTTTTCACCAAGTCTTGTAATATTTTCAAGATCTATATGTCAAATTGTTCAAAAAAGACTGAATTATCGACTGAATGCCCCATTCGAATTTTTTTAGTGAAAGAAAAACATTCCAGCAGTCTCAAAATATTGCTCATTCTCGAATGAGTCAGCTATATTGCATTTCACCGGAAGTGAAATTTTAATACAATTTCTGAAAAACCTAGTCCTTTGGCTATCTAATGAAGCGAGAGCGAGTGATGTAGCTCTAAAATTGCGAAAGTTATAACGGAAAAAAATTGTCCGGTTTTCTCTGGCGCACCATATAGAATAGATTCAAATGAAATGATTCTTTCAAAGATTTTCCTATCATTCATTAAAAACTCAATATTCGTTGTAAAAATATATAGAAAACCGAAAAAATGTATGTAGTGTCGTCACCTAGCGGCCAAAAATATAAGTTTAATAATCTATCGATTAAGGTTAACTACATTTGGCGATACTCAGCAGAACCCTTTCGGAGAATGAGTGAATCCCCGAGAACCGAGATTGAACGGAGATTCCCCGAGATTTCCCCTGGAGTCCCTAGACACTGGTGTATAAAAAGAAATGCTTTCTCCTTCATACTCCATTTCTTGTGAATATACTGTTACTGTTAGACTATAATCATTATACCATCACGACAGACCACACTGAAGGAGAAAACTAGGAAGGTAAGATACACGTTTGATGTTGAAAATCCTGTGGAAATTGTATGAATGATTCTTATGAGAATGGAAGCAGATTCTTATGAGGAAAACGGTTCAGAATATCTAGACGAAAACTTCATTCTCATATTGATATAGACTCAACGGATAGAGAACCGAAACCAAAGAAATTAAAAAATTATGCAAGTGATGGATTATTTTACTGTTAGACAAGACGCGGAAAAGTTAACATAATAAAGTGCATCTATGCAAGTGCCCGCACCGAATGGTGATACGTGGCGATATAAGACAGATATTCATCAGGTAATCTACCTGCGTGACTCCCGTATAGAGAGCTAGAAAGACATTTTAGAGTGGTTGAAATAGCAGGACGAATATATTTTTTGGTCCCTCCTTCATATTCGACTCTTTCCGAAAGGCAATTCTCAAGAGCTGCGTTAACTATTACCAAGACTCGAAACACATTGTGTCACAAATCAGTTAGGATGCTCAAGTGTCTCAACTCTTGGTTCAAAAGCAGCGAAGTATCTATCTGATGTGGGAATGTAGTTTCACTCATTATTATTCTTCCTAAGTTTCAGTTTAGGTATTCAGTTTATTTTCACAGAAGTTTAATTCAGTTGTTTTCATTTTCACAGTAAATTTTTCCAGTTGTTTTATAGAAAATTGATTTATATGGTTGTGTTTCATACGAAAATATACATTTCACTTTCAGTCTTGTTCTGCATTTGTGTGTTCTCTCAACAAATTTATGAATTCCTTTCTGGTTCTTATTTTATTGAATATTTCCCGATGAAATATTCAGTATGATTCAAACCTTCTTTCTCGCTCTTATTGAATGTAAGAGAAGGTTCAATATTTTATTGTAATTGTGTTGTGATTTAAGATTTCAAGTTTTGCGATTCAAGAAACTTGAGGTTTCAAGTTTTTGTGAAATAAATCTTGACTTGATTACAAGTCAAGTCGAGTCAATAGCTTGATTGTCAAGTCAAGTGAATTACAAATTAATGCCCCAAACCGTATGAAATGCGCAAATTTCTGAAAATTCACAAATTCAATTACTAAGTCATCAAGATACAGTTTTAGCGTTTCCATTCGAAAAATTGGAGAAAGAATTCATCAAACCAGAAAAGAAAACCAATATTCTATTCAACTCAGGCTAATAATTCCAGATTTTTGTCTCCTAGAAGAAATCTGTGAATACCAAATCCTGCGTACAGTATACCCTTTTTTACGTTTTCCATGAGTTTTCATAAAACTGATATATGAGGGAACTATGAATACGAAAATTTTCAATTGTAAGCTGTATCTCTGATACGAAGAGGGTCATTCGGAGTTTCACCACATTATTATGATAACCGTATCCCTCTTCGTTTTTCGCAATAACGGAGATATGATTCAAAAGTGTCGAAGATAAAACACACAGTTTCCCTTCCGATTATGCGTGAAAAGCATTTTCATTCAAAGTGTTGCCTGGGGTAGCTCGACTCTAATCTATCCTTTTCTTTCTACGTAAGAGTTGTTGCCGCTTCTTCATGAAAATTAGTTTAATGTTGACGAATTATGATGCGTTTTAAAGTTGATATGGCTTTCTGAATCATCGTACTGTCAATAAAACTGGATTTCAAATATTCCAATAACGGTCCTAAAAACCTGTTTCCATATCCTTGAAGCACTGGATGCATTGCTTTCAGTATGATATGAAAATGAGAATATTATGCGATGAAAATCTCACTTTTCTTCTCATTGACAATTCTAAATCTGAAATTATCCGTAATGACTTTATTTGAATTTCATCTTCTAGAATTTCGTTGGGTGGGTGCTGGAAGAATTAGTAGATCACATGCTTGAAAACTGAAATATTTATCATAAAACTATATCTCGTGTTCCGGGAAAAACGCCCAATCTATAGCTGCTACAATTATTGATCGATTTTAATGAAACAAAAACCTTATTGCATCTTGAATGATATTCTAACAGCCCAAAATATTTTCATTGGTTTGTGACTTCCGCAAAGTCCTTCACTTGATTTGTTTAAAAGGTATCCCAATATTTTAATCTTTTTTTCGATCACTCATTCAATTTTGAGTACCTTCCAGTAGAAGTATAACTTAATACGCTGCATTTTTCGAGAAAACAGAATTATCGAAAAATGTTGGAAGAAAACTCTTATTTCCAATTCATCGATGTAATTCTATGAAAAGGCGACTGTTAGAGATTAAATTTTTCTGTCCTTGAAAATATGTTGGTATTTTAAGTAAAAATGAACCGAAACGTAATAGATGATTCTTATGGTGAAACAAGCTCTTTGGCGGAATACCATTGAAAAACACCCTATTTCTCATTCATCCACAATGAATTGAAAATGTGAGTTTTCTTCCGACATTTTCGATAATTTCTATTTTCGTAGAAAATAAAGTTCTTTAAGTAATTTTTCGAAGATGATATAGGTCATCTAACACCGCAACTTCAGCACATTCTGCCGGCGTCATATTTCGTGATTCGCGTTGCATTATAATCGAAATTAAAAATTTTCAAGAGGAAAAACGTTGTCCCCAAAAATCGATCAGCAACTGCTGCAATCAATATGTGGCGGTTTCTTGCAAAATATTAATTTTTTTCATTTTATTCCTCAAGAAAGGAACATGTGGTCCATATGTTAGGACATATTCGAAGATAAACATGTGTGCCCCCAAGAAAAAATTTAAATTATTCAGATTTTGTGTAAATTTCTTGGCGTAGTGTATTTTTTAAGATAAATATTTCGCTTCCTGACAGTGATTCTTTCGAACATAAATGTTGTAGGAAAAAGTGAAAATGTCACTCTTTGGAGACCAAAAACTAATGGAAAAATAATTGAAATAATAGAATGGCAGGCTATTCGTTTTGGCAGAATTATTCACTCAGATCGGAAACGTAATAGATGATTCTAATGGTGAAGCAAGCTCTTTGGCGGAATACCATTGAAAAACACCATATTACTCATTCATCCTCAGTAGAATTAACTTAGGTTCCGTCATCTGGAATCCTATATATGCTGTTTATATTCACCGGCTTTAAAGCATTCAGAAATGATTCTTAAAATTGTACGCTTACGAAAACAACATTCGTATACTTGATCATGACTACTCATATATTCGCCGTAACTATAAACTCATTACACTCCGAGATGCAAGAATAGTTTCAGATTTGATGATGATATACAAGTTGCTGAGCAGTCAGGTCAATTTCAAGGTTCCACAGCATAGTCAGATCACATCGTCTGTTCAGGCTCATCTGTTTCGAACAAATGCCGCCCAAAACTACCCGTTAAATCGAATGTCAGAGCTTTATTGTGTACTGTCGGAGCTTTGATTTCTTCTCAATATCCAAAACATTAATTAAAAGTAAACTTAAATCTGAATTCTTGAATTGTATGTAAATAATTAATGCTCCGTAAGAAATTTTCTCTCGTTAAGTTAGGATGTATTCTTGTTCTCGGTTTTTTTTTGTTTTTTCTCTTTTTCAACTCTACATAATGTTTGCTAGTTTCCTTTGTTCATTTTTTACTGTTTCGCTTCTTTTGCCTTGAATGTTTGGTAATAATTAATTTAGTACATAGTTTAATTCCCTAATTATCATGTGGATACACTTGTGGGCCCCTGTCTGTTGTATCCCAAATTCTTATATACATTAATAAATAATAAAGTCGCACAATTCATGGGATTATTATGGGCGCCATTCGTAATTATCAACTACAAATTATAACAATTTTGGTAGCTACCCGCTTATTCCTGTTATTGTTTCGTTTTCAGTCTTTTTCATGGAGAATCAATAAGTATGAAAACAAAAATCAAATGCATACAGACATGATGCAAATTTATCTTGAATCTAACAGAATTAGTGCGCGAGCATTTCGACTGTATCGGGGACGATTTCCAGGTCGTGATGAACCAGAAAGCTGCAATCTTACCATGTAAACTTAATAAGATCTATTTCAATAAATCAAAAACATCTAAATGAAAATCTCGACTTATCAACAAATTTGTCCTAAAAATTGTTGAAAATGATCACGATGCTGTTAAATACACAATTGGCATCTTCTGAACACGTCATGTGTTGTTTTCAGAACGGTATTTCGTTTACTGAAACAGATATCTCCACTTTCTTAAGCTTTTTCGAGTATGATAAACTTGCAGTGTTCTGGTTCATCACGATCTGGACAGCATTCCCGATGGAGTCGAAAATACTCGAGAACTATTTCTTTTAGATTCAAAATAGGATTTTGCTGCGCTTGATTTTCATCTTCAATATATATTAATTGTTTGTGAATAAACTCGAAGCGAAACAATATTAAGAATTAGCTGAAAGGTACATAGTCATATTTTCTGGTTAATAATTGCAAATGACAACCATTATAGTTCTATGAAGATTGATCTGTGATTTTCAATGGTATTTTGCTTCATGATTCAATAGAATCTTCTGTAACATTTCGAGTCTTTTTTTACCCAAAATACGAGATAGTGTGAGTTAGCCATACAGAAGTAACGACTAAAACACTTTCTAGAACAGAAAAATTCTCAAATTCAAACAGTAGCTCTTTTTACGAATTAAATCAATGAATTGGAAATGTGAGTTTTCTTCCGACATTTTTCGATAATTTCTATTTTCGTAGAAAATACAGTGCTTTAAGTAATTTTTCGAAGATGACATAGGTCATCTAACACCGCAACTTCAGCACATTCTGCCGGCGTCATATTTCGTGATTCGCGTTGCATTATAATCGAAATTAAAAATTTTCAAGAACAAACGTTGCCCCCAAAAATTGATCAGCAACTGCTGCAATCAATATGTGGTGGTTTCTTGCAAAATATTAAATTTTTTCATTTTATTCCTCAAGAAAGGAACATGTGGTCCATATGTTAGGACCTATCCGAAGATGAACATGTGTGCCCCCCTAAGAAGAAATTTAAAATATTGAGATTGTGTGTTAATTTCTTGGCGGAGTGTATTTTTTTTAAGATAAATATTTCGCTTCCAGACAGTGATTCTTTCGAATATAAATGCTGTAGGAAAAAGTGAGAATGTCACTCTTTGGAGAACAAAAACTAATGGAAAAATAATTAAAATAATAGAACGGCAGACTATTCGTTTTAACAGAATTATTCACTCAGAAACTATGTCGCCTTGAGACATTTTTCGCGGAAATCGCTATCGTTGTGAACAAATGTTCTTTTAAATAATAATTCGTTTGAGAAATAACATCAGATTGTGCCTATAACGCTGAAAGCCAGTTGGTCGTTAAAAACGAAGACGTTATAAACAGCATCTTGTGTACGTGATGAAAGTCGATCATCTAATCCTCAATAGGTTTTACGCCATGTTTTCCATTAAGACGTACAATTTAGAACTTTATTTTAAGACAAAATCTCAAGGTCTCAAAATTCCCAGCAATATCTCGAACGTCATAATCATTTATGTACATCGTGTAAAGCTAAGAAAATTCTAACCTGTTTTAAAATTTCAGCGGAAAGCCATCACGAAGAAAATGATAACACGAAGGGAGAAGAGAGGAAAGAAATGAGTTTGGTAACTACTCCCCAGCGTCTTTTCAGATTACGGCCAAAAACTCCAAGGGACAAGGACGACAGATCAGGAAAAGCGAAGACAGAAAGGCACGCAGCCGAAATCTAATGACAAAGATGGCAGACGATAGCTAAGCGGGTTCCCAGATTGCAATGCTGGCGAATGTGAGTTCTGAGAGAGACGGACAATAATGGGATGATGTGGAGAGGGAAATATAATCAGGGGTGGATTTGTGGTAAGTGTAGCTGGAAGTTGGCTTGAAGGGGTTGAAGATAAATGTATGTATGGAATCTACAGTGAATAACAAACGTTTTGGAAAATTGCACGGTTTATAATAAATCGAGATAATAAAGAGATTAAGTATGTTGTTTTTTGAATGAATAATTTAGTATAAAAGTTTTTGAAGGAAACAGAATTATGGGCGGTTTTATAAACATTAAATTTGATACTGGTTGAAATATATTTCAACCAGTACATACATGTACGCTAGTATACAGGGATATCCACCAGGACCGTCCGTTAAAAACTTTATAAGTTCCAATTACAATATCAAGCTGAAATTCCATACGCGGCCATAACTAGCGATTTCCAATTGAAGTGAAATATTCTCGAAGTGATACCATTTCCGGTTATACCGGAAGTGGGTCATCACTTTTTTATTTCAAATGGCAATCTACCTTTTTTATTATACATCTAGAACCGACATTTAAGCAAGGCATAAAATACCCAAGTTGTTGGCACTTATCTGTCAAAACTTTTGACAGATTTAATTATTTTTGTTATAAACTCGATTTTGAGGAACATTCAAAAAAATTGTAGATCGTAGATCTTTTGCACTACAGACACAATTTTTGCTTGGGTGGATAGAAGAAGGATCAAGGAATTTTTTAAACAATCTATACATGTCAAATGCTCATTGCGTTGTTCTGTATGATTTTTTCAATTAGGCCTTTTTCAAACAGCAATAACTTAATTTTTTCAAATTGCACGTGCCAATTTTTATATCGCCATCAGATGAAGCGTCAAATTTCAGATGGAATTATATCAGCATGTACTACACCCATCTCTTATAGTTCCGAAATAATTTGGGAATATATTGAATTTTGATGATTTTGCAAGAACTAACAGAGAATGCTTTGAAATATTTGAACCAAGTAGCTGAACTGGCTACGCTCACCTGACAGGTGCCTAAAATTAATGTACTTGTCACTTCGTTCATTCGAATTTGATATTTCAACAAGAATTGTAGTTATTTCAGATTGAAAATATCCAAAAAACACAACACATTTGGAATAAAACCACTGGTTATTCAAACGAAAATATATTTAATCTTTTTTTAATTCATTTTAGAATGTCAAAAAGCAGTGGCTAGAAATTGCAGGCAATTCAATAACCAATTTCCGAATTGACCGTCTATGAGTAAAATAAAATTTCGACGCAAACATCATAGGAGAAAACTAATTTACGATCTGAATAAATGGGCCCCATTTTGCTCGATACACTTGACAGCTCGTATACCAACATGATGAGTCGCCCTCCTAGTTTCCTCAGGATCGATATTACGAAAAGCATTGTAAATGCGCTCTAGTAACTTTTCTTTACTTCTTACAGGAATAAGATACACTTTACTCTTGATTTTGACCTATGAATAAAAATCAACGGGCGTCAGGTCCGGAGAACGCGGAGGCCATAAATTTGGTCCTTGATTACCCCACCATCTATCCTCGAACATTTCTGATAGCTACCGATCCACAGCTCGTGTTTTATGTGCTGGTACACCATCTATTTGGTGAAAGCAATCCTTCAGAATGTTAATGGGTAATCCATCTAAAAAATTTGCTAATGTTCCTATCAAAATTTTCAGGTATCTTTGTCCATTAAGATTTTCCTCATAGATGTGATAAGCCAACGAATCGTTCATTAAAATTGCAAAAACGTTCACGCTGAATATTTAATTAAATTAATTTATTTTGGAAATCAATAACCTCAATGAAATGTGGATTTTCTGTGGCCCAAAATGTCGTTTACCCCTGTTGGTTATTCCACTTTCATTAAAGTTGGCTTCATCAGACCATATAATTTTTTGCAGAATTGTCTGATCTTCTTGAAGCCGAATTAATAAATTTTCACAGAAATTTAGCCGCTTGGGAAGGTCAGTGGGTTTCAATTATTGTAGTCTGATAAAAGAATACGGGTGCATGTTATGTTTCTTAAGGATCCTTTGAATGGAAGTATAACTCAATTCAATATCCACTGATGCTGACTTAATGGACGCATGTGGATTGGCACGAAAATACGCTAGCGTATTAATTTGATTGTCGTCGTCCTCGAGAATTGGTTTTCTTCTAGTTTCTATGTATTTTGTTCCTCGACATTGTAGAAAATTGCTTCTAATCCTTCAAAATTTTGTTTTATTCTTAGGCGCGAAATTTGGAAGTTGGTTATTGAATTGCCTGCAAGTTTTATCCACCACTTTTCGACATTCGCCATTAATTAAAAAGAGATTAAACATATCCTCGTTTGAATAATCAGCCATTTTATTATCAATCTGGTGTTTTCAAAAATTTTGACTTCAAATTACCAACAATTCTTGTTGAAATATCCACTTCCGGTATAACCGGAAATGGTATCATCGAAAATGGTATCACTTCGAAAATATTTCACTTCAATTGGAAATCGCTAGTTATGGCCGCGTATAAAATTTCAGCTTGATATTGTATTTGGAACTCAAACAGTTTTTAACGGACGGTCCCGGTGGATATCCCTGTATAAAGAGGACAGATTTGTTTGGTTGTAACCACCTAACTCAACCGGCTTTGAAAATTATTTTACCTTCACTCCACTTGAATCTGGGATACCTACTAAAATTATAATAATTCAACCCGAGGTATTAACATTTTGCTCATTCAAGTAATTAATTGTCTTGCGCTGAAAAATTATTGGATATATAAAAATGATGTTCTAAATGTTCAAAGTACTCATGCTTATATAAAAATGTCCGCAAAGTAATAGAAAGTGTACTTCTTAAACCACGAAATAGGTCGACATTACATTAAATTGTAGTTTTGTAGCGATCTAGAATTTTTCGGTATTTGAACATAGATCATGTAATTCAAACGTAAGCTTTCCGTAGGTGAAAGAATTTTCAAAATCGGTTTATCATTGTGAACGCTTCATAAAATATACAGATGTCGTGCAATGCTGTATCGAGGACTGTAAAGTCACATAACAGTGAAGCCCCCGTGTATAAGAAAATTCTTGTTAAGCTCCTACATATATAAACGATTCAAAGATGTGTTGAAATGAAAGATTTTCTAGCTCAGAATCGCAAAAGTTATCTGAAAATTTTAATAATCTGTTAATTATATATATTATAATTTAGAGAATAGTAAAAATTTGGAAATTATTCAGCAAGAATATTTAGATGTTAATATTTTCGATATAATGTCCGAATTTCCGAAACTTCTCTTCATATACCATTTTTATTGAATGTTCGATGTATTTTATCAACTAATGAATTAAAAAGCTTGTTAAGAAATGCAATCGAACCACCGTTCATTTTGAAGATCGTCAGAAATTTTTAAACAATTTTCTCTTTTCACATATGAACATATCAAGATTATCTTGAAAATGTATAAATTCCCACATCAAAAACAAAATTAAGAAGAGGAAGAAAAAATTATTTTTAAGACCTCCAGGAAGTGAGCAGTTATGATAAAACTTTTTGAGGTCTTCAATGGAAACGGTGGTCTCAAAACATTTTTTCGTTAATAATTGCCTAAATTCTTGAAAATTCTTTTTCTAACCTAAACTCAATTTTTTTAAATTTCCGAATTGATGTTCAATACTAAAAAGAGGTAGTAGTGTGTTGACCCTCTGAAAGATTATAGAAAGATTGATGGAGTTTTTTGTTAAAGGGTGGGCCATTTAGAATATGAAATTTCGCTATAAAAGTAATACTAGTTGATATTTCATCGAAATTATTTTTTTATTTATAAGACTCATCATTGACATTTATAAATGAAACTCAACATTGTTAAAATGGCTGCCCCGGCTTGCCTTACTGTACCCCATTCGATGTACCCAATTTTTCAGTACATTTTCTTCAATGGCAGCGTTGATTTCGTATTTTAAGGCCGCAATAGACTCGGGATTGTTTGCGTAACACTTATCTTTCACGGTACTCCAGAGATAATAATCTAATGGTGTCAAATCGTAGCTGCGAGGTGGCCAATTGACTTCCGAATTTCGGCTGATTATGCGGTTTTCGCACACAGTCCCCAAAAGATCAAGTGTATCTTTGGCTGTGTTACACGTAGCGCCATCCTGTTGAAACCATATGTCCTCCATATCATCCTCTTCAACTTTCGGTAACAGAAAATCACTTAGCATGGCACGGTAATATTCCCCATTGACGATAATGACGGCTCCTTGCTCAGTTTCAAAGAAAAATAGGCCAAGGATGCCTCCGGACCAAAAACCTCATCACACCGTCACTCGTTGAGGATTCATTGGCTTCTCTACTTTGACGTGTGTATTTTTCGAGCCCCAAATGCGGCAATTTCGCTTGTTTACATACCCTCCGAGAAGAAAATGAGCCTCATCGAAAAAGACGATTCTTGGGTAAAAAAGCCAATCGGTCTTCACCCCATTGAGCGAAGCGAAATCGCATTGGGTGATCAGGAGGCTTCAGTTCTTGAACCAATTGAACTTTATAAGCCTTCATACGGGGTTATAATGCAAAATTCGGCGTAAAGACGTGCGTCAAATGTTCAATTGTTGCGAACACTGACGAGTTGATGTTGATGGCTGTTCGACCACAGTTTGAGCAACAGCTGCAATATTTTTCTCCAAACGCACTGGGCGAGAAGGTACGCGAGTTGCTAAGTCCAATAACGAGCCACATTGACGAACTCGCTTCACAAGTTGATCCATAAACTGAATCGATGGCACTTTATTTTTACCGAAAATTTTTCGCAGATTTCTTGCAGTTCGAGTCAAAAACTCAATACTTTGGAATATGTTCTTAATATTTCCCAACTTTCTTCAAGCGAAAAGCGATCCATTTTGTAAATGCCAAACTTTTTACTGAAAATATGTCACTTCATAGGTGTCAAATTGGCCCTCTGGTTCAAAATCAGTAAGGTTCAAATTTCGAACGCTAGATGGCGCACCCCGTGGTTAGAACTACTTCATCAGAAATTTAGTTTTTTTTAGCATCTTATTTGATAAGTTTCGAATAATTCTGAAGTATTTGTGGAAAACTATACCCTTTTTTAAAATCTTGCAGTGTTAATTATTTTTGCAATTTTGTAAATGCTGATTGAACACTTTACCACATTTTCTAGACATAATTTCGAATTCAATTAGAAGATTTGTTCGGAAGAAAACACCGATTTGACTATTAGTAAAATAGAGTAAAATTAAATAATTGCTGAAATTAGTTTATCTACGTTCTAGAATCAATTAAAAAAATTGAATTGATTGAATATATATTCACAATAATAATTCTCCGAAATGTTGGATCGCTGAATTATTTGAAGAAGGTAATATATAATAAAGAATGAAAAAATATCACTAAACAAGTAACAAGGTTCATTGATTCAATGATGGCTTTCTCTTTCATGAATCCACTTTCTTCGAAATAAATTATTTGTGTTCTTTTAAATTTTTGATAAGTTTGAAAGCCAGAATATTAAACTGTAAATTTTGATGTTCTGCAAAGTAGTTTGATCAAAATTCTTCTGCATTAATGCATAAAACCGTTTTATATCATTCGAATAATTAATTATCTATCGTTCAGAAATTTTCGATTCATTGTTGATAAATTATTCAAAAAAAATTACTTTGATCTTTTTGGCTTTGAATTTCGCAGCATGCACATAGGTTTAAGACCGGGGAAAGTATAGTTTGTTTTCTCTGTATTCACGGCATCATTTAACTGTTTTTCCTACACTGATGACTTGATGCTTAGAACAAAATTGAAAAAAGGAACTGTAAGGGAGCTTATTGCGGAAACTCAGGCTGTTGCGCTCAAAGAGAAAAAATTTTCTTTGAATTCCTCCGTTTATTTGTTTATCCCTCTGTTTCCTATGATGTATCAGCTGGGTCAAGAAATTCTACAGCTAGATGACGCATCTAGTACACATATATAAAATCGAGCTCAACAGAAATTGAGGCATAGTTGATTTTAATATCACAGGATGATATGCAACATTGATGAGTCGACGCTGCTGTTCTGTGTTGTAATATCTAATTCAATATCAGTATCATTATGGGAAACAATCTTAGCTTGCAGAATTAATAACAAGCTCTTCATAGAATATTTCCATGAAAAAGATTTTAGGCAATGAATATGGAAAAAGCCCATCTCGTTATTATTGCGTTTCTAAACAAAGCAGAAATTGATTAGACCTCCTATATATCTGTAATTTTCTACGTTGATGAATGTCTATTAAAATATTGTAACTTGTGATCCACCTACGCCACTGAATGTCATTTCAACTTCCTTTCGAAAAAGTGAGAGATTGCTTCAATTTTTTCTGAATAGAATAGAAAAATATGCATTTGTAAGTAGGTACTTAAATAAGTTGTTTCGGTATCGCAAAACAGGAAATTCGTTATAAATTACTTCCTCGATGGATAATTTTCATATAAAAAAGACGAATATTTAACGAACAAAAATGCAGAAAGCTTCAGTTTGTTATTTCAAAATTTCCATAAGTTATGAGCTTTTTATACAATTGTATTTTATCATATACATTCTGATTTTAATACTGTATAATCCATATATTTATTCGCCTCAAATTGATTGCTAGAATGAGTTTGGTGAAAGAGAGTATGAAAATATTCACAATGCATAGTTCGATGAATTTTGGTTCATTATATTTTATAGCAATGAAACTTAGAAGGCGAAAGTTGTTTTGATACGCTATCCTTGTTTGTGGCTTTGTTTATTAAGTGGTTCCTTGAATACTAGAAATGTTGTGCAGGAATATCGTACAATAAAATCACTGATATTAATGCTGCTTATGTTTTCCTCGCCACTAAATTTCCACATTTTTTTGGGGATAGACGATGTGGTCTTCAATTAACTGTGCATCCATTCCAACGTTTGATAATAGATATTTTACAACGGGAAATACTTTTAATTAATCTCAACGAAAACAAATTTACATACCTATACTTCTATACCCTCTAAAATAAATAGCATTTTCTCCTCTTTCGTTGCCATGATGAAATGCGATAACTGACGAAGAAATGATGTGTAATGTTGCTCACTATTTTTCCTTTGAATCCTTTTATCAGATTGCACTATAAATATCGAACTTTTTGTGATTTGCCTTATATGTCGCAGAATGCTAAATTCCCACACACAAACTGTTGATAATCTAACGAAATATAAAATATTGCGCCATAAGTTTGTAAAATTTAAAATATTGCCAATAATACTAAATTTTACGCCTTTTTCAAGCCTGACTCAATCGCATTGTCTCGTACATATTTTTTGAGACATTTAATTGTCAAGGTATTTTTAACGAATGCAACAACGCAATTAGCAAAATGTTTTTAGAAAGAAATTTCTATCGCATGTAATCCCCAGCGTTAACATTTTCGAGAGGAGGTGTTAAAACATCAAATCCGCCTCTGTGCAGGAGCATCGCAATGTTTGGTCCTTCGCTTGCCGGATTGACTGCAAAGAGTAAGAATGCGCAAGGGCTTCTAGTGCGCGGGAAAACTGGGCGTGAAACCGATCGATCGAGCATTAGGAGGGCTCGAAATCAAGCAAGCTGGTTCCCCTTGCCAGGCAACGTAGCAACCATCATGTCACCGCTGATATCACAGCCGCCTCTGCGAGAGTCGACATCACTTCTGTCAACAAGATGCGCGGTGGTACAGAAAAGTGCAACAGAAATTGTAGGCAGCATCCTACACCTGACCAGCCGGTGGTTCCCCCAGTTCAGGTATGATTACTGTTTGACAAATATGGTTTTAATTACTTGTAAATAATGTCTGGCATAAATCCTGTTTTGATTAGCCCAGATTAGTGTGAAGCGTGTTTTCCTCTCGACGATGTAGAGGCTTGCCTGCCGTTTTATGGAATGAGCTTCATCGATTTTTATGATGCTTAAATAAACGTGGAATGGCGAACGTTCCGTGTCAAAATAAATGCTCCCGTTAAAGACGCGGTTTTTTTAACAGGAAATTATGGTTTTGTTCGTGAGACTGGTTGATTGAATTCTTAATTCTCTTCGCTCTAATGAAATATTCTTTAGGATTGCAATGTGCGACTATTTTCAGCCAGCATATCTTCAATACAATATCAATGTATTTAATGATATAATTTTACGCATTACTTTCATACTCCTTTGATAAGATTTTACCGTACTATGTTCATTTTGTATGCTAGTTTTATATATCTACTCAAAGATTTTTCAATTGAATTGGAGTAATAGAATGGAATCGTCTGATTTTACTACAGCTATACAGGGTGAGTCACGAGTTACGGAACGGTCTTTGTTGTATTTCTTGCTTCAATATAAAATTATTTTGGACAAATGTCCCGAAAATATGAAGTACAATATATTTATATATTTATATATATAATATATATAGTGCGGTTTTGGATAGTACGTTCAAATCAAACTGGAGTTTATTATAATTTCTTTATACGTCTTCTTGTTTTCGAGTATTCCAAACCACATAATCTAGATGCCTTGGACAATTTTGGACCTCATTCATCATAAACTAATTTTATACAGATTGCGCTGAATATTGTGGTCATTTTTGAATTTTCAAATAACAATAACTTCCTTATTTTGAAAATGAACCTGTCCTCTTTTATAGTTTAAAAAGTAGAGTGAATTCATTTTATGAATGATTTGTTTCAATTCAATACAATTTCATCATATTTTCAAATTAAAAATCTTCAATCAAGAAGAAAAAACAAACTAAGATAATCCAGAACCAAGAATTAATTTAACAATAGAAATAATAACTATGAATTGAAAAAACTATCTACAACTGGCCACCTGAATCAGATTTCTGGATCTCTTTCTTTGGAGCTGTGTGAAGAACATAGTTCACACAATTCCCCTAAACATCCAGGAAGATGTAAAAAGCAGAATATGAAATACAATCACTTGATATGTTGAATGGTAATTCAGTGTTGTTAAGGATAGTCTTTTTTGCGTTAATAGTTATTATTTCTATTGAATTAATTCTTAGTTAAGACTGTCATGATTCGTTTGATATTGAGTTGAATGTTATTTTGTTTCTTGAAATAAAACAATTGATAATATTGCATTAAGTCCTCAGTAATGATTTGTAAAATGAAATCCATTGAATTTAGTTGAAGGAAGGTATAATACTATTAGATTATTGAATTTCCTATTTGAATCACAATAAAAAGCAAAGTGCATCTGAATAAGATATTAATTGCTATTTGAAAATTTGAGGAATTACCACAATAATTTACACACTTTATAAATTGGGTTATGATCTCAGTCAAAAATAGCCCATGTTATATGGATTATGTGGTTCAAGAACTATTTACGACATTTTAATCGTTCAGGTAATATTCAATTCAATTGACAACCTGACGTTTTAGAAAACTCAAAATCGACAAGAATTATATATAGGGAAATTATAACCAACTTCCCTCCAATTTCGATATTCTGTGTGAACATGCTAAAATTTATGGTAACCGATTGAAAGACACATAGGAATGATATGTTACACATCTTTTGACACCTTATGTATTCTAAATTTTCAGAAACCTCAAAACTGTGTCGTGATATTAGCTTGGCATATCGAAAACACTTTTCCTTAGGAAAATTAATTTTTTTCAGAGTAATTTCCGGAACGAAATCGTTACCACTTTACTTGAATATTCAAGTACAATATTCACCCCTTATAAATCGCAATAATAAAATAGTCAAAATAAATGCTAAAGAAAGGAATAAATATAATTGATGGTAACCTTGAAATCCATCGATAAAATACATGGGGTGTTCCTTCTAACACATCCCGAGCTCTAGCTCCTGAAATTATTGATCGATTTCAATTAAGCAAAAACAGAATTGTATCTTGAATGATATTCTAACATCCTGAAACATTTTCATTGGTCTGTCACTTCCGGAACTACCAGAAATTGGACTGTTTGAGTCCTAGAAAGTGCTTTGATCATTATTTCAGTTCGGATAACACATTAGTTCGTAGTTTGGGTATAAAAGACTCGAAATGTAAGAGAAGATTCTAATGAGTCGTGAAGTATTGTCTATGGCGGAATACCATTGAAAATCACACAACAATATTTATAGAATTATAATGGTTATTGTTCGCTTTGTTAACGAAAAATCATGACAGTATACCGGTACCTACCCGATAATTCATGTTGTTGTTTCGTTTCGAGTCTTTTTCACGGTGAGTAGTGAACTAAATGAATACAGACATAACGCAAGTTAATTTTAAATCTAACAGAAATTGAGCTCTCGCGTTTTGACTTTATAGGCAACGATTTCCAGATCGTGATGAACCGGTTCATGCAGACCGATCATTTTCGACTTATTGACTTAAAACTGGTGTTTTGAGTAGAACATCGTACCAACTACTATTTTGTTTTCTCAAGTGATATGCACTCACTTCAAAAACGAAGGAAAACATTTCGAGATGAATATTGAGACACAAAGTATCGGAAAATTCGAGAAATCTCGAAAACCATCAAAGATAGGTTTAGAGAACATGGGTATCGTTCGATAGGTATAAAAATAACCGATCATCACAGAGTATAACATACAGGGTGTCATTTGAAAAATTTGAAAAAATGTGGCTTGAAGAAAGGCGGAATCGGAAATTTTGTACTCTGCACCCTGTATCAATTTCAGAGTTTCCTAACGATGGTTACTCAGAAATGGAGTATTAGTAACATAATTTTTGCCAAATCACAAGGCCACAACGAGAGAAGAAAAAAATTTTCAAAAAAGTCATCAAATTTCGAAAAATCTCAAATATTTCGAAAACCATTGAACTTAGTCATAGAGAATATCGAACAAAGTCACCTTCATTTGATCTCTCACAGCTAAAATTATCAAAATATATAGGGTGTTCTATTTAAAAAAAAAACAAAACTTTGATTTGTTCCCCAGAAACGGAACACCCTGTATATACCTAATTATTTTTAAATTGTGACCGTAACTTGACATTATGCTACTTCCAGTGACTCGTGGGCCACCGTGTATACATCCGTATCTTTTATTTCCCCTCAAGATTTTCTTAAGATTTCTTAAACACGTCTTCACCGTGTGTTACCCTGTATAATATTTAATCGGGCTACAGTACTGAAATACCAAAATTATCTGACTTTGTGTACTTCAAATATTGCCTGAATAATGTTAGTATTATCAAAGTGAAACAATTTTTTTTAACACAGGGTGGTCACTTCCAAGTGATTTACTATTGGATTTAACTGAAATCGACGTATAAATATAAAATAGCCCTCTATTAACTGAAAATCAATGAAGTTAGGGAGATATTTCAGAGCTCGTATTCGTTTAATGGATGGAAGCAGTAATAGTCATCCAGTCCGTCTTCCATTTCAGCAAATTCCGTTGACTACGTGGCTGGAATAGACGAAAACGAGGATAATTAAAAGCTCCGGGTGGATTAATTATGGCATTTCCGGAATCCTTGAATCAATTCGTGTCACACGCGGGCTACAATTCAATTATTGTATTGTTTTTACGCTTCAACGATTGCTTACAACATACCTTACTACGGAACGCCCAGAATAATGACTAGAAGATTAAAATCGATGATGCATTAAGTATTTATATCACTAGTTTCGATGGATCTTAGGTTCATAATCTTGATCATGAACTGAAAGAATGCTGGGTATTAGAAATATTTATCTACATTGCTCCAAGAAATTACGCACAATTTCAATATTCCAAATTTTTTTTGGTAGGCAACTAATTATTAATAGGGGTAAGTCCCCTAGTGGCGGACACTTAAGGTATTCATGGTTCGTGATAAATAAATAACAAAAAACGCAAAAACCAGTGTTTCCATAGTTTTTGATACTTATTTGGTACATAACTTCGAAATCAGATGAGTTACGAACTTTAGTAGATTTTATTGTAGATTTGAGCTCTTTTTCCTCAAAAAGGTTCGATAAACCTCAACCAGTGATAATGATGAGTAGTGAGGCTAATTTTCATTTGAGCCGTTCGGTTAATAAACAGAACTGCCGATATTGGGCAGCAGAAAACCCCCGCGAACTGCATCAATCCCCACTCTACAGTGAGAAAGTCATCGTTTGGTGCGCTATGAGTCGTCTTGGGGTGAGAGAAGGGTAATCGTAACTGTAAACGTTTTCATGCTGAAGAGCTTTTTTATCCCAGAATTGCGACGACGAAGAATGAACGGAATGAATGTTTGGTTTCAACAGGATGGTGCCACGGCACATACAGCCAGAGCCTCAATGAAAGTTGTGTATCGCATTTTTCCTGGTTATGTAATCTCTAGTTTTGGTGATGTGCCGTGGTATTTAAACAATAAAAAAACCTGTTTCGACAAATTAAGATTCAATAATGAAATTATTTTATAACAAAATATAAAATCAAATTAAATTAACAAAACTTATAACTCTGCCTAAACATAAGAACAATTTTAAATCACACTTTGACAATAAAAAAATGAGTCTCAGCAAATGGCACCTAGTACGGGACGGACTTTACTTCAAACCCTTAGTACCGGACATCTTCAACCCATCGTACATCGATCGCAAATGTAGCATTCTGAACATGCTTCATGTGCCTATCCACGGCAGCTGGAACACTGTATCCAGTCTTCATCATGATCCTCCAAGCAAACTACGCAAATAGTTCTCGTGTCAGATGTTTCAGCCAACGATGTCTTTTTCTTTGCATTATTTCCGATATTCCCTTTGGCCTTTACTCCTTTGTCTGTTTCCCTTCTCTTTCATTGCTGTTAACATTTTTTTTATTTGCTTTCTCCTCTACAAGAATTTTGTACCGTGATGAAGTTACAATTTCACTTTTTTCGCATTTCCTCTTTCGAGAAAGCGATCGTTTTTTTGCAGCATCCGGCAATGGTGACAAATTATGGATAACCTGGACTACATCTGGATCAAGGTTAGGCAATGGCTTGGGACTGTTAATATTTTTTTCGAATGTAGATTGTTTTGAAGCCTCTGAGGGTCCTTGTGTGTCCATATTATTGGACTGCTCTGAGTCGCAGTTCGTCGACGAGCTGCCAGCTTCAGTTAAATCACTGGAGGAAACAGGAACTTCTTTACTAGTACCTAGTGCGTTTGAGGATGTTTGTGGGTCTTCTAACAGAATGTTGGTCATATCAGCAGGTGAATAATATAGATCAGAAAATATATATCTATTGAATGGCTGAATTCCTGTGCATTTGAAGCCGGAGACTACAATTTCCAGACGAGCTACTTTTGCAAATGCTTCATTGACGAGACCGGCAATATCGTAGTCAGTTATTCGAGATCCAGCATTCGCTCTTATCCACGCATCACAACGTTGGTTATAGGCATCTTCCAATGGCTTCATAAACGTTCTGTCTAGCGGCTGTAGTTTGTGTGTAGTGTGTGGTGGCGAGCTTATCAAATGAATATCGTTTCCTCGGCAAAAATTAATGACTGCTAATGTCTTGTGACTACAATGTCCATCCAGAGGTAACAGCACAGGGCTCTCTTTTGTCGGATATGAGTGTTTATTGAATGATTGTAACCATAGAAGAATAAAATCACTATTCATCCAGCATTTTGGCTGGGGCACGCCAACGCTTTCGGTTGGTGCATTTATCATGAGCCGATCATTCATTCTTTGCCTAGGAAAGACAAAGAAAGCGGAATGAAATGGCCGTTGGCACTCATGCAAAATAAGACTGTAATATTCTTGCCCTTCTCAGCAAAAGTGAGCTTTCTAACCGGACTCCAGTTTCGTCACAGTTATAAATTTGTGTGGTGGATATTAAAAAGATAGTAAATTATTTTGGTCCCATTTTCCTTTCTTTTCGTCTTCTCCATTTCGATATCTCTTTGTTTTCCTAAAGAATAGTAAATAATGATCAAAAAGTATAATATTTCATAAAAAGATGTTTTTCATTGTCCGATATTAAGGAAAGCTTTTGTGTCTGGTACTAGGGACATAGAATTCTTAAATAAATTGTCATATACAAAACTACTATGGAATTCGACAATAAATATTACAAATTTTGGATATGTATCAACTATGACATAAAATTATCAAAATCACATAAACTAAAAACCATTGTAGTTATACTTACTTTGATCTTACGGGACGCAATGTATTCCCGCCAAAAGCAGCAATCAACTGTTCCCACCTAGGTGTTGCGCGACACTGGCGAACCGCGACCCGTGACCCGCGATCGTGTATTGCTACGTTCCTCCGCGCCCCTGTCACCCGCTTTTTAAGCAAACGCGTTGAGACTTATCGACTTCCCCCTACATGTTTTTTTAGGATAGGTTGTAGAGCTTTTTTAATGTACTACCAGTTTTTCGTAGAAGAGCTGAATCATGAGACGTTGCTTACAATAAGACAAATAGGATATCAATACTTCATTCGTTTTTATGAGTAATTGTTCCTCTAGATGTAGCTTTTGGCTTAATCAGCGTAAAATGCATCCAGCATTGTATGAGAACAGTGAATTTCTAAGCTAACCTATCGAATGACACGGACGGTCGGCTTTCCGGTACTTCCCACTGACAGATGACAGGAATGACAGCACCTTGTTTCATAAATTTCCAAAGAGACTTCTTCATCTAACCAAATATGTTCATCCCAAACTATGCCATAAACCCTCGTACCAAAATGTTTCAAAATGTGTGCACAATAAATCCATACAAAAACGGCAAGAATGGTACGAAAATATACCCCAGAAATATAGGATCAATGTAGTTCTATGAGCTATCTGCATGAACGCCAACTCATCAGGAAAATACAAAACAGGTTCAGTAGAATTTTAAGACCGAATCCGCACTCCTCAGATCTATCTTTCAACTCAGCCTATCTAAACGTTCAAGCAGGAGTACACGGCCACGCTCCTCTATCAAGAAGCATGATCGGTCAACTCTAGAGCGTCACCCACCGAAAGTACGGACTTCTAGTTACCTTTCCCCTATGTTTCGCCATTGTTTATGGTCTTAACTCATGATAATAGATGTCATAGCATGTATGATTCCATACTTACATGATCTATTATTAATTAAAATTTTGGGAACGCTACAAGGTTAGATATATGCCAACGAAATTCAATGTTTTTTCTTGGTATATATGTTGCTCTCATGAGAAATAAAATGAGATTCTGCAAGAAATCACCACATATTGATTACAACCACTTTTGCGAGTAATTTATGTTATGAATCACTGAATTTGAGCCCGGCAGAATTGGCTGGAGCAGTTGTGTAAGATGACCTAGGTTGGACTCATACAATAAAAGCCAAGGGCTTGAGGTGTCCCTTTCAACTGTGATCCGGAAGTAGAGGGAGACTGCCATGAAAGAAGACATGAGCAACGACGTCAAGCAGTAACTTCGATCCATTTCTGTTGAGACAACAGTTCCCTACTGCTTGGTACCTTTAAATGCAGCTTCGACAACACAGTGGAGTGCAAAGTAGTTCTGAAAAGATATGCCAACGTTTCAGAGAATTTACTTTGAGACCTCGTGTCCCAGCTCTAACCGCAACACATAGAACAGAGGAGAAAACATTTTAGACGCCAATTTTTTGTGTGTATTCACTCGATTCTTGAAGATGACCAAATTGAAACTTATTGGAAAGATGTTCGAGGAAAGCGAATTCCACAGCACAGTAGCCCTGTAAATAAAAACATTTTTATGGAGAGGAGTATGTGGCATTGCTAGTTCGAGAGAGTTTTCCGCGAGCCTATTTTTTTTGGAACCTGATTCTTTTCGGAATCAAGCCTTTCAGTTGTTCGAAGCATTTAATATGGAAGTACCCGTAGAAAGAAAAAAGATCAGTAAATTACGTTTTTTAGCGAGAGGCTGGATGAGGCGCACTCTAAAGAGAAAAAAAGAGTTCAGCAGAAGCAGATTTAGCAGTGGCTGACACATAGTCATGCTACCCAACTCCGGTGTAGTTGCCGAATAATTGCATGCTCGATTCTGACGGAAGTCGATGTCTTTGTTTGGTTAAAGGAGGTTCTCCAGCAGGGCTTTTTCTGAAGAACATTGTGGATTGCATTCTGTGCGGGGAAATTTGCCTGAGAAAAAAGTGAGTTTTCTCGTAGACACTTTTTTTGGAAATGTTTCATCGGTTAATAAGCGTATCTCTTTCGGTGTGGAGTTGTTTTATTCGACGGTTTATACTCTGAATTATTATACTCCGCGCAGAAACAAGGTACTAGAACATGTGAATCAATAAAGAAGACAAAAATAATTAGATTAGCGTGTTGTAGACTTTTTTTCGGAATTCGAAAGAAATTGATTTCATTGAATAACTAGTTTAGAACTATTAGATAGTTAAAAGTTCATATTGCATTCAAACCAGTTAGCAAATTGTCAGGCCTGGTTTTCAACACAAAAGATAAAACCGACAAATTCGAAAAATCAGGAGTATAACAATTAACATTTTCTGAGTGCAATTCCTTTTATATAGGTCAAACAGGACGCTCTTTCAAGGCTAGATACTAAGAACATTCCGGTCATTCCTACATCAGAAATATGATTCAGCTTTAACCGCACATTGTCTGAATGAATGTCATCACTTTCAAAAACTTCAACAGCTAAAAATTCTTCATTCCTGTGATAAATCTTATAAACTCAATTTCTTTGAATTGATGGAAATTTTCAAGGCATCTAGGGTAGAAAGGGTTAAGCTCCTTAACGACCAGGTGGACTTAATTACCTACCAATCACCATTATTCAAGTTACTGTGATCTCTACTAGCATTTTATTGATGGTAATTCCTGTATTGTACATGAGTATTCAGTTTTCATTAGCTTGTTGTTGATAATGGACGTATGTCCGAAACCGGTCCAACCAATTTAAAAATTTTGTCATTCTTCACATCAATAAATTAGTGATTGTTAAAACATAGTAACTTGTTTTATTTCATTATTCATTATGAATATCAACTATCACGCAGTTCAGGCTTCATCGCTCAATTATTTAATTCAAACCTCTCCATCACCACACCAACCTCCACTTCAATTAACCCACCAAGGATCAGAACAACACCATGTCTAAACACGACCTTAAGTAAATTCAATAAAAATGTAACAACGAATATACTCATCAAACAGTCTTTCCTGATGATCCTGAATCGGCATAAATTGGATCATACCTTTTATACTGATGCATAAGAAAGTGTTGGTTGTTCCGTAGTTAACACAGAATAATCAATAACAACATACCGACTACCCAGCAAATGCAGCGTTTACACTGGTGAACTATTTGCAATATTTAAAGCCCTTGAGTGACTCTAAACCAGGAAAAAGTCGCGATATGCACTGACTCGTTGTCCTCTACATGTTCAATTAGTGACAGATATTCTGAGCATCGGATAGTTCAAAACATACAGGAGAAATGTCACCATCTCGCCTCTAACGGAATATCCATCACCATTATCTGGGTTCCATCACATATCGGAATTCTTGGCAGTGAGCTAGCAAATCGAGCAGCTAGAGAAGCCACATCTGAAGAAATCACATAAGAGATTCAACTACCTAACGATCTTAAGTCACCCATACAGAGTCAAAGCCTTTTGGTGCGGTAAAACCTGTCGAACACTGCGGATACTAACTCCGTACTGGACACCTAATTATAAATTAAATCAATTTTCCCCGATGAGCAGGAATAATGAAACCATAATAAGAAGAATAAGAATAGGCCACACACGTCTCACTTATAGTTACCTTATGGCATCAGACAATCCACCAGAATGTCAACACTGCAACACTCCGCTATCAATAGAACACATTCTCACAGAATGCAATAACTTTAGAGATGCAAAGTTACACCACAATGTCAGCAGGACCTTAAGAGATTTACTAAGCTCTGAAGATCAAATTCCTAATTTATTTGAATACCTGAAGAATATTTAACTCACAATGTACTTAAATATCATATGTTTCAACTAATGTATGGTTTTATCGTGTCAATGACCAAAGCAGTCGAGACACGTAAATTCCCTAAATGGAAAAGAAACTTGTTCCAATCACCTTCAATAAATTTTCATGAAACCATCACCGCAAACAGGAATTCAAAAGAATATATCGAAAAGATGGAAGCAAAAATTTTCCTTGAAAATTCGAAAAATATAAATCTAACTGTGTTGTAAAATTGATCAAACTTCACCAGAATTCTGTTTCATCCATATCACGTCAAAATACGATAATCCAATTTTGAGGCTGTAAAAATTCAAATACGAACTTTCTTATATATGCAATACTGCTTGAAATAACCGTAACTTGGCAAATTTATACGTCAAGAATTCGTAGTAAAATTGGGACGAGTAGAACAGGATGTCACCGTTTTCCCCCATTTATTTTATAGCAAGCCATGATTCAGCTCGTAGTTCCTTCCTACGATGATGATAAACTTCTGCAAGAAATAACTTTGAAATGAGGATCTTAAATTTGCCATCGATCTCAAATACCAACGAACAGATTTGATTTATTTTTAGATAAAATAAAAAGGACATTTGAACGGTATTGATTAATGTTTATCGGATATAGCTCTTCGATTATAATGAAATATAATGGTTGTTCCATCTAGCAAACCGATGTTCATAGAAAAGAAAAATTTGTTCCTTAACAATTATATAGGCTGCTTCCTAACTACACGAATTTAAGATGGTGATTTCTCAGTTGAGTGAGGAAGATTGTTCAAAAACTTCTGCTTCTAGAGATGTAGTGTTCATAGTATACAGGGATATCCACCAGGACCGTCCATTAAAAACTTTTTGAGTTCCAATTACGATATCAAGCTGAAATTTTATACGCGGCCATAACTAGTGATTTCCAAATGAAGTGAAATATTTTCGAAGTGATACCATTTCTGGTTATACTGGAAGTGGGACATCACTTTGTTATCTTAAATGGCAATCTACCTTTTTTATTATTTTTTTAGGCACTTATCTGTCAAAATTTTGACAGATTTAATTATTATGTTATAAACTCGATTTTTGAGGAACATTTAAAAAAATTGTAGCTCATAGATCTTTTGCACTACAGAAACAATTTTTGCTTGGGTGGATAGAAGAAGGATCAAGGAATTTTTTAAGCAGTCTACACATGTCAAATGTTTATTGCGTTGTTTTGTAGGATTTTTTCAATTTGGCCTTTTTCAAACAGCAATAACTCAATTTTTTCAAATTGCACGTGCCAATTTTTATATCGCCATCAGATGAAGCGTCAAATGTCAGATGGAATTGTATAAGCATGTACTATACCCATCTCTTATAGTTCCGAAATAATTTGGGAATATATTGAATTCTGATATTTTTGAAAGAACTAACAGAGAATGCTTTGAAATATTTGAATCAAGTAGCTGTACTGGCTACGTTCACCTGACAGGTGCCTTAAATTAATATACTTGTAACTTCGTTCATTCGAATTTGATATTTCAACAAGAATTGTTGGTAATTTGAAGTGAAAATTTTTGAAAAACACCAGATTGATAATAAAATGGGTGATTATTCAAACGAGGATATGTTGAAGCTCTTTTTAATTCATGGCGAATGTCAAAAAGTGGTGGATAGAAATTGCAGGCAATTCAATAACCAATTTCCAAATTTGGCGCCTATGAGTAAAACAAAATTTCGAAGGATTAGAAGCAATTTTCTGCAATTTGGAGGAACAAAATAGATAGAAACTAGAAGAAAACCAATTCTCGAGGACGACGACAATCAAATTAATACGCTATCGTATTTTCGTGCCAATCCACATGCGTCCATTAAGTCAGCATCAATGGATATTGGATTGAGTTATACTTCCATTCAAAGGATCCTTAAGAAACATAACATGCACCCGTATTCTTTTATCAGACTACAAAAATTGAAAACAACTGACCTTCCAAAGCGGCTAAATTTCTGTGAAAATTTATTAATTCGGCTTCAAGAAGATGAGACAATTCTGCAAAAAATTATATGGTCTGATGAAGTCAATTTAATGAAAATGGAATAATCAACAGAAGAAATCGACATTTTTTGGGCCACAGAAAATCCACATTTCATTGAGGTTATTGATTTCCAAAATAAATTCAGGGTGAACGTTTTGCAATTTTAATGAATGATTTGTTGGCTTATCACATTTATGAGGAAAATCTTAATGGACAAAGGTACCTGGAAATTTTGATAGGAACGTTAGCAAATTTTTCAGATGGATTACCCTTAACATTCTGAGGATTGCTATTACCAAATGGATGGTGCACCAGCACATAAAACACGAGCTGTAGATCGGCAGCTAACAGAAATGTTCGAGGATAGATGGTGGAATAATCAAGGACCAAATTTATGGCCTCCGCTTTCTCCTGACCTGACGCCCCTTGATTTTTATTTCTGGGGCAATATCAAGAGTAAAGTGTATCTTATTCCTGTAAGAAGTAAAGAAGACTTACTAGAGCGCATTCATAATGCTTTTCGTAATATTGATCCTGAGGAAACGAGGAGGGCAACTCATCATGTTCGTATACGAGCTGTCAAGTGTATCGAGCAAAATGGGGCCCATATTGAACATTTATTCAGATCGTAAATTAGTTTTCTCCTTTGATGTTTGCTATCATTTATTCGTATTAATGTAATTATCTTCGATGATTGGTTTTCGCTTAGTTCCTACAATTTTTATTTATCCGAATTGTAGAAAATTGCTTCTAATGCTTCGAAATTTTATTTTACTCATGCACGGTAAATTTGGAAATTAGTACTTGTACTTTTTGGTACTTTTTTACATTCTAAAATCATTCAATCTGAAATTACGACAATTCTTGTTAAAATATCAAATCCGAATGAACGAAGTGACAAATACATTAATTTTAGGCACCTGTCAAGTGAGCGTAGCCAGTTCAGCTACTTGATTCAAATATTTCAAAACATTTTTGTCAGTTCTTGCAAAATCATCAAAACTCAATATATTCCCAAATTATTTCGGAACTATAAGAGATGGGTATAGTACATGCTTTTACAACTCCATCTTACATTTGACGCTTCATCTGATGGCGATATAAAAATTGGCACGTGCAATTTGAAAAAATTTAGTTATTGCTGTTTGAAATATGCCAAATTGAAAAAAATCATACAAAACAAGCAATAAACATTTGACATGTGTAGATCGCTTAAAAAATTCCTTGTTCCTTCTTCTATCCACCCAACCAAAAATTGTGTCTGTAGTGCAAAAGATCTACGAGTTACAATTTTTTTAAATGTTCCTCAGAAATCGAGTTTATAAGAAAAATAATTGAATCTGTCAAAAGTTATGGCTGTGTATAAAATTCCAGCTTGATATTGTAATTGGAACTTGAAAAGTTCTTAACGGACGGTCCTGGTGGATATCCTTGTATATAAAATGTAGTTCTCAATTTTTTCTTCGCAAACTAAAAAAGTCATAACCTTGAAAGTGTACAGAAATTCCAAATTTAACAAAGGCTTGTAGGTCAGTATTTTTTCATGCAAATAAAACAGTGATGTTCAAATTTTCACTATATTCGCAAACTTATGACGCTTTCACTTCACTGTGCCTTCAACAGATAAGTATTCGAAGGAATGATGTGCCTCATACAGGGTGTTACATAATAGTATGTCACAACTTGAGGAGATAAATCTACATGCAATTTTAAGAAAAAAAATTCCATAGGCCGCGGCCTATAGAGCCTATTGATGAATTGAGTAGTGGCTGTTCTTCTCTATGAAAGTAGGTTAATTCTATAAAATTTTGTTACGAGGGATATTCAAGAGTTTAAGAAACAAATTTGTTGATTCTTTCAAAACAGTACTGTAATGAATAGTATTTACGCAAGAAAATTTTCATTTCGAAGAAATTTCGCTTCTCAAGTTTCTATACATAAATTTCTTTCGATAAAACAACTTGAAAAAATAATAAGGCGACGAGCGTAGCTCAGATGTACTAACATTAGAAAACCATCTGATTCCATAACCAACCACTCTTATTCTTCGCAGTTTGGGAAGCCACTTCTTCTACAAAACACTCCAATTTAGAATTTGACTCACATAAATCATGGTTTAAAATTCATTTAGTTAATTTAATGCGAAACAAGAAACATGACTCTAATCTTAAGATTTCTCAACTTGAAAATTGAAGCAACTTCATATATTATTAAAACGTTCATTTATGTTTGTACGCCGTACATATAACATGGTTTTGAAATATGCAGACTGGAAGAACCCAGTGCAACAGAGCAATTTTCTTAGGCGAATGTTCCTTTATTATACTTCTAGACCCTCCGTCTAGTAATGTGAAGGGCTTGAACTTTCTAGGGAACAAAATTACTGAAATTTACAACTGTATCATAAATCATGACCTAATGGATGTCTCGTAATCTTTTAATTGAACATGTTTTCAAATTTTATTTTTGATTTCAAGAGTAATTATATTTGGTTGTTCGGAAAGTAATATCGTTTTTTCTCAACAGAGGAGTTGATTGTTTTTTTTTGCATCCAACTTCACACTTAAGCCGTATAATTTTTATATGCTTCGAGAGCTCATATAGCAAGGCTTGTTTGTGAAAAATTAATTAATTCCACGCAGTAGTTTTTGGTTGGTCCCCTTTTAAATATGGAGAGCGATAAGCAGCATTTTCAACATATCTTACTGTTTTACTTCCTCTACAAAGTTTATTTATGCTGATGATATTGCTTTAGTTTTCCGGCAATATGACTTCGAAACAATTGAGCAAACACTGACTTCCGATTTAGAAATTCTGAACATTTTCTTCAAAAAATTGTGTTTATGTCCAAATCCTCCGAAAACTGAGGTTTCTTGTTTTCATCTGAATAATCATGAGAATGATAGGCAACTAAGAGTATTCTTCAATCAATCACTATTAACTTATAATTTGACTTCAACATATCTTGGTGTGAAGCTAGATCGTTCTTTGACTTTCAAGTTTCATATTGATAAATTATGTCAGAAGTTGAAAACAAGAAACAATATACTACATAAACTAGCTGGATCTAATTGGGGCGCCGGAGTCTCTACTTTGCGAACTACTGCTTTAGCTTTAGTGTATTCAGCAGCAGAATATTGCTGTAAGGTGTGCTCATGTCAATAAGATTGATTCTCAGTTAAATTGTTCTATGATAGTTATAAGTGGATGTATCAGTTCAACTGCTGCCCCATAGCTTCCGGTTATTTGTAATATCGTTCCTTCCCATATTCGCAGGAAATTAGCTCTTAAATCATCTTGGTATAAGTATCACTCATTTCCAGAAGTTTTTCCGATAATACACGATCTTCAAAATCCACCTAACCTGACATTGAAATCTAGAAAACTTTTTTGATTGACTTTTTGCGTACACGGGTGAAGGCTGTTGATTTTTGGAAAACTGAATGGCAGTTGATGTTCTCATAGAGGATCCTTCTTAAGGGGTTGCAGGTTTCGATATAAGTAGGAAAAATTGGTGTACACTACATCGTCTCAGGACAGGACATGGTCGTAATAATAGTATGTTTTTCAAATGGAATACTGTAAAAAGTCCGACATGTGAATGTGGCGGAGCTGAAGAAACAGTGAGACATTTAGTTCTCAATTGTCCGTTTTACCATTTTTCGGGTGGTTTTCAAGAAATTCATTCCGTTTCAGAAAATTTCATCAACTGGATAAAGAAAATCTATTCAGGAGATTAGTTTAGAATCTTGAGGTTATTATGGGCTGCACCCCCGAAGGGTGTATGAGATGTTCCCTGTTGAAAAACAGCGGAGTATTGTTTAAGTTCTTAGATAAGGATAGGACTGCTCCCCCTTAGGGCTTTATTCCCATGGTGTATGTTGATAAGGCAAGGGCTATACCCCCGTAGGGCTTCATTCCCAAAAGGTGTTGAAAAACAGAGGAGCATTAGTTAAGTTCGTAAATTCAAGTGAGTTTAGACATATAAGAGTTAGGTACGTTTATCTTCGGTACGCCCCAGAACCGACATTCGTCTCTCTGATCCACTTTACTCCGTTTGGTGGTACGTGGCTGTCCAAGTTGGATCGTCCACTGATGAAAGTTTGGCGCAAGCGTAGTTTTTCTTCGAAATTGGTATCTTTCTGACCAAGCATTCCAGTGTTTAAGAGCATTTACCATGGAAGTATCTATAAAAAAGAGAAAGATCAGCAACCTGTCGCCTTTGAGCTAGAGGCTCAAAAAGGAGATCACGCTCACTGCTCTCCTCTGGACACTAGCTAACAGATGTAACGAACGTTTGGGTGAGGAGCCCCACACATGGTAACAGTATTTCAGACTAGGTTTCACCTATGTCTTGTATAAAAGCATCAGGTATGATGGCGTGGACTACTGCTTATCCCTGAAGAGAAAACAGAAATCAGCAGAAGCAGATTTGGCAATATCTGACATATGGTCATGCCAGCAAACTCCGGTTTTGACTGTGATACCGAGTAGGTGCACTTTCATTTCTGAAAAAATTTCTGTCTTTTCATGATAAGGGGAGGTTCTCCAGCAGTGACTTTTTCTGGAAAACGTTTTCGTCTTATTCGCGTTAAAATGGACCAAGTTTAACTTTCCCACTCTGATATATTCCTCAAGTCTGAATTCAGTGTCATGCTCCATTGGTATCTTTGTAAGTGTGTTTCCTCAGCAGTTATAAGATGCTGTCTAGAAAATGAGGACACCAGGGTACAGTCATCCGCAAACCCAAATATTCTGTTTTCGGTGGAGTAGAGCACATCATTCATATGAAACATTAAAAGAGCTGCCGAAAGTAGGGAGCCCTGGGGTACTACTATATTACATGAAAATATTCACTCGTTAGATCATCAACCACCACCAGAATCGCCACCAATCCAATCACGCAATTTTTGGGAAAGTCCATATGCGATTAGTTTATTCATCAAGGCAGCGTGTCAAACCACTGGTAACCAATTTTTTTTTCAGATAATCGTTGCCGAAATAATTTCCCAATGTTTTCAAGGTCTTCGTACTTTCGAATCTCTCTTAGCCACAAAATTTAATACATCCTCGTTGCAAATATTATATAATTCCGCTCTACAAATTTTTGAAAAACGTAAATACCTGAAAGGACACAATCTTTACAAAAAACAAGCTTTTTAGTTTTTTCAATTAGAGAGAGTATCAATGTCGAATAAAACAACCTAACAAAAAAGGAAACTCGAACCCTATATCACGATGGCGATTCCGGGAACTTTTTCTTCAAGGTGGTTTGATGGATTTTGATGGTCCATAACAAGAACGAAACCGAGTTTATCGTTCCTGACTTTAAACTTATTCGGATATCTTGATTCATAAGAAAAGTTCTCTATCCCAGATTTTCAAATTGAGTGCTTTTCATTCATCTATTCACAGATTACTCTCTACTTTTCATTCATTTCGAGAATGAAGTTCAAATATTAAAATTAATCGCAAAGAATAACGGTCATAAACCAAATTTAATTGACACTCCAACAAACCAAAAACAACATGAAATTTTAGTGCAGATCATTTATCATTTGCTTACTGAGAGATCGAATAGAAAATTTCCAATAAATTATATTCCTAATATTAGTAATAAGATATTGTAACGATATCCGATCATCCTTGAAGCCGACCCTGTCACGGCCCGGCGGAGTGACGAGTGCAGGGCACTATCGGCAAAATTCGAGAAAGATTTAAAGGTTTCAGCGCACCGTATTACGAAAAATCAGTGTTGCCGTTTCCGGAAGGTTCTCAAATGAAGATCTGGAACAGAGCCGAAGTTACGCAAATGTTCTAGAACAATTCGTACTTGTATATAAGAAGAGAGCGCGAAGCGCAGAGAATTAAGTTTGAATACAGAGCGAGAATGAGTGGACAAAGTGTTAGAGATGAATTAAGCAGTATCGATTGTGTAATATAAATAAGTAATTTAGTTTAGTGTTACAATTGTTCAGTCTACTTGTGAATAATTTAATTAGAGTTTTGTAACATTGAGGTGTTTGATTTGAATCTACAAATAATTTCAAGATCTAAGAACCGTTACAATATGTAAAAGATTGCAAAAATAATAACACCATTATTACTAATAAAAAAATTGGGTTCATTGTTAGTAAATAACGAAGATAAATTAAATTATCGGATTGAAGCGGAGTATATAAAATATACTGCAGTGAATGCGAAACTTTCTATATAGGCCAAACCTAAAGAAGTTTCGAGAATAGACTTGAAGAACATAAAAGATCTATTATTCGGAACAAAAATTCTACTGGTTTTTCTGACCATTGTATAGATAAAGATTAAACTTATACATCCAGGCAATGAATGGAATTAGTTGGGCATCTTAGAGATGATGGAAATCACGTTAGCTCGTAGGAACAATCAGCTAATTTGTAATGAGCAAACAGACTTCGGTCTATCTTCTGTAGTTAATGCCCGTATATTTAAGTTAAACCACTCGTTTTTCTTTCAGTATTGTATTACCCTTAATAATTTGCTAATAACCCGAAACATTTGTCCAGAATTTTGAGTAGTATTTTTTGTTAAAACTTTGCCAAGTGTTTTAATTAATCATTTATTCATTATGTTACGCCAAGTGTTAAGCGAGGGTTAAAACCTTTTTCATGTAAATAATCAAACATTGCATTGTGTGAAATCGCTAGGAATTTTCACGGTTCACTTTTAATTACAGAATATCACTAAATAGAATTCACCAAACTTATCTCATACCTTTTAATTTGCTGAAATGTTTGGGAATCCCTTGGAATATATACGTTGGAAAGCTGGCAATGCCGCATCTAGTTGCGGTTACTAACTTTATGGACTAATTCCGTTCTCCCCTTTCTATATCCTACCCAACCCCGGTTTGGCTTTCAACCCTTCGGCCATTAGTCTCAGACTGGATTGAGTGCATTATTGCTTTACTCAACTTTTGAACCTCTACTAATGCTGATAATGTGTTTGGAGGTAATTAATAATGACTGGTCTTTTCGGGAAAATAGTTGGATATCTGAAGCTAGATAAAAAATACGCGTATTTTTGAGTCCATTTATTACTCAATATCGATTTCTTGCCCTTTGAAATAATTTATATGAAATATGTTTGGAAAACATAATATTATAAAAACTTCAGAACTAAATTCATTTTCATATATTTCTCGAAAGCTACAAAAACTATTCAAAAAATCGAAAAAATTGGAGAATAGAGCTATCCGAGAAGCTCTTGGCTATAAAAATTCTATTCCTCCAAATATAATACTTGTTGGAACAATGCTCACAACTATGAAAGAACGGGCTTAACTCCTGTGTAATCGTTTTCTGGCACAAATCTCCTCCATTACTGGCTATCAAATGTGACAATCTCCACACGACTTTTATAAACTCACTCCTACATTCCGTAATAAGCCTCTAAGCATACTAAAAAACTGCAATCAGCATTTGATACTTGCAATGTACACATTTGATCGAACTGACAATTAAATTACTTTCACCTTGGTAACGATATTTGTACCAAGCACTTCCAATTAATTTTGACATAGGTTGAAAAATCGCCAGATTGGAATTATATTTTATTTTCGTTGGTGAAATCATTTCTGATAATAAACAATTGCTATTTTCTCTGATGGAAATAAATGAAATTTCGAAGAACAACGCTGTAGGCTTTTCTAAAATTCGATGCGAAATCTTTAGTACTAAGCAATCGAAAATAGAAACTTTCAATTGATAAACAGCTGTCACAAAAATTTTCTTATCTCATCAAACTCCATAGAAGAGCGAATTGTTTCTTGATAACTTTACGTTATCTTATAGATATCATTGAACTTCCATGTATTTTCAGCCAAAAATTTTCATTTAAAAATTCTTCAGATTTAACAATATACTCTACAACCATATAATGCTAAACTTATCTCTTGGGACGTAGTTAATCTCCACCCTAGTATTCAATCTCACGATCGAGTGATGTTAATCTAATTATACAATCAAAGCTTATGCATCCTTTAGAAAATGTTTAGAAAAAAGTTGTTTCGGTTTCAATGATGGAACGTACGAAAACAACTACAGCTCAATAATGGGCAATCCTCTCAGTCCTTTATTAGCCGAAATATTCTTGAATAACATCGAGAAAATGATCCATGATCATCCGCTATCAAAGAACTGCATTTATTCTCTCTTCACTCTGAAAATGGAAAGTGAGAATTTCTTTCTTGATTTGATTATAACCAAAATTGACCATAACATGATTTTTCTATTTTTCATGAGCATCATCATACAGATATTACCAATTATATTTCTTCCGCACATCTATATCAACAAAAAAGAGATTATCATAAAAGTATGATACTTAGACTTACCACGATACCAATGTCAAAATTGTATACTCTGTAACTAGGTTAGGACGAAAAGATTCAATGCGAGTGGAACCAAAAGTATAGAATTTATCCCGAGTAACCGAGTGTATTCTCTCCACGACCGCGAAGTATAAATAAAAAAATAAATTGAATGTGGAAAATAGTAAAACAAGTTATTTATTTGTTGCTGAATATATCTCATCCGGAACACTTTCTAAATATTGTTTAATATATTTAATATATCTTTGATTTATTAGCTATATAATTTTCAGGAGATCGTTTCAATAAAGATTTAAATTTTTATATTTTGAAACATCGATATCATCTCTCACTTTCATTGTTGTTTTTAGAATTGAATAAATCTTCCATAGATTTGAGGATTTCTATTTTTTCAAGATCAACAAAAAATACAAGTAAAACATTTTTAGAAAAAGAGTTCGTTACACTCATTATCTTATTTAAACAATAACTTATGATAATTATTGTTATCATAAGTTATCTCATAGATATCATTGAACTTCCATGTAATTTTAGCCAAAAATTTTTATTTAAAAATTCTTCAGATTTAACAAAAGAAAAACAATATACTCTACAACCATATAATGCTAAACTTATCTCTTAGGACGTAGTTAATCTCCACCCTAGTATTCAATCTCACGATCGAGTGATGTTAATCTAATTATACAATCAAAGCTTATGCATCCTCTAGAAGTTGTTTAGAACAAAGTTGTTTCGATTTCAATGATGAAACGTACAAAAACAACTACAGCTCAATAATGGGCAATCCTCTCAGTCCTTTATTAGCCGAAATATTCTTGAATAACATTGAGAAAATGATCCATGATCATCCGCTGTCAAAGCACTGCATTTATTCTTTCTTCACTCTGAAAATGGAAAGTGACAATTCCTTTCTTGATTTGATTATAACCAAAATTGACCATAACATGATTTTTTTATTTTTCATGAACATCATCATACAGATATTACCAATTATATTTCTTCCACACATCTATATCAACAAAAAAGAGATTATCATAAAAGTATGACTTACCACGATACCAATGTCAAAATTGTATATTCTCTAACTAGGTTAGGACGAAAAGATTCAATGCGAGTGGAACCAAAAGTATAGAATTTTTCCCGAGTAACCGAGTGTATTTTCTCCACGACCGCAAAGTATAAATAAAAAAAAATAAATTGAATGCGAAAAACAGTAAAACAAGTTATTTATTTGTTGCTGAATATATCTCATCCGGAACACTTTTTAAATATTGTTTAATATATTTAATATATCTTTGATTAATTAGCTATATAATTTTCAGGAGAATTTTTATATTTTGAAACATCGATATCATCTCTCACTTTCATTGTTGTTTTTAGAATTGAATAAATCTTCCATAGAGTTGAGGATTTCTATTTTTTCAAGATCAAGAAAAAATACAAGTAAAACATTTTTAGAAAAGGAGTTCGTTACACTCATTATCTTATTTAAACACTAACTTATGATAATGAATATGTATTCCGTATCTAGTTATAGATTTAAACTACATGATAAACACATAAGTGTTAAGTGTTTTAGAAAATATTCAAACTCACGAGTGAGAATGTTTAAATTCTATTATTAAAATTGATTTCAGAATTATTACATTCAGTGATGGTCGTCAAGAAGAAGAATTGTACAAATTCCATCAAAATAATTAAGTCTCTCGAATACAATTTTACTGGATATCGTTTGGTTAAATTGTCTACCTTGACATCACCTGAATATTCAAAATTTCATATACTAATCTTCTTGAAAAATTTAAAATCAACGACTATGCACTTACCAAATTCAACAAACATTCTTCAGGCCAGCCGTATTAAGGAAAAAGGTTTCTTTATATCATTTTATACGGACAACACATCACTCTGGTTTGCTAGTCTTGCACTAGATAGGGACTTTATTGTGGTATTAAATCGGCTGAGATCGAATCACTATAATATCTAAGGGTCGTTGCACCGAGTTTACATTGTTACCGATTCAATTTGTGAGTGCAAGGAAAACAAGGAAACAATCTATCATCTTCTTCAGCAATATAAGTTGTTCGAACACAGGAAATAGTTCAATTGTAAATTATGAAAAGCCAGGCTTCAACTACCTATGAAGGTTGAAACATTCATCAATAAACCAAATATTCAGGTTTGCGTCACCATGATGCAGTTTCTTGGCGAATATAATTAAAATAAATATAACTGCATAAAACGCGAAAAAATTTCTGGAAGAACTTGAAGCACTGAACGGATTTTTCTTGAATAACTTTAATTCATTTTAGTTAGACAATGTGAAATAACATATAATTAACTGTATGCCGTATAAACCTAGGTGGTTTGAAACAAATAATAAATAAAATACTTGTAATTTCGTTGCAAGTTAACTCTTCAAGAATATCTTTGATCTTAATAAGAACTTTCACGCTTTTAGTGCAGTAGTATAAAATAATTGCCTCAAAATGTAACCTACCCAATTACTAATAGGATGTAAACTAATAATAATGACTTCAATTAGTATAGGTTCACACTTCGTGGTTTACCCTGCTCAGTCGTTTAGATGGGTCGTGGATTTTAGTTCCCTTCAAGCATCCAATCTTGACAGTTCCTCCCCAATAAAATGAACACAATTTATTTAAAATTATCTATTTAATTAATATCTAGGCTTCACAAAATTTGAGAAAGGGCTTATCTTTATAGTGAGTGCTAGCACATACAATGGAGAGTATCTCAGCAGGTTGGTGGCTATCCAAAGAAAAGATTGATCTCCTCTAAAAATGACGGAGATTGGTGGCTATCCAAGAAAAAGATTGAACTATTTTGTCCTGTCCAAAATAAAGGTAGTGAATTTGTCCACTCCAAAAATAAAAGTGTTGTTGTCCTCTCCAAAAAAATATAGTTGGTATTTTGTCCTCTCCAAGAAAATATGGCTGGTATTTTGTCCTCTTCAAAAAAAAATATGGCTCTTGTTTTGTCCTCTCCAAAAACCCTTTTATTTTAAAGGGTTATTAAACAATTCATAAATTATGGTTTCAACGAAGTCTTCAAAGGAAATGAATGAACTCCGGTGTTCTCTCAGTTGTCATTCTTCGATAGTCGCCGATGGTAGAGGGGATTATTCACGGAATGAATGGTCATAGAATAAAAGTGACTTGCACTGTGTTAAACTTGCAACGTGTTAATCCAAAGATAATTCTGTTAAAGTAGTAGCGGCCACTAAGCACGCTACAAAAATAGTAAATAATTTTAACCTTTTTTTCTTTGAAGGTAATTTAGTATTATGAAATTGAGGATATCGCATGGAACATTAAGTTAAAAACAGTTATAATTGAACAAAAATTAATTGATAAGATTCAACTGCAGCCAATGCTTCAGGCTGCAGTTTATCTCTGTAAAATATCAAGCCAACTTTCATCAATTCAAATAACTCACCTGTAGGTGTTGTTGATCATCAAATATCAAAACTTTTGAAACATTTATGAAAACGATCATCTGGTTTACCATTTTTATTGCGATTGCTGTTTGCTATATTGAAGAAACGTCAGTTTCATTCTTAACCCCATGAATCCAAAAAATCAGTAGCTTTCATTTCCGCTGAAGTAATTTCCCGATAATATTTTGAACGAAGTTCTCTTGGAATTCTTTAGAAGTTCTTTTGAAGATACAATTCATCAAGAAATTAACACACAAATTCAAATTTTTTTTTGGCAGGCAACTGATTATTAACAAAACAAAATTCATTATTTTTCGTAGCGTGTTCCCTCGTGAGATATAAAATGAAAGAAATAATTTAAGATTTTACAAGAAACCACCACATATTGATAACAGCAGTTATTGATTAATGTTTGCAAATAACGTTTGTTCTTCTTGAAAATTTTAATTTTAATGCAACGCGAATCACGAAATTTGACCCTGACGTAATGTTCTGAAGCAGTGATGTTAGATGGCCAAGGCTGGACTTGTAAGAAAAGGCTAAAGGCTTGGGGTGCCCCATTCATGAAAAGAGATCTGGGCAAGTACGGCCTAGAGTAAAAACGATGAACCATGACCATTATATAAGAATTTTTTAGTTGAGGAAACGGTTCGCTACTGCTAGACAGGGTTAGTGCCCAATTGAACAAACAAGGAACTGTGTGAATTGGTTGGAAACGATAACGACGTTATTTAGTGTACGGACGTAGAAATAAGAGCTATGTCCAGTGCAACTTTTTACCTTTCTATGCTTTTATTGAAGGTTCAATAATGTTGTGGGAAGGAATTTTTTCGAACGCTTGCGCTAATCTGCTCATTGTAAATAGTCTACTATGAATTCCTAAAGGTACCCTGCAGACATTTAGCAAGAATTTATTGTACCAATTACGGCAGACATGGGTAAAAACTATTTGTTTATGCATGATAACGCCAGACCTCACCAAGCTTATGTCGTTAGGAACTTCCTTCAAGATCACGAAATCACTTCAATGGAGTGCCTCCACTAAGTTTAGGTCTCAATCTATTTGAACATATAAAAGACATTTTTAATAGAAGATTAAGAAACCAGCTAAACCTGTCAGCTACCGTGAATGAGGTTCGGAATAGACTGATCGAAGTTTGGAACGAAATGGATTAGAATGCTTTAAGGTCATTGATTTTGAGTATGAATCGTAGGTGTCATGCAGTAATACTCGCCAGGGATGGAAATATCCGGTATTAGCAGGATTTTGGGGACTATAATTTTGTCGAAAACTCATACAATTTCTATGAGTACCATTTTCATCTCGATTGTTCTGAAGTGGCCCTAGTACTGGTGCATAACTGAAAAAAAGCCTCTCAAACATATCTCAGCTTCTCCTGAATAAATTTGAATTTTCAATTTTGTGCGTTAATATATTGGCGTAGTCTTGTTATCGTTTGTAGACATTTTTCAATGTCTTGTTAACTTCATCTTTGTGATGGTTTAGGCCCTGAAAGATTACTGAATTTTTAGACTCTTTCATTTCATTATGTCCCCTAAGTGAGAGCAACATAATTCAACAAGGTAATACAGTATCTATAATTCTTGATGGTACGAAACTTTCAACCTCTTGGTCGTTGTGTTTAGCAATGCTCCCTAGTTTAGTCATCATCAATCTTCAATCAATCTTCATTTCATTGATTAAATGCTTCATTTCTATTTTGCTTCACTAAGATATACTAAGGCATTTACATATCTTATGTCCAATTCAACACTCCATCACTTCCAGGAAATTAGCAGGAAAAATGAAAGAACATGTGATTATAAAGGCCCACAAGTATAAAATTTCCATCTTTTTGCTAGTAGTAGTTGCACAAATAAAATACTCCATCGAAAAACACGCGCACATCTTGAAGAGAACGGTACTTAGACAGACACTTATACTTAGCTTTTTTTCTGTTCTTGGATGGGTCTACTTCATTTATATTGAAATTTTTAATTTAACTCAAACAATTTTCTTCGGCTGAAAGCATCCCCAATGACCTTATTCCCTCATCTGCTGATAACTAACACTCGTTGGACTGTGAGTGTATATTGAAACGAGTCACGTATTTCTTATTGTTCGTAAACAACTTATAATTTAGTTTTATGTTTATATTTTCCCAAAATAATAGTCTTAAATTGAAACCTTGAAGTCCTCGTATGAAAATTGACTAAGATTTTCACCTCAAACAACTTCGTAGCCCTCAGTTGTCTCTTCTAAATTTTGTTTTTCTGCCTATATAATGATAGTGGATCTAGAAATTTTTTGAATTTCACTCTCAAAATTCCTAGAATCTTTTTCACCTTTACTAGGTTTACAATTGTCCAAAAGACATTCACACGGTACCTTCCAACGAATAGATACGCGAATGTGGAAGCCTGTCTATATGCTGTTAATGGCTATGCAACACTGATGATTTAAAACTAGAACGGAACACTGACACCCGTCTAGATTGTAGCACTACTATTGGAGAACTAGCTCCTTCAGTGAGGGATATTCGACATTTCACGGAATTATCAACAAAATTATAATCTGTTTGTAAGCACCAGCCTTTTGAATTGTAGAGTCCTACTTGAGTGTTTTGTCGTTCTCTGAACTCTCCATGAAGCTAATCTAAGCAAAATTTACCTTCTGGGAATGACAATTTTCTGATGTTTATGAAGGGCGTGGTAATCGCCTAATATGAATGTTGATTATTTCACTTACAAGTATTGCGTTAAAAAATAAACAGAAGGAACAGAATCGGATGAAGGCTTAAGCTAGGTGGTCGGAATCTGGGAATCCAATGCACGTTTCACTGTAGACAACCGGATACTCAGCTATTCATTCCATCCAAAAAATTCAATCTCCGAAGGCCAAGTGAGTTGCCGGTGATATTTATTTTACTTGTTGACAGTGGCAACACTGAATTTGACGCCCTCTAGTAACAGAGCATATAAATGATCGCCAAATCGGATCTCATTAATTTGTAGCATTAACAAGTGAATTTATTTATAATATTTCAATATCATTAAATGGTTGCTTGCGCAAGTATTTGTGTATTCGTCAGGTAGAGACATCTTGATCCTCTAGAGTAGTCGGTACGCTCGAGACCAAATACTTATCTAAGTTTTCCGAATTTGTCATTATCTCCAGAACCAACACCAACTAACAATGCGTAAATAGAAAATTTCATCTTTTTAAAAGAAGAATGATGTATTATGCCGCTGATGTGTTTTTTAGGTGTAATAATGAGAGGCTACTTTGTACTCTCAAACATTCGGTAGGTGCAAACTGATGAAGTGACAAGCACCCAAGCTATTCAATCACTCATCATTTACATATGACACTGTTTTGCTGTACAATACCTTTTTTCAGTAATAATTTATGAAGATCATTAAAATGCCACAAGGAGAAGAAAGGAGGCCTGATAATATTCTCAGATTGAAGTATACTTTTATCGAAATAATTTCATCTACTCCAAGAAATGTAAAAGATTCGTGCAAGAGATATAAATATATGTCCAATTACTTATTTAAGAAATTTGTAGAATCTAGGATCTTCGTTTGTAGCTTCAGATCGCACTACGACGAGCGGAAGTGATCGGAATGCGCAAAAACGCCTGTGCATGTTGTCCCCCATGCCCTATTGCAAGTCCAATTTCTTCGACAGCTGTGACCATATGATCATGACCACCTCGATTGATTCTCCATGCACGAATTTGGGAAATGCCATACACTTTAGGTATTCGAAATAGTCAGAACATCATGATACGTTATTTCATCCTTTATCCAACAAATCCTGCAAATCGAGAATCTGTTTTCTTCCTATTTTTTGCTGGTGTGCTGTGATCCATAGTACCCGGTAATGATCATTATCACTCATTTGATAATTCATCTTGTTCATTCAGAGTAATTTGCCCCAAAGTTCTTTGATTAGTTTAATCTCTCATTTTCAGAATTTGTTCCTCTTAGTTTTTTCTGTTAGATACATTGTCATACTGATTTTCACATATCCTGAATGGGAAAACCGTTACTGGTTCTGGTTCTTTAGGCCTTTTCTCTCCTTTCCTTTTGGACTAGATGATCATTTTCGTTTGCAACCTCATGAAGACCTAATTCCTAGGTTTCTTTCAAAACCTTCATTTAAGAATAACATTGCTATATTGTGTGGAATAATCACAAATGTACTGGCTCGTAAGTATTCTATTCAATATCAGTGATAATAATAAATCAGAAATAATAAATGGGCACAGGTATCTACTGAAGCGGCATTTCGTGAAACTTTGAGTGAGAAGCTTTTGTGCAATGAAAACATGAATATCGATCAGCACAACGACAACATTACAACATCAATAAAACAAGCTATGGACAAACATTGTAGCAGTTTGAACAGGAAACAGGAAAGAATCAGTGAGACAACGAAACGCATGATGAAGACCAGAAGAGAACTATTAAGCAAGGACACAGCAGACAAGAAAGAACTGAAAATACTTAACCGCGAGATATCTCGCCAACTTAGGAAGGACTCTCGACAGCACAATAAAAGCTTGGCAGTTCAAACTATAGAACAAAATAAAAGCATGAAGGTACTACGACGGACGACTTCATTGGGAAAACGTAACATTCACAAACTAATGGATACATATGGTTCAATTATAACAAATAGAGCAGAAATAGTGAAGGTTGTCGAGGACTTTTACTCCAATTTGTATCGAAGCCTGAATCGCGAGAACGAGAAAGACAATCGCATAACTCATGTTATGAATCAGGGTTCGGAGGACCTCCCAGAAATAACAGCTGGTGAGGTCCGAAAGGCACTATCAGATATGAAAAACAACAAAGCTCCAGGGGAAGATGGAGTAGTTGCGGAGGCTTTGAAGATAGGAGGTGAAAATCTGATTCGTGAAATAACGAAACTTTTCAATAAATGTTTAGCTGAAGCAAAAGTACCAGAGTCTTGGCATAATGCTATAATAATAATTATGTACAAGAAAGGAGACCCCACAAATCTCTCGAACTATAGACCTATAAGCCTTCTATCGCACTTATACAAACTTCACCAAAATAATAACAAAGCGCCTCACAAACAAACTGGACACCTACCAACCATGAGAGCAGGCCGGATTTCGGGCAACGTTTGGTGTTAATGATCATCTCCAAACTCTCAAGACTTTGATTGAAAAGAGCATAGAATACAACTTGCCTCTGGTTCTCATATTCGTGGATTACGAGAATGCCTTCGATACCGTGATACAGGCGATTATGCTTAAAGCGTTGGCTGACTGTAGAATAGATCATAGATACACTGCCATCATTAATATATATATATGAGCATGCAACTTCACAAGTGTGCCTTAACAATTCTACAGAAAAATTCAGGATCGGACGTGGAGTAAGACAGGGTGATACTATTTCCCCGAAGTTGTTCACAAACCTATTGCAATATATGTTCAAGCAATTGGAATGGGATCAGAGGGGAGTAAATGTGGATGGTGAGCGATTAAGTCATCTTCGTTTCGCCGACGACATCGTCATTATAGCAAACAGATTAGATGATGCAAATGAGATGCTCTTGCAGTTGTCTAAGGAATCCAGTGAAATCGGATTGAAGATAAATATGTCGAAAACTAAGATGATGACCAACTTAGTTCCAAGCCAACCAGTTTTCATCGATGGTGAAATTGTTGAACAAGTAACGTCATACAAATATCTGGGGCATGAGATAACTATAGGCAGGGACAACCAAACAACAGAAATAGGAAGGCGAATAAGGCTGACATGGGCTGCATTTGGAAAACTGAGAGATCTGTTCAAATCAGAGATACCGATTTGTTTGAAACGTAAAGTATACAATCAATGCGTTTTACCAGTTTTGACGTACGGTGCAGAAACCCTGACCCTAACAAAGAAATCAGCTAATGAAATATGTGTTGCTCAGCGTAAGACGGAGAGAGCTATGTTGGGCATAACACTACGGGACAGAATTCCCAACCATATCATACGCCAACGAACTAGAGTCCAGGATGCTTTCGAGAGAGTTGCTAATTTAAAGTGGAACTGGGCCGGTCATCTAGCAAGAACCACGGAACGTAGATGGACAAAGCGTCTTTTGGAGTGGCGTCCCAGAGATGAAGCCCACAGAAGTAGAGGACGTCCACCAGCTCGTTGGAAAGACGATATCAAGCGAGTGTGTACGAACTGGATAAATCCGGCCCAAAATCGCGAGGAATGGAGATCGTTGAGGAAGACCTATGTTCAGCAGTGGACTAGGATGGTTGACAGATGATGATCAGTGATAACGAAGAATTGCCTTTAGAGGGTGTCTTCCCGGAGCGGATGAAAAAGGCAAAAAATGTATCCATTTTCAAAAGGACAAGACAGATCCGAGTAATTAAAAATCCGTTCTGATTCTTCCGATTTTATTCTAGAAGTTGTTCCTAAGTCGTGGTTAATAACACATCTAGAAGATAGCAAAATTCCTCAATAAAAATCCTCATAGATACTGGAAGAGGCCGGTCGACAACTACAACTTTGCTAAACTTGTTAGAGGAGGTCTTGGCTACACAGGATTCCAATCTGCAGTTTATTGCTAGAGATCAGACAAAAGCCTTTAACTTACTCAGTATTGACATATTGTTATTCCATAGGTGGAAGCATATGGATTGAGAGGTCCTACCTAGTAAATCATAAAATAAAGAACCACACAATTGTCGCATATGTGAAGGCTTTCACATCTCTAACATTCGGAGTAAGAAAGACATATGTAGCCAATTTTTCAGAACATCGAATATGCAAAAGAGCTCATTAAATATACCTTATATTCTTTTCAATCGATTACCATGGGAATGCCGTGCTCTGTCCTTTGAAAGATACAAAGTAAGAGTTTTCAGCTTTTTGGTGAATGGTGAAATAATGCTTCCATTCTGTGAGAGATTTCTTATCTACCGATTTTATACTGTTGATTTATGGTTTACTATTTATGTTCTGTATTTTCATACTGTGGAATTCGTAGATCCCAATTATCATTTTGAAAATTGTCATCAGCGCTGAGAGAAGGTTTTTATAACGTCCGGTTTTTTTATGATAGACTTTCTGCGGCGAGAATATTATATGAAATGTATAGATCTATGTTTATGAGAGTAAAATTGAAATTGTTTCTAGTCTTTTTTTCATATTTTGTGTAAATGCTTTCTTTTGTTAGTACAGCTGATGGGATAGGTTTCTGTTCGGAAACCTGCTAGATATTTTCTTAAGGTTTATAAAGTACCCTTTTAATTTCTGGACTTCGGCCAGACATCGAATATTTGCTTCTTTTCTCCTCAATCGTTCAGATTCTGGAACCCATCAATAATCATCTTATTTTCCGTAAATTGAGTATGAATTATATTTAATAAGTTACTTCTTTAATAACATCTACACTAACTTTCCAAAATGTTCATGATTTTCCTCGCGATAAAATGTTTTCACAATTTCCTAAATTCTCTTTTTTTCCAGATGGACGAAAACGATAGGAATAACTATCCGAAATGGCCAGAATGTCAATGATTTGCTGGAAATTTAAGGAAACCAAGGGAATGAACCTAGGGATAGTTAATGAAAGGTATAAAAACAATTTTAATTAATGTATCAACTGTCAACGTGAACATTCAACATCGTAAACTGCTCTCTCTGGGGAGCTTGTCCCTAGATCGGTCAATCGATAATTTTTTAATAAGTTCGACATAGACAAAGCCTGCATCACTGGTAAAATTAAGTCAATATCAGTATGCATCATTTTGAATTTTCACCCTTGTCTCATCAATGTCGCATACCTTTCCTTGATCCAACCAAATTCCACCATAATTTTATGTTACTTCCCATGAATCTGCTATACAGATACAAGCAGATAATTTGTGAAATCATTTGAAAATAACCACCTTATTGTTATCCATAAATTTTTCGAAAAGGTGTAGATATGGTAGCTCGTTAACTATTCAAACCCCTAGAAAATCTGATACCGGGGCAAATCTACAAATCAAAGAGCTTTTGTGATTTTGCATTAAAACAGGTGGTCAGTCAGTCTATCAAGAAATAACTTGATCATAATCTGTCTTTATCATTCTTCGCTTTTTGCTATTTCTCTTATTATGAATTCACTCTACTCCTTCAAAGCGTTACTCAGTAGCATAGACGAGTTGGAATTTAGCAGATGCCAAAGTGTTATTACTGCTACTTACTCCTTGCAGAAATACAAATATTTGATCTTAAATTTTCGTTAAATAATGTACTATTTATCAATAATTCCGGACACAACCATTGAACGCGAGCCTATGAGAATCTCTTCACCGAAAGTAGGTATGTATGAGGGCACCATAAACCGCTGCATCATTGGGTCTCCTGGGGGAGCCTTTCTCACCCCTCGAAGAAGGTTGCAATGTTACAGGGGCATTTCAGCAGATTTCTCTCCGAGCATTCATTCCATTGCATCGGTGATGGAAATTCACATTCAAACAGAAAGTACTGGATCATTTCTTCTTTTGTTTGTATGTCACTTTTTCCTATTATATGGAGGTCCTTTCTCAGTGGTTTGACCATTTGTTCTGTAGCTTGTTTTGGTCCGGAAGGCTTTTAGGATCTATTGCCTAGTCACCCTTTTAGCTAACTGGAGCGCTTTGATGTTGCCCTTGTACTGTTCGTGTCCCTTCATTTACTATACAAAATGTTGTTGGCGAGAAGGATTTCTTTTAGAGATTAATGACATTTCCATGTTATCATAGAAGATATTGGATAGTGTATATTTTTACTCAATTCCGTCATTTTTCATATTCCAACAAACATTTCTCTCTAAATTTCTCTTAATCGTAATAATAAGGACAATAAAAGGTTCAACGTTAATTATTGGAAATTACTACAACGTAAGCAAAGTAAAGAAACTACACCAACAACTGAAATATCGTTTCTTCATCCTCCCACATAAATCGCAAAAGTAACAATAGATTCAATCAAATTTGAAATATTCTGGGAAGACAACAATCTACGATAGTTATCGCAATGAGTTCTTTCAGTCAAACAGAACAAAATTAATGTAGTTTTGTTCCAATTCGATATTATCAAAGATATAATTAGTTTGTGGTAACATTGCACAATACGAATCATATTCAACAATGTGCAATTCCCAACATTAAACGAAATTTGAAATCTTGAAGAAACTTCATTGCGTATTCTGTAGATTTACATAAATATCTCTGAACTATATTCATAAATAATACCGATAACACCTTTTACAACAAATTTTCTAGATCGGGTTTTACACAGGAGGTGATTTAGTGAGAACTAAACATTCTACAAATGAAAGATGGGATTGGTTAGTCCATTGCGAAAGTACTATGTTTTATATTTCAAAATTTTTCTCATTCTGCGAAATCATTGTCAACTTCGTCACAACCTAAGTAGAGTCGAAATTCACCAGGATAGTCGTTCATGCGGGAGGTGTGGCATGGAGGATGAAACAGCGAAACGCGTCTTGTTCGGGTATCAAACACTGACTATCAAAAGATTGCAGGATCTAGACTTGCCAGGTACATAAGAGGATCTGATGGAATAGCTTGATGTATCATATGATCATACACAGGGTCGACATCAATGAGGCTTAAGTGCATCGTCAAGTAATAAAAAAATACATTGTTCATTATGATCATGAGTTGAGATCACATTCAAGAACATAAAACAAAGACTAGAGTCAAATGTATCCGTCAGTTCGTTATATATCTCCTCCTGGGTAAATGTTCTGGTATGTACTTGAAATTTTGTTTGAATATAAGTAATATACGAGAGCGGTTTGATAATAATAATAGGTTTTCTCAAGGCTTTCAAAATACGTGTTTGTTTCGGTAATGACTTCTTCATTCGTCTCAATTCTCTTGCTGCCCTGCCATTTCTTCAGGTTTGGAAACAGAAAATAGTCTCAGGGGGCTAAATCTGGAGAATATGCTGGATGGTGTAGCAGTTTGTGTCCCAATTCGTGGATTTTCGGCATCTTGACTAGAAAAGTGTGCACACGGTGCATTGTCTTGATGGAATAGTTTTTGCTTCAAGTCAACGTCGAATCTGTTCAAAAGCATTGAATAATATTCGCCGGTGATCGTTTTACCTTTCTCGGGGCAATCGATGTGAATAACTTCGCGTGCATCCCAAAAACTGTGGTCATGACCTTGTTGGCTGACAGACTCTGTTTGGCCTTCTTTGGTCCACATTCACCCCAGCATGTTTCTATTGGTCTCTGGCGTATTGTGATGGATCCATGTGTCGTCCACAGTAAAAAAGACGCAAATCTCGTTCGAATTACGGCTGAACATCGCAAAACACTTTTTCGAAGTCATTGCGCTTATGTTAGAGTGTGAGTAATCGCGGCACCCATTTCGCGGAGAGTTTTTTCATGTCCAAATATTTGTGTAAAATATGATGTACCCGTTCAGCTGAGATACCTACATCATGAGCCAACTCATGCACTTTCATTGTCCGATCGTCCAATATCATTTCATGGATTTCATCGACGATTTCCGGCGTGATCACTTTTTTTGGTTCATGAACGTTCGGCGGCACTAGTGCTGGTACGACCACAATGGAATTCTGTAAACCACTTCTTAACCATTGAAATTGATGATGGTGCAGTGTCTCCGTAGTATTTATCAAGTCCTTCCTTAGTTTCATTGCCGGATTATTTACTTGAAAAGTAATGCCTAATCAGCACACGAAATTCATTTTTTCCATTTTCGTAAAACTTCAAGAGGTTGGCTGCTTCGAACGGCTATCAAACAGCTACTGCATGACCTAGCTTGCTCCAAATTAGAAAGTTACTGATAGATTACAGTTGGCAGCATTGTTGCATTTGAAGTAGCTGCTTGGGAACTTCAAATAGTCACTGACTTATCGAACCGTACGACGCTGTCATATAATCAAAACGAAAATACAATGCTGGGTTATGCAATTGAAATTTAAGTAGCACTTTTCTGCATGATTTCGAGTTTTTATATTAAAACTTTTTGTTTATTTCTCTTTGCAAGGTTTTACTGATTTTAAAATATCAAACATGGCATAAATGTGAATGTAAGAAGGGGAGATAGGGGTAAGTTCACGATGTTAACGAAAAATGCTAAATAACCTTAGTATTCGTATCATTCGTATAAACATTTACAGTTAATTCTCACAGTTAGTATATGTTTGACTGTCATAACTCGTCATGGAGTTGATTTGGATTTGACTATAGTTTCTTCTTTTCTGAGGTCACCTAAGTCATTCCTCTGCTTGTTTGGAACTTCTTTCTCTTTCAATTGCTTTTTTTTCAACTCTAATAATGTTTTTAGTACTGCTTTCTATAACTGATACCGTCAATTTTTTGCCTGAATTTTAAGAAAATTCATCTACTTTTGTTACTAGACGTATGTCCCAAAAACTGGAAATAGGTACTGGTTTTTTGTTTGGATACAAATTATATTTCACATTCCTATTTTCTGAATATATTGTGGGTTATTGACGCGCTTTGATCAGAAGCAATCAGTAACTTCAATATTTTAGAAGCACTGATAACGGTAAATAGAACCAACATTATCAGATGACGCTTCTTCTGGATCATTTGAAATCGTTTCTGAAACAGTTTCAATAACTGTATTTGGAACTTCATCTTGCGCAACTCTCTCAGCGGTTATGGCAGTCGCAAATCTAATATTATTGGATTGAAAGGTTTAATTGCAATTGCATTGAACCCATACATTGCATGTTCAACCGTTGCTGCTTCTCCAAATAAACGATCAGATACAAATAGGCAATTAGATTCCTTTAGTACCTTCATTAATTCAATTCAACATAGTGAAAAGTACACTTCGTGAATGGAAACTGACAATTCCAATTCTGTGGTCAATTTTGGTTGTAGCTGGATCTACCATTCATAATTCTTTTCCATATCTACATCAACATAAAATTGGTACTTATATCCGTATGATACCTGAAAATAATTCCTTGAAAGAGCTCAATATAATAAATAAAAAGCTGTCGATAGTGGTTATGATTCTAGTATGATTAACACTAAGCTTTCTCGTAAACAATTGCACCATGAGATTTTTCCAAGTGTTAAAGGGACTAATCAAAATATAGTATATCAACTCATTAGTGAACCCATTCTGAATATAAAGTTATTCTTTCCATCCCATGATTTGAATATAGCTTTCAGAACTGATAACTCTCCAGGCAGATATATGTAAATCGAAAATTCTGGAAGGAAACGAATCAGGTGTTTCCTCTCTTGTGGAAATTGCGATAAAATTTATATCGGTAGAATTTTTAGAAATTTTAATTATTTGCCAAGCAAGATGACTTAAGGTGTGTGTTCACAGAGCACGAACGCAGTTTTAATAAACAAAATCTGATTCTTATATAAATCTATTAAAATAAAACTTAATATTAATTTTTATATTTCACGTAATAAGAATAATAGATTGAAACTGAACCTATGGGTAGCATTGAAAACCAAAGAACAGAAAAATTCCGGAAATTTACTTAATAGTCAATTAGACCTTAATTCTTCACCATTAGGTACTGAATCTCTTCTTTAATGAAGCAACCCAGTTTGGATTTTTCTCTTAGTGTGCTAAATACCTGCTTTTACCAAAGTAATGTATAAGACCGGTCATCTTTTTAAATGTGACACGTACCTGACGAAGTCACAGTTGTAAATAAATGTTAATAATAAACGTTATAAATCATTGTTTTATTCAATTATAGAAGGTATATCAATTTTCACCCAGTCACTATCAAATTGTTGACATATTGAAATGAGTAGCGTGCTTCAAGGTATGATCTACCTAACTGAATCACCTTCTGAATTATTTAAATTTTTTCCTGGCATTTTTGACATTGTTTATATATACAAGGTATCCCAAGTTGTGTGGACGTTTAGACGTTTATGGAGAACTAATAATGATATCCTATTGGTAGTTGATTCAGCTGATCCAAAAATCTATTTCTAAAATATTTTCACCTCAATGGCACTTCCGGTTATACCGGAAGTACATACCAACTTTGTTATTCAGTATAGAACACCCTGCATATTGATGACTGGTTCGATAACACTTGCTATTCCAATTACAAAAACACCTAACACATAAGTCTAGCTTGTTGCGTTCATAAAATATCCTAGTTTTACTTGAAAATTATCGTTTTTTTGCTTTTTGAAAAATTTGATATATCTCGAGAAAGGCGTGAGCTACCAAAATAATGAAAGGTGCTTTTCAAACAATAAACCATGTGGGACATAACTCATATGCGAGGATTTCTTTCCCTTGTAATATTACGATTTTGGTTGGCCCAAATGTGTGGGCTAGAATGTTCGAATTTATTCGACTGACAGTTAAAACAATAATAGTTTGTTATCTATGCTCAGAAGTCTATCTATGCTCTGGATTATGTCTATGCACGTGCAGAAATCTAAGCCTCCTTTGTCAACTTCAGGTAGGTACGTAAAATTCGTTTTTTCGTTTTTTCGCCATAACTTGAAAACTTGAAATCTCAGGTACAGGATGTACATGAGGAACTTTTCAAGTAAAGCTAAGATATTTCATGAACGAAATAAGCTAGACTATGTCAGGTGTTTTTGTGATTGGAATAACAAGTGTTATCGAACCATTCATCAGTATATAGGGTGTTCTATATCGAATAACGAAGATGGTATGCATTCCAAGCATAACCGGAAGTACTATTGAAGTGAAAATATTCTAGAAATAGGGTTTCGGTCCAGCTGAATCAACTACCAAAATTTCAGAACGATAGCATTTTTAGTTCTCCTTAAACGTCTAATAGGAAACTCAACTTGGGATACCCTGTTCATATATATATATATATATATATATATATATATATATATATATATATATATATATATATATATATATATATATATATATATATATATATATATATATATATTCAATCACCTATCATATTTCACAATTCTTGATATGAACATACTTAGATATGTTCACCATTCATCCAAAAGCCGATAATAATATATTGAAAAAAATCATTCACGTTTCTAACTTATCCTCAAACTTACAAATTTTCTCTACCATACGGCGTTGGCATCGAGTTAGTCACATAAAATTCAACGGCATTCCACGGCTGGCTGCCCTAGCGTGACGATTCAGAAATATGCGAGATTAAATCGGTTAATTAAGTCAAATTAGAGCCCGAGTGTAAACACTGGCTGCTAATTTTGTTAATTAAGGCGCAGAAGGCGCTGTAAAGCTTACAAAGTACTTTAACGACGGAAAGGGGTTTTCGTGGAAAAATTGTCGGTTTTCTGATAATAGATCGAAGCACATTTTTCTCTTCAGACCTTGACTTGTTATTTATTCGACAACCCCTGCGAAATATTCAGCAATTTCTCTCAACTTAATTACAATGTGTAATTGCTAGCAAGGAACGCGAGAACGCGATGGATGACTCATTTTTTTTCGAGTGAAGTAAGCTTTTCCAGGATATGTTAGCTTCGATATATTGTGCTCGTTTAACTATCTTCAATCTGGCTTTGTTGGGGACTCAAATTGTACATGGAAGAGTAGATAATTTATTCTCTTTTTTCTAGCAATAGTGACTAGCAATTAATGATTATTCATAGAATATAGTGCAATATTTGAGTTCTTTATTGAAACAATAAAGCTTTGTTTTATATTAACCACTAATTCATTTAATGTTGCAGGTACCTAGCGACACTTCTCGATAAAGAAAGCAGCTTGAAAAGAGATTTAAACTTCGCTTCACGTTAATGCTCTACATCTACCCTGTAGATCCGAATTTGTTTGAAATTATGCGACAAATTCGGTTCTAGAGAGGTTTGTGTGGTGCATACAAAGCAACGTGACTCTACAAGAACAAGAAATTTTGATATACAAACGTTACAATATTATGGTCGATGATACAACATCTGTATAGATACTCGAGATGTATGGATATAATAAAATTAACAAGAAAGGAAAATTGCCGATAGGACATAGAGATATGAAATGGTTGAAGATGTCCTTATGAACTTCCAAAGATTCAAGATGAAGAAAAATCTAGAGGACAACATCTTGATTTTAAATATAATGACCATATTACTGAATGAATTGTAACCTTTCACAAAATAAAAATTATTGAGTTTGTAGTTCAACTTTTAGTTTACGAAGAAACTTAAGTCTCATTATAAAATGAAATAAAATTTTGAATATCTAAATATCTAAAGTATGAATTACCTATGGCATTTTACTAAATGAATGTAATTTATAATTCTAATCTTGAATTGAGGTCTTTGATATTTTCTCAAATGAGGATAAATGATGGATACCATGATATTCCAAATAGCTGATGATGATATTATATTATAATGAAGAAATTATAATTTGCTTAGAGTATCTTATGTGAATATCTTGTTTCAAAACATAGTAATGAGATGGAACTTTATTTTAAAAATAATTTATTCGAAAAATTATAAGATACTAAAAATAAGATAAGTAAAAGTATATCGGGTGTTTCGTTAAAAATGTCCCAAGCTATAGCTTCAACAGTTGTCGATTGATTTCAATAAAACAAATGCTGAATTGTCTTTCGAATGATATTCTAACCGAGGGAACTGAAATACAGGAAGATGATCTTCACCTGAACTTTTTGAATGGAAACATCATATTTTAATTTTTTTTTTCGATTACTCATTCTTTGAGTTACTCCTGCTAGAAAATTGTCACCTAAAACGACTGGGAGACTGTCTGAACTTCTGATTAAAGTTTTCGGTCCTAGATATTATTTTGCTCATTATTTCAGTTGGGATGACTCACATTATTTCTCATTTTGGGTAAAGAAGACTTAAAATGTAACAAAAGAAATTATCGCAGATTAAGTACCTACCCGCAAATTATTGTTATTGTTTCGTTTTGAGTTTTCACGGAGAATTAGTAAGTATGGAGGACGAAAATCAAATAAATAGACATAATGCACTTTCAATCTCACAAAAATAGAGCTCGATCATTTCGACTCCATCGCAAACGATTTCCAGGATACCATAATCGAGTGGAGACTTCTGTTTCAATAAACCGAAAACGAAGCAAAAAAACTCAACTTATAACAAAACATTTTGAAAATGTTCAATATATAGTTGGCATTATATCAATATGGCACGTGTTGAATTCAGAACGGCACCTGGAGGAATTGACAAAGGAATATTATTCTTACTTTCAACTCCATCCTGTAAATAACTCCAGTGACAAGAATCAGGAGGGATTACATTTAAGGAGAGGACTGACTACCTAACAAGACCATTTGTCTCTATCCATCCACCAAAATTTTTGCTCAGCTCACATTAAAAGTTGCGTTGTGAAGAGTAGCACCATCTTATTGGTAGAATATTTTTATTTCTTCTTCCAAGAGAGGACAGGGAATTTTTGAAATGTTCGAATGAGAATTTCATAATATATTTTGAATCAAGTTTCTTTCGATGAAAACTTGAATGAATAAATGGCGCATAGACGTTCAGACTGAATCTATGCTGAAAATTATTGTTCGTTATGCTGAGTGTCTTCTGCTGGTTTCAATGTCTAACGTTATTTCTATTGAAATGACGATTGTGAGCTTCTACACTCAACAATACATTCACTTTCGTTTCTTCATTAATCTTCCTCTTGTAAGTTTTCGGTTTTTTGAATGAACCGTATTTGCATTTTGTTCGAGTCTGTAAAATCATGATTGTTAATTCTCCGTGAAAATCACTCGAAACAAAAGAATAACAAGAATTATCATGTAGGTACCTTATTTGTCATAATTTCTCCTCAGTTAAATCAGAATAACGTCCAGTACGGTATGAAATCCCGTGGCAGAGCTAACTTCACGATTCATTAGTATCGTCTGTTTTTTTTTAATTTTTTTACTCTCAAACTCAAACAGTGACCAATTCTACAAATTACATAGATGAATTGGGAATTTGAGGTGTTCCCGAAATTATCGAAAAATTTTTTTCTCATGTCCTAGACAAGGTCAACTTTTGGTATTTCTGGAGAAGGCAGACCAATGAAAATATTTCAAGCTGTTTGAATATCTTTCAAGATGCAATTCGGCATTTGTTTTATTGATATCCCTCAACTATTGTAGTAATTATAGCTTCGGGTGTTTTTCACGGAACACCTGATATATTGTTGGAGACGGCTAATATGAAATCACTGGAAAATTATATGATGATAAAACATTTTGAAACTTGATCAATGAAGCGTGTCTTTAGTGCTGAAAAACTGAATCATCAGGTCTTTATTTCAATCTCTTGACTCAGAACTTACGTCATAACGGGTTGTTTACCTTTCCTATCAGCAGCTGGCATTAATATACTGCTCACAACCCTGCTTCAATTGTTTTGAAGTAGATTTAGTTTCACAAAATTGAGAATCTACTTGTGGGTTACTGCTTTCATTTCGTTCGGCTCAGTCTGCTGTCGAAATAAGAATATTTCTCATGAGAAATAGTATTCTATTGAAGGTGATAACTTAGTAGGCTCGTCGCCTCCATTGTGTTTGTCTGCGTTCTGCTGAGTTGGTAATGCATTGGGCAGTTTCCCGTTGAGAAACCAGGAATGCTTCCCAATTGTCTATATCTATCTTATCACTGTTTGCAAGACCTTTGTCAATCAGTGTCCCTATATCGTTCCCGATAGTCTTCAGGTGGATTCTCAAAAAAATGCAAGAAGCATTGCCCTTCAGCAAGCTAACGAAAATGAGGTCTTCAATACAACAATGCAGTTGAAATACACGGCTTCAACTGGCTTTGATGGAATACCTATGAAGATCCTCAAAGCCACGGCTTTGGAAATAACGAGTCTTCTCATATAGATTGCAAATCTTATTTTCTCAAGGGGTGTGTTTCCATCTGATCTAAAGTGTGCTGAAATAAGGGTCACAATAAGAAACGTCCAAAGGATGATGCAGGCAATTATCGGCTAACCGAGATGTTCTACGCCTTAGCGGGTTACACTTATATTGTTAGTTGAACAAATAAATCTATCTATTTATCTTTATACAAACTATATAGTCTTTTTTAGCGAATGGTCGATACACTTTTCCTCTTGCATTAAGCCTACTATTTCTCTCCAGTGAATTTTCCTAAGTTCTGCCTACGACTTTAGATTCGGCCGTATGTGTGGTCTTTCCCTCCAACTGTCTTTTATCCATCTGCCTTATAGATAAGAGATATCTGGACCTATTTAATTGTTTTGTGTACTGCGGTTTGTAACCACCTCGGCTGTATATCCGATGATTGTCATAGGAATTTAGAATCAAAGTACTTTTTTTTTGCTTCTTGGAGCCATTAGTCTGCCATCAAACCCTTCCGTTCTAACTTAGAAATGATGTTTAATGAAATAGAGAATGTCTTCACTTTGCTGATTAAGATGAGTTTGGTCTTCTTGATATTCATTTTAATGCCATACTTTTCGCTGGCCGCATTTACTCGGCTTAGCAGTAACTGCAATCCCCCAGCTGTTGTTGCTATAAGCACCGTATCGGAGGCTACTTAGTTCCCCATTCACAAAGATGCCTTCCTAGACTTCAGCTATTGGTCTTTCCGAATACAGATTAAACAGCGTCGGCGAGAGGACACAGCCTCGCCTCACTCCGCGTTTAATTCGAATGTTCTTCGGTTCTTTATGCTTAATCAGCACTGACGCCACTTGAATCCGGTACAAACTTGCAATTGTTTTCAGATTTCGATCATCTATCCCGACATTTCTTAGAATTTCGATGAGTGGGACGTGTCTCACCCTATCAAATGCCTTCTCAAAGTCTATGAAGCAGGCAAACACGTCTACATTCATGTCTATGCTTCTTTGAACTAATACCTGCAGATTGAAAAGTGCATCCATTGTGCCAAACCCATTACGTTATTCAAATTACTCGTTTGACACATGTTCATAACATTAACGATAAATTCTCCTCAGTATCACTTTTAGATATACTTTGAGAACGTGTCTCATAAGACATATAGCGCGGTGATCTTTGCAGTTCTTTGCATTTGGCTTCTTTGGTAGGGTGATGAAATGCGACTTAAGCCAATCTTCTCGCAGCTTGCCCTCCTTGTAAGCCCTATCAAACAGCCTCGTAAGGTATGTGACAGCATTGTCGTCCAAAACGTTAGGAACCTCTCGATGAATATCATCTGGGCCTGCAGCCTTCCCATTGTTGAGTTGTCTGATTGCGTAGAGCACCTCATCTTCCATGAGGGGCCTGTGTTTGCTTCCTCCAATCCACGGTCTTCATCTCTCACAACCTGATACAACTGCTGGACATATTTTTCCACAATCTCTTCTGTCCTGTATATCAGCTGTAGGATTACCATCATTGTCTTGAAACGTATATATTTCTCGCCCTCGTCGTTTTCGCGAATTTTCTTGTGAAAATTGATGGAGTCGTGACGCTTTGGCAACTGTTCCAGCTCCTTGCATTTCTCTTCTTTCCTTGCCTGCTTCACCTCCCTCACTTTCCTTTGGATAAGTCTGTGATACACACGATACTGCGCTGGGTAATTCAGGCTTCTTTGTCTCAGCCCCATTAGATGAAGAATTTCGGGTGTCATCTATTCTATATGTACTTTATTATTCTACTGTAGTCTAGAATAGATTAGATTCAGCTGTAGCAATATTGCTTCAGAAACAGTTTAAGTATATGTGAGACCCAGTTCAATCTTTTATCTAGAGTCACTCCCAAATACTAGGCCTCATCCGAAAATTCTATAGTATATACTTTCAGAAGAGTAACCTTAACGTTCAGGTTTCTACGTATTGTTAATAGAATAGTAGGGTAGTTGGAAACTGAACCCGTCTTCAACTCATCATTCATTCACGACATTTGGGGATTTTTGCATTGAATACGGAATTATCTCATTTTGCTTCTCTCTAATGGTGATCATCAACATAATCTTCTGTCGTATTGCTTGCCTTGTTATTGTTCTTCATTGTTTCTGCTGAGTTCTTCTCACCGTTTTAGTTTCTGTTAACTGCGTGGTTTGTGTAAATAGCAGAATGGTTCCGAACCTACTGGGGTAATCGTAGCACCACAGAGAGAAAGTTTATTTCCATCAGCTAGTCGCTTTAGGGATCGAAGACATTCCCAGGTGGAGAAGGTCTGACAGGTATGAGAACCACAGCTTTTATCACCGATTGACTGTCTGTTAGTACTTGAATCTGTGCACCTTTGAGTTTTCTTCGTAGTTGCGATTTTGCAGCAACTGTTTCTGCTTGAATTACTTGAGAAGGAAAGCCTAAAGGTATTGGTGATCCATATTCTAGGCCAAGTATGCCCTCGTCTCTTACTTCAATTGTTTTACCCGTCCACCGTACAGATGGAGGACCCCTGAATCCATTGACTTATTCTTTATAGCGCGGGTTGATGTGACCACTTCGAGATGATTGACATAGAAATTTGAACATTTTTTTTCTTCTTCTTGGAACTATAAGTCTGCCATTGAAGTCTACATTTTCAACTTTTTAACAGCAGAGATGGTAGAATCATAATTGAGAAATTGTGAATTGTGTTAAAATAAAGTGGTGTGGATAAAACAAAATCAATAATTCAAAAAGACGAATTTGAGTAATTCTTACAGATATTTCAATATGAGTCTGTGTACTGAATCGTTTGCATCATTTGCTGATTTTATTGTATGTTGTTTCAATTCATAAAGCAAACATCTGTTTTAAAAATGAATATTTTTTTGAAGTCTAATATTCTTGGCACAAAAAGTTACGGATATTATGATTATTATTTAGTGTATATAGCATTAGAGAAGTTAACCTCCATCCTTCTTGTAAAGGCTGTAATCTTCAGAGCTCAATACGCTCAGTTCCTCAATCCTAATTCTGTATTCAGCTGGTCATTCACTCATGACGTATTCTATTGGTTCTATCTCCTCCTCACATAGTCTGCATGTAGAGTGGGTAATTCCTGAGGCGACAGTGTCCCTTTACTATGGCAATTATAACTTTCAGGTCTAGTCTGGAGAGTTTAGGCCGAGACTTGACTCTCGCGTTGGGAAGGCCAAAGATGACAAGCTGTGAGCGTTTGAGACCTATGAGGCTCATCCAGTGCTCCTGTACCAGCAGGTCTAACCACTGGTTATTTTCCATCCTTGCAGTCTCTAGGGGAATTCCATCCCTAGGTGAATCCCAAGGTTGTTCTTCGAGCGACCCCAATGATCGAGTGATCCGGGATCTGCATCTAACCTAACCTATTTCTTCTCCCCAATTTGGCGAGAGTTGAACAATTTTTAGCACAATAAGTGCAGTTGTTGGATGATAATGCCTTCAGTGCAGCATGGTTATTCCTGATGATTTTTGTGAATTATACAGTCCGCCATTGAAGCCCACGTTTTCAACTTTTCAACAGCAGAGGTGGGATAATCATAATTGAGAAATTGTGAATTGGGTTCAAATAAACTGGTGTGGATAAAACATAATCAAGAATTTGATTAACTCTTACAGATATTTCAATATGACTGTATACTGAATCGTTTGCATCATTTGCTGATTTCATTGCATGTTGTTTCAATTCATACAGCAAATTTCTATTGGAAAAGTGAATTTTTTTGAAAACTAATATACTGGACACAAAAAGTTACAGATATTATGAATTTGTATTCAGTAAATATCGCATTGAAGCAGTCAAGCTCCATCCTTCTTGTAACGGCTATAATCATCAGAGCTTAATAGCTTAATATGCTCAATCAGCTCCAGTTTGTTGAATCCAAGTTCCTCAAGCCAAATTCTGTATCCCGCTGGTCATTCACACATAACATATTCATGGTACAAGCTTCGTTGTCCTTCTATCAACCCCTTACCACTGGTAGCATCTATCCCAAATGTTTATTCACTTTTTTAAATAATATGCCATGTTCAGATAAATTTGGATCTCCTTCGATGATAACGGTTAAGGGAAGATCAATCGAATTCTCAAGAATATTCATATTGGTTTCGCTGTGAAAATTTTCCTGTATAAATAATGCAATATAGTCTTCCAAAGTTTCGGCCCAAATATTAGGTTTGGAGGTCATTAAGTATTATTCTTCCTTTTTGAATGGAGATTAGTGTCACGTCTGGCTTTACAGTTATGGTGATGCTCCTTGCCATGCAAATAAAACTGGATTCGTCAGAAAAAGAAACCTTCTGAAACCAATTTGGATCATCACTCACTGAAGTTCGCAGATCTGTAAATGACGATCATCATCCTTATTCACTTTGTGTACGAGTCCAATTTTATATGGATGTAATTTGTACCTGTCCTGAAAGTACTTTGTCCGGCATGCAGCCGAGTTTTGCTGAAATCTCCATACATATTGTGTATTCTCCATTATGGCAACTTCATCCAAAACGGTTATACCAATTCCTTCGTTATTTGCAGCTCTGTTGAGATTGTGTTTTTTATTAATAACTTATTAACTCTAGAATATATGTCTGTGTTCAATTTGTTATTTGTTGAAAATGCGCATGTTATTATTTATGAAAAATAACACAATTGCAATGCATTCCTGAAGACTACACCATCTTCAACTAATTCACTGGTATTTTCGGTTTTCAAAATAATGGAAAATACTGCTAAAGTAAGCCACCTGTGCTTTAAAGAATAACCCATAGTAACTGAATACAGTTGATTTAAAAACAATTATCCAACAATGAAAGATTGATAACAAACCGATTCATGCCATTAAAATGGTGTGCGGGATGCATTAACAATGTCTTATCAAAATATATAAATGCTTCAATGACCCTATTCCCAAGTGTAGGGTAGGTTAGATTAGTGGGGGCGTTCAAACAAGTCAAATATGTTTCCCACATGGTATTCCAGAACTCTGATAAAATCTATTAAACTAAAACTAAACTAAACTAAAACTCATATAGGAACCTGAGACAAACTATAAAATGTAGAATAGATCAAGAATTCAATCAACACAAAAGTGAAGTAGACGAAAGTTTGAATACAAACCCAACGTCCTTTTGGTCTTTCATTAAGAACAAATCGGATCGCGGAGGAATACCAGCAAAAATGTCTCTTGTAGATCATTTTTATACCAGTCCTAACAATATAGCAAATGCATTTGCTAAGTATTTCGAATCAATCTATGAAATTTCTGAAGAGCCAACTAAATATAGTCCATTGTCGGATGGACACTTTTTCAACTTTCCCGAAGTTGTGGATAATGATGTCATATCAGCGATTAAAAAACTTAAATCAAAGAAAACAACCGGTAATAACAATAAACCATCTTTTATCTATAAGGGCTATTGGTTCAACCCCTTACAGTTATCTTAGGAATAAAGAGTTTCCCAAGGATCTTAAGGTGGCGCTGATTAGTCCGATTCATAAAAGTGGAAGTAGATGTATGATCACAAATTATAGACCTATAAGTCTAATTAATGTTTTGGCCAAAATATTTGAAATTATTTTGCACGAGGCTCTATACAGATTCTTTGAATCGAAAGTGAGTCGTCTGTAGCATGGTTTCATGAGCGACAGATACACCATTACAAACTTGTGTGTCTTCTCGGAAAGTGTAGCGGAAGCAATTAACGCCAAGCTACAACTTGACTTGCTCTACACGGATAGCGAAAAAGCTTTTGACAAAGTTGATTACTCCGAACAACTAAATAAGCTAGCGTGTGCTGGATTTTCCGGGGGGCATATATGTTTGTCAAATCATATCTTGTCGGCAGAAAACGTTGGTCAGTATTTCTCTAATGAGATACTTGTTACATCTGGAGTACCTCAAGGTAGCATCCTGGGTCACCTGCTAATCTTATTTATTAATTCCCTACCTGAGCGCATGAAGAATTCCAAGTGCCCCTTATTTGCTGATGATTTTAAGCTCTTCATAATTATCTCAAAACCTGAAGATACGCACGAGGTACAGTCGGACATTAATGGTTTCAGGAATATATAATGAGTTTAAACGTAAAGAAAATGATCAGCTAGACCTTCCGCAGAAATAAAACAACATCATCCAAGCAAATTATCATATAGAAAGCAATATGTTTGAACGTAGAGCTGAAGTCAAGGACCTTGGAGTGTAGCTCCAGAGCAATTTTAAATTCAATGTCCATCTTATGTATATAGTTAAAAAGGCATATAGAGCCCTCAGTTTTCTGATAAGAAGACCAAAAACCTTTAGCATTTCTACAACAGTCACATTGCATAACGTTCCTAATGTTTCCTTTGTCTGTATCCAAATCTCCCCGCCTATCACCATGTACTGTGTTTTTTTGAGATTTATTTGCAGGCCAAATTTGTCGTACTCTTCTATCAGTTTGTTCTTTATCTGAGTCATGTCTTGTTTGTCTTCTGCTAGGTGAATTTGGTCGTCTGCAAATGATATCGTATGAATTGTTGTGTCTCCTATTTATATCCCCATTGGGGCACATTTCCTGATTAATGATTTTCTAGAGCAGAGTTTAAATATATTTTGAATAGAGTAGGAGACAAGAAACATTCCCGTTTTGATGGGGAGAAAGGTGCAGAGAGAGTGTTTTCGATTTTTAATCTGGCTGATCCACTTTTGTAAAGAGTTTTGGTGGCATTAATGTAAACTACACTAATGTTACCCTTCTCCATAGGTGGCCAAATTTGCTGCAGAGGAATCGTATCATAGGCTTTAAGTTGATCAACGAATGACAGGTGCACGTCTTCCCTCTAGCCAATTTCTTCTCAACAATTTGTTTGACAATGAATATATTGTCGACACATGATCGGTCTGGTCGGAAACCACTTTGCTCATCACTATCCCTAAACTCTTCCTCTATCCTCCCTTTGTGCAATCTACCATAAAGTTTCCCCAGCGAAGATGTAATGCTGATGCCTCTGTACCACAATCGTTTCTACTCCTATTTTTGAAAATGGAAATTATGTGCGATTCCTTCCGGTCACTAGGAATATTATCTCCTTGTAGGGATTTATTGAAAATTTTGCATAATATCTCATTCTCTTCAGTTGTTGCGTGTTTTATTAACTCATTCCGTATGTAACCTGGCCCAGGAGCTAACATCAAACGAAAAAAAGTTTGAATACGTCTCGGCATTTTAATAAATGTGCCCATAGAAAATCAAAATAGTTTTCCTTTAACTTATATCGCTTTCGCCCTTGCGTGGTTTAAAGTCTGTTTGCGGAATAAAACACTGTTCATATGCTGTCTATATCGTTCGCCAAACGATATTCACTTCCCTATACAGTTTCAGTATCTAGGTGATAAGGTGGATTTGATTCAGGCACATCATCCGGCAGCTGATAATATTGTACTGGGTGACTTCAAAGTTCACAACACCAACTGGCTCCGACACTCCAATAGAACAGATGAAGCGGGAAGACAGGCTGAAACTTTCGCAATCAGTTATAATCTAACGCAGACAATAATACCTGATAACCCAACCGACTTCCCGAACACCTTGTATCTTTCTTTGATTCCAGATCCAGATGATTTTGGAGTGAAGGTCTCAGCACCGCTAGGCAACTCAGACCACAACCTTATATCTGCTACTGGAACCATTGTGCTGCCGCTTAACCTAAACCACCCACATGTATTTGGCACTATAACCGTGCTAATAGGGATGAGCTGCCTGAATTCTGTTACAGAAATCATTCATGCAGGAATGGACCTCTGCATCCCCCATTCCATGAAATGAACAACAGCACAAAAGCCATGGTTCGACAACGACTGCGAAAGAGCGTCTGCAGCCAAGAGCAGAGCTTACAACTCATGGAAGATAAATCAAACAGAGAAAACAAGAACAACAATCGTACGAATATGGAACGTATGCAACCTGACAACTACAAGAGCAAAGGCCAATTTCAACGAAGGGGTAACTAATAAACTTCTTGAACAGGCAAGCGGGACTAGACCATTCTGGTCTATGGCGAAGACTGTCTGTGCCAATTTCTGCAAATCTGCGTTTCCGCCTTTTTTTTTAGAGAAGACGGAATATGTCATCATCTCCGAAAGGGAAAGCCCATCTCTTTGCTCTCTTGTGCTCAAAGAACTCTATACTTGATTCATCTAACGCAATACCACCGAACATTCCACCTACAAATTCTTCCATTGCAGAAATCAGGTTTAGAGTCCGCACTGTGAGACGGGCTCTCGAGCAGCTGAACTGCAAGAAGGCAGTTGGTCTAGACGAAATTCCGCCAATCGTCCTGAGAAAGTGTGCTCCCGAACCGGCACTCATTCTTAACCATCTGTTTCAGATTTCTTATGAAAGCCAGACTTTTCCAAGCAGCTGGAAAATAGCGAGAATTCAACCTTACCTCAAAACTACTGCCCTGTTGCACTTCTTCTCATTATGTCCAAAGTGATGGAGAGAGTCATACATGATGAACTCATTGAATATCTTGAGTTGCAAGGAATTATTAACGACCGTCAGTATGGTTTTTGCATACAAAGATCGACAGGAGATCTGCTCGCCTACGTCACTCATGTTTGTACATCAACGATGGAAACGCATGGGGCATCTAGAGCAATAGCCCTCGACATCTCAAAAACCTTCGATAGGGTTTGGCATGCAGCCTTGTTGAATAAAATTGCGGGGTTGAATAAGTAGCTTTCTTTCAAATAGATCAATACAAGTTGTGGTCAATTGTATAACATCTCATTGTTTCCAGTTGAAAGCAGGAGTACCTCAGGGATCCATTCTTTCGCCAACCTTGTTTCTGTTACAGATAAACGATCTTCTGTCATCTACAGAGAACAAGATCTTCGGTTTTGCAGACGATTGTACCCTGGTTACGTCTTTCAGTAGTCTGCGGCCGATTACAGATGCGGAATCTCAGCGTCAGAGATGTCAACAAATAACTAACCTAAACTCTAACTTACAGAGGATATTTGAGTGGGGTCAGTTGAATCTAGTGAGCTTCAACGCGAGCAAGACGCAAGCAACTACGTTTTCTAGAAAGGTCCCCGCTGGAGAACCTCCTCTAATGATGGAAAGCCAAAAAATTGCATTCAAAGATTCGATGCACCTTCTCGGAATAATGGTCAACTCCGGATTTTGGTGACATGAACATGTATCAGCAATAGCTGAGTCGGCATTAGCTAAACTTAGTTTTATTTTCAGAGCCAAGCAATATTTCACGTCATCTCAGCTGTTGCTCTTTATAAGACGCCGATTCGACCTGCTTTGGAATATAGTTTCCACGTATGGGGATCTGCGCCCGAACATTCGTTGCGGATGTTGGATAGTGTGCAAAACGGGCTGTGCTCCTCATCGACCACCCGGAGATCTCCCGCGATCTCCAACCGCTGGCTCTTAGAAGACAAGTTGGTGATCTTTCTCTGTTTTACAGATACTTCCACGGAAGAATCTCTAAGAAGCTGAAAGACCTTGTTCCAGGAAAATATGTTTTGCCGCAACCCTAGGCTGGAAAGGAGTTCTCATCATATGGCGGTACATTTAAAGACCCCTCGAACCTCTCTATATAAGAATTCCTTCGTTTACAGGGCCGGTGAGCTGTGGAACTCGCTTCCGTCCAACATCTTCCCAAACCTCCTATAATTTGGCCCTCTTCAAGAAGCTAGTAAACAGACCCAGGCGCCTACTCATGTGATGTAACAGGTTCGCCTATTCCTGGGAAGCGCGCATAAAAAACCGAAGTATTAGTATTTTTCGAAATCCAGAAATCTTCGATCTATTTTCACCAAAGAGTTTTCCCCAAAAATCGAGAACTGAGATGGAGTGTCATCTTTTTTATTTCCACTAAATTACACAGCTGCTCTACTGAAACATAAAGAATGGGACACCCTATACTTTGAACAACATTAAGATATTCCGACATATTATTTACCTAACACTGTATAGTTTCCATTTCGATAATTTCAACCGATTAATTTCTTGTATATTTGACAAAATGATGAGTCCAGGATGATGAGTCAGCGACTGATCGAAGACTCCTGTTGTATATATTACAATTATCTCTATTTCAGTAACATTAAAATTTATGTCTACGCTGCAATAGATTGATGAATAATTTCTAGATTGGATCTTCAGAACTGGATTTTCTAATTATTTTTTACTGTTCTGCTGCAGTAAAAACAGTGTGAAAAAGATATGGAAGCGAAGTAATTTAGGTAGACACAAATTAACACCAAACAACCATGATTAATGACTTTTTCTTATAATAAACTTCGAATTACACATGTTTTAATACTATCGTCCTATTGCTTTCCGTTGAAAAAACTGTTACGTAGTATAAGCATTGTATTTAAAGGTGAGTATCGACGAGGAATTTTATAAGAAACTTCTCTAAGACATTTTTCTTGGCTAAATTAAGGACCACATACAGCTTGATCTCCCCAGTATACACAATAGAAATTTCTGAATATTACTTCTGAAGGGTGAACTTGATACAGAAAATAGTATAGAAATTCATTCAAAGAGCGAAAAATTTAAAACTAAACATTGAAATAATTATGTCTTAAGCTTCTTCTTCCAACTAAAAATTTTATGGAAATCTACAGCTAGACTGTATTGATTTGTGATTTCTTGATAGCAGGTCTGCCAGGTCTGGAATTTACTTCTTACCATTACCTGATAACGAATTTCTCGACTACATTGCTCACCAATCATCTTCCACAAAGGTTCTAACAAGAATTATTCCTTTCCATTCAATTCTTGTCTAGATTTAGTGTTGCTCAAAATCGGTTTTGATGGTGCAGAATTGGTGACGTTCTTGAATAATCGGATATAATTATATATCATTATTATTAATATCATATATTCATGTTTTGTCGATAATATGAGATGATTAAAAAACTGTCGAGAAATAAGTATCATCGTGCCGACCAAAATTTATACATTTATTACAGACGTAAATTGTACTACAGTCAGTGCAGGTTTTATGTGAACATAGTTTTCATCTTGTGCACATTATCCACTGCTCCTCAGGCGTTATGAACTTATCTTTTCACAAGTAAAAAGGTTCTAAACTTATTTAGAAATTAGCAGTAGCAGGTTGAGTTCCTTACTCTATTTTATGATCCTGTTCCTAACTAGGTTGAAGTAAACGCTTATGTGCTTTTTCTCCGAAATACAGCGTTTTAAGTTTTTTCACCTTGGAACAGTGGATTTCTAAACCTGAAAAATCTAACCGCACCTCCGACCTGGAGATTTTCACATCTATCAAATTGATCTTCTTCTTCTTCTTCACCGTGTAGAAGGCGTAGCGCCTGTTCAGTTCCGGTTTCCCTGCAGCAGTTCTTGTGAGGTTGATTGCCAACTGTCCCGCCATCGTTTTGGTGGTCGTCCAACGGGTCTTCTTCCGTGTGGTATGTTGTTATATACGATTTCGGCTATTCTATCTGTAGTCATTCTGTTTACATGCTGGTTCCATTCTCTTCTTCTTTTTCTTACCCAATATTTTACAATATCATCTGTTTCACATTTTTCCCTTATGTCGGTATTTCTTTGTCTGTCATTCAATGTGTAACCGGTTATAGTTCTCAGCGTTTTCATTTCTGTTGTTCTTAGTATCCTCTTTGTTACCGACGTTTCCGCTCTTGTTTCTGCCCCGTATGTCATAAATGGTCGCACGCATGTTTTGTAGATTCTGGATTTGCATGGTATACTGAGGTGTTTATTTCTCCAAATTGGTTGGTTAAGATGTCCCGATACTGCAGCTGCTTTGTTCACTTGTCTCCTCACTTCATCTTCAAGGTATCCTGTGCTTGTTATTTTGCACCTAAGTATTCGAATGACATGACTTGGTCTATAGTGGCGTTGTCTATTGTTAACTTGCAGCGCAGAGGTTCCTTAGCTATGGTCATGCATTTTGTCTTACTTGTTGAGATTCCATATTGAAATTTTTTGCGCGTTTGCTAAAGGCGTATAACATTCTTTGTAGGTCGTCTTCTGACTCTGCAATGAGTACGGCGTCATCGGCATAGCATAAGATGTTAATTTTGTAGGTTCCCATGCGGTATCCTAGTCCCAAGTTTTTAACGGTCTCTACAAGTTGGTCCATAACAGTATTAAATAGTAGAGGGCTAAGACTATCACCTTGGCGGATGCGCGACGTTGTTCCGAAATGCTGCGTTAGGGTGTGGTTTGTTCGTATTTGCGTTGTTGTATTAGTGTTCAGATCTTTTATGAGTCATATATATATTTTTATTTTTTTTGGATAAGAAGTGTGACATTGCCTATCTTTAAAAAAGGAGACAAAACAAATCCTGCCAACTATCGCGGAATAACCTTATTAAGCACCTCTTTGAATCTGCTTACAAAGATTCTTGCCGATGACATAACGTCAACAATGCCAATCAGCGAAGAGCAACAAGGCTTTCGAAAAAACCGGTCCACGGTCGATGCATTTATAACAAGGCAATTAGTAGAAAAACTCTTGAATATAACACTCCAGCATATCTTTGTTTCATAGACTTAACGAAGACCTTCGACAGAGTCCAACTGAAGGATGTAATCAAGATACTGGAAAACAAAAAGGTACCCAAAAAAAAAATCAAATTGATCGATAAAATAAAAAAACTTGGTTACAGCAAAGGTTGAGAGTGATTCCAGTACTTCAGATAAATATCTATAGATGGAGACGCTTTATACTAAGATGGTAGTGGGTTACTTATGCTCGATCAAAAGTTGCACGAGAAAATTCTTTCACACGAGAATTTGTCATTGTCCTAGCTAATCTTTGCATCCATTTATGATTAAACTTAAAAGCAACTGTTATATCCTAAACAACAACAAATAAAAATGGCTATTAAGGTATGTGAATAAACTTCAACCAGGAAAAAGCATTCTTTTCGACAAATAAAGTTAAAGCGAGAGGTCCATTGCCTTATGATTTACAAACATGCTAAATGACAGAGTGATCAACACTTCCCTGATAGGGAAGTTGTCAGTTTTGTGGTTGGCAGGGGCTGCCCTCAAGATGAGTATTATCGTCTTTGTTGTGGTTCATACTGGTTGATGACTTTCTGACAATAATCGAAGCACTGGACGATTGTGTTCAAGTGAACGCTGACGATATAGTCATTCTGGCCGGTAGAGTTAACGACGATGTCTCCCACAGACTGCATGAGGCTATTCCAGCCATCCAGGTGTGCTGTTAGTGTACAAAACTTATGAAAAATTACCAAAATCCAAATATTGAGCAGAAGGATATTGTGCCTGAGTGGAGTGTTTATTTCGGTTGCGGAGGAAACAAAAAATATCTGGATACCTTGAATAGTAAGCTTACTGGGAATTCGCACCAGTAAAATGTAATACACAAGGCTAAACCTTATTTATGGTCATGACAAATGATTTGTTGAAAGAAATTAGGACTTGCACTAAAGCAACTTCAGTGGTTTTATGTGATGAAGCTGCCTTAAAAAGCAATATCAATTTAAGCCTTCTAAATTGAGGAGAACAACGACCTGCATAATGATCACTGGAGCATTTCACGTGGTGATTAGATGATCAGCTAGAGTGGTAACCTACAGACTTCATCATCTTTCTTGAAATGTGATAAATATAGTCAGCTTAGTGCTCGGCGCCTAACAATCTGAAATTGAGGACTACAAGATGCTGAGTATGAAGATAAATACAGCAATATCTATTGAACACATTGACCACTGTAATAACCTCCTGCTTGCTAGGGATAAACATGTAGGTCAATTAAAATCATGACTGATAGCAGCTAAGCTGTACATATTGTGCAGAAATGTCGTTCAGCCCTAACCTAACTGGGAGAAAGTAATAGGCTCCGCCTGGTGTTGGTTACTTACGATCGGGCATATAGGGCAAAGAGAAGGCAGACTCATTGGCAGCTCGTGGAGCAGCGTTAAGATTCACCGGACTGGAGCCTAGTCTTGGGATTCTCCTGAAGAACGCATGGATGAAGAGTAATCAGTGGTTGGACCTGAAGGTGTGAGAGCACAGTCTGAGCCTCACAGGCTACAAATATTCCCGTCTTGCCGTCAGTGTACCTTCCATTGCAAAAACTAAAGTTTACCTTGAGCTCTCTTGGCTAGACCTGAGAGTTCTAATTGCCATATTAACAGGCCACGGTTGCCTCGGGAAAAATATCCTAAATAAGTTAGAATTTATCGAGGACCCTTCATGCAGACTAGAAGAGGAGGAAATAGAATCAATGTAACACGTCATGTGTGAATGACCAACTGGGGACACAATGAGTTTTGAGAAAGTTGAACCTAAGAAACTGAAGCTGACTGAGCTAGTTGAGCTCTTACTCACGAAGCTTATAGCCTTCACAAGAAGATTGGAGCTTGTAGGTGAAATTTGGGATCAGTGTGCAACTATAGACCACTAGGTCGCAGCGGTAAGGCTGTCAATCCGCCCACATCCAATTTTAATATCTATCTATAGTGACAGATTTTTCCGGGTATTTAAAAAATTTTTAGTGATAACTAAGAAGAAAGTACTGCTATAGTTGGTGATTTCTACGAAGGGTTACGGGGCTAAGTCTTTCGCATTGTAATATCATTGTTAATGTTAAATATTTAGTTGATCATTTAGTTTATTTTAGGTTTCTTCGTCAAAACGTCTTAATTTTATCATTTTTCATAAAAGGTCATTAACGTCTCCAGATGGCATCTATTTATTTACTCTGTGCAAATAAATGTCTGTACAGTTTTGGTTTAAATAGGTAGGATAGTCAAAGTTACCCTCCATCCCATGCAGAATGGCAGAATACTTGCATTTATCCAGAAACTCGATAAACTTTGATTTAATAATCATCATCAGATCAAATTAGAGTCTTTGGTACTTTTCAAGGCAAATTCTAGAAATTGACATTCAATTTCATTATTTCAATTTTCGTTTTTGGTAGGGTAATAATATATAAAATGAACGAAATAAATTGAGATTTTGCAAGAAACAACCACAAATATATAACAGACATGCTACAAAAACGAGATGAAACCCTGGATAGATGGTGAATTGATCTCCATAATTAAGCACAAAAGAAAGCTCTGGAGAAAATACAAACGCACTAATTTGGAAGCAGATTTTCTCATCTACAACCAATTTGGACGAAAATTAAAGAAGGATATCAGTGAAGCTAGAAGTGTATTTGAAGAGTTAGTATCTCATAGTGAAAATCCGAAAAAGCTCTTCAAGTATATCCGTTCATCATCATCGTCCAAGGTCACGGTTCCTCTGCTTCAGAATGAAGATGGGACGTTCTGTGAGAGTCAATCGGAATCTACGGAAGTCCTTGCCGATTCATTTTCAAAATATTGAGCCAAAATCTGATCATATGCCAGAAATCCTTATACCAAGAATAAAAACTGATGTTAAGGATGTTGAATTTACAACCGACGTTGTTTAACGTCATCTTCAAAACCTCAATATCAATAGTTCTCCCGGTCCTGATCTGATATCCTCACTGTTTCTCAAGAACTGTTCTGCTGCCTTGGCTATTCCATTGTCGAAAATTATGACGCTATCTTTCACCACACACATCACCTTGTCCATCTGGAAAAAGCGAATATCACCCCAATTTTTAAAAAGGGAAATCAACAGAAGCCAGATAATTATCGTCCAATCATCTTGACGTCTGTGATTTGCAAGGCCATAGAAACCATTATAGTAAAATCTATATCAGAGATTTTCACTGAATTCGACGTTATTACAAGGTGCCAACATGGCTTTTTGAAGGGACGTTTTACCATAACAAACCTGCTCTCAGGCGTCAACGATTGGTCGTCTGCACTAGATAAAAGAACACCTATTGACGTTATTCACCTGGATTCAGCCAAAGCCTTTGACAGGGTTCCTAAAATACGACAGCTTCACAAATTGGAATACCTAGGTATTGGAGGCGATCTACTTAAGTGGATAGATTCGTTTTTATCTGATAGAAACTTTTGTGTCAAAGTTGGAAACTCGTTGTCAAATGTGAAACCAGTACTGAGTGGATTTCCCCAAGGCCCTGTCTTGGGACCATTACTTTTTCTGCTGGATACTTGCGATCTTTACTTGCATATTTCTTCTAAAAAAGCCGTCCTCACAGGCGATACCAAACTTTATTCAAACCCTACCTTGAACCATAATGTCATGCAGTCTGACTTAGATTCAATCTTCCAATGGTGCACGGACTGGAGGCTTCCCTTAAATGCAGCAAAGTGCGTGGTCCTTCACATGGGTGCAAATAACCCTCGCATCTCATATTTTATTAATGGTCATTCATTGGAAACAGTTAAGAACTACAACGACCTTGGTGTTATTATTACCGAGGACTTGAGTTGGTCCGAGCGTATTCTCAGTGTCGTGAGAGGGGTGAGAACTAGGCAGCATTTGTTGAACCGAACATACATTCGGCCGATTTTGGAGTATTACGGTACAGTATGGTGTCCCGAACTGCTACGAGATATGCAACTTCTAGAAAATGTTTAGCGCCGATCAACCTGATTGTCTTTCGGACGAAATAGACCATCTTACGAGGAAAGATTGAGAATGGCGAAACTAATAACTTATGGACAGCGCAGGAGATCTGATCATAACGTTTTGCATCTTGAAGTATGATTAAGGAAATCTGAGAAGTATGGTCGCCACCAACAGCGACAGTAGACTCCGAGGACATCAGTTCAAGTTGAGAAAAGATGTCTTCACTACGAGAACTAGAAAACATTTTCTAAGCAACCGTGTCTTTTCGGTATGGAATGGTTTGCCTGCGGAGGTTGTTGAAGCATCTTCCGTCAACATAATTCAAAAATAGAATGGACCAGATTTTCTTTACAGAATTGTCGACTTTATAATTTAGTTAGCTTTCTTTAGTTTTAGCCTCCTCCTTCTCTTACACTTGTTTCTTTTTAGTTGAAAATTCATTGTTGATTCCTTCTCACGGATAGTTCAAATATGTTATTTTCGAAGGGTCTATAGCCCTGCCTATTTTAAATTGTAATAATAATAATAATAATAGTTGCTTTGAAAATTTCAATTTTCTGTTATAATGCAACGCGAATCACGAAACTACACCCAAGCAGAATGTGCTGAAACAGTGGTGTTAAACAGCCTGAGTTGGAATAGGCCAAAGGCAGCTTCATGAAGGGAGACCTTTCATGACTACCAATCATGAAAGAATTTGCTTATTGAAACAACAATTGGCTACTGCTAAGTACTTTCAAATGCAGCTTTGACTGAACAGTTGAGTGTGGAATTAGCACCGAAACTATACAACAACGTATAACATGAATTCGGTTTGTGGTACCGTGTTGTAGATAATACATAAAAGTGCCCGATTGAATTTTACCAGGAAACATATCAATCAGTTAGAAGCTGACTGGGAGAGATTTTGTATCATTAATTGTGATGAATGTTCTCTAGTGTGCCGACTTGAAAAGAGAGGTATACCCAGTGCCACTTTTTACGTACCTATAGTTTTGGTGGAGTTTCAACAATGGTGTGAAAATGAATTTCTTTGAACGCCCGCACTGATTTGGTTATCGTAAATAATGGAACCCTGAATTTCAGAAGAACATGTTGTACCAGTTACTGCAAACATAGGTGTATAGTGTTTATTCATACATGATAACGCCAGCTCATATCCGTTAGGAAATACCTTCAATATCGCGAAATCAATTCAATGTAGTGGTCTGCGAGAAGTCCAGACCTCAATCCCATCGAAGATATCTGAGATATTCCCAATAGAAGATTAAGAAGGCAGCAAAACCATCCAGCTATCATTAATGAGATTCGAAACAGACTGGTCGAAATTTGGAACGTGGTTGATTGCTATAAGGTCATTGATTTTGACTATGAATCATAGATGTCATGCACCAGTTTTTTGGGGATTTTGATTTTTTCGAAAAGTTTTTACATTTTTAATTAATTGTTTCACTTCTATATCATTTTCATTTCGATTATTCCCAAACATTCCTTAGAAGCTGGTGGATTACATGATAAATATCTTTTCAACTTATCAGAACTTTCTCTGAATAAATTTGAATCTTCGATTTTGTGCTTCAATTTCTTGGCACAGTGTACTTACATATGTGGAAAAAATACTTTCAAGCAACTTGTTGAAGACAACTTTTTCATTTTTCTTCTGACGTTGAGTTTTTGAATAATTCTCTTGAAATCCCGGCTTATACATAACAGGATTTCTGATGGTTTATGCATGTCTTGCGCCTCGCATTGGTAATAGATTATGCTTACCACCAACAAATCCGCACGTCCCACACAGCCTTTTATGTTAAGGAGCATCCAATGTTAATACGTTATTTATATTCCTTACTCAATTTTTTTGCATGTGCAACTCGATTCTTATCGCTGTCAATTAAATAATAAATAACTTGCCGTAGAAACATATTTGAAGGATAAATGGTGTTATTAATCATTGTAGTGAATTATATGAATTATTAGTTTATAAAGTAAATAGCGTGTATATGATCTCCATAATGCATGAGGATGAAAGCTTTTGATACGAACCAAATATGTCAGGAAAAAATGAGTGATATATGTGCAGATTAAATCATTCTAATTTGCTATGGGAGTATAGAAATCATGGAATTTTCAGCAAATATAATGAAATCTACATGGCTCGTTATCGTAATTTATATGAAAAACGCGATTTTAAGAATAGCCCGTTTTTGGGATCTCGAGAATTTTTCCAAATTGTCCATCAATCAAACAAGCACTTGGTAATCCTTTAGGATGATATTGAGAAATTAAACTATGTATTATAGTATCACAGAGTTTATTGAAAATCAGGATCGCGATTTCGGCCTCTACACCATCTTCAGCTGACAAAAAATACTGAACTAAAGTTGAAATTTATACATGATAAACAGAAAGATACAAAATTAATAAGGGTGCAAATAAGTGGTAATAAACGAATTCTGTTAAAAGAAGATATTATTTTAAGATATCAAGTATGGACGAATAAGCCGGGCAATACTGGTTTTTCAGAAGATTTTTTATATGGATAGTTTGTTGGAGTTCTAGGAAATGTAACTTTCGTCCTTTAGGTATTCTGTCAATAATTTGAAGTTGATCTATGGGTGGAAAATGATGGTAGTTTTCGATTTAATGTGAAGCGAAAGTAGATTCGTCAGTCCCTGGTTATTGTAATTTGATTGATGCTCTTTGTATTATAATGTGCTATTTCCGGTGTGTATACTTCCATCTGAGTACCTATAGAAAGTGGTATCAGACACTCTATAAGACTACAGAAAAGAGGTACTCAAAAGGTTCAATTACTCAGGTTGGGATTCTCTATCTCTAAAAGGGTTAGTTTCTAGATCAAGGCCTGTCAAATTCAAGCTACTATTTACTCGACAGCCACAATTCAACTTGCAAAATTTAATACTATAAATAATAAATTAGATAAGAAAACTCAAGAAAGGGTAACTTTAAAATTGACTAAATTTGACGTGAAGCGAAATAATAAATACAAAGTGACGTTTGACAAATAGGCACCTACATACACAAAATTGACTAATCTAACTTATCTACGTTCAAGCGACACAAATGAATAAAGAAATTAAAATACAATAATTGGTGAAAGACGTTCTTCAAACAGGCAAAACAATTAAAAATCGATCCAAACAGGCAAAACAATTCTTTTACATATTGACATGATTGTCTTCAGGTAAAGATGGTCCTTATCTTGACAACGTAAAGATGTCACGTCAATAAGTTGACGATAGAATTTGCTAATACTGTAGGCGAGGTCGGTAGGTTACAGGTAGATCGGTTCTATTGCTTAAACTATTGCTGCTAAGGGTGGTAAAAGATAAGGTGAAAAAAGAAACGGTCTCAAAGTTCTATGTGGTTGGTTTCTGCAGTTCCAGAGTTTACATGGGCTTCCAGAGGTAGACAAATTCAAGGGGTGCTCAGAAAATAATTGATTCTGAGATCTATTAAATCAAATGAGAAAAAAGAAAAATACTAATTTAGAAAAGGTACAATTGAAAAGGTTTTGGTTCCAGTCTTACACATCGTATAAGTTCCATCAACCTCGTTTTCCAAAATTCACAAATCTCTGTACTCTGTAGCATAGGCATCCTGACAAGCAGATTTAAACTAACGTCGCCTTACAGCCTGAATTGTTCGTTAAACCAAATATATATTTCACAACTATCGAACTCTTCACTCGGGCTGCAGCTACCAGGTACTTAACGGAACACGAGTTGTGAGCTTTACAAGATGGCTGAAATGGAAAGAAGACGTTTCCTCATTTCCCAAGGAATATATAGATTTCAAAAATTCATAAAAACCATATTCGAATTCGACCGGATGCACGAATGACGAAGTTTCAATCTCAATCAAACGTCAAAAGCAAACAGCTCAACGGACTTCTGAAAGAATTTAATGGGCTGAAATGAATGAAGCCAAAAGTATGAAAGTGGTGCCAAAAAAAATATTAAGGAGTCAATTTTGAATTTAGTGAATACTTGAAGAATGTCTATGGGTATTTAGCGAAACTGAATTGAAATAATTCTTGAACTAAGTTGGAAAATTATTTATGTGACCACTGGAACCTTCGGCACGTTACTTCGTAGTTCCTATATCAGTTAGTTGAAGAGAACTGAGAAAGACAACCTAGAACTACCGCTATCAAGGTAAACGAATTGTCACCACAAAAAAACTCAAATAACCTTACTTTATTGTTCTATATATTTTTAATGCCAATGATTCAACGGGCATACCGAAATACGGTCTGAAAGACTTTAATTTTCGAATAAAATGAAGTAAAAGAAAGGTAAGGATTTTCACGAAAGGTTTTACTATTGATTAGTCACTTGATTTTACTTGTTTTAGGTGCCGAGAAAACCAATTTTGAAAGAGCTATGGACCAGAATGACTATGTTGTGCATTGAAGTTATTTTGGAATGATCAGTTAAATGAAATTATTGAAAAAGATTACTGGATAAGTTTACCAAGCTGCAAGGATTGAATTTTTACTGTATTATACCTGAATAAATGGTTGAGAATTTAGAAAACTGAAAAATTACTTTTGAAACATGGGTTACATTTTTGCCCAAATTAAAAGGACTGTGACTGTGAAAAATCGAACTGTAACAGTATCTAGTTTTGAATTAGCGACCAGTATGACCTATATAACCGCCTTCACAGTCCATATAGGACAACTTGTACTTTTTATGCTGTTTGAAATGACACATGCAATCTTTTCACTGCACCAAAATATGTTGATGGAATGTATTATTCTGTACTAGTTGATTCTATGCGTGGGTAAATTTTAATATGCTATTTGTTTCTGTGTCTTACTCATCATTCCATTTATTATATTGGAGGGATAAGCATTGTTCTTAGCTATTTCTTTAATAGTCAACTCTTCCCTGGCCATATTTTATTAAAGAAATAGCTATGAACAATGTTTATTCCTCAAATATGAACTTGATGAGCAAATTATTATTCAATGCTAAACAAGAAATAGACAAATTGAAAAATCAGGAGTACAAAAATTGCTTGGAATTAGTGTTCGGCTTAGCGAACCCGGGGTACCCAAACTGAACCTGGCATTAGGTATAAAATGCAACTTATCCAATGATGTACAATCTAAGGAATAAACGGGTGAATCGACATTGTACCACCATAACCTCTTGTCGCGTTCAAGATTTAGGAAGAGGGTCTTGTTCGGAAAGTGAGTGACAGCCTCCCTCGGTTAGCGACGGAAGCAGCGTGATATCGAGTAGGGATACTGCAACACAAAACCAAGTGGGAAACAACATCAATACCTCCCAACCGACTCTTGATGTTTCAACGGTTGCGCAAGCCATTATGCCTACGACCACGAGAGCCGGACTCCCTAGGAAACGTATGAAGTGGACCCCAGAAATGAATTCCTTCATTATGCGTTCCTATTACAAGATTACAAACTTGGAATCAGAAATGACAGCTTACAGATACGCGTTACATCTTGCGTTCTTAGAAAACTATCCGGAATTACAGCACATATCCGAGCAGAGAATTTCGGATCAACGAAGAACGATCGTTAAAAACAGGCTACTTTCTTCATAAACGCTGCAAAGCATACGAGAAGAGGACATAATGGTGCTCAGAAGTGAAGATGATACTTATAACGTATACCTACCGTCCATGAAAGTGTTACAGATAACATCGAAGCAATGGAAACGAATATCAACATAGAGCGCCCCTCTGAGACGAACCAGCAGAACGAATTTATTTACTTAGCACGATCACAAATCAAAAGATCAATAACTGAACTCAGTGATAGTAACCCAACTAAATGACCTCAACTGCCCAAACTCAATACGAACAAGAACACCAATACCATCCTAGCAAGCATAAACTCAGTGTTTGAAGAATACACTGACCAGAACTCCTTGGAGAAAATTAAATTCACACTTTGATTTACTGTGGAGTGGTAGCGGTTCTTCGACTACAGAAACAACAATTCTCCTCAACTCTGATTCCATCTGAGCCAAAAACGTCAGAAAACCACCATGGCAAAAACGACTGGAGAAGGATATTGACAATATTAAAGCTGAGATCGGTCGCTTCACAGAGTTTCTAAGAAACAAAAAGCTCTCAAGGCGCTTGAAATCCCATATACGCAAAAGTCATAGAAAAATTGTTACGAATACAAAACACCCTGATCACAAACAACATATCGACGTGTATATGGACACTTTGAAGCAGAAACCCGAAGCAAAAGCAAAAAGGCCCTCAAGATACATCGAGTGTACTGAAAGGAAACATCCAAACCAAAGGTTCCTCCAAAGCGCGGCCAATTTTCATAAGGGAAATAACAGAACTGCGACCAACAATAACAGAGAAGTACCTGGCGCACAGTGCTTGACCGATTATTCGTCATCACTATGGTCAACCCCCAAAGAACACAATAAAAATGCGGAATGGATCAAGAATGAAGAACAACGCCTTCATATCAAACATATGGACTTCGAAGGAATAACGGAGGAAGAAATCAGAGCAGTAGTTACAGCTACCAACAACTGGAAGGCCACAGGTATAGATAATATTCACAACTTCTGGTACAAGAAGTTTGATAAGCTCCATGGAGCCCTAGCGAAACAGCTCACGTACGTTCTTCAAAATCCCAAGAGAACACCCACTTTCCTAACTCAAGGCTTAACATATATGCTACCTAAGAGCGATAGAACACAGGATCCGTCTCAATATAGGCCAATCACTTGCCTGCCAACACTCTACAAAATACTCACCTCATGCATATCCAATCGAATATACCAACACCTTGACGACAACAATATATTAGCAGAAGAGCAGAAAGGATGCAGAAAGAAACACCGCGGGTGCAAGGAACAACTCATCATCGTCTCTGTGATAATGAAACAGGCACACGTATGGCATCGGAATGTTCATTCAGCTTTTCTCGATTATGTACAGGCATTCGATAGTACTGCCCATTCTTGGCTTGTTGAGGTATTGCAGATATACAAAATTCACCCAGCCCTGGTAGAATTCTTGAAGACAACAATAACACATTGGCGCACATCTCTGCAGGTCAACATGAACAATAAGTCAATTAAAACCGAGGAGATACCTATACGTCGTGGAATTTTTCAAGGATACTCTTTGAGTCCACTATGGTTCTGTTTAGCTATGAACCCATTGTACTCAATGCTCAATAGAACAGGATACGAATTTAGGATAAAAACAGATAGGAATTATCATACAGTCTCCCACCTGCTGTATATGGATGACATCAAATTATATGCTTCGAACAAGAAGCAATTGGATGATTTGCTGAAAACTGTCAGTAAGTTCTCGGCAGATGTTCATATGAAATTCGGGATTGAAAATGTAAGACCCTGAACATTCAAAGAGGGAAAGTCATAGATGGTGAAACACAACTTCCAAACGGTGATATTATACAGTGCATGAGGGATGGCGAAAGGTACAAATATCTAGGATACCAACAAGCCAGATTGCTAGACCAAAAACAATCAAAGGAGAAGATTCGTTCTGAATACAGTCAGCGTCTGAAGACTGTGCTGAAATCAATGTTGAACTCGGGGAATCTAGTCAAGGGAATTAACACCTACGCCATTCCAGTGTTGCTTTACTCATTTGGAATAATCAGATGGACTAAGACAGAACTGGATGACATTCAAAAGCAGACCCGAACGATACTAACATAGTACAATAATCGTCATCCAAAATCGTCTGTGATACGAACAACTTTGAAGCGGAAAGGCGGAGGACGCGGATTTAAAGATGTTGTCAATTTACACACCGAACAGATAAAAAATCTCAGAGAATTCTTCTCTGCAAAAGCTCTCACTTCTGACCTCCATAGAGTGGTATCGTTGGCTGATAAGGGATATACACCTCTAAACCTTTCTACCAGAGATGACCTGCTGAATCTACCGTTCCTATCAGATACTGAAAAACAAGAGCAATGGTCAAGAAAGGAATTGCATGGACGACATCACCATATTAGATCGAGACACATATAATATGCTGTAAGCCTCCGAATTATATGGCATTTTCTGCACCTAATGTTTGTAATGTTCCGTCCTTCATAATAAATTTTTATAGTTATTTGTAACGATCACTTTATCTTGATGGCCATAAGTAATCCCTCTGTTTCCGCGAATAATTCTCCTTTCAACAACCATTTGTTGGTGGCTTCTTTGTCGATGTGTGGTTGATTATCTCATGGTGATGTCGTCCATGCAATCCTTTCTTGACCACTGCTCTTGTTTTTCAGTATCTTATAGGAACGGTAGATTCAGCAGGTCATCTCTGGTAGCAAGATTTAGAGGTGTATATCCCGAAACGGAACCCATGCTGTTGTTTTATGATAACTGATGTGCATACCCAAGATAAATAATTACTTACTACGTACTCCAATAATTTCGGCAACGCAGATTGAATGCGTATTTCTCTATAGTTAGAAACAACTGATTTATTGCCTGATTTGAATATGGGAACCAAAAACTCAACTTCCAAAATGATGGGAAAACCCCTCTTCTCAACGAAAAATCATAAAGGTCACATATCGGACCAACCAAAGTGAAAATACATTTATTCAAGATAAAAGTTGGGATTCCATCGGGTCCAACTGAAGTTTTGAGCTTTGACCCATTTATCAACTCAAAAATTTTGCTTTATGTGAACTGTTTTGACGATAAATCCACCACATTATTATATTCAAAATAGGGTGATACGATACACTCCTTACTATACACTTTAGAGAATTAAATCAGCAAAACAATTAACTATTTCACCTCCGTCTGATGAGCTTACACCCCTGTACTCCAAGGTATTCGGTAATTCATGCGAATACTTCTTGTGATTGATATATCTCCAAAAGTTCTGGGGACTCGACCTGATATCAGCCTCAACAGAATCAATATACTTGGAATACAAACAAGATCCAAGCTCATGACAACTAGCTATAAGCTCCCTGAATCGCAAATAATCCTCACGAGATCCCGTCCTCTTATACTGCCTATGAGCTCTATTTTTGCGTCGCACCATATGTATAAGCTCCGAATTAAACCATTTTGGATATCCACTAGATGCAAAAGTCTTTAGATGTATAAGTCTATACATTGCCTCGTAGACATTATTATAAAACTTACATATTGTCCTGTCGATATCATTGTTGTCAACAGATCAATCACAAGAGCCTAAAAACTTTTAATTTCGATATAATCACCCCTGTTGAACATAAACTGAACATCCCTGTAGTCCAAACCCTCTTTCTCAGCTAAAAATGGCACATCTATATGAAGGGCAACATGATTGCTACAATTGTTCACCAATAAATCCGAAGCGACACCAACTACTGTGGAATCGATATCACTAAATACTAAGTCTAATAGTGTGTTTCGTGAATTTACACGTTTGTTCAGATGAACAAGACCTTGAATGGACATTACTTCCGATACACACGCGGCTGGACTTTCACCCCCGCACAGAACAAAATCTCCATTTTCCCACCAGTGAGATGGAGGTTAATTTTTTATCAATGAACTAACAATATGAATAGAAGCAAAATACTAATTCTTCACAAATTCAATTGCTTAGGAAATATGAAATTTGTTGGCTCGAACACAAATATCACAGACATATTTCTGTACTTTAGTAGTCAACACATATATCGTGTAATCAACTTATTTCATGCTCTGGACCATATTTTCTTGACCACTTTCCTGGCAAATTAGGCATTATCAAGATTCTTTTTCTTTCGGAATTTTATCCTCGTTGAATTTTTCAATTACTTCCGTTTTTTCATCCCGGTTACATGTTTCACTTATTTTCCCTTTTCTTGTAGTTTTCTGAACATCTTTCAATTATGACATTTTTGGGTCCTGTACTAGTTTCTTACTTTGATTACCAATTTCTTGACTAAATCGGTAAAATATTACCATTATTGTTTAATTCGTACCACTATGATTCACAGCTAAAACTATAGCGACGAGACCTTCGAAATTAAAAGTTATGACTATTGACACAACCTAAAAAAATCAACAGAAACAGATATGCATCCAAAAAATAACTGAACTATCATATTTAATTCGTGAGTTAGAATGAAAGGAAAATTTTAATGAAAACTGTGATAAACTTACTTTTCTTTAATTTCCTATTCCGAGAAATAATTGAAAAATGGGAGAACAAATCAATTTCTGTTATGGAAGGAAACCTATCCAGAGTAGTTAGCGCTTCTTCTTTCGAATTAATTATTGCCCTTATTGACTAAGTCGTACCCTTACGATTAATGCTCTTATGCCTGCAGGCGATGAAAGATACGTTTTTTTTGAATTATTGTAAAAATGCCAGCAATCGTTTTCTGTAACTTACGTTATCGAAAAAGGAAAATTGGAAGAAATATTCAAGGAAAAGTGACTGAAAAAATTTTCGGAATCATTTTCAAACACTTAAAATCAATAAAATTTTCACAATTCTTCTTTAACGTGATAGTGAAATTCTTTGAGAAGAGATGAGTAAAACTCCTAAAACTGTAATGGTAACAATTTCAACTCCATTCACAGAGAGAATAATTTCGACAGCTGGAGAGGCAGGCGACAAACAAAGTGAAGATTTTGGAGATTATGGATCGGTTGTACATGAAAGTAGCAAACATGTTTTAGTGGACGAAAAATTTGAAAAAATAATAATAATTAAAATTATAAGAGAAAGTATCAATTTTGAATAAGTTTCCAGATAATCAAGATATTAATTATGCGAATGAACTCCAGATTATCATTACCTAAATAAAACGCACTTATCTCATTCGAATAATAACAACGTGCTGAATAAGTTCCAGGAGAAAAGTCAAATACACAGACCTTGCTATTGAGATCAAGCAGATGTGGCACCTCGAGAAAATAGATATTGTTCCTGTCATCGTATCCTCCACTGGGTTAATACCCAAAACTTTGCATGATAGCCTTTATACCCTTCCAAAGATTCCGTTCTACCTGCTACCTGCTACTCACAATGACAATCAAAATATAATTTGATTTATGACACCGATAGGCCACTATCCGCCTCGATCGGACATAAAGAAATGGCTACACACATCCTTTTATTAATTAAGTACATTAAAGACTTAGGATGTTGAGATCTACCATGGTGTTTAGGGGTTCTAAAGATAAGCACTGCAGTGAATGCCTTCTGCCGGTCCCTGAGACGGAAGATTAATGATATCCACAGCGTAACATTCAAAAGTGACATGAAAATCTCCGTCTCTTGTGCTTATAGATACAACTGCCTCTCTTTTGATCGTTTTGTTCAAGGTGCGCTTTGTGTTACATTTGTGCTCAGATGCGGATAAGGTGACGGCTTTCTTCATGTTTCGAAACGGTATTGTGCATACAAAATTTCAAAGGTGATTGGCGTTGGGGATAATGAGAAAGATTGCTCAGTAAACGGGGGCATTGCAAAAAACTAGCGAACACCAAATAGGTTCATACACAATATATGGAAAAAACTTCGGCAAACACTCAATTTCGAAATGTTACTCCTTAAATAAAACATTAAGTGTTCTAAAATATCTATTTTATTCGGAATAGTATAATTCGTCTTGAAAATAAAACAATATTTTACGGAGAACTAGAAAATTTGTTATTTACAGGTCTGTTATAATACCTAGTTGGCATATAATGGAAAATTTAGTATAGAGAATCGCAAAATAACATGAGTTTGCTATTCAAATTATAATCGAAAAATGCTTCGTTGAGAAAATACAGGGTGTTCAAGATTAGTGAAAAATTTTTTATTACTTATTGCCAAGGGACTGCAAATATTTAAATGAAATTTTGAATGATTGGTTTCTCACTTGGCAAAGGTTTCACAAATATTTTTATTAAAATACTCGACATATGTTTCGGGTTGTTTGCCCATTATCAAAAGTAATCCATATAATACTAAAGCAGTAAAGCTTATTTAGAGAAAAGTGGAGGGGACGGTGGGAGTTTGAACCGGGCGGGAAGAAAGGAACAAGAACTATTGAGTAAAAATTAAAAATTTGAAACTATAGATCTGAATATATTGATCTTTCTGAAGTATATATTCAATACTTTTGGAACTAAAATTTGGAATATTGTGAATTAATGGTAGAGTTGTTGAGGATTGAATTTCTATTCCTAAAGGGTGAACAATTTGTTTTTTCGAATCAATGTTGAAATGTTTTAAATTTCATCTTATGCTAGCTCAATTGGAGAAAGTTGAGATTTTCAAATTGAATGTATCCCTTTTAATTTGGGATAGGAGTGAATAGTTTTGAAATTTCTGTGGTTGATGAGTCAGTATCCATAAAACAATACTGGAAGCTGCGTTACCCTAAGGATGACTGAGGTAATATATGAGAAATTTCCATGTAACATAAAGAATTATTGAGTAAAAATATGAATAATGAAGTGAATATAATAAGGCGTTTAGTATAGATAGAGTTGGATTTGAAAAGGCGTTCAGTATATTAGGCGTTTAGTATATTGGCTAATTAGATATAAAAGGTGATCTTAATGAGCTCACTAGTCCAGCAGTAAGGCCTATTTCGAGAAAAATGGAGGAGACGGTTGGAGTTTGAACCGGACGGGAAGAACGGGACGGCGAGGAAAAGCGGGGGCCATAGGACCCCGCGAATAATTTTTTTCCGGTAGAGAAACGTCTGAGGAAGATCCGCGCGAAATTCGGAGTCCCTAGCTCGAACGACGGAGGCGCGACGATTTTTCGAAAAATTTCGCCGAAACGTCGCCCTGGGCGAACGGAACGTCGAAACGGCGAGATTTCTTCGGAATCGATAACTCGGATCTTTCGGAGGGCGATCGGAGAGGTCGATCGGGCGAAAATTCCGGGAAAAAGTTCCGAAAAAACGAAGATAAAATACGTCTCCGAAATCTCCGGGATGGAGGGGATAATTTCTATGGACTTTTGCAGCTATACAAAATATTTCTATCGCCTTCGATGGCTACAAGACCTGGACGACGAAAAAGCCTCGAGTTTCGCATTTTGCGCCGCAATAGTTAGATTCTCATAAAACCACGGGAAAACGGAAAAATTTCCATCAAACGAAGGGCTATCGACCGACTTTCCCAAATTTTGGCTCTACTTTCCTTATTCCGAAAATCTCCAACGGCCAGAAATTCGCGAAATTAACAAACCTCGAGCTGTCAAAATACGGGTGTTTGTTTTAACCATCCTACTTAAACGGGGTCACCGGGAGAAAGGATTCGACCTTCGAACGATTCCTACATATCTCAAGATCAGGTCCCCGACGAGAAATCGTCATGTCACGACTTAATTTTCGAATTTGGGACGGTTTTTGAGACCTACATTTTCGAAAAATAGAACGGAAACACGGGGGTGGAGCCAGTCACCGCTCCTTCTGCCCCTTATATCGCTATTCAATGTCGGAAGTGAGCGTTACCAACGTGTAAAATTTAATGCTCTCTCTCTTCTGAACGAAAATAGTTAGATGGAAATAGTTAGTAACTTTGATTTTCACCAACATAATTTCGGTACTAACAACATCTAGAATATAGTGCTCTCTCTCTTCTGAGTGACAATCGAATCTAAACTTATTTCAATTAGTCTTATATTCGATCTGTCAAAATGAGTAATTCGAATTTTATTTGAATGAAAAGTTTGACGAAACTTGAAATGAACTTATAGAGTTGAATGATCGTAGTTTCATGTTTATTTTATCCATGTTAATGTATATTTTGTTAAAGGAAAGGAACGACATACTCTCAAATTTCATGAATTCAACATTTTGTGGTTATTCTAACCTAAACAATATGATTCAAACGGATTGTTATAATAAAAAGGAGTTAAGGAGAGTTACAATAATGTTTGAAAGATAAGTGAATGTAATTTGAGGTTTATTCATGTATTTTAATGTATTTTTTCAGGCATGCTCAAGAAATCTACTCAGAATTTACATATTTCATTGTTCTTTCATGGTTATTTTAACCTCTATGCGTAGAAAAATGTTCTGGACTTACTAGGTTTTTTAAAGAATCAATTGGAGGATCTTATAAAATGATGGGATATCCTTTGAGTTGCTATTAATAGGTATTGAGCTCTTTTGTATGATAATATTTTTCTGGAAGAAACTCGATAAAGTTCTCGTTAGATCATTTAGAGTATGTATCATATGAATCTTGAAAGCTATCCACTAAAGGCTATATCTGTATTAAAATATTTCAAGCTGGATGTCAATATGACCGTGTCATTTCAAATTGAATTTTCGTTTCAGTTTATTCAAGAGGAAGTACATTTCTATTCTACAATTATCCAAATTTAAATGTTAATGAGATTCAATGTGTTTGAAAATGTTCAAGTTTGAACCAAAGAAAATAAGATCTCAAATTTGCACAAAAGGTAAATATTGTGAGTTCCTTCTATGCATACCTCATAGTTACTGTTTCTCAGGAAATTTTATCAACGTTGTTGAATGAATGACAGGAATTCCTCATTGATTTGAAGATAAAAGTTTCTCTGTTATAGGTGGCTGATAGTGGGAAACATGATGTTCAAATATGTAGAAGTTGCATATGAAGTTTTATTTTGTACAACCACAAATTTCAATCGAAGATTTATTAAAGTCACAGGAAACATGCTGCAGCTTATGTGAATCATATTTTGGAAAAAATTCAACTACTACTTGGAGAAAGCTATGCAAATTGACAGTTTTTGTAATAGGTAGTTGTACTATAGGTATTTTATATAATTGTGTAAAATGAGTATGTTCATCAAGTAATATGGAAATATGAAGTTGTTTTAATGCAATTTCTTCCTTTCATTTTCATTTTATAGTATATTATAAAGTTTCACAAGAAATTAATTGAAGAGAAGTAAAATTGAAGAATAAAAATTTCAATTATCAGAGAGCAAGTTTATAAGAAGCTGACTGCTCGAAACCAACTGCCAACTTGACAGTTAAGGATCTAGGAATTCATTTTAAGCCTGTTATTGAACATGTTGATGTCTGGAACTGTAATTTCTCGGATCACAGAACACAAAAGATGACAATGAATCTGATTGGTGAGCCTATTTTTAATATTACTCGTAAGATCAGACCTTTGACAGGAAAGGGTTTAAATTCTTTTCACTCTATACTTGGACAACTGAGTTGGGACTTTTTTGATAATGATTCAATAACTGTTGCATTTGATACCTTACCTATAGGATTGCATTTTCTGAAGGAGAAATCAGGGAGAGGAGAAGTGGTCAGGAGGTACACTGGTTTACAGATGATTTGAGAAGCATGAGAGACCGACTCAGACTTGTTACAGAACTATATGGTAAATACGCTACTGATAACCTTAAATTCGCACGTAGCAGACTCAGATTATTGTACAAATTACAAATGAATACGGCTAAAATTGGAGCAAATGATAAGACTAAATTATTATCTTCAGACCGTCAAGGAGCAATGTGGAATATCATTAATACAAAAAGGAATTCTCCCAAAAACAAGATTAATTCACAATTAACTCCAAATGACTTTAATGAATATTTCACATCTGTTCCTCACAGTATCACTAAAAAAGTATCTGACGGTGTTGCTCGCAACCCTGATGACCTGTTTCGTAAAAATATATCTGAAGGTCTGAGTTTTTCTTTTCGTGAAGTTAGTTTTACCGATGTGAGAGATGTTGTTAGGTCGCTAAAAATAGTCAGTCTAGAGATTTCTATGGCCTATCTTCTATACTTCTTAAAGATAATATTAATTCGATTATATATCCACTTACAAAATTAATCAACAAATGTCTTGTTTCTGCAGTTTTTCCTAAGTGTCTGAAAATCGCAAGAACCGTTCCACTTTTCAAAAGAGGTGATGCAAATAGCGTTGAAAATTATCGACCCATTTCCGAAAGTGATAGAGAAAATTATGTCCAATCAGGTGTTAAAATATTTTGAAGCAAACTGTCTTTTCTCCTCTAATCATTATGGATTCAGGAAACAGCGTACTACTATTGATGCAGTGGTTGAATTTGTGAACAACACACTGAAATGTTTTGAGGCAGGTCTTTTTTCGCTTTCATTGTTTTTGGACCTTACAAAGGCCTTCGTCTGCGTTTCTCAAGCGGTTCTCCTGGGCAAGCTGGAGAAGTACAGGTTTGATGCAAGCAGTACTAACTAATCCAATCTTTTTTAACTGATCGGCATCAGGTGGTGTTTACAGATGGTGGCTGGTCGGATGAAAAGGAAGTAACAATGGGCGTTCCTCAGGGTTCTATTATGGGACCTTTACTTTTTTCAATATTCATTAAGGATTTTCCTGATTATCTGACTAGCTGCCTTACCATCCTATTTGCTGATGACTCTTCTTTATCGATCGGTTGTGGGGATCTGGGGTGTGCGACAGAGGGGAGGCACAGTTGAGGGCTTCAAAATGGTTTTCTGGTAATAAATTATGCATGAACAAGGGGAAGACAGAGGAGGTTATCTTCAGTTTGAGACGTGTTGAGTTATCGTCCGTCCGTTTTATTGGAGTTCATAGTGATACCCGACTCACTTGGTCTGTTCATATAGATCCCTTAGCTGCCAAATTGAGTAAAAATATTTTTGTTTTAAGAAATCTATCTCACTCAGTATCACCAAATGTCCTGAAAGAGGCTTATCATTCTCTATGTGGGTCGCATATAAAGTATGGTATTCTGGTATGGGGTAACTGTGGTGAATTTAACAGATTTTTTGGTCTCCAACGTCGTGCTGTGAGAATTGTGGGTGGGCTGAAGTACAGGGATTCCTGTAGGGATGCTTATAGGATTCTGATGATTTTGACCCTTCCCAGTTTATTTATCATGGAATGTCTGATCTATGCACATAATAATATTGAAAGTGCAATATTATATAGAGATAGGCACGCCCATAACACAAGATTTCGCGATGATGTGTGTGTTCCATACTGCAGGTTGAGTGAGTCACAGAATGGCCCAGATTGTATTTCTTTTAAGTTTTATAATGAATTATCTGCAAGTGTCAGAAGTGTCTGGTAAAGATTTGAAATTATACCTGAAAAATTTTTTCAAAGAAACGTTTTTTATAGCACAAAAGATTTCCTAAATTTTGATATGTCTGTAGTCAAATTTTGGAATTTTTAAATGCGCTGGTTGAATCTTAATTTATTTTTATGGTAACTCATTCTCACTGTTTCCAAACCCTCTCTTACTGATCGTTTTCCTGAGTGAGATGTTTGTGAATTTTCTTTCTCCATTTCTTGATAATGTTTGTAGACAAGTTTTAAGTAAGGTTTCAAGTTTTATATATACCACTAATTTAATGACGACTGCAAATACACATGCATGAAGGCATAAATAAAGATTTCTATTTCTATTTCTAAACGCAATTTGACAGCTGTTTGTTATTGATTGTTAAATAAGTAAGTCGATGGTGTTCATGAATATACAGCATAATATTTTGAGAATGAAAATTAGCTTACCTAATTTTCAAAATAGCTACCTATTTTGAAAATAATACAACTTTAAAATTTGACACTAAAAGTCTAAGCAATACGGATCAATTGATTTTCATTAATTTGTAATATACGTCAAATGAAAAAAAAAATAAATTTTATCTATGTTTAATATCTCCCTCTTTGTATATTTTCGATTATTTGTACTCTTTCAGAATGCAATCAGTTTCTCCCCTTCAGACAGTCAGATGCCGTCAGCACGCCCAAGTCATTTTCCTATTCGAATTTAATGTCACTTGTTCTCTGTTCCGGGTGGGCCCTGTAAGGTCCATTAAGACTCATGCCAATTTATTGTTACGTCTAATATTTCATGCAAAACGATTAGGTTGTCATGTTGCAGAGGGCGCCAACATCCGGCAAATCATCTGCTCGAAATTAGCTACGTGAGCATTGTGGACAAAACACCATCTTCGAAATTCGATATTTTTTACATAATGGTCCAAAATGGGACATTTGGCCATGTTGAAAAGAAACCATGGTAGATCTGGATTCGTTCGGCTTCCTTAATATTTTATTAAGATTTTAAGATTTTCATCAATCCAATAGAAAGTAGTTCAGTTAATAATCATAAATGACTATAGTGAATTCATTTATAATGACTTATTTGAAAATACCTCAGCATTTTTAGCTAGAAAGTCTCAATGGCATATTGTTTGCATAGAAACTACTATTGAATAATATCAATTAGTATTGTATATAGTGCGAGAGAAATGTCGAGAAGTACTACAGAATTATGTCCGACAAGAACAAAAACAAATCAAATCAAGGAAATTGTAACGCCAAACGAAATAATAGAAAACCCTAAAGAAATCGCGCAAGCTTCCAATCGCCATTTCACAAACATCGGAAAAGAATTGGCTCAAAAGTTCGAAAAAACGGCCACTACCAAAACAAAAAAGAAAAAAGTTAAACACTGTTTCCATTTCACACCGACGAACGAAGAAGAAATTAAGAACATAATATCGAATTTAAAGAACAAAAAAAGTACGGGGGTTGATGCAATATATGCCGAGGTCCTGAAAACCGGAATGAATACTCTGGTTCCACCGATTGTTCACGTTGTGAATATGATTCTAAGCCGGGGTATCTTTCCTAAAGCCCTCAAAGCTGCATTAGTGATACCCTTACATAAAGCGGTAATAGAGATCAGTTGGATAATTAAAACCTGTCTCATTGCTTTATAGCGTAGCCTAAATAGTTGAAAAAATTATCAAAGACCGTATTACAGTATACATCAGACAACACAATCTTCTGTCCGATAATCAATTTGGTTTTAGGGAAAATAGATCCACTCAAGATGCTATTTTTACAGAAACCGATAAAATTTATAAAGCTTTCAATTTTAATAGAGCAGCACTTTGTATTCTGATTGACCTAACTAAGGCCTTTGACACGGTGGAACATAGTATTCTTTCGAGTTGGTTGGAGGACATGGGTTTTGGTGGGGTTGAGCTGGGGTTGTTCAAGAGTTTTCTATCGGAAGAGAAACAGACTACAGGTTGGTGAGGAAGTCAGTGAAATGGGTCTGATAGAGTATAACACAAGAAACAGTGTTAGGGCCAATTTTGTTTAGTACATATATTAATCAATTATTATTCTCGAATTGTAAGGGAGAAATACTCAGCTTCGCCGATGACACCATTATTTTGTACTGTGGGGAGAACTGGGATGATCTTAAGAGATTGGCAGAATCAGATTTCATAAAAATAAAAACTTGGTGGGATGATAACTTATTAATTATTAATTTCGCAAAAACGAAATATATACCTTTTTTAGTCACAGTAGAAGAAATTCCTTGCAGTTTTGAATGCGCGTATTTGGGTGTATTATTAGATTCACATTGGAGATGGAATTCACATATTAAAAAACTAATAATGAAGTTAAGAGGTCTCATTTCCAAATTCAAATATATTTCAAATATCCTCGACATAGAATACATGAAAATAATTTATCAAACAACTTTTGAGTCGCAATTGAGATATGGCATTGTCGCATGGGGAGGAGCATACAACAATATTTAGAATAGATTGGAAGTTCAGCAAAAATGGTTTTTAAAAATAATATTCAAAGGACATCACTTTTAGTTCAGATTTACTGTTCAAATTGTCGAGTATGATGGACATAAGGCAGATCTGTTTCTCGGTTGTCAAATATACGGTTTACAATGCACGTAGGGATGTGTTGTCGCACAAAATGAATACGAGATACAGCCAACTTTCGCTGACGGTTCCGGAAGTTAATAAAACTATATGTCAGCGCAGCGAGTGTTTTCTTGGACCCAGAATCTTCAACAGTGTACCCTTAATATTGAAGAAAAAATAAACAAATAAATTTTTCAAATCGAAATTGAAAAAGTGTATTTTGAATTCGAACAGAAAAGATATTGCTAAATTAAAAGATTTGAAGAATGTCCCAGAATTTTAATTCGTTGTTTGTTAGTGTGTTAGTTCAAAATTGTATTTACTGCCTATAATACTCGCACCTTTAAAAAAAATTAATAGTCATAATAGTGTAGAAAGTAATAAAGTTCAAATGAAACGCTCACTACAAGCTCAGGCTTTTGTGAGTTGTTGATGTTAATGTTTTTTCTTATATTTGTTGTATGTATGTATTAACACAATAATAATTGCAAAACTCCATATTGTTCCGAATGTCGATCAGTCTGTTCCGAACCTCATTAACGGTAGCTGGCTAGTTTTGCTGGCTTCTTAATTTTCTATTGAGAACGTTGTAGATATGTTCGATGGCATTGAAGTCTGTACTTCGTGCAGGCCACTCATTGAAGTGATTTCGAGATCTTGAGAGTAGTTCCTAGCGATATAAGCTTGGTGAGATCTTGCGTTATCATGAATAAACAAAAAGTTATTTATATGTTCTTCGGACATATCTGTAACGTACCTCTTAGCATTCAGAGTTTCATCATTAACGATGACCAGAGCAGTGCAGACATGCAAAGAAGTTCTTCTCCATTGCATTATTGAACCTCCATCATAATTTTAGGTAGGTTAAAAATAGCACTCAACTATAGTTAGGTAAAAATGTGCACGGGGCATACCTCTTATTTCGACGTCTGTAAACCAGAGAACATCTTTCGCTATGAAAAATACAAAATCTGGACCTATGTGAAAACCTAACTCTCTCTCCCAGCCAGCTTTCAACCAATAGTGATGTTCCTTGGCAAAATCCAATTGGGCTCAAACCAAAATTCTCCTAGGTGTTGTCGTATCGTTTCAGTGCTAATTCGCTTCCCACTGTCCTGTCAGAAGTACCTTTAAAGACACCTAGTAGTAGTGAACCGTTGTCTGAACAAAGAAATTCTTATATAACGATCCGGAATCGCCGTTGTAGCTCGAGGTCGTCTTTATCAGGTCTCTTTTCTGCCTATACCTACAGATCATTCTGAAAGCAGCTAATTGGGACACCATAAGCCTTTGGTCAATTTTAGATCATCCTACACCACTCTTTCAGTAATGCCCGTTGCATTATTACCGAAAATTAAAATTTTCAAGAAGGGCAAACGATACAAAACCAACAACTGCTGTTATCAGGTAGTTTCTTGCAAGACCTCAATTCATTTCTTTGATTTTATTTAACTTCAGTGGAAAATGTGCGCCAAGAAAAAAACACGTGGGTGAATAATTAGTTGCCTGCCGAAGACATTTAAAATATTGAAATTGTTCGTTAATTTTTTGGTGCAGTGTAGTTTTATTATAATCTCTTTGGTTATCTCCATGATGCATATGGTCAGTTTTGCGTCCACATCTTGATCATACCTTGTTCCTTGAACTACCTGTGAAGAAGATACTTACATCAAGAGCATCTCAATCTCAATAATTGCTTACCATAATCTTAGTGTCGCTCGAAGACCCTTTCCTTACAAAAATTATCAAGTGGTGACAAACACTGCTCGACCTTCAGTACTCATACGGGTATCATACGCAAGGGTTAGATCTCCTTTTGTAAAAAACAAACATAAACTTAATCGTATTCGGTTTAGTTTAAGGCTCCAATGATAAACACTAATGATGGTTTTCATTCTCTCTATCTTGTTTTTGGATCTTCCAAGAGTGTGAGTTGCAGTTAGGTTCGGAGTCTGTTATTAATAATAATAATAATAATAAGTGAGTCAAAGGAGAAGATTCGTTCAGAATACAGTCAGCGTTTGAAGACTGTGCTGAAATCAATATTGAACTCGGGGAATCTAGTCAAGGCAATTAACACCTACGCCATTCCAGTGTTGCTTTACTCATTTGGAATAATCAGATGGACTAAGACAGAACTGTATGATATTCAAAGGCAGACCCGAACGATGCTAACAAAGTAAAACACCCCTCATCCAAAATCGTCTGTGATACGAACAACTTTAAAGCGGAAAGAAGGAGGACGCGGATTAATAGATGTTGTCAATTTACACACCGAACAGAAAAAAAATCTCAGAGAATTCTTCTCAGCAAAAGCTCTCTGTTCTGACCTCCATAGAGTGGTATCGTTGGCTGATAAGGGATATACACCTCTGAATCTTGCTACCAGAGATGACCTGCTGAATCTACCGTTCCTATCAGATATTGAAAAACAAGAGCAATGGTCAAGAAAGGAATTGCATGGACGACATCACCATGAGATTAATCAACCACACATCGACAAAGAAGCCTCCAACAAACAGAGGGATTCCTTATGGCAATCCAAGACCAAGTGATCGCTACAAACAACTACAAAAAATTTATTATGAAGGACGGAACATTACAAAGAGATAGGTGCAGAAAATGCGATATAAGATCGGAGACTATACAGCATATTACGTCCGGATGTGAACAACTGGCCAATACGGACTATCTTCACAGGCACAATCAAGTGTGCAACATTATCCATCAGAAACTTGCACACAAGTCGGATTTCTGAATACCTTCCAGCCATATTACGAGTATCAACCAGTATTGGAAAATGACTCTATCAGATTATACTACAATAGGCCTGTTATCACTGACAGAATGGTGACGAATAATAGGCCGGACATAGTGGTGTATAATAAGAGAGCCAAAACAGCAATGCTGGTGGATGTCGCCATACCGAATAATAACAACGTGTTGAATAAGTTCCAGGAGAAAAAGTCCAAATACACAGACGCTGCTATTGAGATCAAGCAGATGTGGCACCTCGAGAAAATATATATTGTTCCTGTCATCGTATCCTCCACTGGGTTAATACCCAAAACTTTGCATGATAGCCTTAAGAAACTAGAATTGCATAATTATACCTATATAGAAATACAAAAAGCTGTAATTATTAATACATGTAGGATAGTTAGGAAATTTATGTCAAGTATATTGTAATCAATAGACCAATAACCAAACTAAGACTACTCAAATGTTATGTCTGGTCTGTGCTTCTATACGGTGCCGAGTCCTGGACCCTGACGGAAGCATCTACAAAAAAACTTGAAGCCTTTGAGATGTGGCTATACAGACGAATTCTTAGAATTTCCTGGGTGGATCGTGTTTCCAACAAAAGAGTCTTAGGAACACTACAAAAAGAGACCGAAATAATGAACATCGTTAAACAACGCAAATTAGAATATTTCGGACACATAATGAGGAATCAAAAAAGATATGGTCTGCTCCAGTTAATACTGCAGGGAAAGGTTTTAGGCAAGAGAGGGCCTGGAAGGCGCAGAATCTCCTGGATGAAAAACCTCAGAACTTGGTTTTCTATGTCTACAAGAGGGCTGTTTAGAACAGCAGTCAACAAAGTACAAATTGCTTTGCTTATCGCCAACATCCGGAACGGATAGACACGCTCAGAAGAAGATATTGTAATCGAGCATATTCCCTTTGATTGGTGAATCTGGGAAAGGTAAATTATTTTCAGCTAACAGCTGATATAGTGCATAAGTCCACGATAATAAATAATAATAATAATATTCGTATCCTCCACTGGGTTAATACCCAAAACTTTGCATGATAGCCTTAAGAAATTAGAATTGCATAAGAATACCTATAAAGAAATGCAAAAACTGTAATTCTTAATACATGTAGGATAGTTAGGAAATTTATGTCAAGTATATTGTAATCGAGCCTATTCCCTTTGATTGCTGAATCTGGGAAAGGTAAATTATATCCAGCTAACAGCTGAGATAGGGCATAAGTCCATAATAATATATCTTTATTGCATATGATTACAACCTATTGTTCAAACACTTTCCGTCTCAATTTAATTCTAGTTTATGAAATAACATCGAATTTTCCACACAATAAAGATCAATAGGTACTCACAAAGGTTTATATACCTGTGGTGAGTGTTTAGTTTTCTTTTAATATTCCAAATCAAAGTAATATACTCACAAAATATCTGTATGCTCACACGCAATCAATAATTTCAAATCCTGTACACAATACCTTCACACTAACAGAAACAGAAGGGCATACAAAACAACAATAAGAATAATAATATGGGCACATGGGAAAGCTGAAAGAGGTCATATATTCCATTCAAATTTCATTTATTTATGTTTATGTTTGTTTATGTTTTTATGGATGTTATGATTTGAGTTGTGATCTATGCATTATTTTTCAAATCAATTAAACTAGTGATATAATCTTTATTCGTATTATTTATCCATCTCTTTAAACTTGTTTTGAATTGTTTGATATTTTTTGTAATTCTTAGATTCAAAGGCAGTTTGTTGAAAATTCTGGGACCAATGAAGGAGTAGCTCCTCTGACTAATTGTCTTAACCATTTTTGGAACAACAAGTGAAAATTTACCATGTCGAGTATTGGAGTCGTGTGCGATCAGTTCCTGACACTCCATATTCTTACTAAAGTGATTTAAAATGGCCGAGCAAAAAAGCTATCTACTGTCCCATACACCAGATATTTCATACAACATCTTAAATGGAAAAGTGATGTCTTTCTTATATATAATTTTCAATATCCATTTTTGTTGAATATCCAACTTATTTAAGACATTTTTATAGGCACCACCCATGCAATTATTTCGTAACGCATTTGCGACTCAACAAGAGCCAAATAAATAATTTTTAGGTAATCTATGTCAATAATTCCTGAAAGATGTTTGAATCTGGTTACTAGTCCCTAAGTCTTACAATCAGTCTACTTACGTGTGCATCTCAATTTAAATGAGAATTGATAATTACTCCAAGGTACTCGCATTGGTATGTACAAAGGATTTCAATTGTAGACATCTCGTCGCTTATAGGGAGGGGCAAGCCATCAGGCAGAGACTGCTGATCTATACAAAAAGGAATATACTTAGTTTTCTCGAAATTGATAGTTAAAAAGTGTTCTACCATCCAATTTCTTATATTTAGGAAATCTGACTACCAATAGTTTTAATTCTCTCCAGTTTTTAGCTGAATAGAAAATGAGTGTGTCATCTGCATAACTTATGATATCCCCGCTTGTCTGCACAAGCAGCAGACCATTTAAATATATTGTGAATAGTATGGGCCCCAAGACGGCACCCTGGGGTACACCATACTCGAGCGTGCCAAACTCACTCACCACACATTTCAATTTGACAAGTTATTTCCCGTCTTTAAGGTAGCATTTCATCAAATTTAACTCAACATCTCCAAAATCAGTTTGTTTCAGTCTGTCCAACAAGATGAAATGCTCCACCGTATCAAAAACCTTAGCCATGTCAATCAAAACACACAGTGATACCTTATTGTCATTGAAAGCCTTATAAATTTTTTCAGTAAGTTTCGCGAATCCTGTGTCGACCTTCCTTCCCTAAATCCATACCGAAAGACGGATAAAATGTTGTTTCTAGTCATGTATACTGATAATCTCTCCTTAATAACCTTTTCAACAATTTTGGACAAATTAGACAACAAAGATATAGGTCTGTAGTTACTACATTGCGTTTTTTCACCACCTTTATATAATGGTATTACCACAGCAGATTTCAGTGCACTAGAAATATACCCTTACGTAGAATCAAATTCACTAAATGTGTAATTGGCGAAACTAAAAATCGATTCCAGTTTTCAATAGTTCAGCTGATATTGCGTCAAAACCGCTACTTTTCTATTTTTCAAGTTAAAAATTATGTTTTTACTTCTTCTATGTTTGTAGGAGTTAATCGTAATTTATAGTCAAGTTCATTAGAATCGATAATTTTTTGTTTTTCTTAACGTTTATTTTTTGCGCTAGATTTTTTCCTACGTTAGTGAAGTATTCGTTAAAAACAGGGCTATTTGTTTAGGGTCCTTAATTATATTATCATCCACTTCAAGTTTATCTATATGGCTAATATTTCTCGGTTTTGTAGATAGTTCCGATACAACCTTCCACATCTGTTTTGTGCTATCTCTACTGGAGCGCACTTGATCCATGTAAAATTGCGAGTTCGCATATTTTATTAGTTTGTTAAGCCTATTTCTATAGTTTTTGAAAATTTCCCAGGAGTCTGCATTTTTATTCTGTTCCCATGCTTTATAGAGGTCATTACGTTTATTGATGGATTTCAAAAGTGCGTTGGTTATCCAGGTTTTTCTTTTTTTATCACGTGTTTTAGGTTTGAAATTACTTTTTTTACCTGTTTTTTATAATAATAATAAGCACATTTATAGATTCATCTACATCCTGAATTGTATAAAAGTCAACCTCAGAGAACAGTGACTTTAAAACTACATAATCAATTTTTCATTCACCACACCCTCACAAGAACATGGCAAACTTTTTACATCGCTTTTGAAAAAGAGAATTGTTGAAAAATGGTCAGTTATGTGAGTTTACATTATAATTGGAATATAGTCATAAATGCCTTTAATTAATATATGATCTAAACAAGTTTTGGTATCTCCCTGCACCCTAGTTGGTTTATTAATCACTGAGGTGAATTTTTCCCAAGCTAATATATTCAAATAATTTAGAACAGGTTCACTATTCTGCAGAATATTTACATTCATGTCGCCTACCACGATCTGGAAATTACTATTTCTACATTCGTTTTGCATTGAATTCATCAACTGAAATATCGGGGGATTTATATATACCAGTTATCTGAATTTTCTTATTGTCACTACCAACAATAACTTTAAACCTCACACCTGTCCTATCTTAACTGTTTCATATGTATAGCTGAATTTTTTATTTACAAAAATTGCCACACCATCGTTTCGATTGTACTCCTCATTGTTACAAATAAGGTCGTACCCCGAAATATTGAACAAGACTGTATCAGAGACCTTAAATGTCTCAGTTAAAACTGAACAATCATAATCATGACTTATTAATTTTCAAATCATCATTATACCCAAACATTTCATTTGAAGTGGAAAATCATGCTTTGCGATAAGGACAACTGATTTTCCATATAGTTTGTAGTTTCTATCTCTTCGTGAAGAGAATCTTATTGTCTGCAAAAGAAAGTTGAACCGTCCAACATAGTTAATTAACGTACAATGCTTATATCAGAAATAGATGAAACGTGAATGAAGGTAAATAACTTAGGACTAACTGGAACTATGATGAAAAAGATGCATCTTGAACAAGAAAAAACTATAAGAATAAGAGAAAACATTCAGAGAATGAGAGATGCTATAATACGGTGCCCTGCACGATCAGCTTAAAAGTATACTGGAGAATTAAGCTTCAATGAAAAGGCAATTCCTTCAACAACTGCATCAGAACCTTTTTTGGGCTTATTGTACTACCTCTACTTCCTCTAAGCAGTTGGACCTTCAGTTCAAAAACCTGACCCCTCGAAGATGAGGGAAAAAAAGTATCATATAAACAATAGCCAAATAATTCGGCAAATTCCTTCAATAACTGCGCATGGTTCTCGTTGGCATTTGTACCATATCTCCATGCTGTAAAGAGGTAGATCTTCAGCAAACTTAAACCCTTGAGGAAGATGGTGATACCACCGAGTGGCCATTTCCGTAGGTTGTTCAGGAGGTATCTTTGAAATGGAACATTCTCTTTCTGACTAGCTGCTCTTTTAGCTAGACAGTCTACTTCGATATTGCCCGTGCACTATTCGAGCCTCCTCATCCAACATAGAGGCATATTCTTAGTGAGAACTACATCTATCAGTTGACATACGTCAATATTTTGATCATATTTGATCCTTGAACCATCACCTGAAAACTACAGGGGTATAACCCTGCTAAGTACGTCCATGAAACTGCTCACTGGCATCCTAAAAGACAAATTGGAATCACGTATCGAGAATATAGAGGAACAGTTTGGATTTAGAACAAATAGATCAACAACGAACGCTCTCTTCATAATGGAACAACTAAAGGAGAAATCAATAGAGTTCAACAAGCCTGCTTACATCTGCTTTATAGACTTAACAAAGGCATTCGACAAAGTGCGCTTGACAGACATCCTACAAATTCTAATAAAAAGACAGTCCCCGTTCCAAATCGCCAAACTAATAAAAACTTAAACACCGGAAATGTGACAAAGATCAAGTCAGGTGAACATACTACACCTAACATAAAAACACCAGGTGGAATTAGACAGGATGACAGCCTGAGCCCTTTCCTTTTCAACCTCTTGATGGATGAAATAATTAAACAAGTCACATCCTTAGATTTGGGATACAGAATGGGCCACTCTAAAATATCTGTGGTCTGCTATGCTGACGACGCAGCTATTATAGCAGAAACAGAGAACGATCTTCAGAGACAGCTTTTTGAATTCTATCAAGTCAGCCAACAACTCAACATGGTAATTTCAATATCAAAAACCAAAGCCATGACATTCTTCAGAGAACCTGTCAGGTGTAAAGTGGTTGTGGAAGACAAGTCAATCGAGCAAGTCAATGTCTTTAAATATCTAGGCATGGACATCTGCAGCTACCACGATCCGGCGAAGGAAGTAAGAAGTCTCATAACTAAAGCAGCAGCTCTGTCAGGGTGTCTTAGAGATGTGATATGGTCAAACCAGCACATGGAAACAGATAGCAAGGTGAAGATCTATAAGACTTGCATCAGACCTATCATGAGTTACGGCATAGAAGCACGCGAAGACACAAACAAAACTAAAAGTATGCTACGCGCGGCCGAAATGAAAACCCTAAGAACTATCCTCGGAAAGACCAGACTGGACAGGATAAGAAACACTGATATACGAGCTCAATGCGGCATAGTAGACATAGTCAGATGGGGAAGACAAAGACGAAGAGAATGGTATACGCACGTGCGAAGAATGCACGAAAACAGATTACCGCGCATAATGGAGAGCAAGCCACATGGAAAGCGCCCACCAGGAAGACCCCCAAACAGGTGGCAGTCCACCTCGCAAGAAACCATCCAGAGACGGCTTCGGCAAGCAACAGACCAATAGGTCTATTTAAAAGAATAAGAAGAAGAAGAAGAAGAACCATCTGTGTAGAGGGTGCTTGCAGTAAAATTAGCTCAATGATTGATATGTGCCCCAGGCTACATCCGATACATTATTTTTAGCGTCAAACATGCTATCGTCGCCTAGACCACCTTTCGTAAAGGAAGATTAAGTGGTGATAGACACAGCTAGACCTTCATGTGGTACACATGGGTCTGGTTTTATTAAGGCAGGCCATTTTTTGTACCTAACCAAGCATACGCTTAATCGTCTCTCGGTTTAGTTGTACCCTCCAAAAGTTAACATTGATGATGAGAATGCATATTTCCATGATAATTTTGGTCATTTTCAAAATGTTAGTTACAATTAGCTTAAGTATCTACTATTACATCCAAATAATTCATTCGAAGTAGAAAACTATGGTTTGAGTTAAAAAAGGCTGGTTCTTCAATAGCTTGAAGTTTCTTTCTCTCTGTGAAGGGTATAATCATTGATGTGCTCTCCAAGTTTATAGAGATATCGTGCTCCCTGCACCAGTTTTCTATAGCTGGGAAGGCCATCTCGAATTATACCCTTTGCAAGACGGTTACAATTTCTGCATGAGCTTGTGGAGCTCTTTTGAGTTGAGGTTTGGTTAGGTTAGTTAGAATCATAAAAATAAGAGTATGTCGCACGCCATTCGTTTAGTCTTGTCACTGGTCGCTACATTTTATCCCGACAAAACACATCTGGTCCTTGAAAGATGGGTACGGCTGGCATCTTGCGAAGAAGTTATTAAATGATTTGACGACAATACACATAATATTTTCTGACGAACACACTTTGTTAATAGATCCGTTAACAGATATTATCACTGATCTTAAAAAAATCTGTAATAGATGTTAGACGTATCCACGGCTTCCTAAATGAATAAACTTGTTGATAGATATAATTAATTATGAGTCTTTGGAAAACACTTTATTGAAAACAAAATTATTTATATTTAAGCGTTAGCAATCTCAATTCTGAATGAGTTTATCTGGATTTCCATCATGTATCTGTCTCATCTTTTCAGATTTGATGGATTTGTATATTCTTCGAAAATTTTCATCCACCATTAAAATTTTTCAATTTCAACTGATGAAATCTGTTGTTTATGAAGACAATCGAGAAATAGGCTGTGGCACATGTTGACGATTAGATTTAATTTGATATTTCAACAACTGTCATATGATATGACCAGTTATAAATGAGAAATAATAAATTATTCATCCTAACACATTTAATATGTTCTTTAGTGACATGTGTCATGCGTCTAGTTATGCCATATGGAAGGAAAGAAATGGCAAATTGGTAGTAAATACGATCAAATGATTTCCAAGAATATGTGATCATTCATGTCATACTGTAATATTCCAGTTGAATGTTGTATAAACACCAGAGGGGTTAGGTTTTCGTAAGATTAATAATATAATGATAAATTATTCAAGAATTAATATTCCACTATTTTTATAAAAAACGCGCGTGAGCTCTAGCGATCGTTACTCTCAATCTTACAATCTCAAATGAAATTATGAATATAATAATATTGAATTATACAATGCAATATTCACTCCATTTTTACCTGACAGGCGAAGACGCAGTGTCGTTACATATAATAATTCTTATTTAGTGCAAATAAAATTTTTTGTTAATTTTTTTATCCTCAAAAGTATAATGGCATAAGATTAGGAAGTAGCCACTCAATTGGTTCTCTTCTTTAAATATACTCCTTTGAAAAATTATTAATCAGGCATCGGCGCACAACTAAGACATTAATGTGTAGGTGCTCCATCTTGGTGAAACCAAATTTTATCGTTGTCTGCATCTATCTTTTACGGAAATAGATTAGCTAAACACGGAATTAAAGATTTCAGTAGAAGGATCAAGCACCTTTCTCCAGTGAAATGATCAGCGAACAATTTTTGACCTAGAACACAGTGTGTTTGCCGACTCGTTATCTTCCTCTGGAAATTGAGTATGAGTTTATATAATCTAGTTAGTGTATTGTTCAGACTCATATCGATAATTTTGACGATATATTTCACCTTTTAATGTAAAAGTAGAAACATACGAGAACAGACTATGTTGTTTTGATTATAAACATACAAAATTACTTTCGCCCATCTGAATGATCCTTCACAAATTGCATTTGTACAAAATATAAGTTTTTAATATAGTATGCTCGCGAAATTAGGGTCACGAGCATTTTGCCGGATCGAATTTACTATTTTTTGTTTAATGGCTAGTAGAATATTTAGTTCAGTGTTGTGGTCAACAACAATTATTTTCTCCTATGTACATGCCTTTAATGCCCTAATTACCGGTATCGTGTCCTACTTTGACTTGTCTAATTGAAGGTGAAATATAAAAGAATAAAACACTTTTCGTCAGTTTTTCAAGTTTAATGTTAATACACGAACGGTTTCGAACCTTCAGTCATTCTCATCAGCTGAATACTAAGGTAAAAAGATGAATACAAGATATATTTTTTCCTTAAATGTAAAGTAAGGGGGAATTCTTGATTTCAAGTTGGCTATTACGAGTGAGGTTTTCCTGAGTTTATTAATTTCTAAACTCTCCAACAGATTCATTTAACTTCCTCCAATGCATTTGTGGACGATTTTCAAATTGTCTAAAACTATTGTGTGGTTTGTTATGAATGAGCTCCAACATTGGGGATTTCTTATCTGAAGATATATGTTCTTTGGACCTGCGTTCAAAATTTTCACCTGTTTGACCAACATAAGCTGAAGGGCATTCATTACATTCGATTTTGCAAATACCAGATTGTTTGAGTTTATCTGTTGTCTGTTTTGTATTAAAAAGTGATTTGCTAAGATTAGGACCAATTGGGAATGAGAAGGTTATTTTGAATTTCGAAAAATATTGTTTCACTTTATGAGAAATTGGGCTGACATAACTAAAACTAGCATATCTTTTCTTGGATTTATCTTGAGTGTAACATAATAATTGTGATGTTAGTTTATGATTTAAATGATTGAATGAGTCAATGAGGATTGTTGCGTTTGTGAACAACTCTTTTCTATAGATAATATAAGTTAGGATATTGTTTATGTGTGTTATAGTTAACTCTAGGAAATTTATGAACTTATTACTTTCAACATTAACGGTATATTTCAAATGATAGTCAGTTTTATTGAGGTCAAGAATGTATCAAATTGCTCATTTGTGTAATGAAATCCAATCAAAATATCATCAACGTACCGATACCAGATATCAGCTAGGTCCCTGTTCACTATTGATGTGTTTTTGAAGTTGCCTAAGAAAATATCTGACAATGGGGCTAAGTGCCGATCCTATGGGAAGTCCTGATTTTTGTTCGAAGAATTTATTTTGAAATTGGAAATAATTTTCGTCCAAACATGTTTTCGACAGGTTAGGTTAGGTTAGAATTCAAACGAGTTACGTGGAAATGTTGGTTTTGGTGAAAATATCTGAAACTGAATTTAAACATTCCTTTATTGGAATGTTTGGGTACAGGTTATTTACATCAAAGGAAACTTAAAGTTTTGACTGATTATAAGTAAGTAGAGGTTTGTATAAGGTCGTAGGAATTTACTACGATATATTATGGGCGGAAGTTTATGAGTTCTATAGACTTATGGATTTAAAATTTTGGTAAGTTACCCGAAGTGGTGTTAATGTAGGATACTACAGGTCTAGCAGATTTTTCTTCTTCACAAAGCTCGATCAGTCCATACATTTTGGGTGATTCAGGGTTCTTCAGTAAGAGTATTCGTTTTTCCCATACTGTATGCGCTAGATCGTCTGCATCTTCCAATGGTTCTTTCAGTTTTTTATGGATATTTTTGCTTGGATCAGTAGGTGATTCCCTGATCTTCAATGTATTCAATATATCTTTCATTTTGGTACTGGATTGGACTTCAGTTAGGACAACTGTGCAGTTGCCTTTGTCTACTTTAGTCTTGCTATGCACTGGCTATAAAACGGACCGTTTTCAAAAGCTTCTTTTCGTTGGGTTTTATCCTATAAACTCAAGAAAATTCAACATTATACTATTCCTAATAGCCAATTTGAAATCAATAACTACCCCATACTTAACATTTAAGGAAAAAATATATCTTTATATATATCATCTTTGTACTTTAGTTAGTATTCAGCCCTTGAAAAAGACCGTGGTCGAAACCTTTCGAGTATTAACAAATAAAAGTGAAAAACTGACAAAAGTGTTTTCTCTCTTCCATATTTTCATGAATTTCCACAAAATAAATATGTCATCAATGATTTTAGAAATAACATGATTTCAAAAGCTTGTCTTCTGATTCTGATAACTAATATCATAAAAATTTCAATTTGGTGCAATTCGCTTAAAGGCATTAATTAAAAAAAATTAACCCTTTTACTACACACAAACGCAGTGATTTAAAAAGTCACGACAAGATACAAAATAAATGATACTCCGCCACAGAATTGGTTGATTTGTTGAAGAGCTCAGATTTTTTTAAATTGAAAATTTGTACTCTGTTGTTTGTATTCATCTCGTCTGGGACTCCTTTTTTTATTGTAATTGGTTAAACATTTAAGTTATGTTTTTTTGTATTAGTTACCTTAGTAATAGTAAGTAATTTATTAATCAGTTACTGTGATTTTGATATTTATCTTGTAATAAAGCTACTTGAATGAAGTTATGAGTATTATTCCTAAGGCTATATCTAGGACCTAGGTTCTAGACGAAGATCTCACACACTGAAATTTAGGGACTCTGATCTAGCTAGGCATGGGTATTAATAGGTAGTGTCAATTGTAATTTTCTTTTAACTAGTCTTTCTATAATTGAATCTCATTAAACTTCATTATTTAAATTTCTTAGTTCCAGTAGAATTGAAATATTTCTCCAATTTTAGATAAAATTAGAAACAAAACCATTACAAGTCCGTATAATTTGAAGGATAATACGGAAAATATGCCCAAGTATCCCCATTACCAAGTTTTTATTAATATTGAAAATTTGTTAAAAACTGAGAGTGCTTTTTGAGTTAATTTTATATGAACCTTTTTATTCACAATAGTTACGAAAAATCTTCAGGAAAAATTCGGTACAACTACAAAATTATTTTCTATTGAGTCGCGATCATAATTGAAAGAAAGAAAGATATATTTGGTTTGTTTGATATTTTGAGATAGTTAGGTAGCTATTGTTCTATCTGGTAATTGAAAAAAAAGAGAATGCCGTTTCCCATGCTATATCTTCCACTGTGGCAAACATGGAAATTCTATGCAAAGAACGCGGAAAGAATTGATATTAAAATAGGGAAGAAGTTATTACGAGGACAAAAGTAATATTATCAGTCCGGCCTGGAATTTGATTTTTATCTACAAACATAATTGTTAACATCAGCCATATTATTTGTGGTACGAAATATCGAGGACATCGGTCTATGCGTTCAAGAGTTATTGCGATTAGAAGATTCAACCCAAATCCATAAAACAGCCTGTATATCCGAAAGGAATAGCGTTACTATGTATTGTAAGTGTTGATTCGAACTCCCCTTGGTGTGCTCTAAGTACAGTTAATCTACGTAACTCGTGAATCAACCTGTACTTTGATTTCCTCTTAGTTTTTCAAAAAGGGATAAAACCCAAAACATCTGTTGAACATATTTTTTTATTTACTATAATATGTAAAAATCAAGCCTAGTGTTTTTTCAACTTTTAAATGCCTTTTTTATTCATCTTTAATTGTTTTAAACTTTTGCATTTTTCTATATGCTGATGTATGCTTCCGGTTCATTTTTCTACACATCAATGCCGAATGAACTGTAGTACACTGCCAAAAAGTAATCTCAAAATTTTTCAGGAAAAAATTCGGTACAAGTTGAAAACTATTTTCATTGGAGTCACGATCATAATTGAAAGAAAGAAAGATATATTTGGTTTGTTTTATTTTTTGGGATAGTTAGGTAGCTATTGTTCTATCTGGTAATTCGAAAAAAATGAGAATGCCGTTTCCCATGCTCTATATCTTCCACTATGGCAAACATGGAAATTCTATGCAAAGAACGCGGAAAGAATTGATATTAAAATAGATTAGAAGGCAGCGCTTAAAATAAAGAGAAGAGAGCCGAATGGAGATCTGTCAAGATGATGAGGAAGAACGGTGGGGAATTGGCTGGAGGGCAGAAAGGACGGAACGTAATCTTGAAGGGTAGATACAGAAAAGACTCTTTTCGAACGGTTCGTTTCTTATATACAATATTTTTTCCCTGGGAAAACTTTGTTGTTTGAAGCTGTGCGCCGCTAAGCGATCATTAATCATGGGTAAGTTTCAGAGAGTGAGTGACGTGTCGGAACGGCGTCCCCCTGCTCCCTCTACTCGCCCCTGCCGACGGCTCTGAACAACTCCGGGGAGCTTTCAGAAAATTGCAACATCTCGCCAAGTAAAGAGAAAGTGGCTGATCTTGTCGACTCGTTGGATGGAGCAGAGACGTGTGCATGACTATAGGGGGAAGGGTGGTACCGAATTTCGTATCAATAGAATCACTTCACGAAATCACATTATTCATTTTATCACAGAATGGAACAGAGATCAGAATATCGAATATTTCCGAATATACGAGGTGTGTTCATAAAATCCTTGAATAAGTTTTTATACCAGCAACTACTTACGCTGCATCTGTTTCAACTAGTTAAGCTCGTGTGTTGAGACAAGTTGTGGTAAGTTTGAATACGTTATGGCTTATCAACATCTACTGTATTGAGACGACCCAGAACCGGGGTCTATTTTTTTTTGTTAATTTGATAAAGCTATCCATATATTTCTTGATTTATATCTAATTGAATTTTATTATCAATTGTGATAACTGTATTTTGTAGATCTACCTGCATAACATTTCATATTGTTCATCTGAATTCATAATTACAGTGAAAAGACGGTCATTTGCCAGAATGATTCAATAATTTTATTTTAAATTCTCAATATAGTAAAATATTACGTATTCTTAAAGCAGCTTAAAATCACCCAAAAGCGTAAATATCGAGGCGAAAGAATTTATCTAAATTCAGATAAGAAATCCAGCAAAAACAATATTCGACTTTGAAAGCGAAGGCCGTTAAGCACCCTTTCGTATCCATGATTCCACACAACATTTGGTATTTTCTAAAACAGCAATTCCCATGTCGCGACGGAGGAACGCGATTGTAAAAGACTATGTAATAGGTACTTGAGTACCAAGGGCAGAGGGAAGTGAGGGTGTAAGGGCTGCTGGGTCACGCATATATAAGGATCACGATCGCGACGTTAAGGGATCATTATTTTTCTTCAGATGTGCAGTTACTCTTATTATTCAGTTATTCAGTTTTCGAAGGTCAGTGAATTTACTCACTCGTGTGAATCGGAATTAAATTTGAAGTTAATTAATCGTGCGTAACATAAGTCCAGAAGAATGGAAGACGAAGATTGTTCTTGACTGAGAAGCCCGACAGGGGAAGAAGAAGCACCGTTCCCAATGTGTCCCACAGGTGATTACTTTCTGAATTTCCTTCAATATTCACTATTTAATTTTCACGAATTCCTTGAAGTATGTTCTACGTAATTTCTAAACGCACTGAGCACGAGTTGAAATAATCACTTCTCAAATTCCAAATTATTTTCACATATTTGTTTTCTTGGCAAATGATCTATTTGAGCTGCGCCGACATTTTCTAGTATTTATTTCGAAGAGTTATTTTCATAGACTTATTTAAAACCATTGCTTTCGCAGCTTGGTAAAATTTGGTGGATACTGAAATTATTTTATATTGATTTCCACAGCCGTTTTAACTTGACACATTATTTGAAGTGTAATCAAATTCTTCAATATTGATTTCAACATTTGTTTATCTAACTTGCAACATTATTGAAACGCAATTAAACTTTTGTATACTGATTCCAATAACCTGATAACTATTTGAATTTGAAATGTTATGAAGTTAAATATTGATTTGAAACCTTACTTATTGATCTCAGTGAAATGTTACTTAACCATTTTGCCAATCCAAATCTTTTGTTTATAATCTGATGAACGATACATTCGAATGTGAGAACATTTAATATTGATTAATAGTATTATCATAATCCTTTTACTGAGTATTTCTAGTTATCTCATTTTATAACTTAGCAGAACATACTGTAACGAAGATGTTTATATTTTCATTGTATCCAACTATGGGTAAGATCTTACTTTCGATGACGAAGAATTGGTCGTATCACATCAAACCTCACATAAAAGAACTTGCGTAGGTTACTACAAATACACAACACAACAAAGAAAAGGGTCCTACTTTATAAAAAGATTTTCAAGGCAATTTCAGGTACTAGACGATCACATGGCTTTTCATTTGACCGATTTCAGTCGGTCTCAGGTGTAATTAATATAGGGAAGAAAATAAGATAATTCAGGTATTGCAATTTACATAAAAGCGATGCATTTTGCATCGTCTTTCATAGACCGGGGTTGGGGGTGTTTCACTATTTGCTATGACACTGATTCTTGACAAACGCATTAACATTAAGTTTTCTAAACGATGCTTGTTTTGACGCTGTGAGAGTCTGAATTACAGAAACCAATTATCTTCTATTCCGACGTTTCGATTTTATTAACGATCTTTTTCAGGGCAAAAACGAAGACGAAGGGTATCGTTTATTTTCTTTTGTACTGTTTAAGGACACATGAAACTAACCTTTTTTAGACCCGAAGAAAATTTTGAGTAAAATCGAAACGTCGGCATAAATTAAAATTTGTTTCAGTAGTTCATACTCTAATAACGTCAAAATAAGCATCGTTTACCAATTGATGGTCCTTAAATCACCATCAATATTGAGTTCTTTTTCAAATTTGAGAATTACCATTTGGCAGAGCCTACAGGCAAACTATGATTTCGTTTTATAATCCGCAAAACAAAACTATATAGACTTTAGACTTGTGTAAATTATTTAACTTTTTGTACTAGAAAATAAGAAGAGAACACTCTTCAAACAATACTAATATTCCTGAGGATAATATAAAATCCGCTTAGGTTAGATTCAGTACCTATGTTTGATAATAATATAATAAGGATAATATGAAAACCGCACGTATCTTGGTTATTATTGGAAATATGACAATTTGAATATTTTCAATACTTCGGAGGTTATGGGTAGTATAATGAATTTCGAAAATGAAGAGGATCGAGTGACATATCTTTGGTATAATTTTCTATTCAAGATTTCCTAATGATCGTTTGATATCATAGAAACAGTCCAAACACAACAAAAATTTGTTTTCTAACGAAAATTCGACAATGCTTAGTAAAATTAATCCATATATTCTGTATAATATCTGGTTTTCTGACATAATCAATTTTTCCCTCCTAAAGTGAAACTAGTTCATGAAATAAACGATTGTGATAGCCGCTTTCAATTTAGTAAAATTGCAAGTGAAGATATTGATAATAATCCAAATATTCATAATAATAATAATACCTGTTTTTCTAACGAGAGAATCTTTACTCTCAATGGTGAAGTGAATAGCCATAATTGTACACACAAACGACTGAGAAATTGAATATTTGGGGTGGAATTTTTGGAAACTATTTTGTAGGACATTTCTTCATCGAAGTTAATCCAAAGGAGACACTTATTCGCAGTTGTTCGAAGAATTATTAATTCCCAGGATTACAGAAAGCAAGATTGTGCTCTTGCACATTTCGATGTTCGTGTGCGACAATATTTGCATACAAATATCCCAAGTCACTGGATTGGCAGAAAAGGAAAAGGAACAGTAGAATGGCCATCAAGGTCACCTGATTAGAGTCCTTCAGATTTCTTCTTATGGGGTCATGTTAAATCGAGAGTTTATGCTACACAACCGGGAAACTTGGATGAACGGAGAAGAATCATCAGATGACACCAGAAGTTCTCCGAAATGTTAGTAGAGAATTCAAGAATCGTTTCTTTCATTGTATGGAGATAAGAGGGGGTCATTTTGTGAATTTAATTTGAATTTTTCCAATGTAAAATTTTTGTTGAAATACAAACTTTCGTTATGTTTGAACTGTTTGTATAAATGTTTATAAAGATAATATTTTTGAATAGATAATTGAAAAACCTTTCTAAAGATATGCCTATACTTTCCCTATATTCAAATTCGACTTGGGTGCGGCTGAGTGTAGGGGGTTGATTTAACATGCTTGGAATCAACTCACAAATTGGTCCTCTTTTGCCTCTTTTCAAGATTAAAAACGCCGATTTGACCACGAACAAACTATTGCAACAAATACGAACGCTTTGAATACGATACCGAAAAGCGATCACCTGGATTAATTTCCTAACTAGAAACGTTGAAAGTGTTCTATTAAACTCATAGGATGCCACTCAGTGACTCAGTGATCCTGGACATGCTAACATAGATTCATATACTCGTCACTTTATGAGTTTTAGTACCTTCTGTAAACAGACTTAGATCTACTTTGAAGAGGACACGAGAATGATAAAAAACAAGTACTGTGTTTTAAGGAATTTTACTTAATAATTAAGTAAAATTCCTTAAAACACAGTACTTGTTTTTTATTATTGATAATGGAATTTTACCAAGTGAAAGCCTCCCAAATTCAAATGACACGAGAATGCTTGATCCAACGCTGCATTATATCAATAGTTTCATGGAAATGTCGATCTCGAATAGCAATTCTAGGCTGAATATCCCGGAATAATTTTATGAGGAGGTCGTTACTTGAACTTTAAATCAAATAGAACAATGCTGTCAGATTTTCACTATATTGATAAACTTAGACGCGTTTCACAACACTGTTGATTCTTCAGATAAGTAGTTCATTCCAGAGAATAATGTGCCTTTAATAGTACATGGTGAAAGTAGGTCGATGCTTAACTGAATAGGAGGAAAATTCAAACAGGATTGTTTCTTTGGAAAACTGAAAAGATTGAGTATTGATGATGAATTTAGATCTTATTTACTACTAAGTAAATATAACGACCCACTCTTGGCTAGATTTGAGGTAAAAACTCTCAAAACTAGAAGGGGCCTTCTCGCTTTGAAGTTTGTATTCAGTTTACTACATAATAAACTAGATTGTCCCCCTTTGTTAGCTATATTACGGTTTGCAGTGACGAGATTGTGCTCGGTTAGATATTTTCACTTACAACACCTAGAACTAATATACTCCTGCAGTCTCCGGTGTCATGTGCAGTACTTATAATTCTATATCTACACTATGTAATATAAACTGCGATCCTTTTTCAGTTGTTAGTAACGTGTACTCGAATAGCCAACTTTAGATTTCTCAACTTCAATTTGTGTATTTTCATTAAATTTATATATATGTAATATTTACATTTTTCTTTCACTTCTGCGATCGTGCTCAAATGTTCAAGTTTATTCATTTCTTGATGTTTTATTGTTTCCTGTAATTGGATATTACCTGTTGGAAATAAAGATATTATTATTATGCCAAATTATTCAATACCGAGTGTAACTGAAACTAGGGCCACCCCTGTAACTTTTTTTCTATTTGAAATATTTTGATGAAATTTGGGAATCAGATAGAATACAACATTTTGAATTTGACAGCATTAATATAATTGACATTTCGTTTCCAGTTATGCAGCAAACTATACCAACTCTCGATTTTCAAATGGGACACCCTGTATTTTTTTGCTTATATTAATTCTTCATCTCATCTTACGACCTTTTGACATACTTTTGAAAGAAAAATAAAACACAATCTTTTTTGCAATTTTCATCTTTCTTTCTAGAAGGCCATGAACAGAGACAATTGGCTTAGTTCAACAGCTCCTATCACGAAAATAGTTTGTATCTAAAAATTTAATTGCTCATTTCTTAGTTTCAGTCGTCACTGAGATTTGAAACTGTGAAGTTCAAAATTTAAAAAAGCCTATAATCATAATTGAAAATGCCTTACGTTGGATTGTCTGATGTGCAGAGGGGTCGAATAATTGCGCTCGTTGAAGAAGGGGTGACACAGCGGGATATAGCGGCCATAATGGGGGGTTCACTGAGGGTGATTTAAAAAACCTACACCCGTTACGTGGAGCTACAATCTCTGCAAAATGGGACTAGAAGAAGTCGTAGGAAGATCACTTCTGAAGAACACGACTGGTTTCAGTGCCAAATTGCAAGAAGAGACCCTAGTTCGTCGCACCCCATACTCCGAAGGCAAGACTTCGTTCAAGGGTTTATACAGCTGAAGGTCCTTAAGAGTTCCAGAGCTAACCAGACAACAAAAAATTATCAGACTCAATTGGTGTATCGAGCACCAAAATTGGAATATTGAGAATTGGGGAAATGTTCTTTTTCGGGTGAGACCAGAATTGGTGTTCGATCAGATGACTTCCGTATTCGGGTTTGAAGGGATCGTGGAAGACAAGCTAGACTCCTAGTAGCAAGACAAATACGGTGAGAATTTCACTTTTATGCAAGATAATGCTCCTCCGCATACCAGCAACCTCGCGCGACATTTTCTTGAAACCATCGCTATTTTGGACTGACCAGCTTGCTCTCCAGAACTAAATCCTATTAAACAATTATGGAATAATCTCAAAAACAAAATTTTATCGCTCCAGGATAATCCAAGAACCCTACAACAGCTTATCCAAGCCGCCACAGAAGAATGGCAGAAAATAACTCCAGAGGAGATCGAAAACCTAATCCAAAATATGCCTAGACGGATTCAGGCTTGTATCAGGGCAAGAGAAGGTGATACAAGCTACTGAGGTCGAGAAAAAACACCTACTCCGTGGGAAAACAATTTTCAATTTCTTACTACATGCGGAAAGAGTCTCTTATTTTCTTTTATTTGTTTCTTTCTTAAAATAAACCTTAATTTATTTTTTATTACAATTGAAATATCTGAAAAAGGATCAATTCTAAGAAACCTTCGAAATTTCCAAAATCATTCAGGTAATAGTCAAAATATCAGGTGATTCCAAATAAATTTGGTTGTGTGTATTATATTCTTGATTATTCTCTTAAACAATAGGAAAAACCTCATTGATTTCATGATTACGAGAAAGCTAATCATACTGCTAATCATTCTTATAATATTTAGCTCTTTCGGAAATCAAAATACAATACAGCCAATGCGACAACTCCAACATATCTTTTGAAGTTGGGAGGCTTTTACTTGGTAAAATTTCATTATCAATAATAAAAAACAAGTACTGTGTTTTAAGGAATTTTACTTAATAATTGCGATTCGTAACGCGTTTCACTACACCGTAGCTTCTTCAGACGAATGATTATGCAGAAAAATGTAAATGAGAATATAACTATAAATGTTCTTGAGTAATTAAAAGCTTATTGGTTGCTTCTTCTTAAGTGGTTATTTATGACAGGTATATCCAATAAAATTAAGGAATAGATTGCTCCCCGAAAAGATTCAATAGAGGTGAAGGGCTTAAATCGACTTGTTCATTGATGAGTCTACCTGAGTGTTTGTATTTATTTATTTCTAAAGTTTCCCAAAGATCTACCTTCCAATATTTATTATCTGTATGCAAAATTTCAAACTGTGGGTCGAAAGAATGATTATTTTCTAAGAGATGATTCGCGTAATTTGAATCTGATTTTTATTTGAAAACTGCGTTTATGTTCCGATATTCTAATATTAAAATTTCTATGTGTTCTACCAATGTAGAAATTATCACAGTCATTGCAATTCAATCTATAAACACCTGATTTATTGTTTTTACCTGGTTTGGTTTTATTATTTTTTATATATTTGCCTAAATTATTATTAGTTTGGAAAGCTATGTTGAAATTATTGCTACTTAAGAATGATTTCAGTTTCTCACTTGTAATGCCAACGTAGGTTAAGGTGTTGAATTTTTGTTTCAATTTATCGACAGGGTAAACTTCATTCAATGCGATTCTACTTTGTTTTTTATTTAAAATATTATTTATTAGTTTGGGATTGTAACCATTATTTTGGCTATTTGTTTAATCAAATTTAGTTCTTTGTTGAAATTTTCTGGTGATAGCGGGATGTTAATCAATCTATGAATAAAACTATTGAATGCTGACATTTTATGTTGATATGGATGACACGACGAGTTATGTATTATAATATCTGTATGTGACGGCTTATGGTAAATTGCGAAAACATGTTTTCCATTTTCATTCGAAATTGTTACGTCTAAGAAATTTATCGAATTATTGCTTTCTATTTCGGTTGTGAATGCAATTTTGGATGTAATGAATTTATATGATTTTCGAAAATTTTCAACTGTCTATCTGTTCCTGTGAAGCAAATAATGATATCGTCTACATAGCGATACCAGTATAAACAATATTTACTGAGTGGATGATTATGAATTAATTTCTCTAAGTTATTCATGAAAATTTCTGCTAACAAAGGACTTAACGGATTGCCCATAATCAAGCCGTGTTCAATAGTATAATATTTGTAATTGAAATGGAACACATATCTGTAAAGCTAATCGATTCAGAGTTGCTTTATATGTTGCTTTCAATGGCATTTGATATTTTGATTTCGACACAAGATTCAAAGTTCATTAATCCGTGAGAATTATAAAACTAATTCTCAAAGTTGAAATAAATAATAGATATATAAGCCCAAAATTTCGAAAACAAAAGTAATATTCAATTTTTCAAATCACCACTTTTTCCAGAGTTTCACAAATGTTTCAGATATAAACTTTCTGGAAAATAAATCGCACTTCTTTCAAAGAGATTCAAACACAATTAAGAGTCAAATAATTCCCAATATTCTTTTGATCACATTGGAATTGAAGCTGAAATAGCCATAAAGTATTCATCGCAATCCAAAAATTTTGAATATTTAGCGGTATCAATACATAAACAAACCTAATGGATTTGATGATATAAAATCAAAGTGTAAACAGACCACATACTATTTATTAAGGCAGATGAAGGTGATACTGTTATACCATTGAAACAGACATATTATTTAATAAAAGCAAAAAACAAAATTTGGCCAGTTCTATGTTAAATTTATGTAAATTCATCCATGTCCAATGGACATTCAACATATTGTACTACCATATAATGCTAAACATATGATCAGTGATGTAGCTTATCTCTTCCTCCTCATGATTCATTGAAACTGACTAACCAAACTCTGCAGAATGATAATGTGAATCCCAAAATACAGTGAGAACTTATAAATCCTTTAGAAGTATGTTCAGAACAAATTTATTTTAACTTCAATGATGAAGTTTACATGAGCAATAACGGCATAGAGTTATCCTCCCAGTCCTTTACTAGCAGAATTTTTCATGAATATTGAAAAAATAATTCATCATCATCCGCTGCCGAAACACTGCATTATTTGGTTTAGTTATGTGGATGACATAAACTGTTTTACAGATACAAATAGACAATTTGATTCCTTCAGTAACTTCATAAATGCAATTCAGCGTAATATAAAAGTTACTTCAGAAATGGAAACTGAAAATTACATTCACTTTTCAGATTTAATTATAACCAAACTGACCAAAGAAACGATTTTTCCATCATTCATAAACCATCCCATACAGACATTATCATTCACAATTCCTCCGCACATCCACACCAACATAAAATAGCTACTTATAATAGTATGATACATAGACTCACCATGATAGAAATTTCAATATCAGAGCATAAACGCAGTTTTGACAAGCCAAATTCAGATTCTCACTCTGCAAATCTACTCGAGAAAAATCATTCTTTTAATAATAATTTTTTTATTTCACATAATGAAAATAGTAGATTGAAACTGAACCATTGGAGATCAAAGGACAGGAAAATTCTTGAAATTTTCTTAATAGATTAGAATTAGAAATTAGAAGCAACCCTGCTTGTATTTGCCTCCTATTTAGCTAAGTACCTGCCTTTACCAATTACTACTCAAGGTTGGTCATTCTTTTAAATGTTTAACTACTTATCACAAGAAGCCACAGTGTGGTGAAACGGATCATAAATTTGTCAATATAGTGAAAATGTGAACGTCCTTGTTTTATTTCATTGAAAAATCTCAGAACTTACTTAAGATGGTGTAGCAGCAGTCCTGAATCAATCATCATTACGGCCTTAGGTAAGCTTATCACCGTTTAACGTATTTCGTATTGCTATCTCCCCAAAAATAAGCTAGCTGCCTCTAAATGGATGTGATTTTTTATTTACCATTTGTTTATCAGATCTTCTTCCTTCACACTGCAAGTTCATACGTGATTTTTATTTTGACGACCGTAGTGTTTAGCCAGGGCATCTGCATCATGTTGACGTTCCATGTCTTCTCATGATAGAACAACCAACTTTCTCTGAATGAACATTCTAGTTAAGAGTCTGTCAGGGAAAACCCCTCGATACTAAAGTACATCCGAGAACTCGATGGATTAACGTCGGATAGATGATGGTTTCAACTGTTTTTTCTAGTGAAGGGAACTAAAAAAATTTTTATGGGTTCATTCTTTTCTCTATTAGACCATTAATTTATACGATCAGGGCCTCTTAGGCGACGTTTCTGTCTTCGACTTTCCTCTGATAAAAAAATCAGACAGCACCACTCCATAATGATCAGATCATCAATGAGTAAAATGTACAGCAGGGGGAACAAATGCCTTGTTGCAAAGACTCGTTCAACGTAACGAATTTAATGTTGATGTTTAGCGTTAATAAGATAAATTGATTTCAAACAAATTTGTAATTATTTTAAAAATAACTTGCAACCCCGCAAACATGAAGTTTACGTGATTCTTTTGCTCAACTAAGCGAAAACGGGCAGTTTATTGTCACTGACTGCGGATCATATTCTATTCCCATATCGCGGATTTGCCAACCAGGAAACATGCCCTCTGATCATACACCTGTATGTACCACAAACGTCACATACATTCCCTAACTCAGACATTCTTCAAAACTTTCATATCGACAACATACAAGCCTCAATGTCTGTGGGTCCATACATGCGTATCGTCCCTAAAGCCATTTATTTATACTAATGAGTTATGCTATCATTCATAGGTGATCATTACACCTGAAGGCAGGAAAGTTCCTTATTGAGCTTAAGAGTATCGGACCTCAAATCAATAATTTGAAAGTAGGATCTTCCCCATAGTTGAATACAATGAAATATAAACATCTTCGTTACAGGTTAAGTATGTTCTGCTAAGTTATAAACTGAGATAAATAGAAATACCGAATAAAAGGATTATGATATTTCAGATAGATAATTGGCCCATTATAGAAGCAAAGATAAGAATCAATATTAAATGTTCTCACATTCGAACATATCGTTCATCAGATTGTAACAAAAGATTTGAATTGGCAGAATGGTTAAGTAACATTTCAATGAGATCAATTTTCTGAGTTATAAAAGTAAAGTTTCATATCAATATTAAACTCCATAACATTTCAAATTCAAATAGTTCTCAAAGTTGGTGGAATCAGTACATAATAGCTTAATTAGGTTTCAATAATGTTGCCAGTTTGATAAACAGCTGTCGAAATCAATACAAAAGAAATTTAGTGTACTTCAAAATAATGTGTTAAGTTAAAACAGCTGTTGAAATCACTATAAAATAAATTCAGAACATTTCATATTCTACCAAGTTACGAAACAAACGTTTTAAATAAGTCTATGAAAATAACTCTTCAAAATAAATATTAGAAAATGTCAGTGCAGTTCAAATAGATCATTTGCCAAGAAAAAAATATATGAAAATAATTTGGAATTTGAGAAATGATTCAATAGTTCACCATATCTTATATCAATTCTGAAGTTCTCGTTATTTGAAACGGATCGAAAACAAAATTTCATCACTTACCGCAAATCACTCGAAAAACATCTTATTCGTAACCGTCAAATTGCAAACGCGAGAAGATGAAATTGGAAAAGGCCTTATAGTAAATCGATCAATCAAAGTGAACGCAACGAACTCGGTAGTTGATCTGCTGAGGAACTTAAATGAGATGTTTGCTTATCAAACAGGAAATGAGAGCTTCCCGGAGATAAAATTTCCCAGGAAAACTTTGCGTCGACCAATTTAACCAACGAATCGCATGACTGACTTGATTATGATTGATATAAAAATTAAGAAGAGATGGGGGAAAGATACACTTCTAGGATTCTCCACTTCCTTTCGGAAGCTTCCGTTTTCTTCGAATGAGTAATTCCGAACTGGATGTAAAAAGTTGGCGGCGAATTGAAACGGGGTCGGAAAATATATTTCTGCATCTACAGGAGTTCATCAAACTTTTAGATGAAGCAATTGTTCCCGTCAATCTTTTGCAACCCTTTTAAGATGATGTGACAGTCCCTTAATTTGAATTGAGATACTGGAATAGGTTTCTAGGTTACTACTCTGAAAGGACCACGCATTTCATACTAGGGATCTTCCTCTTTAAAGTTCCCTTGAGAAAAGTATACGAGAATGTCTAGTTCAAGAGATACAGGGTGTCAAAATTTGCAATTCCATTTGTTGTGTTTTCGCCATTTACCCATTCAACACTTGAGGATTCTCAAAAAAAGGACCTATATGTTGTAGCGAGGCCAATTTTTGGGAGTTTATAGATTAGTGGTTACGAATTTCACATCAGAAACCGGAAATTCAAAATGGCGGATCCAATATGGCGGTATAATCGGGAGATATCGCATGTTTTTCGGTGTGTTTGAGGATATTTATAACATTTGAATCATCGCAAACTCAAAATTCGAATGTTGTGAACATTTTGACTGTGTTTTTTAAAGAAAAATATATTGGCTATGCAAGTCCATAGAGAATAATAGTTTTTAATTGTTACTTGTCAATATTCATAATTAAACGAATGATCATGGTTTCAGTTCCTTGAATTGTGAGGTTTTTAATAATTTAAGCTTACGACTAGACTATAATAATAATATAAATTGTTTTGTGTATGATTATCGTTTTCATCCAAGAACTTTGCGATATATGAGGAATTTCAATGCTGATAGGGTTGAAATCGCTATCCGCTATAGAAATGAATTGGATAATCGTTTACTGAGATTGAAAAAGACACTCGAATATGTATGAATTGTGATGAACTTTTGAAGATTGATTTAGAGAACGCGAATAACCTCGATTGCTTAAGACAGAGGGGTTTGAAAATAAAATAAACTTATTCCTGTTGTATTTGTTAGAATAGAAGACGAGTGTTCAGGTATACTTGTACACCAATATCTATGTTCCAGCCTCAGTGTGATTGTGTCAAGGTCATCTCATTTATGATGAGTATTTATTGGCAGTTTTTCAACAAAATCTAAAAGCCATACATAGACGAATAGCACTTCAGGGTTCAGAAATCACCAATTTTTTCTCTGAGCTACGAAATAGAGCATTGTTTCCGATAGGAGAACGTTTGATAGAGGAAAGTATCTCATCAGCAGATGATTTACAAACTATGATGCCCTTGACCAAACCCCTATTCGAAGATCTTTTCACTTATTGTGATCCTGTAGAGGATGGAACTTTCAAGTATGTGACAAGAAGGGATCTCATTCTTTTTTGCTACAGCTACGTAGAGAAAACAGAAAACTATAGAACATTGCCTCAGTCATACTCAGTATACAAAGATCGGCATCTAGTTAAGTCTGCACTACTCGTAACTACCAATGATTTCATTTTGGATGTTCAGGGACCATATTTTGCAGACGGAAGGAATAACGATGCTGCAATACTAAGAAATGAATTAAATCAAAATATAAATGACGTCAGGAATTGGTTTAGAGAGGGAGATATATTTATAGTTGACCGAGGATACAGAGATGTTCTACCCTATCTTGACGAACTGAATTTGATCAGCAAAATGCTTGCATCTCTCGCAGCAAATCAGAGACAACTAACAACAGAACAAGCAAACCAGGTAAGGCTTATAACGATTCAAAGACGGATTGTTGAATTACGAAACGGGCATATCAAAATCGGTTTTCAAGTTACTGGATGGAATTATTCCAAGAGGTCATGTTCTTAATCTGAAAGACTTCAGATATTTCCCATATTGGATATGGAATCAAGGGCGTACCCAGAAATTTAGCCAGAGGGGAGCAGGCACATGATTATAATGAAAATTAGTCGAAAATTAAGCGCCCAAAGCAGGAGCGGGTTCGGGGGGCGGGAGTCCCCCGTATAATGGACGCAGGCGAAATTTTTGAATCAACAAGGTTGAACTCATTTTTGTCGAGTGAAAATTATTCCTATTATCATATTTCATTTGATCTATCAGAAATTCAGTGGAAGTATTCTCACACAAAAAACAGATTTACATAGAAACTCATGAAATAATAGTTGCTTCACAACACAAGATGAAATTCATAGCATCAACTCACCAAAACTTTTCTTCAAATGGACGAATTTTCGGTGTACACTCATTACACATAACGCACTCAGTCTTTCTTCACTCATAGTGCTTCTTAGCCATGTCTTAACTGTCCTTAGTGTACTAAAAGACCGTTTTATAGAAGCAGTAGTTGACGGAAAAGTTATCAACATTGATAAGGCGCGCCTGATTGATGGATAGAAAATATCCGTTTCCTTCAAGTTGTTCTCATTCATATTCTTGTCACGAGTGAAAATGTTATTGAGTCAAGGTAAGGTATGATGAGTGACCGCCTCCAGTACTCGTTGTCTGTCTACGATGGGGATTACTTCTGTGTTGTTGTAATTGTGCCTGGCGCGGTACAGAAATTTCAATGATTACCGCTTCAGCAATGGTTTGAGCATTTTCAAACAATTCTTTAGATACCCTTTCAATATCTTCTCGATCCCTTTGAATGGCAGTCATGATTTGTTCTATATGGTTTCTTACCATGATGACGCCGATAGATTTCGATTGAAGAGCATTAGCTGCAGGTTCCAGAAGGGCAGAATATTTCGCAATTATCACAAATGCTACAACACATGACTTTGTTAAAGACGCATGAAGTTGGTAAGCAGATTTTCTTGTCTCTTCTTATGGTGTGAAGTTTACTTTGAACCGTTCATTCCGATTTCTTCGCAAAACCTCGTTTATTGTGCCAGGGTAGTCCAGAGTGGGGACAGCTGCCCTACTCTGCCCCTCGCTGGGTACGCCCTTGTTATGGAATATTTAAGAAGATTCACTCTGGGCATTTATCTGTTGGGTTTAGCATCATCTCACGTGCAGGATAAGTTACACCACGATGGAACAGAGGTTTTCGAATTTGATTCAAATAGAGAAGTCCCAGACCTGCTACGCATAAGGCTACATAGCGTTCAAGCTGAACAATTATACAGAGAGCGCTATCTGAAAAGACTTCATCCGAATAGAACCTATTTCTATAAAGTTGAAAGAGAATTTCGTGAGGTGCAACCTGTTGAAGAGGAAGATTTCGTTATCGAAGAAGATACCGAAATAGACGTATTGGCATTTGTTGATATTAATCCAACCACATTAACAAGAGGTGCCAAGGTGCTTGAAATTAGCCACCAAAAGGCATGAAAAAAACACATAAGTACAGCTCATTTATATATCAAATACACCAACACCTGTGTGTTAACGATAGTGTTAGGCGATTCCTGTACTGTGAAGAGTACCTTACGAAAATGAAGGATGATCTACAATATCCCACAAAGATTTTATTCAGTGACGAATCTCGTTTCACGAACAATGGGATATTAATAGGCAAAGTACCAGGTACTGGTCGCAACAAAAAGAGCACATATATCAAGATGGAAACTTCCAAGAACGTTTTGGGTTCATTGTCTGGATGGAGATGATGAGAAGATATTTAATATGGCCTATAATTTTTGAAGGTTCATTGACAGGGGAGAGGTATTCGGAATTTTTGAGGATCCAAATACAAGATGAATTGGACGAGTTGCCATTAGCTGTTGTGAATGACATATATTTTCAAGAAGATGGTGCACCTCCTCACAATACAAGGCAGCTCTTACGGTATCTCGACGAAATTTTTTCCGAAAAATGGATAGGTACAAATGGTCCCATAAGATTCCCAGCAAGATCTCTAGATTTGAGTTCACTAGATTTCTTCCTGTGGGGCCATTTGAAGAATAAGGTTCACCAAACACTTGTTAGAACCCAACAAGAATTGGAGAACTGTTTGAGACAGGCTATTGAAGGCATTACAGCCCAAAAGTTGAATAATGTTGTAAGGCGAACCAACAATCGTGTGCTATGCTGTGCTCGTGAGGATGGTGGTATTGTTGAACGTTTATTATAATTATTTCGTTTTCACTGTTCGCTCTTTTGTTATTAACTTTGACACCCTGTTAAAAATGATCAAATAAACTTTTAGATACAATCTTGTATTTTCGTGATAGGAGATGTTGAGCTAAGCCAATTGTCACTATTAATGGCTTTCTAGAACGAAAGATGAAAATTGCAAAAAAAAAGATTGTTATTCGGTTTCCTTTCAAAAATATTTCAGGATTGGTTGTAGGATGAGAGGAACAATTAAAATAAGCAAAAGGGGGGAGGGGGACAAGGGACAAGGTGTCCCATTTGAAAATCTAAAGTTGGTATCGTTTCCGGCTTAACCGAAAACGAAATGTCAAAGATATTAATGTTATCAAATTCGAAATGTGGTCTCCAAGCTGCAATTCTAAGAATATCCGGTACTGATGGAGTGGGAGAAGATCCTTGAGGTTCCACAGGCGAGGCTTCAGCAGCTTCGTCAGCTACAAGAGGACCATCTTCGTCGACTTCTTCATTTTCGGGAGGTTCATTATCCAAATCAGCTAAAATAACTTGTATATTGGGTAATATTCGATATCATTTTCATCATCTATATCTTCTTCATCTTCAGAGACTTCACCATTTTCTAAAGTCACGAGCATATATTCGATTTTTCTATCGCACAGCCTTCGCGTCATGCTAAAAAGCAAAAACAAAAGGATAAAACCAAACCTGCACCACATAACTATTCCTACCATTTTCATACATGCACTTATACGGCAAACGCATAATGTAGTCATTTGGAACATTACAAAAATAAACAATACATGAAATTACAGAGAAATTCGAAGACAAACCTATGATATATCACTAATTTACCTTATTTCAACTGGATAACTATTTTTCGAAACTTTGAAGAATAGTCTATTTGATTATGAAATACCAAACAAAACACTTGTACCCTCCAATGCAGAAACTTTTACACTTACTTTATTGTAATGACGTATGAAACATAAACTACCGCCAAATTTCAAAATTGTCTTTTTCTTTCTGATAATCTATGATCTATGACCACACATTATCATGCTTTCAGAATCGTAAAGCTGTCAAAACGTTTTTTTAATCAAAGAAAAATTTGTTGCCGTCGTTTATAGAAATTCATTTCAATATAAAAATACAGTACAACCTCTCTAATCCGAATCATATGGGACCAGGGCTTGTTCGGATTACTGAAATATTCGGATTATCGAGGTAATTGAATTGAAATGGTAAAGAAAAGACAGGGCTGAAATGAGTGAAATAATTATTGAAAAACGTAAAATATTCATTGAAAACTCAAAATTATAATGATCCACAGAAAAACATGAAAATATAACTACATATTCTTAAGAAAGTGATACATTTCACAGATCATTTTTCAGGTTCTAAAGACGTATTGGATCGTTTTCTCTTTTAACGAACGAAGATGAGAATTCGCAGCTTCTTCTCTCAATTTATTCAATAATAATATTTGGTGCTGAGGGATAAAAATTTTCTGTGCAAAATTCCAAACATTTGTTGAAACACAAGAGAGCTTCTTTATGTTTCACTGAATTCATGGTGACATCGCCTTCTTCAAGTTTTTCTGTATCCTCGTTAATTTCTATGTTGTTGATTATTTCAGCTTCAGAGAGATAATTCTCATTATCTCCTACAACCCATTCTTCAATGTCTTCAGTTGCTAATTCTTGACCAGATACATTTGTTAGCACATCTGTCATCATGCTTAGATCACGATTTTTCTCTTCTTTCTCTAGCAAATTTTTTTCTCTCAACCGTGAAAAAGGCAACAGGTCACCTGCGTCATAATCATCATCTTTTGTGGGCCATAAATTCTTCCATGATTTCTAAATTAACTCTTGGGACACAGATGACCATGTCCTTTCAAGAGAAAACACCACATGTTTGAGGTCCAATTGCTTCAGTAACTGCGAAACGTTATTGTCTTCTTGTTCCACAATATTCAGTAGCAAAGATTTTCGGTAATGCAATTTTACATTCTGTATTACATGTTGGTCCATTGATAGTAGTAATGGAGTACACTTAGGGGGTAGAAACATGACTTAAATATTTCGGTCCTCACTGATTAATTCCTCTTCTCTTGGATGTTCAGGAGCATTATCTAATAAGAGAAGAGCTTTTTGTGGCAATTTCAGCTCGTTTTATTTATTTTTAACATCAGGAATAAATTGTTCGTGGAACCATTCATAAAAAAGTTTTCTAGTTACCCAACCTTTCCTTTGACCTTTATAACAAAACACGCAAATTGGAGCAGTTCTTGGATGCTCAGGGTTTGTTGGCTTTTCCGATGACCAACAATTTCATTTTATGAGATACTGATGCATCAGAGCATGGCATGAATGTAATACGGTCCTTACTCATCTTCCGACCTGGAGCTGAATTTTCAGCAGCATGGGCTTGTGTTTTGTTTGGAAGAATTCGCCAAAATAACCCACTTTCATCTGCGTTATGAACTTGATCTGGCACTAGATACATTCCCTGTATTTTTAGAAGAAATTTATTTTCAAATGGTTCTACCGCACTAACGTCTGAGGACAATTCCTGTCCTGATATGGTAAGTTGTCGAATTCCATGTCTTTTTTTGAATTTTTCCAACCTCCTTGACTTGCTTTGAAATCATCTCTACTTGTTATACTGGTGTAAAAAAATCTTGCTTTCCCAGGACCAGAATCAGTAGAAGATATGAAATTCTGAATTGATTTTCTGGCCAATTCAGAAACACTGTTTCCATTATCTAATTTTTTCAAAATTTCGCATTTTTGCTGCAATGTTAACGTTTTATGTCGACGCGACATGATTAGTACGGATATCAGGCGCCGAATGTGAGAAGAGAATCTTTCAATCGATTAAATTATTGACGGCTGTCGGATTATAGAGGTAAATAATAAATTGTGCGGATTATGGAGGTGGGTGATTTCAAAGTTTCGTTGTACGGATTACTGGATGTGCGGATCAAAGTGTGTTCGGATTAGAGAGGTTGTACTGTAATGAAACACTTTTGTCTGAATTCCACAACGTCTATTTTTTAATTTCAATATACGCGACCGGTTTCGATAGTTACATCATTTTGAAATGTCTAGAGCTATTAGTTATGAGTAAGAATGTGCTAACTATACTCACTTTAAATGATGAGTAGTGGGGAGTGATTTAATTTCAGTTGGCTATTGAGAGGGGTGAGTTTTAACGTATGTTAATTTTCAAAATTTTCAATAAATTCACTGTCATTCTTTCATTGTATTTGAGGAGAATTTTTAAATTATCTAATGTTATTATGTGATTTTTTGATATAATATCTTCAAAAGGTTCGGCTTTGTTATATGAGGAGAAATGTTCTTTGAATCGAGATTGAAAATTTCAACCTGTTTGTCCTACGTAAGCTGTTCAATTGCATTCAACTTTGTATATTCCAGACCATCTGAGTTTATTTGTTTTTTGTTGGAATTGAATAAAAATTTGCTTCTGTTGGGACCACTTTGAAAGGAGGTTGTTGAATTAAATTTGGAAGGATAATTGCTGATGTTATTGGAGATGAAGCCAATGTTATAATATAATGGAAAATAGTAACCGAGAAATTTGTTTTTGTTTTTTGCGTTTAATTATACTGTTTATGTGGTTGAGTGAAATATTAGTATTTGATGCAATTTTTTCGCAATGATTTCCGTATTGAGGTCTGTTATAGATAGAGGAACAGGAGAGGCTCTATGAATCATTGAATTATAAGCAGCTGATTTATGTGTAATGTGGATAAAAGAATTTATTGAGATTGTTGAATCTGTAAATGTTTCTTTTCTTAATATGTCGTTGGTGTGATCATTATTTATTTAGTGATAGTTGCGTCTAGGAAATGTATTGAAAAAAAAGAACGAGTGTCAACATTTTTTCGCAAATTTTTCTATAAATTACTCAAGACCCACGAAGAAATATTATATGGGCGATGTCAACCCAAATTATTGGGTTCATAATGAATCTAGAACATCTATAGATCATAATCGGCATCACTAAGAAGACCGAACCTGGCCATCGGGGTTCTCTCGGTCGAACAGAGAGGGAATTTCTTTGTTGGGTTTGAATATTGAAGGTATTTCCTAGAATAAATGTGATTATACTTCAAAATTGGCATGCAAGAACAAGGTGGAAGTGATTATGTTTCAGGAGACTCACACTGCGACGGAAGAACATCTACGCGGAAGAGGAAATATCGCAGGTTATGCACTTTTTGATTATCTCCTTAGTCCTATTTATGGCCTTGCTTGCTATGTAAAATCTTCATAATTTTCTTAGATTCAAGTGAGTTTAGACATATAAGAGTTAGGTATATTTGATGAAATATTTTTCTGCTGGTTTTTTTCCATTGTTACAGATTTTTCCTGTCCCAAACCCCCTTCCTTTTCACCCTTGTCTTCTGGAAATCATGGAATGCAAGATGAGAATGAGAGAATGAAGCTGCTAGGCAGAAAAAGTTTTAGTACTCTTTTTGTACAGACGACACTAACACAACATAAACAGACAAGCTATTGCTATTTCAATGGCGACAGGGAAACGAGTTTTGTCCACAGGTTTTTTCACTTGTTTATTGAATTATAAGCAATATAGTATGGTTTCCCTGTTATATTTCTCGTGCTCACACTTTAGGGGCAATCGTAGGAGGCATGATGCGAGTTTAGATGCCAGATTAAGGAATAGGCATGGTCTGTTTTTTCCGCTGGTATTATATTTATTCGCTTGTTTTTTACGATTGTGTTTTTCTGATACACACCAAAATTATAGATATAAGAATTTATGGTAAATATGAAAACTGGTCTATGTAAGACTTAAAGATCACAAGAATGTCATCAACGTATCTGTAGCAAAAATGATATACTTTTATGTTAACTTATCACTCAAATAGATTTCTCAAGAATATTCATGAAAATATCTGCTTATAAGGAAACGGAGATCTGTTGGGTGGTTTTGAGTTTGGTTTTCGATTGAGATTGGTAATAATTTTATAACAATAAGATCTCTAAAAGATTACAAAAGTCATCTATAATGTGTTGTAAAGTATTATTCTGGTTAAAGATTTCCTTTATTAGAGGCGGACGTTCGTCGGTAGCAATGTTTGGGTACATATTTTTAAATTAAATGAGAGAAATTTAGAATTAATCATTCAAACTTAGTGAGTTCTATAAAATGAACAAAGCGGAAATCAGACGAAAGTGCTTCATTTTATTCATTTATTCATCGAATCTACAAGAACAATCAAAATCGTTAGTACCAAAACAGGCCTTATAGTAATTTTCCTATCAGCAAGAGATCGGCAAGGAGGATATTATTCGATTATTCATATCTGAGAAAAGAAGCGTTTGCGTACCGGACCCATGTCCATAAGAAATTTTCGTCTCCAAAACGACCTGGAAAAAAACCTTCCCAACTTTTTAAAAGCAATTATGAAACACCCTGTGTAAAAGTTTAATGGAACTTTAGTTATTATTGTTACATAAGAAATATTAAGTATTTTGTCATAAGAAAACATTAGCTTTGAAAGTGTTGCATTATATAGATTATTTTATATACAAACATAAAGTTTTACGTGTTGCCTATACCTGCACCTTAAATACGCTTGCTCGCAATTAGTTCAAGCAGCTTAGTTGGGCTAGATGGTTAGAGCGTGAACATCGTCGCTCTTAATCGTAGAGTATGGGTTCGAATCCCATCAATATACAACTATTCCATGTGTGGTAACGTTTATAATAGTTATCAGACGCCGTATGTTGTTAGATTAATCCTGTAAATCCTTTCTATAGAGCGCTTCTGGTCTGTAGAAGTGGAAACGCAGGGAACACCTTTTTTTTTCTGATTGAATGTCGAAAATCCATCTATTTTACATCATGTTCAAAATATTGTAATTGTCATTTTCACATTTTAAACGACAAAATATATGTAGGGTGCTTCAACGAAAATTTTACTACTTCAACCCTCTAAGAAGGCAGAGTCAAGGGAAATGCTGAAACATGTCTATTTTTTGTTTCGAGGGGGATCAATATGAATGTCAACTTTGAGCATGAAAAATCAACACCCATCGTCACCTACTTACAAAACAAGCATAAGGAATATAGATATAGTGCACATCATAAGAAAGGTCTTTCGATTATCTATATGAATCGAAAAATTTTTCAGTTAAATTTTCGATACAGGGCGTCCCAACCACAAAAAGATATTATCATATAATGATTAAACAACTTTTGTATCCGATGTATTCTGAATGAATGGTAGTACAGATAGGTTAGATTGAAAAAGGTGTTTCAGCATGCAACTTTGAAAGTGTAGGGATCAAACCCCTACCGTCAGCTTCCTTAAATTCTACAATTTTAATTCCAAAGAGTATCATGTGTTAACTCATTCATTCCGTTCGCTAACTAGGTACATTGAGTCGATTAATTCATTTCAAATTTCGTAATCGATTTGAAAAGAACTAGAAAAAGTTACTGGAGAAATTGTTCAAAACGACCTCTTTTCCTCTCCACACAATGGTATATATAAATGGTTCTGAAATTCCCCTATTTCGTTCTCGAAGAGATTAGTTGTTAATAATCGGCATTCTTTCACAATTCTCCTTCGCAGCTCATCCTAAATCTCTGACAAGGTAGGGTATGTTTTTTATTTTAAACGACCCCATAAAAAATGGAGAGGATTCAAATCCAGTAACCTCTCTGGCAACTTAATTGGTCCCCTCCTGCTAATCCAATTCCTTGGAAAATTATTATCTAAATATTCTCACACTCAAATATCAAAATACGGAAGTGCACCATCCTGTTGGAAAAGCAATTGATCTTCTGAAAGAGTGGTTTCATTCACCAAAATCCCGATAATTCTGGGATGAATCCATTTAAATACAAGTAAACAATCGTTTCTACTAAAATATATTAATGAATGCTCGACGCTTTTCGATACATAGTATCTTTGTCAAGAGCGAATGAATACTACTACTATTGTCGTATTCATTCGCTCTTGACAGAGATAGGGGTTGAAAGATAGAAAACTGATTGAAAATATCTTGCGGTGCTATTGAACCGTGACAGTACATGACCAATATCACTGAACCAGTTGCCTGAAATTTGAGATTTGACATATTGGTGACTTACTTCGTTCTCTGGATGATATCTGTTAAACATTCTTGCTATCCTCGCCTACCTTCCCAGAGGAAATTCCAGTTCATATTTGATCCACCCCTCGTACCATACAACGCTTAAGAAATCTGCATCGTTTTCAAACCCAGCTTACATCGAACGCATCTCGCACATTCAAAGTTTTGTTGATCCATTTTGTGGATCAACCCCCCTGGATGTATGTCTTAGCCTAATTCGACTGTCTGACAAAATCATATCATGAACTTCATCAATATTTTCGAAAACGGATATAGGAAAGGCCTTTCCAGTTTTTCTTTGAAGGAAAATTTGCTTCTTTTGAAGCTCGCAATTCAAACTTTCAAGGCCGAAGATTGATCGAAGGGCATTGATTTCCAGTAGAATTAAACATATCCTAATAAATCTATTCCTAATACCCTCAAAACATAGACGTTTGAAAAAAGTTCGGTACTACAATTTTTCCATATTTCCAAAGTCCGCTTTGATTTAAGGCGGTTCGATCGCAAAAAATACCGTAAATTCGTTTTTCAGTTTTTCATTTTTAATTATTCTGCAGTTTTACGGACAAAAGTGAAAAAATTCGAACCAGAAGTCACTCAAATGAATTTTTAAATGGAGCGTCAGTGGGCTCCCGGCGCGTAAGATGGATTCCCCCCTTCTTGCTCCTTCCAATGATCTTCCAGACGTTTTAGCGCTCGTGCTCTCTGCTGCCTTGCTTCTTTCGACATTTCCAAAGCTGCATTTCTCGCTTTTTTCATTCTTCTAATGTCCTTTTTGCAAAACTGCACACAAAAAAGGTTCAAGCGTGATTCCTAATTTAGACACAATCTTGCATTTTCCCAAATTTCCATCGTTGAAAGATATGGCCGCTTCGTATACACAAAGCTTTAGGGTATTGATGGCAACGTATCTTGGCCCAAAGAACATTATTGAAATTTTGCAGTTTTCGGTTCCCCCGTGAAGGCATTTGCGGAGAAGCTCAGGGCTACTCAGATCACGAAATATGGCTTCCGAACGTCACATACCATACCAGGCAAGTGGAAATGGGCGTTGTGGTCGTAGGATTCCCCATTAGCAATGGCCTTCTTATACTTACACCATGACTCCTTATCGACAGGACAGAGGCCATGAGAAAGTTTGGAATTTGAGGAGAAAAGATGAAAATATGATGCCCACACATCTCATTGCTTCCAGACTGCCATTAGTGTGTCGTCTAATAGCTGAACCATAAAATATCTGTATCTTGTCTATTGCGATTTATGTAAGTCTGCCTCGACCACCTAGAGTTTCTTTTTAGCTTGAAACCTCTTGAGTGTGCGCAGCCGAGTCTTCATTCTTTTTTGCACATGCCCAATGCATTCCAATTTTTGCACTTCCTTAGAAAGGCCATACGGCTATAAAGCTAAAATTGATTTGTAGGCACTTGAATCCCCGTCGCCCAAATAGTAAACGTACTGTAAATTACGAGATTTTGAGCGTTCGTAAATGGCTCTGATGCCCTCTGCTCCCATATCTCCACTACTGTCACTATGATTCGCATAGCAGTTGTCTCAATGAACGTTGCTCATCTTTCAGGGCATCTTCAGTACTTCGAAACAATTTAGCTGTTGTAGGAACTGCTAGCACTTATCACCCCGTTGAGCGATGTATGACCTCGCTTTTGCCATGATCTGTCAAAAGCAGCTACTATATCACGATCTCCAGAGTTCTGAGTCATAGCTTCTTCCTTGGCAGTATCAATACTTTCCTGATGCAACGTTAAGAATAGCTTCATATTAGTTGAATTTTGGAGGTCGAGGCATATTCACAACAGCACTTAATCCTTCAGTAGTACTCATGCCTTTACCTATGCTCCGGATACCATATACTTGTAAATTGACGTCGTATACTTCTTAGATCTCCTCTGTATGAGAACGCATGGACTATTCGTGAATTTGGAAACGTAACCGCAATCAACACATGTGATTACGACTTGAACAGCCCATCCACTATGTTTACAGTTGGAATGTTTCCAACACCATATTCAGAACAAACGCACAAAACAATGCTGAGAATAGTTTCATAGAAATCTGCAATATTTACAATGTCATGCATATCAGTACTGTCAAATAATTTATACTCTTCTTCGGTTTATGTTACCTTCCTGTCAGTGGATGATCGATTTGTAGACACAGAAACCTTGGGAGCTGATGAACGGGGAATATGTGGGGAATCAGTACACGAGGAAGGACTGGGAATATGTGAGGAATCAGTACACAAAGAAGACTTGGGAGTTGGTAGGGAATCGAGACTCATGACACTGGAAGTTGGTGAGGTCGATTCGATCCCCGGAGGTTTCCTCTTCAATTTTTTGAACACTGTTTTCGGATGGCCCATTTTCAGTAAGTTAGTATCACGGAAACCACGTATATCGAAGATAGTCATTTGAATATAAAAGGAACTGAAAGTGACAGCATAACCTCGTTTTTATTGAAACCTCCGTTGAGGTGGTTCTGCAATAATTTTTTGGTGCCTTTATCAAATATTCGAACATCCTTGAGTACGAACAGTACTCAAAATTGCAATTTTTCGACTTCTGCTCCCAATATCTCGGAAACTGTTAGAAATGTCGTTCTGATTTTTTTCAAATCGGAAGAAGAATTATTCGCGTGTATTTTAGTTAAATAGAATTTCAAAATTTCAAATCTACCGAATTTTATGGTGAGTGCATCGCAAAAATCCGTGCGTTGTGCTGCTGCCAGAAACTAGCTGAGGAAAATGGTGTCAAATTTCTCAGACTTGAATTTCCAAAAGTAGTATGATGCAAATGAAGTTTATTGCCATTACAGTATTGTGTCGAAGTGGGAAAGCAGTGGGCCTAACCGAAACTGAGACGAAGGAACCCAAATCGAGCAGTTTTTCTCAAACATTTTAGATTTTCCCGATTTTTCTATTTTTTTCTATTCAATGAATTGCTTTCAAAATCGTACAGTATATTTTTTAGAATCTATTGAAAATTGCCTGAAAGTTTGAAATCAATTGAGCGAATAGTTTGGTCACGGGAACACCGAGGCGACAACTCCGCTGTGCTACTGTCGAACCACCTTACATTTTTGGTGTGTGACTAGATACTGACAACTGTTCGTTGCTAGGTCATCTACACATTCTTTTTCATTGACAAACACTAGTCTGCTCAAAGCTGAGTACATATCAATATCGTTAACGTCAGCTTCAATTCTACTTTTGTGAAATTCACCATTCATTCTTCGTTGATACTGAATAGATATGGCGATTTCATAATGTTGAAGAATCAAAATTTTATGTTCATGAATATTTTTTTCCTACAGTGGATATTCCGATTTTATAGATAAGCTTCTGAAACTTGAATATCATCTTCTTGAAACAGCTCGTCTTCTGAATTCATTTGATGAGATGAACGCCAATAAGCAATTCTAAATGACTCTATACATTAGTTCAACGCAAATATAGTTTTTTGCATCATTCAGAATCAAAATTCCTGTTGGAACTCTTCAATATTCGTCTTCATCAACCATGAAACATGTTTCATATTGTACAGGAAAAATAACATCAAATAATGGAATAATTTAACATGAATTTAACCGCTTCTCCACTTTGCAGTGTTCTGAAATGGTACACATTACACGAAGAAGTAATTTACAACCACCCTGATCTACCGTAGTCGTAGACATCTCGTCCAAATTAGCTCTGCATTTATAACCATTAAGAGACGATCATATTGAGACTGATGACCCACTTGACACCTCTTATGATTTATTGCGGCCGTTGATGAACAACACATTCATAAAGAAACGTTTCGAGATGAGGGCGACAGAGGGCACTGAGGGCCTAACACGTGAGTTTTACACCTGTTAAAGCTGGGCTCTGAATTAATTTGGCGCTCAGACCGGCCTTATGGGTGAAATTAATGGTAGTTACTTCGAAGTGGTGTTTTTAGATGGGTTTCATAATTGGGAATTATGAATTGTCTCAAAATACCCTACATAATTGTGGTCAATTAGGCCTCATAAAACAGGTTGAATCGTTAAGATGTGCTGCAATTTTTATTATTTCAGATTTTTTTCTTGGGTAATGTGCAATGTCGCATTTCTCTTCTGTTGAATGATTCACAATTTCGTGAAAAACTTCAATTTTCATTCTTAACACCTTGAGTACGGTGATGCACACGTCTGTATCATACATAAGTGTTTGCTGCGTATAGTGATTCTTATGTTGAATTTCATTTAAATATTTCCCGATCAAATATTCAGTATTATTTAAACTTTAATTCTCTCTCCAATTGAATTTAAGAGGAAGTTCAATGTTTTATTGCAATTGTGTTCTGATTCAAGCTTTCAAGTTTTTCCATTCAAAACGCTTGAATTTTCAAGCTTTTGTGAAAAAACAAGTTTGAATTAAAAGAATTAGTATTCTGAATTCTCTGTCAAAAATTCTGGAAAGTATTATATTGGACAACCTGTCTCACTTTATGAACCTTTTGATAGGCGAGAAGCAGCATGGTTTTATGCGAAAACGTTCTACCATCACAAATTTGTTTTCGTACGTTCGTAATATTTATAGTGCTTTTGGTCAAGGAGATCAGGTGGATGGTGCTTATACTGACATTTTCAAAGCTTTCGATCAAACCAAACACATCATCTTAGATAAAGTTCTCCAATCAGCAGGCCTTCTTTGCAATCTTTTGAAGTGCGTGAAGGGCAACTATAGTGGTAGAAAACAAATAGTTCGGAACAAAAATTACGAGTCATACGCTATAAACGTAACCTCTGGCATACCACAAGGCAGTCATCTTGGTCCTTTTCTCTTCAATCTTTATATTGATAAGGTTATTTCCGCAGTGAGATATTCGAAGGTATTATTGTTTGCTGACGATTTGAAAATCTATAAAACTGTAACTAGTGTTTCTGATTGCTTGGAGCTTCAGCATGATATTGATGAAGTTCACAGATGGTTTTCGGATAATTTACTAAGTGTTAATCTTTCAAAATGTAAATGTATTTCTTTTCATAGAAAGACGGATCCAATAGTTTTCCTTATATGATAGATGGAATTTGTACGAACGTTTTGATCATTGAAGGACCTTGGTATCATATTAGATCATCGTCTTGATTTCAAAATGCTCCACTCTAACATTTTTAGTAGATCTTTGGCAATGATCGGTTTTATAAGAGAAACACATCCTTTTTCACAAATATTTCAGCTTTGAAACTTCTCTATGTTTCACTTTGTAGGCCAATACTGGAATATGGTTCCATCATTTGGTCTCCACCTCATGCAGTCTACTCCATGAACTTTGAGAGGGTTCAGAATAAATTTTTGTTATATTTAGATTTAATATAGAATGTAAAATAAGTACTCTGGATGAGAGAAGTATCAGATCAGATTTGATTTTTTTGTATAAGCTCCTTAACAATTTGATTGATTGTAGTAGCTTATTGGAATTAATTTGTTTTCATGTCCCTCTGAGGTGGACAAGAGGTGATAGTTTGTTCATGGCGCCTTATAGTAACTTATTTCGGAAGTAATGCTCCAATTAATAGATTGCTTCATTATGGCCATACCTACTTAAGAGCTGACTTGCTCTTTAGTTTCTCCTTGGTGGAATTCGATGGTCATCTAGCTACGATGGACATTGAACTATTATCATTAATTCATACTATACTCTAGGCAACCGAAAGAGAGACCACGTCAAAACAAATACAGCAGACGCCAGAAGATTTAGTAGATCTGTAATTGGCCGAATCATGTTTAGGAGGTGGGATCTGAATGTTAGCAGTCTGTACAGGTACGGTCTCGGTCCATCCGATAGAAAATTAAATTTTCATTATTGTTTTGGAAGTGTTATTGATCGAGTGTTGAAAAGTGAAAATATTGTGTGTATAATGTCGTCTACGGATACTGCAGATGAAAGTACTGTTGAAAATTATTCTCCGAAAAAGCGGCCTAAGAAAAGTCATTTTACTTTGAATGAAAAACAGATCATTTTCAACGTCTATAATAGACAAATGCTAATAGATTCTGCACCTATCAACGAAATCGTCGAACAAGTGGCAAATATTGTGGGAGTTAGTAAAACTTGTGTTTACAGACTCAAAAAGGAGGATAAGGAGAATCATTCTTTTTCACAACCGAGGACGTACCCGAACAGGGAGAAAATTGCGGATAGTGTTACTGATTTCGACAAAATCTGATTAGTAGTAGCATCAGTTTTTTCATAGAAATGAATTACCTACAATAGATAAAATATTGAATGAAGTGAACAGTGATGTTGATCTGCCATATTTTAAAAGAACAACATTCCGTAAAATATTAAAAAAAATGGACTTCAGATTCCAGAAGAGGGGGAGGAATGGTTTACTATTGGAGAAAGAAGAAATAGTCTTGTGGAGGAGAGACTATCTTAAACAAATTAAAAACTACCGCGAAGAGAATAGAAAAATCTATTACCTGGATGAAACGTGGGTGAATGCTGGGCACACTAAATCAAGTGTTTGGGTAGATGCATCGGTCAAAACAGCCAGACAGGCTTTCCAAGAAGGTTTATCGACTGGATTGAAGAATCCCACAGGTGAGTGATAGTATGCATGTATTATTCATGTATAATATAATATAATATTCATGATTTTCAAATGATACACAAGTTCTGTTGGTTCGTTTTTATTGAAATCGCTAATTTCTTGATAAACTTATTTGATTTTTATTCTGATTCAAATCTTGATTTGAATCATGCCTACTCTGTATCAACAATAGGCACGTCATCAGGTATTTCATCATAATTTTGAAACCATAATTTTTACCTAAAACTAACTGCAGAATGAAGGTTTTCGAAATATTCCTGTTATTCCTTGCAAATTATGCTATAGGGTAAAACCCATACATACTGTTTATTATCCAGTACCTGGTACCACAACAATCCTGTTTCGAATTGTTAGCATGCCGATTTTTTTCAAGGACGTTCTATATCATGTTTTCAATCTATATTTACAACAGCAATAGGATAATTCAATTCGAACGAATAGATGGGATCTTATTAAGGGTTTGTTGCTACTTCTGGGTTTTTCTTTATCTCTATTGCTACTGTAAATTAACTTAAGTAGGCTGTGTACTACCTACCTGTCGTCAAAAGGTTTATCGGTGATTTAACTCAATTCTTTAATTATCAAAATTAAGTATTTTCTTGAATTATGAGATTCCACATGATTAAGTTAGATGAAAATAGACACATGCAATCATTGATAGAAATCATTTTTATGTCTTTGCAGATAAAGGCAAGAGACTCATCGTTTGCAATATTGGAAGTGATACTGGATTCGTTCCCGACGCACTGTGGTCATTCGAATCGAAGAAATCTGGTGACTACCACGAAGAAATGGATGGACCTAACTTCGAAGAATGGTTTGAAAATATTTTACCGAAATTTGAAGATGGATGTGTCATCGTTTTGGATAATGCGTCTTATCATTCTAGACGCACAGAAAAACTCCCAACATCTGCCAGTAGAAAAGCCACTATTCAAGAATGGCTACGTTCAAAAAATATTGCTTTAGGGGATTATTTGATTAGAGCAGAGCTTCTTCGAATAATCAAAACCCACAAACCAGCGTATAATAAATATGTAGTAGATGAAATGGCTAGAAACCAAAATAAAATCGTGTTGCGACTCCCTCCCTATCATTGCGAGCTCAATCCCATCGAACTGGTTTGGGCTGAGATGAAGAATTATGTGGCATCTAAGAACACATCATTCAAATTCCAAGACATGAAGAAGCTTTTCGCCGAATCCATTGAAAGGATTGATGCTGTCAAGTGGCAAAACTGCATTAAGCATGTCGTAGAGAAGGTCGAACCGAGAATGTGGCAATTAGATCACATAATAGACGAACAACTGAATCCTATTATTGTCAATCTGGAGAATGATTCAAGTTCATCGTCTGAATCTGATAATGACGATGATAATCATTGATGTCCTTTATATGTAACTCTTGTAATATATATGTTTCAATAATGTTCTACTACCAGAAAATATACCTACAACATCATTTGCGTGTTTTTTATGATAATTCAATCAGTCATATCCGAAACTATTGCGTGAATACTTCATTTTAGAATGAAATTCTACATCATTGATGTCCATTACTTAATTCAGAGTTCAATTTCATGATCAAATGAAAGCCAGTCCCTAGATTCAACCCTGTGTGACATCACGTACAGGCCTCGTGCGTTTGTTTTGTTTACACACTCTCTTTTGGTTGTATCGAGTATAGTAGTTTCTAAAAAGCATATGTTCCCTTAAATAATTAAATAAAAAAATTTTTTCATTTTGATAAATTCTGCTGGGTCCCTTTTGAAATTACTTGCATCACCAAATTGACGTATAAGGCATTTTTTTGCCTAATTCCGCAACTTTTCAGATTAGGAGTAACCTGACAAATCTTAATTGCTACATTTCCCTTTATCGTGACTCACAACAAACTAAAGATATCAATTTTTCATTCTAAAAGTAACATCATTATTTCTAACCCTTAACAAAATTAAAACAATGAAAGCAGAAACTTGTACATTATTCACAATACCCTGGTCGTATCCTTCGAAAATATATTGTATAATCATCCGAATATACCAGCTGTATAAATATTTGAAATAATTTCTAATCTAATAACTCAATTGGAAGTCATTAAGTAGTCTTCATGATGTTTTCAGGTATAATAAAACTATTTACTGTATTAATATTTAAAATAAATAGTCACTTGATTCATTAGAATTACTGGTATTTATTTGTTTTGGTTAATAGAATTATAGAAAGTCGTTACCCACTGAATTCATTTTCCAAACTTTGAGGATATTCGCCTACTTCAAATACCCGTCGTAGTTTAAATCTATTTCTTTCAATGTTTTTAGGGTGAATAAAGTAATTACTGAAATATTAAAAGGGAGTTTCAAACTAATGAAATATTTACATAATACATGATAGGAGTAAAAAATTTAGATACTTCTGAACAAAATGTATTCACTGTCCTTATAGAAGTTCGTTTCAAGAATAGATCGGGATATCAACATGATATAATTCTGCTTTATGCATAAGTCAGGGACTTAGAAAAACTCTGCTTGGGTTTGAACCAGAAATTTTGCGGTAGTTTAGCTGGTCCCAAGACCAGGAAAATGGGGAGGGTTTCTTGTGAGTCCAGTCACCTCAAAACATAAAAAACTGCTCACTATGAGATCAACATAACTGCCTCGGAACTTCGGAGTGTCAACAGACATTAAAACGAAATTTGGATACGGAACAATAAACACGACACAAATGATGCAAACAGGGAACGTAAGGATCAATTTTCAACCATAAAAAATGATGAGATCGCTAATGAAATGAAAAATTGTGAAGTTGAAATTTCTGCTATTCAAGAGAATTCGTTGGTAAAGACAAGGAAAGATAGATAGGAGAAGTATATCTAAATATAGAGTCCTGTTAAACGAAGGAAGAGAATTCATGTTGTGAAACAGTGAGAGCAATAGCGATGGGACTCATTCTAGCACTCTTTGACAAAATGAATTCACGAAGCCATATCAGATAGATTGTGCATGACTAGGCTCAAATGGCACTTTAGAAACATTTCGGCCTACGCCCCCACAAAAGACACAGATGAAACTGAAAAGAAAAAATTCTATTATACGCTTGACAATTTGTGTGCAAATGCTAATCTATATGACCTACTTCTCGTCCTGGGCGATTTTAATGGCAAACTCGAGAGTAAAGAGAACTAAAAACATGTATCAGGGCGATTATCCCTTCACGAAACGAGTAACGAAAACGGTAACCTTCTGTTACATGTTGCTGCAAATAAGAAACTCCTTATAAACAGCACTGCAATCCCACACAAGATGATACACCCGGTAACTAGGAAAATATCTGGATCCGGCGAAGTAAACTAAATCGACCACGTCCTAGTGCAAACAAGACACTTTACATCAGTAACTGACCTTAAGGCTTGAAGAGGTCCCAACTGTGATTTCGACCACTATCTAGATAAAGTCAAACTAAGAGAAAGTCTTTCAATATGACACATCTGAATGTGTAACACTAACAACGTGCATAAGACGCTCGAAAAATTAGATCTTACCAAGAAAGCATTTTAGAGTCTCTAGTTATAGAAAGGAAAGAGAATAGGAATGTCAACGGAGAATGGGAAGATACCAGATCAGTAATTATTAAAGCACCATTTAATTCAATGGGAGAACTCGAGAAAGGAAGAAATTCTGTCTGGTTTGATGAGGAATAGTTTTGTTTATTTATTGGTGCTTCATATGTAATACAGAGTATATGCACAAGTCAGAATTAAAATTGTAAATGAATTGTAAATAAATTGTAAATAAACTGCAAACAAATTGTCGATAAATTCTTAATAAACACCTCAAAAAAGTCTAGGGAACACCTCTGAATATCGATATATCGTATCCAGAACGATCAATATGGATGAATTTTTTTAAGAAATGAACACCTCCATCAATTTCTTACCAAATTATGTAGAGTGCCGCAACAGATTTCAGTTTTTTTTATAAAAACTAAAAATGCAGCAGATGCGACGCTGCTTTATAATCATTTCATGTATTCAGTGTTTGAAATCAGTTAGTTGGCACTTTGTTTCTGTTGTAAGCACAAATAAAAGATTCAAGTTTTGTGATTCGACCATGAAAAGACGACATTTGACTTGAGAAGAGATGTTACAAGCCGTTGGCATGCTTTAAGCTGGGAGCTCACAACGGGAAGTATCCAGGGTTCTGGGAAGTAGCCCAAGTGTCATAAACCGTTTATGGTCGCGTTTCAATGAAACAGGTAGCGTAGAAGATCGCCATACAGGTCGTTTCAGGATTACTACAGTCGCCCAAGACCGATTTTTGTTTTTTCAAGCCAGAAGAGATCGTACTATAACAGCATCTCAATTAGCTCAAGAGCTATCACGAGTTCATAATATAAAAATTTACGACCAAACTGTGAGAAATCGACTTCACGAAAGTCAACTTCATTAGAGACGTCATTTTAGAGTTCCACAACTGATCCATGGAAAACGCGCTGCTCGCTTAGCTTGGTGCCAAGAACACGTAAACTGGGATCAAGAAAGGTGGGCCACAGTTCTCTTCAGTGATGAATCTAGATTTAGTTATTATCCCGACTCGGGAAGAATTCGAATATGGAGGGAACCTGGAAAGCGAAACCGTCTCCAGCATGCTCGAGAAGTTGTTAGACAGGGAGGCGGATCAGTGATGTTTTGGGGAGGTACATGCCTTATTGGAAGAACTGACCTCGTTTTCATACAGAACAACCTCACGGGAAATTCTTACGCAAATGAGTGGTACCGTATCTCCAAACAATGGGTCAAAATTCACTCTGCCAACAAGATAATGCCCTCCTCATTGTGCAAGAGTTGTCTTGAACGTTCTTGAAGAGAATGATATCGATCTTCTACCGTGGCCATCCTGCTCCCCAGATCTGAATCCCATCGAGCATGTGTGGGACACCCTAAAAGAAATCTCCTGCGTCAAAACGTCTTCCATCATGAACAGGAGCTTCGATTAGCAGTTCAGGGGGCTTGGAATGACTTAGGCCAAAATGTAATAGACAGTTTAGTATTGAGCATGCCGCGACGATGCCAAAGTGTCATTAATAACAGAGGTGTACCTTCTGGGTACTGAAAAATATAAGTGCTTCCATATCGTTTCGAAAATATTAGTTCAGGATTTTTTTTTGTGTTTTACCAAATTTCGTCATTTTCAAATTTCAAATTTTCTTTTATAATAGGTGCTTTGGAGAAGTCAAATATTATTTTGTTTTCTTGATATACAATACATCCTAACAAAAACCGAAAGATTTCTATAAATTCGAATCATCAAATTCATATTTTAAAGATATTGGTAAGTGTTCCTAGACTTTTTGAGGTGTTTGAATTGTAAACAGTTATAATGCTTTATAATAAATTAATACAGAGATGAACAGAGAAACAGTTAACGTTTCGGACTAAACAAGATTCAAATTGAAAAACTTCAAGCATTGTATAAAACTATATTAAGCAGTATTTTATTTTTGAAGTTTTTTATAAGTAACAATAGTATGAGAATGCTAAAAAATTGGGGTCATTCTGTGTCCTCCTGAGCCTAACAAAGGGACTTCTGACATCGTGTTTATTTCTCCTATCATAATTATGAATGTCCCAGCCAAGATCAAGCGAAGAAAAACTTTTGTGCGCCTACACAAGACATTCAAAAACATAGAGTTCAGGAAGAGTTAGAATATTTAGTTGTTTAAATGAGCTCTTGCAGCAATCTCTATATGTGATACCCCCCATTATACGGACAGCACGTCCCTCTAGTCTAAAAATTCTTTGCACTCCAGCAGTATTTTCCCACAAAAGTAAGGCATACCTTAAGAGTGACTCGCATAGTGAAAAATAGGCAATTTTCAATACCAGTGATGATACACATTCCTTAAGATTGCGCAAAAAGGAATGTTTCTGCAAAATTTTCTAGATAGATTCTCAACATGTACACTCTAGGTAAGCCAAGAATCCAAGTAGACACCCAGAAAGCGAACACTCCCAAACTCAACTGGCCTCATACTCAATGTTACTCTCTTCTTCTTCTTCAATGTTACTTTGTTTTCATATCATTCATCGCTTATTTGTTTTCAGAAAACCACTCAAAAGCCCTCGACCGCGTCCGCACAAGCAACTCACCTGCCTTTCCAGGGTCATACACGAGATAGAAACAGTAGAATCATCGGCAAATAATATGCTCAGACAGTCAGTCATATATTCGGGAAAATCACTTGTAAAAATCAAAACAGTAAAGGTCCAATTATGGAGCCTGGTGGTACTCCTACACTGATAAGTTCCTTTTTGACCAACTGCCATTCGATTAGACACACTGGTAACGATTTGATGAAAATGAACTTATTAAAGCTATGCTCCCGCCATCAAAACGATAACGCTCCAGTTTCGACACGAGAGCTGAATGAGAAACGCTCTCAAAGGCCTTCGTGAGGTCTAAAAACTGCGACAGGAATAAAGATCCAATTCAAAGCATTTGATCGTATTAGAAATGAATTCAAAAATTGCATCTGTTGTGCTTTTACTTTCTGAAACCGTCTTGCTGTTTCGAAAGAAGATAATTTTGCTCAAAATATTGTACTATCTGATTACTCATGATTTTTTCGAGTATTTTAGAAAAACGGAAACTAAAGAAATAGGACGATAGTTAGTAACATCATCAGAGTTTCCTTTCTATAAGAGAGGTATAGATTATAGGTTTTAGATATCTTCAGACACTCTGGTAACATACCATCATCTAGACACCTATTTAATAGGCAAGTCAAAGGAGTTGTTATACTATTAATATTTTTCTTTAATGGTATCACCGAGATACCATAATAGTCAGCTGATTTGCTATTCTTCAGTCCACAAATAGTGTCCCTAACCTCGATCTGACCCACCCTTCTGAAGGAAAAATGCAACGTGCTCGAAATTTCCTTGACAAACAATTCATCTGAACTCTGAGAAACATTCGGTATACCCCCCACAACCTCTCCGGCAGTAGACGAAAAATGAGAACTGAACTCATACACACTCGAATATGCGGAAGCCATCAAGAGTAAGAATGCTACCAGCAAACGATGTTGGCAACAAAAATATTCTATAATAGAAAGATATACAAGTAACTGAGACCCAAAGCACACAAAATCATGAAAATGAAGAAGAAAGCTGCACTCGATGGAATTTTAAGTTAGAAGAGTTGAATACAAAAAATGAGTCTGTCATATTCTACACCGCAGTTACACGGAAAAAGTTTGTAGAAAGGAAAGAGGAGAACTTCTGGGAGAGAAATCAAAAATTCTTGGAAGAAGGATCGAACACCTTGAAAAACTTTTAATGAAAAAATGCCTTAACACAACCTCAACACAAATATTGGAGACAATAATCTTGAGGTTCCATCTTTCTGGGAGGAGTACAACTTGCTATACAGGAACTAAAAACTGGCAGAGCTCCAAGTGAAGATAGCGTTATAGATGAACTCATAAAACACAGTGACTTAGCACTACATAAGACCTTGCGAAAATTAATAGTATAATTATGGGATGAAGAGAAAATACCCCAGAACTGGACTAGATGTATCATTTGCCCGATACACAAAAATGACTATATAATTAACTCCAAAAATGTTTAAGGCATCATACACGACTTAATGTTGCAAACGAAATTTCAACTTCTGTAGTCAATACGCGCCTCAAAATTTCAATCGAAAGGCTGGTTTTGATGACTTTGAACTGAACAGAGGCGCACATAAAAATAGGGAACAAGACGAGTAGGCCTTTCAAATTCAATCAGGGTGTTGAACAAGGAGACTATTCATATTAGCCCTCTATTTTGTCCTACAAGACCTAGACCAGCAGGGATTATATTATTGCTAGTGGATGCTAATGGATGTCGCCATACCGAATAATAACAACGTGCTGAACAAGTTCCAGGGGAAAAAGTTCAAATACACAGAGCTTTCTATTGAGATCAAGCAGATGTGGCACCTCGATAAAATAGATATCGTTCCTGTCATCATTTCTTTTACTGGCTTAATACCCAAAAAATTGCATGATAGCTCTAAGAAATTAGAATTGCATAAGAATACTTATATAGAAATGCAAAAAGCTGTAATTCTCAGTACAAGTAGGATAGTGAGAAGATCTATGTCAAGTATATTGTAATCGAGCCTATTCCCTTTGATTGCTGAATCTGGGAAAGGTAAATTATATCCAGCTAAAAGCTGAGATAGTGCTCAAGTACACGATAATAACAATAATAATAAATTCTTCGTTCGCTGTTTATCCCTTGTGAAAATCGCAAAACACATTTGTGAGAACTGACAGAAATGAGCACTGTAAACAAACTAAATAACAGATCACGTTCAAAGTCCGCGTCAGTACAGGAAACAGCTGTGCTAACTCAGCAACAACAAAAACTTGAACAATCGTTTTGAACACCGGCACTTTTTTGACAGAATGTAGAGCATGAATAAATAAAAGAAATAATATTGGACCTAGGTGGGTATCCTGACCAACATGATGAAACTTTTAGAGAGAAAATCACTTAAACATCATAAAAGAGGGTAATGAATGCCATAAAGACGTTCCTACTTGTATGAAAAATATGTAATCAGAATCAGAATCGAATGCTTTTTCAATATCAGTATTGATAAAAACATGAAAAACCGGGAAAAATCTTCGAGATTTCGTGGTGGTAGAATAATCTAAATATAAGTTAGTAATCAGACTAGCAGTTGGATTTTGATGTAGAGATACAACGTTTTCTGTGGTCACGATTCAACTTGTACTTCCTGCTTTGAAATTTGCGATCTGTGTATTGAACCCAACCTCACTTTCTCATCGACGTTTTTATCTTGTCAAAGTCAGAGACACTTTCGACTACCATATATCATCACGTATCGATTAACATAACGCTCTTTGCACACTTACAAATATAAAAACTCGGTAATACATGCTGAACGGTTAAACGACATTGATCAATCACTAATCATATGTATATTTATGGGCTGTTGCTAGTTGCTCATTTAAAATGCGTCAAGCCAAGTAGAAGATGTTCACGCATCTTGCTTCGCGGTTGGAGATTGCTCATATATATGCAAATTTGACTTCATGCTTGTGTACACGCTTTGTGAGCTCGATACCTGTTTTTGTATAGCGAACTGGATATGGGCATGTCCATGCGGAAGATGTTTCATAGACCTACAGCGTTTTGACACATGAGAGTTGAATTCTCGATTTTTAACAAATATACGAGGACGATTCGAAAACTTATCGCCCTTTTCACAGTTTTCTTATTTCATGATTAATTGAGATTTATATAAAGGATCTTCGATCAGCAGCTTTCATTTTCAATTCACTATAAAACTCTATTTTTTCGAGAAAATGGCTGATATTTTTATAATAATGAAAAGTACGAACCCTGAGGTTAATAATGAAACTCGATTACTTGAAAGTGTCCACCTCGGGCTTTTTTTCAAATGATCATTCTTTGTACGGAATTTCATTACATTTTCGCATAATTGCGGTGATATTTCGCGTATAACAGATCGAATATTGTCTTTGAGTGCCTCAATCGTTGCTGGAGCCTTGGCGCAGATCTCACCTTTGAGGTAGTCCCAAAGAAAAAAGTCAAGTGGTGTGAAATTGCATGATCTAGGGAGCCAATTTACGTTTCCAATGCGCGAAATCACACGTTCAGGAAATTTTTGTTGCAATACAGCCATTGTCTCACCAGCTGTGTGGCACGTAGCGCCATCCTGTTGAATCCTGTAAGCCAAGAGCATCTTTTCGGGCCAAAAAAAGTCAGTCAACATCGCTCTGTAACGGTTTTCATTCACTATAACGGCTGCGCCAGCCTCATTTTCGAAAAAATGTGGCCCGTTGACATCTCATGACCAAAAACCGCACCAAACAGTCACTTGTTTTGGATGAAGGGGCTGTTCGAGTATTTCTTTTGGGTTTCATAAACTCCAAATGCGGCCATTATGTTTATTGACATACCCAGATAATTGAAAATCACTCAGGAAAATTCGCTTCAGAAAAGCAGGATCTCGACTAAGCTTTTCCAACGCCCAATCAGCAAATATATGGCGTTGTTTGTGATCAGCAGTACGAACTGTGTTCGCGAAATTTTCACCGGTTCTGTAGTGAAAATATCCCTATTTCGATGAGTTGTGTGAGAGTAAATCTCACCATGATTGAAATTCCCGTAGTTTTCACTTGTCAAATCACCATGCATTGATAGTTCCATGTTGACAGTTTAGAAATGGCAGCACATTTAAAATGACACCTGCCGATGGAAGACCCTTTACTTGCCATCACATTGTTCTAATAATACATAGTACCAGTACAGAGTGGGCAAAATTCGATGGCGATAGAGCACCGTAAACATAAGATCTAGAAAAAAACGAATTGCATCTTTTCAGGTAGTTTTTCAAGAAAATAAATTGGTGAAAGCCGAAGCCTCATACGATTTTTCATTTTCGATTTATAGGCCACTACTGAGACTTGGCGGATCCTTTAAAATGTCCATATCTTCGCTATTATGGCAAGTGGAGTTTCGAAACTTGAACTTTCCACAAGCACTTTTTGATTAGAATGCATTGGTTTGGCTTATCGACTTTTTCCGGATTTCATTTGATAGTTATGCCATAAACTTGTATTTCTTTTAAATAGAAACTTCATTGCATGTAGTATCTCGAAATGCCATTGGCTGAGACCCTTAAACTTAGAGTTACTAGTAGAAATTGCCATAGTTATGTCAATTATTTTGTTTCCGAATACAAAATTCGAAATATTCTGATCATTGATGAATGGTAAGAATCTGTTATCGTGTCTGTTCTTGTTCATTGTGACGAATACTACCCCGCTTTATATGTATTTCCTGCGAGACAAAAATAATTACCTTACCCATCCTCCACGGTGAAGAGCCGCGAGTTCAAAAAAAGAGAAAAATGAAGAGAGAATGACAAATGACTGAATAATTGACTTAAAAACTTCTTAAGAAGAAGGGTCCCTCTAGTATGATTACTAAATTGAACTCGAAAGATATTATTAGCTTAAAAAAATCGAATACGCAACAACTCGAAATGAAACATTTGGCTAAATAAATTGAGCTGTCTTTATTAGACTCCTATGTCCCCATAAGATAAAAAAGAAACCAATGAAATAAAATAGAGAACCTTATAAAGATAATAAATCTCCACTCCGCCTGTGAAATAGATCGGTTCACAATTGGATATGTTAAAAGAAAATATTGAGAAAAAAATATAATAAAAGAGAAATATTCCGCTCACAAATGATGGCAGGCGTTACCAATTTATGTGAAAGAAAATCAAATATAATATATGATGCATGAAAAAGAGCTTATCTATTACTTTACGATATAGTTTCTGAACTGCGAGGTTCTAACCCTGGAACAGCAACAAGGATACAAACTCCTGGGATCAATTCTCCAACTACACGGTGACCTCTAACTGTTGTCCTTCAACAAGAGTACTGTCTCCCAAAAACGGTTTGTTTGTAGACAAGGATGGGTTAGTCAATTGGTTTGTGGAGTGGTTTGTAGATTCGATTGTGACTTGGTTTGCGGATTCGATTATCGCTTGGCTTGTTGTCTTAGCTGTTGGGTAGCCATGTGGATTTTCTTTTCTCTTCACCACAATATTTCCCCTATGCTCCCCTTACTGGTTATTAGGTTGATTCATCACATTACCCTTGTTATTAATGTACAAAGTCAATTTTATTGAGTACACCGATTTTAATCCCACAAAGGAAATTCTACCATCGTGAATTGGCACTAAGCAATGGTCGGAATATTTCGAATATTGGGTTAGGAAAAAGAATAATTGACCTAACTACAACAGGTAACTCTTTAAATTTTTCAATGGTCTCAGCCCAGGGAAAAAGGAATATATGATACATCGAGTTTTTATTGACAAATTTATAATGTTTTCTATTCCTGAAATGGAAAAGATTTGGGCTATTCAAATATTTCAGAAAAAGCTTATATTAGTATTAAAAATAGAATACAAAACTACTGTTGATAAACAAATTTTTCGAGAGTTTTTCAAAACGTGTGGTGTGTCTTTCGGATTGAACTCGACATTGAATTGTTGTTAATTTCAGTTAGTGTAATAATGTAATTATAGAACAAGGTTGTCTTCTTCGTTCACTTCTATCGAGATTTCGAATCTGAAATATGGTCATTACACAGTGCATTCCAATCAATATTTGTTACATGTTTCGTTCTCCCTCTAGTAACACCCCACCCTTGATAGCTTGCACCACAAATTTTTGAATTGGGAAAAGTGGTCGTGTGATTTTTGAGAAGATGATTCCATTCTCTATGAGTGACATATATTCACTTTCTGAACTAACATGTGACAAATTAAAATCGAAAATTGTTTGGAAAGATTCTAACCTTTCACGCATCCGTTCTATATCCGTTTGAAAAAGAAATTCCATCAAAATTGACCTGGTTGAATCGAGAAAATATATTCTTATTTATTCAAACTTCATGGTCTTTTGTGTTCCACGATGTAGTGTTTCAGCATGCTAGTCGCATGACGTTTTTTTTTTTTGATAATCGTGTATACCGTTTTCTTGCCATGTTGTTATCGTTAATCCGTCCGTCATCCGAGGCTGTTGTAAAAGTTCTTGGAGCAATTTTAGTTTTTTATAGAATGGTAGGGTGCTAACCTTGCCCCTTCAACCCTCCTCCTTTATCCGGGCTTGGGACCGGCAGTGAAGTCGACTTTGGGCTACTCAATCCACCCATTGTCGACAACCCAGGCAGAGGGATATAAACATAATCAAAGAACTAAATAACTCTAATAAGACGAAAGTAAAAACTACACAGAGACTTACAAGCGAGATCAAAATTAACGCAGGCATTAGACAAGGTGACAGCCTCAGCCCATGTCTATTTAATTTAATCATGGATGAAATAATAGCAGGTGTTAACCAAATGAACCAAGGCTATAGGATGGGTAACAAAACTATGAGAATAGTGTGCTACGAGATGATGCTTTACTAATAGCCGAGAATGAGGACGACCTACAACGCCTACTACAAAAGTTCAAAGTAACAGCAGAAAAATATAACATGGTAATATCAACACAGAAAACCCAATCGATGGTAATAGCGAAAGATCCAATTAGATGCAAACTAGTAGTGAACGACCATATAATAGAGCAAGTTTTACACTTTAAATACCTAGGAGTAGAAGTATCGAGCGATAGGCAACTATTACAAAAAGCAAAACAACAGACAATGAAAGCATGGAGAATATCTGGCTTCCTGAGAGATGTAATCTGTCGGAATAAGTACATAAGCACAGAAAGTAAAGTCCGAATCTATAAAACCTGTGTGAGACCCGTGATGACATATGCGGTTGAGACAAGAGCTGAGACAACAAAAACAAAACAACTAATGAGGACAACAGAGATGAGAACACTAAGAGCTATAAGAGGTATTACACGCAGAGATAGAATAAGGATTGAGGATACGCTAAGGGAGCTAGGTGTCCGGGATGTGGTGAGGTGGACAAGAGCACGTCGACGCCTATGGAGAGATCACGTAGACAGAATGGGCCCCGAACGTATGGCGAAGTGAGCAAAAACACAAAAACCCAACACTAGAAGACCCATAGGAAGGCTGAAAAAGCGATGGCATGAGTGCTGGAGCTCCGGTTCGCAGCAGGGGCTGTAACGGAAAAACAGGACATCGTCCTATTTGAAGAAGAAGAAGAAGAAGATTTATTCAAACGTTTGCACAACCACCCCCTACCCCTATGAACTATCTCTACGAAAATTGTTATGAACAGAAAGTGATTGTAGGATACCGCATTAGAATGATAATCTATGCCTCAATATCAGTGCATCTAGTTGAAAAGTAATACTGCTTGGATATTCATGGTTCTCATGAAAATCTATTAAGAAACGAAACATATAATTGAGGTTTCAGTTGTTTAATCCGAGTACAAATGTTCGAAGTGGTCCCGACCTACATTCATGCTTTAATACAATCGAAATTCAAATGACTGCCTAACATTCTGCAACATTTGTGGCGTTATCTGCTGCTTGAATAATTCTCTCATATCGAAGAAAATTATTTTTCAAGGCACAATATGCAACCTTCCGTAGAATAATAAATATCCTCCCTTGAAGGAGCTAGTTTTCCGATCTACTCTTCATAATCACCGCCAGTCGGGGCCACCGGTAAGTGGTACAGCACGGTCAGATGTCACGAATAGGAATAATGGACTGCAGTTTCAGTCTCGTTTGACCTCGTCAGCATTATCTACCCAAACAAAAGGCCATGCCGTTACCTACTAATCCCAATTCGTTGGAGCCCCCAACGAACCGAAACAGTGGCTACCTCACCACGCCTTCTACGAAAGGTTGCATATTGTCCCTTGAAAAATAATTTTCTTCGATATGTCTACACATTGCGAAATCTCGCATTTAGTAACTTCTTGTTTTGAGAAATTCTCTCATAGTTCTTTCAACCATTCGGGTAGCGTTACATGGTCTACTGACTTGAGATAGCCCCATAAGAAGAAACTGAGAGGTGTTAGATCTAGCTGATCATTCTATAGTGCCTCTCTACTCATCTGACAACCCGGAAATCTATTGTTCAGATTCCGCATTGAGAAAGCATAATAGGGAGGTGCTCCATCCAGTTGATACATAACATTATGTGTTCAGATAAATTTGCATCTCATTCGATGATAACTGAGAGAATCAATATAATTATCAAGCATGTTCAAATATGATTCGTTATCCAAGATTTTCTGTACAAATGAGGGTCCGACAATATGGTCTCCTAAAATTTCGGCCCAAGCACTCAGTTTTTGAAGCCTTTGAGCATGATTGTCCGTCTGTAAATGGAGACTAGTTTCAATTCATCCCATACAGTTATGGCGAAGCATTCTGACATTCATAACAAAACTGGATTCGTCAGAAAACAAACATTTTGAAGCAGATTCGAAACGTCATTCATCTGGTCGTTGACATGTTTACAGAAGTGAAAACGACGATCTAAATCCCCCTCATTCAGTGTTTACGAGTATGATTTTATATGGATGAGAATTGTATTTGTGAAGAATCCTAAAAAGATATTTGCAACTCTGGTGGGATATTCTTTTTTATCAAAAACGCATATACTTTCCATGACGTTGCAAAATTAATCGCTTCTTGAAGAAAACCAAATTATAAATTATTAGAAAGATGTTGGAGTTCCAGAGTACACTAGCCCTGTAAACAAAAGAATTTTCATAGAGAGAGTTACGTGGCGTTGCCAGTTGGATCATCCGTTGATAAGAGTTTTCCCGAGCTTGTTTTTTCATTGGAACTGAATTCTTTCCGGAACCAAACATTTCAGTTTTTCAGAGCATTTACGAAGGAAGTGCCCGTTAAAACGAGAAAGATCAGCCACTTGCCCTCTTTGAGTGAGAGACTGGAAACCACGCGTAGTCTGCGGATGGTCGATGAGAGCACTGCTCTCTTCTGCTCTCAAAACTATGAAAAATACTACCAACTCATGTCGAATCTGTTTTAACGAATAACCAAAAGTAACTGCATCTAGCAGATTTTCGGAAAAAATGGAAGGAGAGATTGATAAAAGATCGAAACATGCCATCAAAATGAAACATCGTTTTCACTTATTGATTCAAGAGAAATCTAGCTTTTTCTTACGATGATGATATCATACGTTCCGCCTGTTGGCCGTTCCAGATCAGCAAAATCATTAACTCTTCCAAATAAAATCAACTTGATAGATGTTAACATAAATAAAGGGTTGCTCGATCGTCCGTTGTTTTAAAAATATGTAGTAAATTGAATATTAACTTTTCAAATAGATTTCACACAATCCTTTTTGTTCATGAAAATTTTCTGACTGGAAATTTTCTCTTTGCCAACAAAATCGATCTTGATCAAGTGTTTTCCTTGAACAGAGATCGAACGGATTGATAAAAACTTGGATTTTTCCCAGAGAATTGTCGATTTCAAATTGTTATAGTTTATTTTAAAAAGTAAATAGAATAAAATAAATAGAAAGTAGAGAATGTAAATCACCTTTTCAAAAAGATCACAGGACCCATTTACCCAATTCAGAATTTTTGATGAAAGATGTTTGGAATAGGAGGTTGATAGGGTGAGAACGAAACGAAATATGTAAAAAGAACTTGTTCTCCTCAAGTCGAAATAGGTTTGTTTCAGGAAATTTAGGGACAAACCATGCTTCGTTTTCATTGGAATGCACTGTTCGAGGACGGTCAGTAAAGTTTACCACCACTACGTGAATATGGCAGCATTTCTGAATAAAAGCTGATGAATATTCATTCTTCATTTGATAATAGTTTCTCACCAAAGTTTTAGCGCTTTTGGATGTGCACGAACAGTCATTTGAGTGAGTTGATGTTAATATTTTCATGAAAATGGACAAAATCGAGTATCGATAAATATTTGGTTTTGAAAGGCAGTATACCTATGCAAACTAAAGGTGAGTCAGATCTTATGTATGGAAACTCTGTACCATCATTTACCATTATGAAATTTTGGGTACCTGAATTTAGACCTTGGCGTAACAGCTTGGGAGACTATGAACGTTCGGGACATCCTAGAACTGTAACTACCGTCGATAACATCGCCAAAGTTCACCAAATGGTACTAGACGACCGCCGAATTAAAGTGAAATAGATAGCAGATACTATGGACATGTCAAAATAACGTGTTTGTCACATATTAGATCAACATTCACACATGAGAAATATGTCCTCGCGCTGGGTGCGGCGTTTAGTCACGTTTTACGAAAAACATTTCCAGGCGCAATTTGGGCACAATAAATTCGGGTTTTGGAGGCGATCAATTGCTGTAGATAAAAATTGGATTCACCGTTATACGCCTGAAACAAAAATATAGTCCAAATAGCAGACTGCAAGGAGGAACAGATTTCAAAAGTATCAAAACTGGATTTTCGGGAGGAAATAAGATTGGGCATTATCACTTAATAAGCTAAAAGCAGAAATTTACTGAGAAGAGGCTAAATTTGGAAAAATAAAACCCTGTTTCACACACACAACGCAGCGTCTCACACCTTAGCAGTTGCTCTGGTGAAAATCCGCGAACTACGGTTTCATCTGCTTCACCATCTACCTTATTCACTGAATTCAACCCCAAGCGACTTCTTTTTGTTTCCTCATCTGAAAATTGCGCTCGCACGACAGAGATTTTCATCAAATGAAGAGCAATCACCTTCGAGAACCACTATTTCGGGGAGAAAACGCCGTGTACCATTAGGATGGATTACAGAGATATGAAGATCGCTGGTAAAAGTTTGTAGAGTTACAAAGAGGCTATGTAAAATATGAAAAAAATATTCAGAACAAAAAAACTTGTATCTTTGTTAGGTCGAAAACTTTTCAGATCACCCTCGTATACGTGAAAATATAATATATATTGGTGAAGTTAAACCTCGTATTTTGAATTGAACAGCAAATAGATAATTTTTTAATGAACAATGTAAAAAACATAACAATTACCAAAAGTATCGGTTAATATTTTTATAATCACGAACATATTTCATACAAAGAACTGCCCGAGTCGAAATAGTTGGTCTTTCTTCGACATTGCTATAGTCTGTTCACGTTAAGTTAATTAAGTTAAGTGACGTCATACCTAGGGATGTCTGGTCGGAAAAGATTGCAATGGACAAAAACAAAATAACTAGTCTCGCGCAAAGGAACTACTAGTGACATATGGTGATATTTGGTTATGACAGTTAGCATTGAAATGCGGCATTGACGTATTTCTATTGTTTATTTTACTTCTTTTTCTCGAAGATGTTCCCCCGTTGATAAAATATGGACGAGAATGACAGTGACAGTGAAACATTTTTAGACGAACTTTCAAAATAAGATGGAGTATTTATTTTTTCAATTAATTTGTATTTTTCAACCCTTCCTTTATAAAATTATCATTAAATAAATGATTTTGTTGATTTCTGTTATTAGATAGTTTTACCTGTGCTCCTTATTTGAATCTGCAAGTGCCAAGTAGACTAAATTCTAGTTTCTGTGAAAGATTGAAATATTATGAAAATAATTATTATTTCATGATTTAAATTTTGGTCTTATTCAAAAACCTGATTTGCGTCATTGCCCAAAACTTTGTTGCATAAAAGGCACATAGGCAATTGTTTGTCCGACAATGATGGAATGAAGCCAAATTTCAAATAATCAATACTGTATTGTCTACATATCTTTTTAGATTCGGACATGGCATCAGTCATCTGTGGACAAAATCACATAATTTAAATAAGACATAAACACCAGCAGCTGTATATTAAAAAATTTTTGGATTTTTCCGAAAACAATCCTTGCAGCAATTAGTTTCTTTCAAACTTTCAAAAGAAATTATTGAGGAGCATGTAATTCTACATGATTGAATATTAAACTACTAATAACTGAGGTCATGATTGGTGTAATTTATCAATCTTTTCTAACTAAGAGTACAAAACTAAAATTTAATAAAAAGTAACGTACTTATTTTTCTCCGGCACTCTCAAACAAAATAACACTGATTCACTGTAATTTGTGTAATAAACTACCTGTTTATATTTTTTTACATATTTTCTAGTACAAGATGAAACTGGTACTTCATTACGTGCAGGTTTTACAAGTTCAAAATGTATTGCGACCACAAAGCGAATGCCTACATCATACAACTTATACAATTTTATAAACATATATAATAAATTTTTTACTTCATAATTACTTTTATGAATAATGTATATGTCTTTATTTTATAAGATAGTATGATGTAAGTAAATAGGTACTATCAGTGTATGTGTTTGGATCCACTATCGTGGCCCCCCATTTTTCGTTTCATAGACCCCCAATGTAAAGGAAACATGAAAATAAGGCATTAAATGCCAAAGAAAGATGCTATTTCGACTCGGGTGGTTCAATTTAGTACATAAAAATTCAATATAATTTTTCTGGATATTCAATGGATGAAAATTTGATCAAATTGACATCTTTCTAATCTAACCTTCGAATAAAAAATATGATCAATGTGTACGGAACGCAAAAAAATATTCACTCACGCGTGAAACAGATGAAGATAGAACTCCAAACTCGTTATTTCTATGACGTGCCGTGTCAAGTCGAGGAACCCAAAGCATAACGAAGTCGACGGAAGCACATCCCACGTTCTAAAATATTCAGGATAGTATAAGGCAAAAGTGTTCAAAACAGAGTTATCCTAAGAATCAAACATCATTTATCACGCAGGCAATGTCGTGTGGTCCGTCTACTCCCACCATATTGAATATCGGCCAAAGCACTGACATTTACAAATGAATAATAATTGTGTCCTTTTACTTTCAACAATGCTCTAATGCGACTTTTCTGCATGCAGCGGTTTCTGTCAAACCCTGGTCCTTTCGTGATTTCTCTTTCTTGCGGATTTTTATTTATTGTTATCACGGAACAGTTACCCGGTTCTGACATAATTCTCGTGAACGACATAATTGAAATATTTTGGCTTGTGAGGAATCATGTTGAAAAAGCTTGACCCCCTTTGAGGGAGTTTCAAAAGTGGTATTCTGGTGCGATTCGAATTGAAAAATATACAGGGTGACTCACTTTTTTCTTGCAGGAATAGTCGATAGAATGCGTTATTTCAAGATGATTTTCTCTCAATATAAGTATGCAAACGTTTCGTTTTTGAGATAAAATTCGAGTACCAAATTGGGTAATCCTGCTGTTCCCGTTGACCACTTCGTGCATCGTGTATTGCGTCGACCAGAAATGTTTCCGAACGATTTAAATTCTAGCCAGTGTTGCCAGATCTTTTTTCCTGGTGGATTTTTTCACCTTTTTGAGTTATTCAATATCTCGGTTATTACTGTAACTTTTCTTAGTTCTTGAAAATATTTGTGGGTTCAAATCAAACACTTCAACGTTACAAAACTCTAACTAATTTATCTACACGTAGACTGAACAATTATAACACCAAACTAACTGACTAATTTATAACATAACATAACCCGAGCTGGCGTTTCTCCTGTTGACTCTTGCACTGAAGATCTGTAGGCCATTACAAAAAGGCGAAGGTATTGTTCCCAATCTCGCTGATCATCCGATACCACTTTAGCCAGGTATTTTCCGATCGTTCTATTCATTCTTTCAACGATGCCGTCTGATTGAGGATGAAGCGCGGTTGTTCTGGTCTTTTTGATGCCTAGTGTTTCGTTCGTTTCTTGAAACAGCTTCGATTCAAAATTTCTCTCTTGATCGCTATGAAACTCTAAGGGAACACCAAAACGGCAAAAGAACTCCTTCACCAAGATATCAGCAACAGTTGCGGCTTCCTGATTTGGTATAGCATAAGCCTCAACCCACTTCATAAAATAGTCCATTGAAACTAGTATGTATTTGTTGCCGCCATCAGTTTCTGAAAAGGGTCCCGCTCTATCGAACTTCCAACATTGTACTGTTTCATTGGGGCCTTGCCTTTTTCATAAGGTCCTTTTACCAAAGCGCAAGTCGTACACTTCCTGCAATACTCTCGCACATCTGCCTTTGAATTGACCCAATAAAATCTTCTCGAGAGTGTTCTTGATGCCAAAATGTCCTCCTGAAGCTTAATCATGTATCTTCTCCAAAACTGCCTTCACTTTGTTCACTTTGCTTCTTGGCACAAGTAACTGAAGCCGCTCATCATCTCCAGATTCGTTTTCCAAGCAGACCATCTTCCATTAACAGTGTTTCCCATTGCGCCCAATAAGCCTTGATGTTTTTACTCATCCTGCAGACAGTACCTGTTTCGGTCGTTCACTATCTATTTTCCCTTGCAGAACTACACTCAATTCAGGGGCTGCTTCTTGTTCCTTCCTCAATTCTGCTGGCAACCAATTCTCATCAACAACCGTTGTTCTTATTAGGCTAATCTTTTCGTCCAACCGAGAGCAGTGACTGCAGTTTACAGGACAGGGTCTTCGCGATAGGGCATCTACATTCTTGTGGCTAGTTCCTGCTAGATGCTCCTTACGAGGCTTTTTGCATTGCATTCTTATATGACCAGTCTCATCACAGTTCCAGCATCTGATTTCTTTCTTCTTCCTTTGATCTACGAGCCGAAGAATCACCTGTTCTATAGTTTATTCTTCCTCAGTGATGTTTCTTATAACACAGCTACTTTCTCTATTCGATGCTTATTTTGCAGCTTCAAACTCAAGTGCTTGGGCTAGAGCATCATCAATTGTTTTTGGCATAGCCAATCTCAAGGCCTTCTGAGTTTCACCATCTCTGATGCCATCTACGAACGTCTGAATAGCTAATTGCTCCAAGAAGGTATCAGGAGCAGTAGGGTAGGCTAATCCTACTAATCTCGTTATATCAGCCTCAAATTCTTGCAAGCTCTCTGTAGATTTCTGGCTACGATGCTTGATTTGAGCGTGATATACCTGTCGTAAGGAGTATCCCCGTACCTCATTTGTAACTTGGATATTAATGTATCGTAGCATACCTGCTGGCTAGCTGGTATTGTCTGCAAAATATTCAGTGCTTGTCCACGTAGAGTTACAATCAAAGACGTTGCTTTCTCCTGCTCATTCCATCCATTGGCTGTGGCTGCCGCCTCAAATTGTTTCTGGAACGTCGACCAAGGAATTTTTACGTCGAAAGTAGGAGGTTTTATTTTCATTTTTGGAGCTTCAATATCATGTTCCACTTTCGACAAATTTGGCTTTTCATTCATTTTCACTCTATATGATTGCTCCAACCTTTTTAGTTTTGCTTCGTTTTCATTTAGATGTTCGAATAAGCCACTCTATTTTCCGTTGATCTTTTCCTCTATTTCTTTCTCCATTCTATCCCTCATTTATTTTCTTCAGATTTTCCTTAATCAAATTCAAATTTCCTTCCTAACCTAGTACACATTTTCCTCCATCTTTTCTTCGACCTTGTTCAGACTTTCATCAATTTTTCTTTTCACCTCATTCCAATCTTCTTTCAGGATGTTCAAATTTTCCTCTAATTTATTTGAATTATCCTGCTTCTTTTTCTTCAATTCTTTTGAATTTTCCAACATCGTTTCCTTCAATTCACTTGAATTTTCGTCCATTTTCTTATTGAGGTCCATCAGGGCTTGCTGTAGGAATTTTAACGCTTCCGTCTACATAGTTCTCTGTTGCGAACGAGTAACAGGCATATACTTACTAGAGTTTTTTTTCTATTCACTCATATCCCACTTCTGACACGAATTGTAACGTTTCTTAGTTCTTGAATTTATTTGTGAGTTCGAATCATACACTTCAACGTTACAAAACTTTAATTAGTTCATTCACATGTAGACTAAACAATTATAACACTAAACTAAATGACTAATTTATGTAACACGATCAATACTGCTTAATTTATCTCTAATACTTTGTCCACTTATCAACGTCTGTATTCAAACTTCATTCTCTGCGCTTCGCGCTCTCTTCTTAAATACAAGTACGACTTGTTTTAGTACATTTGCGTAAATTCGTTCGAAATCGGAAATGGCAACACTGATTTCTTTGTAATATGGTGCGCTGAAACCTTTAAATCTTTCTCGAAGTCTCCCGAAAGCGCCCCGTGCTCGTCAGTTTGCCGGGCGGTGTCAGGGTCGGCTTCAGGGACGATTAGATATAGTTACATTATTAAAGTTACGTAAAAAGTATTTTCACTTTGTTCAGCCACTATTTCGAGTATATTGCAGTGAATGAGCCGAATGTTTTCGTTATTTTTGGCTTGACATATAAGTGTAAGTTCAATTTTTGTCATTGAATTTCTGATTTCAGGCTTGTTCACGACGATCTCGAAATATTTTCACTTGATATTTAACCTCTAGCTGCGGTAGGCATCTTCCGAGCCAATGCAGAGAATGTTATCGAGAATTCAACTACTATTTTTATTTCAATACTGACAGAGGTGTTGATGCTCAATTTTTACCCTATATTGTTATGCAAAAAAGCTTTCCACGAATTGATAACCTCCTCCTCTTTGTTTGTTTGTTGGTTCTATGGACCTACAGTTCATAGTGGACTCCGAACCACTCACCTAGACCGTGTAATGATAACTGCCACCTCTGAGAAAAATGTCAATTGGTTAAAAGCTTACCATAAGAGAATTTTGTTCACAGATATGTCAAAGTTTTGTCTTTTTCATTGCTATCGACGTTCTCTGGTGTACAGACTTCGAACTAAGATATAAGTCTGGTATAGGTTTTGGCGGAGGTTCAACAATGGTGTCATCGTGAATAATGGAACCCTGATGGTCAGACATTTCAGAAGCACATATGCTGCCAAAATGGGTGAGAACTTATTATTTATGCATTATAACGCCACACCCCACCAAGATCATATCGTTAGAAAACTAGAACACGAAATCATTTCAATGGAGAGACCTGCACGAAGTGCAGTCTTCTATCGAACATGTCTGGGACGTATAGATAGAAGATTGAAAAGCCAGCAAAACCAGCCACCATCGCGAATGAGGTTTCAAACAAACTGATCGAAATATGGAATGAGCTGGATGAGAATGCTATAAGGTCATTGATTTTAAGTATGAATCCTAGATGTCATGCAGTAATTATCACTGGGGGTGGAAATATTTGGTATATCCAGGTTTTTGGAGACTTTCATTTTTTCCAAAAGTTTCAGATCTTTCATTTTCAGTTCCATTTCAATTTCTATCTGTCCATTTTCTTTTCGCTCATTCGCAAGCATTCTTTAGTTCTTGTGGATTACTGAAGAAATAATTCTCAACATATCTAAATTTTTTTAATGAATTTGGATTTTTCATTTTGTGCGTTAAATTTTTAGCACTGTGTACAAGAAATGAGGAGGAAAGAAGTTATGAATCATCTTTTAGTAATGCTACTCGTTTCCAAAACTTATAAGATGCAAAGTGTCTTCGGAACGTTGATTTATTGATTTGGCAGTTTCAATTTTTTGTTACGTTGTCTCAAGCAGGTAACAAAGTGGTTTTTAGTTTTTATTTTGAAAACGAAGAGAAGCAAAATGTTCAGAAAATTATTTGCCACTGAAATTTATAAGCTTAAACAAATTAGGGCATAATTTGGCATTTACCGTATTCAATGCCACTGCTGCATTTCAATAAAATGGACTGAAAAATTATTAAGATATTCACGGCAAACCGGTCTATTTTTTTTAAACTAATGCTGAATTTCAACTTCAATCTGCCATTTCCAAGTATTATCATTATATACGTATAATTGTCAATGCAAAGAAAATACAGTACAACCTCTCTAATCTGAACACACTCTAATCCTCACATCCAGTAATCCGAACAACGAAACTTCGAAATCACCCACCTCTATAATCCGCACAATTTATTTTTTACCTCTATAATCCGAAAGCCGTCAAAAATTTCATCGATTGAAATGGTCCGAACTTGCAACATCTCAATACTCCCTTCACTTGTGCATATTGTCATATTTTTCGAACGGCTGTCAAAATTTATTCGCAAATTTGTCTTAAAATTAAGCAAGTTCCACGAAGAAATAATAAATGGGCGATGTCAACCCAGATTATTGGGTCCATAATGATTCTAAAACATCTATAGATCATAATCGACATCACTTGGAAGACTGAACCTGGCCATCGGGGCCCTCTCGCAGTCAAACAGAGATGGAATTTGAGGAAATATCGCAAGTTATGTATTTTCTTTTATTATCTCCTTAGTCCTTTTCATGACCTTGATTGCTATGTAAAATCTTTTCTCAGATATGTTTAGACATATAAGAAGTTTGATTGTTGAAATTTTTTCCTGCTGGTTTTCTTTTTCCATTGTTACAGATTCCTGTCCCAAACCCCCATTCTTTCACCCTTGTCTTCGTTTGGAAATCATGGAATGCAAAAGAGAGTGAAGCGGCTAAGCAGAAAATTCTTTGGTACTCTTTTTGTACACACGACACTAACACAACATAGACAGACAAGCTATTGCTAGTGCAAAAGCGACAGGGAAACGAGTTTTTTCCTCAGAGTTTTTCACTCGTTTATTGAATCATATATAAGATAGTATGGTTCCCTGTTACATTTCCTGAGCTCGCACTTGTGCTTTTTCTGACACACACCAAAATTATAGATATAAGCATTTATTGTAAATACAATTATTCAAATTTTGTAAATCTTTTCAAAGAATATATATATATATATATATATATATATATATATATATATATATATATATATATATATATATATATATATATATATATATATATATCTACATTCAATTGGAAAATCTACAGTATGCGTTATAAAGAAAAAAAAAGAAAATCAATTGCGAATTTTATATCTTCTTTTGATTCTGGTCCTGGGAAACGGCGTACGACCAGAACTAGTGAAAATCCGAATGTTGAAAATGCTCTATACACTTGGTTCTTACAAGAACGACCTTGACATACACGTTTATCTGGTGATCTCATATGAGAGAAAGCAAAATTTTTTTACACCAGTATAACAGGTAGATGATTTCAAGGCAAGTCAAGGATGGTTGGAAAAATTCAAAAAAAACATGGAATTCGACAACTTACCGTATCAGGAGAGAAATTGTACTCAGACGTTAGTGCGGTAGAATCATTCAAAATGAATTTCTTCAAAAAATACGGGGAATGGATCTAGTGCCAGATCAAGTTCACTACGCAGATGAAAATGATCAGTAAGGATCGTGATACATTCATGCCATGCTCTAATGCATCAGTATCTCATTGAATGAAATTGTTGGTCATCGGAAAAGCCAACAAACCCCGAGCATTCAAGAACTGCTCCAATTTGTCTGTTTATTATAAAGGTCAAAGAAAAGGGTTGGTAGCTGCAGAACTTTTTCATGAACGGTTCCACAAACAATTTATTCCTGAAGTTAATAATAAAATGAACGAGCTGAAATTGCCACAACAAGCTCTGCTCTTATTAGATAATGCTCCAGGACATCCAAAAGAAGAGGAATTATTTAGTGAGGACCGAAATATTCAGGTCATGTTTCTACCTCCTAATACAACTCCATTATTGCAACCAATGGATCAACTTGTTATGCAGAATGTGAAATTGCATTATCGAAAATCTTTGCTACTGAATATTGTGGGACAAGAGGACAATAACGTTCCGCAGTTACTGAAGCAATTGGACCTCAAACATGTGGTGTTTTCTCTTGAAAGGGCCTGTTCACCTGTGTCCCAAGAGTTAATTCAGAAATCATGAAAGAATTTATGGCCCACAAAAGATGATGATTATGACGCAGGTGACCTGTTGCCTCTTTCACGGTTGAGAAAAAAGAAATTGCTGAGAAAGAAGAGAAAAATCGCTATCTACGCATGATGACAGATGTGCTAACAAATATATCTGGTCAAGAATTAACAACTGAAGACATTGAAGAATGGGTTGTAGGAGATAATTAGAATTATCTCTCTGAAGCTGAAATAATCAACAACTCAGAAAGTGACGAGGATACAGAAGAACTTGAAGAAGGCGATGTCAACATGAATTCAGTGAAAGATAAAGAAGCTCTCTTGTGTTTCAATTAATGTTTGGAATGGTGCACAGAAAATGATATCCCTCAGCACCAAATATTATTATTGAATACATTAAAAGAAAGCTGCAAATTCTCATCTTTGTTCGTTAAAACAGAAAACGATCCAAGACTTCTTCAGAACCTAAAAAATGATCTGTGAAATATATAACTTTCTTAAAAATATGTATTTATATTTTCATGTTTTTCTGCGAATCACAATAATTTTGAGTTTTTCAATGAATATTTCACGTTTTCGATAAATATTTCACGTTTTTCAAAAAATATTTCACGTTTTTAGCCCTGTCTTTTCTTTACTATTTCATTTCAATTACCTCGATATTCCGAATATTTTAGTAATCCGAACAAGGCCTGGTCCCATATGATTCGGAATAGAGAGGTTTTACTGTATCCTCATTCTCCAATTGATGAACTTAATTCATAACTTGGCAGAGAATACTTGCCTTTCATCTGACAATCTTACGGCACCTTGCCAAGAGGCGGTAGTCAGCAGATAATTTGAAAAAGACATACGAGAAATGAGTGACAACTTGTCAACAATTCCCCAGCCAATTCAGATTTGTTTGTACACAAACGCGGCTTCGTTTCTGAGCTCATCAAGGTCTACTGTGCTAAAGTTACCGACTTAACTATACTCAAGGGATAAGAATTTCTGTTTATGTAAATGCATATTTCTCATTAGAAAGTTATTCTACTCTGGGGAGAATGCCGGACATATTTATGTTGCACAAACTATTTGTCACTCGAATAATATCTCAGATTTCTATAGATTAGTGAAAAGCGCAACTTTCTTAAAGTGTGCGAGGTTGTTTTTTACATTATAAGAAAGGTTTCTTCAAAACAAATATGCTATTTTATAATTGAAATAAACAGTGATGCTCAAAATTTCACTATACTGGCACAGCCAAATTTATATGGAATCACCCGATATTTTGAATATTACCTCAGGGATTTTGGAAATTTCGAAAAATTGTTAGAACTGATCCTTTTTGAGATATTTCAATTGAAAAAAGATATAAATTCAGGTTTGTTTTAGGAAAAAAACCATTAAAAGATAATAAGGGAGTCTTTCCGCATGTAGTAAAATTGAAAACTGTTTTCTCACGGAGTGGGTGTTTTTTCTCGACCTCAGTAGCTTGTATCACCTCCTCTTGCTCTGATACAAGCCTGAATCCGTCAAGGCATGCTTTCGATTAGGTTTTCGACCTCCTCTGGGGAGATATTCTGCCACAATTCTGTGGTGGCTTGGATGAGCTGTTACGGGTTTCTTGGATCATCTTAGCGCGATCTAATTTTCCTTCTGAGATTATCCCAGTGATGTTCAATAGGATTTAGGTCTGGAGAGCAAGCTGGCCAGCCCAAAAAAGCGATTATTCTTGTCTTGTTCTTCAGAAGTTTACAACAAAAAACTTCATTCTTCACAAGTAGTCACAGATCCATGGTTAAAAATAATCTATAATGTGAAACACTGAGTGATTCCACATAAATTTGGTTGTGCCAGTATAGTGAAATTTTGCCCATTACTGTTTATTTCAATTATAAAATAGCATATTTGTTTTGAAGAAACCTTTCTTATAATGTAAAAACAACCTCGCACATATATATATATATATATATATATATATATATATATATATATATATATATATATATATATATATATATATATATATATATATATATATATATATATATATATATATATATATATATATATATATATATATATATATATATATATTTATATGCTTTTAATCAAGCTCAAACTAAGAAGAGAAATATTCATACAGCCTTCATTGATTACCAAAAGGTTTTTGATAGTTCTCCTCATTCATGGCTTCAAGAAATTTGGAAAATTTATAAAATTGATAAGACTCTTCGTCTTCTTCTCGAATCTGTAATGAAAAATTGGAGAACCAATCTTCATTTAAAATTTCGTTAACATCCGAAGTAATTCCAATCAAAAGAGGCATTTTTCAAGGTGATTCTTTAAGTGCTCTTCGGTTTTGTCTTTGCCTTAATCCATTATCTCATGTATTTAATGCTATAAGTTTCGTATTCAAAATAAAGAATCTATCAACTGTATTCAAATTAGGTCACATAATTTATTTAGATGATATTGAATTATATGCCGGAACTAGATCTCGTTTGAAAAGTCTATTTGAGATTACTTTCAACTATTCCAATGATATTCATATGAAATTTGGGCTGCCAAAATGTTAAAATCTTTTTATTGAAAATCTTTATATAATCACATCTGATTATATAAAGATTTCCAATATCGAAATCGAGCCAATGTATCAAGGAGGTACATATAAATATCTTGGATTTGTTCAAGAGAAGCACTAAAAAATATTAGGAGTTTATATTACAACAGACTTAGAATTATCATCAAGAGTCTTTAACTAGTAAAAAACTTTTCAGAGATATCAACTCTTATGCAGTTCCTATTGTTACATCTTCATTTGGAATTATTAAATGGTCTAATACAGAAACAGAAAAAGGTAGATTTTGATATATTTGACAATAATTCTTAAAGAGGAAGTTGGATGCAGAAGGAATTACACGGAAAGCACCCTAAAGAATTGAAGAATGATTATATTGATGGAATCGCATTAAATAGATGATTAGTGTTTGGAGAATTCTTCGCTGGAACAGAAGGCTTGGCAATTGCGATTCAGGATCAGGTTGTTTTCACGAGGAATTATAGAAAATACATCATCAAGCAAAATATAGATGATTCTTGCCGTAGATGTTTTTGTTCTTCACAAACAGTTTTTCATATATTATCATCTTGCTCAGTCCTTGCCTCAACAGATTATTTAGAAAGACATAATGCCGTCGCTAATATTATTCATATTACTATAAGAATTAAATAGGACCTCATTCCCAAAAGGAAAAATGTTACAAATATGAACTTGACAGTATTTGTGAAAACGAGAAATATAAACTTTATTTTGATATAGCAATTCTATGCAACAGAGCTGTAAAACACAATAGGCCAGATATCATTCATACTGTCGAACAGTTACAGAAGATAACAGTCATCAAAATAAATAATGAGGTATAGTCATAGTTTTTCTCTTCAGTTTATACTGCTCAGAATCTCATTTCATATTTTATTTATTTGTATATATAAATGTGATATAATTAGCTGACAATTTTATCATATTTATATTCAGAGCAGTATTCCATTCGATCACTTCACACAAAGAAGGCTATGAATGAGAAACATTCAGTGTTACTTGACTAAGGTCCGTACACTGGATTTTTCCGGTGTGTAAGCATCTGACACATTCTGTAAGATTGATATATTCTCATAAAATTTAAGATTATCCTAATATATAATGATTCCCGGATATGTTTTGATTATAATCATTGACTGGCCAAGGTATTAATTACCGGGTGGTTGATTTATACTTTTTCATGAAATTAGTTAGATTGCATGAACAGATATATGTGCAACTCGTCGTATATATATATATATATATATATATATATATATATATATATATATAGTTTGACTTCTGAGAAATTCTTCCATTATTCATCAGAAATTACTATGAAATTGAATATACTTGACATGTCCAAAAATAACCTTGCATTGAAACGATAAGCATAATAAAACAAACCGAATATCGACTGCAGTTCAATTCAAAATAATTTCTGTAGGACTTATCTAATAACGGTACATGAATGTCTATTGTTATTCTTCAATAATTCAACTCAAACACTTTTAAATATTGTGACAATTCGAAACAACCATTGTAATACAATGATGGATCAGTTGCTATTGCAATCGATCTTCGACCTCACTGTTGTTATGTGTAAATATTCAATTTTTTCGAAAATAAATATCGCGACGAACACGTAGCGTGAAATGTTATGGGTCTCATGAGGGAGTTGGAAAAGGTCTTGCAAGTCATGATTTGCAACTGTTTGTAGCCAGAGCGTGTATTTATCTCGACCACCTATATGCACCCAACTACACTATAGAAGAATATTCAGGGACGGTTTTTAAAGTTATTTCAGAGGTTTTTGGTGGAATGAATATGTGTAATATTATAATAAAAATTGATAGAAATCATTGTGTAATTTACTGGGTCAAATCGGTACTCCAGCATGAATTCATCTTGATGGTTACATATGATTTTTTTTGGGAAAATCGTTTTCAACATTATTTACCGATTTTCAACTTTTTCATAATTGTCTTCTTCAAAATTCAATTCTGAAGTGAAATTTTCTTATACACAAATGCAATTTGGGCTTATTCTTGATTAGATTAGTTCACAAAGTTTCTAGAGATTCCCACGAATCATGACCTGAGAGTTCAATTAAATAAACCAAATAATGAACCATGTCAAACAAGGTAGAGGATATTCACTCACAACAGTCAAAATTATCAGCTATGCAGATGACGTTCAACTTAAAGCACAGAAAGAAGATGATCAACAACTACCTTTGTACGCGCTATATAATCATCATAAAAACTTGGACCCACAAAAACCAGAGATGAGATGTAAATTTGCTAAGGATAATAAAATAATGGAATATGTCGTCAGACTTGATAGTATGATAAGAAATGTTGAATTATCACCACCTGTTCGGGATATTGTACTCAGTCGACAATGAGATTTGAAACTGTGAACTTCAAAATTTAAAAAAGTCTATAATCATAATTGCTCTTGTTTTGAAAAGGAGAGGATTTACAAAACTTCGAATGTAATTGTATTTACAATAAATGCTTATATCTATAATTTCGGTGTGTGTAAGAAAAACACAAGCTCAGGAAATGTAACAGGGGAACCATACTATCTTGCGTATGATTCAATAAACGAGTGAAAAAACCTGAAGAAAAAACTCGTTTCCATGTGTCGCTATTGCACTAGTAATAGCTTGTCTGCTTATATTGTGTTTGTGTCGTGTGTACATAGAGAGTACCAAAGATTGCTTAGTAGCTTCAATTCTCATCTTGTACTCCATGATTTCCAGACGAAGACAAGGGTGAAAGGAAGGGGGTTTGGGACAGGAATCTGTAGCAATGGAAAAAGAAAACCAGCAAAAAATGATTTCAAGAACCATACCGGACTCTTATATGTCTAAACACAATTGAATTTAAGAAAAGATTTTACATAGCAACCAAGGCCATAAAAAGGACTAAGGAGATAACAAAAGTACATAACCTGCGATATTTCCTCTTTCGCGGAGATGTTCCGTCGCAGTGTGAGTCTCCTGAAACATAATCACTTTCTTGTTCCTGCTTGCTTAATATTCAAACTCAACAAAACGATATCCTCTCTGTTTGACCAAGAGAGCCCCGATGGCTAGGTTCGGTCTACTATGTGATGCCGATTATGATCTATAGTTGTTCTAGAATCATTATGAACCCAATAATTTGGGTTGACATCTCCCATATATTATTTCTTCGTGGTTCTTGTTTAATTTAAAGAAAAAATTTTGACACAGAGGGGTATAGCGTCCACAATGGGGGTATCACAGGGGGTGGTTTCAAACACCTACGCCCGATACGTGGAGCTACAATATCTGCAAAATATGCCTACAAGAAGTCGTAGGAGGATCATTTCTGAAGAACAAAACCGCATTTTGTGCCGAATTGCAAGAAGGGACCCTAGTGCGTCGCACCCCATACTCCAAATGCAATTTCTGTATGCAACAGGCATCAGTGTATCAGTCAAAACGATACGTAAAAGACTTTGTTCAAGGAGTTTATACAGCAGAAGGCTCTTAAGGTTTCCAGATCTAACCAGACAATAAAAAATTAACAGACTTAATTGGTGTATCGAGCACCAAAATTGGAATATTGAGAATTGGCGAAATGATCTTTCTTCGAATGAGACCAGAATTGGTGTTCGATTAGATGACCGCCGAATTCGGGTTTTAAGCTGCAAGACAAATTCCACAATCCCAATGGGACATTGGGTGGCATAATGCTTGGAGGCAAAACAGATTTGATTTCGTTTCCTGCGAGTGTAATGGCTAGGAATAACTGGAGACTCTGGCGAGGTGCCTACGGTGAGAATTTCACTTTTATGAAAGATTAAGCTACTCCGCATACCAGCAACCTCACCCAACATTATCTTGAAACGCTATTTTGGACTGGCCAGCTTGCTCTCCAGACCTGAATCCTATTGAACATTTGGATAATCCAAGAATCCCACAACAGCTCATCCAAGCCGCCACAGAAGAGTGGTAGAACATCTTCCCAGAGGAGGTCGAAAACCTAATCCAAAGCATGCCTATACGGATTCAGGTTTGTATCATGGCAAGAGAAGGTAATACGAGCTACTGAGATCGAGAAAAAAAACACCTACCCCGTGAGAAAACAATTTCAAATTCTTTCACTGCATGCGGAAAGAGTCTCTTATTATCTTTTACGTGTTTATTTCTTAAAATAAACCTTAATTTATTTCTCTTTTCATTTGAAATATCTCAAAAGGGATCAATTCTAACAATCCTTCGAAATTTCCAAAATTCCTGAGGTAATATTCAAAATATCGGGTGATTCCATATAAATTTGGTTTTGTATATAAAACCAGTATTAAACCCACAACATAACCAATAGAAAGAAGAATAGACAATTCAAATATTCCTCCGAATGAAAAAAATTGATATGCTAAGAAACATTTCAATATATACAGGGTGGACAGATTTGGATGCTTTAGTACTGCAGCTATGTCAAATTTTGTGAATAGAGGGAAACGACTGCCCATCCCCGAGTTCTTTTTGCGTGAAAAATTCATTGCCGCCAACAGATTCGATCTAGTTTTTTTCGTTTTCGAGGTATTTGGAAATTTTGACAAGTTTTGGAATCAGTTGATTGTTTTTTAAGTTATTTCACTATGGATTTGATATATTACAAGTAGTTTGACATTCTACACGCATTCTGAGTAAAAAAACCTCAGAATGGAACTAGTGCCAATTTTTTTTCCAATGGTTGTTAAGTAAGAATGTGAACTTGCGTTCTTGAATGTGAATGGTATATAACTTTAATTTAGTTGCATTGAGATTCTTGTTTTCTCAAAGACATATAACATGTGCCTCAATTTTTTCACTCAGAGCGTGAATTCATGAAAAACCGAAAATTGTATAAATTTTCCCTAATTTTATCCAGTAACTCTATGAGGAATGACTGAATTAGCTTAGGGAAGTTCTGTGTTGTCATTATGACAGTTCGATATTAATAAATTGATTCGTGCTATGAGCCGGCTCGGTGGCGTAGAGGATATGATGCTCGTCCCTTGCGCAGGGTTATCTGGGTTCAATCCCCACAAAGTCATGCGATTTTTCGGATTCTAGGAATCGCTTGAGTGCCCATCTTTCTGAAGAGATGTAAGTTCGTCAGTCCTGTGTAACACAGATGTGTTGAACATTAAAAAATTCCCGGGTTAGTGAGGTGACAGAATTCCCCGGCGTATCATTAGCCAAAAGGCAGAAATAGAGCACTTTAAAGGATCAAAAAGAAAAGTTCGTGCTATGACAACAGCTAAGTTTTTCAAATTCCTTCATGAAGTTACAATTTTGGTTTGAATAAAGGATCGCTTGTGATAAACACCATGCCAAGCGGAAATTTAAAAAAGTAACATATTGTCGTTTATTTTTGAAACAGATATTCATAATTTACAACGCCTGAGGATACTCTGACACGCATTTGAATATTAGTAAACGAAGCCCGACAATGTCTTAAGGTTTACTTCAGCTTTTCTTCAATATTTCTACATAACAGATCCTTGATATATCCTCGAAGGAAAAAGTCCTGCGGCTATGGATTCGGGAAACCGGCCGATCATCGCACTGCTCCTCTTCTTCTTATCCAATTACTACCACAATTTGTGTCAAATCAATCTTCAACGGCCATAGTTTGTAGAGGAGGAGCTTTATCATGTTAAAAACAGATATTCCTTTTTTCGAAAACAAACATTTCATCAAAATATTCATCAATAATATTGCTATTAACAACTTCATGATACTTTAATACCTATCTTGAATGTATCGACCGTGCTGGCCTGTTTTCGTTTACTTAGTATGGAACCATAATAACAATATGGCATTAGCAAAGTAACATACCCTTTTTGTAGGTGACTTCAACTGCTGTGATATGCCTTCTGCAAGTTCTAATTCCTATGGATGGACATCCATTTTTCTTGATGAAACCTGCATCATCTAAAGGCAAGCCTTCCTTTCCTCCTACTGGAAATCTGCCATAAATTCTAGATCTTTAATTGGTAAACGATCCCAATATTCTCTCTGATGTGGAGTACTTACCCTTACTCGAGTTTTGTGATTATGTTTTTCTGAAATCTAATGTTCAATTTGTACCAGCGTTACCTTCCAAAAGATATGAAAAAACAATCACTGCTATAAACTACTCCAAGTTGAACCGAGTTATAGATGACAACGATGTGGAGTATGTTTCTGACGGTGTTTAGGTCAGACTGTTTATCTACAACTGAAGAGTGCCGTTACTCGACTAAACCATATAAGTAATATAATCAATCGCAAAAATGCATTATAGCTAAAGTACGTGAGAAGTAAGTCAGAAGACTACTGCAGCGTTCATCAAAACTATTCATGCTTATTCCAAGTGAAGCGGAGACACATTGGTGAAATTAAAAATATGAAAAAAGTTTTTTAAGTATCTCCTACTTTACATGTGTTGTAAAGTCTCAACACCTCTGGTTCATAATGCAGCAGTTGTGATATGTACCACCCATTAAGAAACTAGCAGAAAATTTAGCAGCTTCATTCACCGTAAAGCCACGTGGACTACCTCGCTGACATTACATTCTACACTGTGGCCGTAAAGCAGCAATTTTCAGATCTGAATACAACCTTTGCTCCAGGTGTTGATGAGATTTTGGCTATATTCTTAAAGAACTGAGCTGATTCACTGGCTGTCGTTGATATTTGCTGCAGTGTTCTCGTGCACATACCATTTCCTCAGACTGGTTGGGTATGGTTCCCAGCAATCAACATTAGACATAGTCTGTAAATGTCGGTATTCCGATTGACTTAATTTATCTAGATTTTGCAAGGGCCTTCGATCGGTTATCTCTTGAACATCATATGTTAAAATAAGAACACTCCGGCACATAGCGGAGCAAAAACTATCTTGGTTTAGAGATGTGATCGCCGTTATTCTGATAGGACTTAGGAAGCGAGCTCTTGCATATGTCAAGTTACAAGTGGTATACTCCAGGGCACGGTGCTTGGTCCAATTTTATTCTTAATGTATATTGAAGACTTACTTTCCCTCCTTCGATCTTCTTTCTTGTTCTTTGCTGATGAAGCAAAAATATACAATAACCCTCTAACTAATTCAAATCAGCTCCAAGGAGACATCATACAGAAAATACCTCAAGCTACCGCAACGTCAAGATTTTGTGACCAACCGAGTTTTCTATACATGGAATATATAGCCTGCTGATGTTTTCAGTGATTCCTCGATCAACTTATTCAAGAACAAATTTAATGCATGAGTTTTTGTTTGACTTAACAAGAATTTCTTTTTCATTATTCTTTTTCTGTTTCAGTTTTTTTTCATTATGTTTAATTTTGAGGGTTTTATAATATAGGTTTCATGTTACATTTTCTTTATCGTAAAATTGTTGAAATTCTTTGAGTTAATTAGTCCACAACTTGTTCATGTGAAATAATATTATTAATAATTTTTCACAATACACATTATACATTGAATGCATGTCGGCATTGAGGTTGAATCTTAAAATACCGATGTGGGTTAACATCCAACCAACAATGTTTAATTTGGTTAATTCTTCAGACTTTTGCAGAAACCATTTTGTAAATCTCCTGGATGTAAAAACTGGGATATTCCCATTTTATATGGTTTATATCTATATTTCTTGAGAATACTGAGCTCTCGACTCTTAGATACCCTTGTTTCCTTTTCAATTTGCCTTCTCGAAATCGATAGGTTGGCAGTTACACTATCTATCACATCAATTATTGTATCTTCTCCAGCAACTACTTCATATCATTTTTCCTTGAGAAGTTGAATGTATCATGTTCATAGGGTTTTTCCTAAATTTATTGAATATGGTCGATATGAGTTTGTCGTCTCTCAGGAAAACGATTCAATTAATCTGCTTCTATAGTATATGCATCATAAGTATTTTGAACATAACATTCTATTCTATTGAACTTTTTATTCACAATATTTCACATAGCTGCTGTTCTGAAACAGTGAAATCTATCCACCCTGTACAGGTAGTTCAAATGGACCATTGAGAAATTGTCAAATAAAGTCTGCTCTTAGTGCATTTTGAATAAATTTGAGCTACTGATCGAAACATTCTGAAAGAACTTCAGGCAAATCACGAGAAATGTTATCGTGACAGTAATATCAAAAATTATAATAATTAGTTATAAATTATAATTCTAACTAATGTTTATTCGGTTCAATCGGAGTCGTGTACCATGAATTCTTGCAAACAATTTGTTCAGTTAAGAAGCAGTATTTCCTAGAAGTTCTATGACATTTACCTGAAGCAAATTGCTAGAAAACGACAGGATACGTAGTGGAATAACTAGAGGTAAATCCATTTCACTGAAAATATTACCGAAAGTAGCTATTATATATCTTCTGATGTTCAGATTCATGACGACTTGTCTCAATTCCTGGAAATGAAATTGCATATAAAATTTCATTCAGAATGTAAGGAAACAGAATGATTGAGGGAGACAAATTCCAAAATTTCAAAATGCTGTGTTCCTCTTCATGTGTTCAATCAGGGACATACAGAGTGATTTGAACTTCATAGAATATTGTAACGACAATATAACGTAAATGAACCTAACCTCCAACCACAGTACAACTCCACACACAATTCAAGAAAGATCTTGAACTTGAGGAAAATAGAAAAAAATCGAAAGAGGCGAAAGTATTCTCTTAAGAAGATTGCAGAAGTGTCAAAGTAGAAGAAAGTCTCTGTTGAGGTTGTATAGAAAAAGTGTGGGTTGTGAAGTGATTTTTAAGAAATAAAAGTAGTGAAATTATTACTCGACATACTGTTTGAACCTTGATTCCATATGAACTGGAGTCAGAAGTGGGCTATTCGATGTTTTGGATTTGAATTATGCCCTGGTATGTGATCGCAGAGGGCAGTGGTTGCAACTTTACAGCAAACAATGAAAATTATAGCTGAAGATAATATTCAAAGCCAAGAACACGAAAAGTAACGTCAAGAGGAAGAAAGGCAGAGTAAGCTGAAGCTGAAGAACAGCGACGTCAAGAGAAAAACAAAAGAATATTATGGGGATATAATTTCGAGTGTAAGGATTTGGTGGCTCCGATGGATATGTGAAAGCCTGAGGATGTAATAGAATTACGAAAACAGATAATAGGGGTCCAGAAACGGTTAGAGTGTAAATAAACGCCTAAGATAAGAATGTTTTGAAGAGAAAATTTGCGAACTGAGAGTTAACAGTTATTTCAAATAATAAACATCAATAATATTGATATCATGAAAATAAATTTAAAACTTGTAACAATTGCTAAAAGAAATGAAAGAAGGAAGCTTGCGATGGTATTGACTTTTTAACTTGTTCGTGGAATTTTCAGAATGATTAATCACAAGAGATTAGGACTTGAGATATATACACAAACATCATTCAAATTTGAATAGTATTCATAATCTGGAATAGGAAAATTAACGTTAACCATCAAAATAAGCGAGTTGGGAGCTAATCCGGTGGTGGTAAAATGTTGCCAATATTTCAGTTTGCGAAGACATCCCCGAAAAAACTCGTAGATAAATTTTCATAAAGCTCAACGAATTTATTTTTGAGATATGATTTATTTATTTATTTATAAAATATACGGGATATTCCCATTAACATGCAAATAATTGACTGGTGACATAAATGAATCTTAACAAGATACATTAAACGCGAGAACAAAATTGTTTAAGGACGCACTAAAAAAATCGATATTCATATCTGTTTCCATGTTACATTATTCTATCAAAAGGAGCATTAACTACGTAGTTTGTATGACATTGAGGATTAAAAACACCCGCTCACTAAGCGTAGTCCTACTTGGAACATGGAAACAGATTAGACTCATTATTTCGACAGAATCCAATGAATTTTTCAAGCACTTGTACTAAAAAATCAAGTCACCGGTTAAATGACGTTCATATAAGGTTTTGATATTCAATTTTGAACGCATAAAACTAGCGGAGAAGTTCATACGTGGAAATGAAATATAGATTAAAAATCTGTTCTGAACTTTTTCTAGATTATGTGAATCTGACTCGTTAAATGGAGACCAGACTGTAGAACCGTATTCAAGAATCGGCCGACAAAGTGCCAAATATAAACTTTTTATAGTGAATATATCTGAGAAATCTACCGAGTTCCTACGAATGAAACCTATTAGCCGTAAGTCTCTTCCGATTATATAAATGTAATGGTCTTTGAACTCCAATCGTTGATCCATGTATATTCCGAAATCCTTAACAAGATGCGTTCTCTGTATTTTATTTCCATTTATCCAGTATGGTAAAATCAAAGGATTATTACCTTGGTGGGACGTCATAACCCTGCATTTCATAATGTTAGCATTAAGCATATGATCCGAAAAATATTCAAGTATCGCATCCAGATCATGTTGAAGTTTCAAGGCATAGGAAATGTTAGTTATCATCTTAAATATCTTCAAATCATCGGCAAATAGCAATAGTCTCGAGTATTTAACTGTCAAACACACATCGTTTATGTACAGAGAAAATAATAAGGGAGCCATGTATTATTATTATTGTTGTTATCGGTGTGGAGCGATTCTTTGTGAAGTTTTGAATTACCAGCTATGGATTTTTCAGTGCCAAATTTTTCTTCATAGCCCGGTTTATTCCTGCAGATACTTGAGATAATGTGAATTCCCCCAACTCATCAAAGCTCTTTTTTTTAGAGGTTCTAGATGACAAACCGTCCTTGACATAATCTGGCTCTATAATATCAATACCAAGAGTTAAATGGAAATCGTTCTTCGAGCTCACAGCATTTTCAGATTTGGACTTTTCCATTGGTAATCCTCAAAAATTTTCTGACTTCAGTAAACGAATCATCTATATATTCGATTTTCTCAGATTCCCTATTTCACTTTTGATTGAATCGTATTCTGATTTTCCACCAAGCCAAGTTTGGAACCTACAGCTTCATCCACAGCAATGGAAATATCCCTTGATAAATTGATCGATTCGACATTTGTTTTCGGCTCATCTGAAATTGAAGCAAGTTTCTGCTTTACAACAGGTACGCACTCATCGCAAAACCAGAACAAATTGATGGTCTCTTGTATTGGTTTCTGAAAAGCATCCTTCAGTTTTACGCATTTAGTATGGAATGTAGACTCACAAAAGTAACAAGATATAAACCTTGTACTGACCACATAATTATCAGAAGATATTCCACAGCACTGACTTGCCATATTGTTTCTATTTATGACCCTCTGTAGGTATTGTTTGTTTGTTTTTTCTTTAACGTGCTCTATTTTTGCCTTTCGGCTAATGACACGCCGGGGAATTCTGTCACCTCACTAACCCGGGTTTTTTGCCGAACTCCTCTCGTGTCGAGAAAAGAGATCTTTACATCTCCTCCGGAAGATGGACACTCGAGCGATTCCCAGAATCCGAAAAATCGCACCGACTTTGTGGGGATTGAACCCAGGTAACTCTGCGCAACCCCTGTAGGAATGTTGAAACAACCATTGTTACAGAAGTGCACGTGAAATAATTGAACCCGATTATTTGCGGATTCACTTTATCAACACACCACCTGTTATCAAAAACTTTATTGTTCATGATTCGCCCAAATTTTTATCGAAGATGTCGATTTTTTGCAAATAAGAGCATGGTTTACCGAATTACTTAAGGAAAAAGACTATGTGATGTTCTTATTTACATTCGTGTTAATTTCGAATTGGAAATAAAACCGTTATTTTAGGACTATCTTGCGCGAGCAGGAAATTCACGTTCGAGCAGTACGAGATAAGAACTCAGTTTTTTATTATTGGAAACTCCCAAGGGAACAGCCTGTATCTCTCATCTCTCTGGGAGGACGATTCGTTTTACATAGCTGACAAAATAGCTGGTCGAAAAGGAAATGCATAAAGATTTCACCTGAAATTCATGCGCAAATTTTTTTTTGGACATTTCCGTGAAGTTAAGAATCGATGAAGTATTTATTATGCATCGATCTCTTTCCCTCCTTCCATCATTCCGTCTCCTTATCTCCATTTAAAAACATCGGAAATGGAAGGTTGACTTAGAAGCTTTGTATTGCGCCATTTCTTCTCAATAAATTGTTGAAATGAAACAAAACTTAATGGAAGATAGAATATTCATTTTTCCCTAGAATGAGAAGAATAAAGTGATTGGTGCATTGCTTGGGCCAGCTGTAAGTTGGCTGACAACAAGCATTGGCGGTCTATGTTTTGCCCTATTTACGCCTATGAGGGTCATGTCAACTAACGATCTGTAACCCACACTGGAAGCTGGTTGTTCACTATATTTACTATACCAGTAAACACTCTGAAGTTAAGGATATAGGCTCGATTTTAAGCAACTTCTTCTTTAGTAAAACTATGAAGTACATAAAATATTGGGTAACATAGTAAACTTTCCTTAATGCACTGGATTTTATTGATGATCGAACTAAAAGCGTAATCTAGCAAGCAAATATACGTGAAACCGGCACTGAATTCCATTGAATGCGCTAGTCACGCAGGTGATCGAAAGAAGGACCCACTAGTTCCTGGCACCATAATCGCAAAAAATTCAGGTAAAATTCGTTACAACAACTAACCACCCTAATTCAAAGAAGTAACAATTTTTGTAGGAGCAATTTTTCTCGATATACTAATCCAATATATCCTTTCATGACCCTGATCCTCCAATTTGAATAAGACTGAAATTTCATTGATTCCATTAAACGATTAAACCTTATTTTTTGTACAAATAATTTTTATTACGCAAATACAGGATGTTACATAATAGTATGTCACAACTTGAGGACGTGAAACTACATGCAATTTTAAGAAAAAAGTTCATGTACACATAGGTTTTGTTACAAATCTTCTTTGCAAGTTAAAAATTCACAATAACAATACTTGTCGGTCAACAAATAATGTTTCTTATATACAGGGTGTTACATAAGAGTATGTCATAACTTGAAGAGGTAATCTACTTGCTATTTTAAGAAAAAAGTTCTTGTAAACATGGGTCCGCAAAAGCTTCGTTACGGAGCTACAGGGTGTTGAAATTTCCGAAAAAAATTGGTTTTTTCTTCAAAACTCCTACAGTTTTTGAGATATTCAGCCCAAATTTGGAATGCGAGCTACTTTTTACAGCCTCCATCATTTCAACTAGAATCTAGAAGGTAAGTTCTTTTCCGGAGCCATGTCTTCTTTGGATTTTCAAACTTTTTGCAGTACGCCACTGATCAGCTTACGATCATTACAGTTCAATTTAGAGTCTTTTTTGATTGTTGTAATTTTTTCGTATCTCTGACCGTTCTCGAGCAAAAAATTATTGTATGCATTAGCTGAATTGAAAGCGCTTCTATTAAAAAAAATGACTAGTAGGCTTCGATCTTTTTTTCATTTATTTATTTATTTTGACAGTTGCTAAAGAAGAACCACTGTTTGCTAGAATTTTTTATTAAATTAACGATTAGTTTTAAAACATTTGAAGTTACTGCTGTAAGGAAAAATGGCTAATTCTAATAATGCCGAATTGGCTGATATCCATTACATGTGCGGTCTGACTGACGGAAACACAACGGAAGCTAAGCGATTATATCAGGTGCGCTTTCCAAATCGAGTAGCACCAGACAGGCGAACATTTTCAAATATCCACGTAAGGTTGAGGGAAACTGGTACGCTTAATGCAAATAATCATTTAAAAGGTGCAACTCAAACTATGAGAACTTCAGATATTTAGGAAGCAGTTTTGAATTGTATTGATTTGAATCCTCATGTGAGTTTCACAGACGAACATTAACATGTTAACTTTTGAGAACTGGTATCACAAATTTTCACAAAATCATTATTGGGCTGAGAAAAACCCCCATTTGATAGAAGAATCTCATCATGAAGAACAATTCTCACTAAATGTCTGGGTCGGAATAATTGTAAGTTATTTGATTGGGTCAGTATTTTTGCCTAACACACTAAACGGTCTCGTTTATTGGCAATTTCTTGAGGAGTAGTTACCTTTATTGCTCGAGGATATGCCTCTTTTGGGGAGAAACATGAGGTGGTTCATGCATGACGGGACACCAGCACATTTCAGTGGAGAAGCTAGGGAATTCTTGAATAATACATTCAACAACCAATGGATAGGTCGGGTGGGCCAGAACCATGGCCTCCTAGGTCCCATGGCTTAAATAGTTTAGACTTCTTATGAGGATATCTCAAAAGTTTAGTTTATACCACTCCAGTGAACACTGTAGAAGAATTGAGAAATCGAATAATAACCTCTTGTGACCCGATGAGAAATACCTCGGTAATATTTCAAAGATTGCGTGATATTATGCGAAGGACAGATGCCTGCATTCTTGCAGGTTGATGACACTTCCAGCAATTTATTCAGTTTTAATTGCTCTTTTTCTAAATTTGATATTGAATGAGTATAAGTTGAGTCTCAGAAAACAAGCTATTAAAATAAAAGCGAATTTGGGCAAACCTATCGAGTATTTCTATTATTTTTTTTTATTTAGCGAATAACGTATAATTCAAATTCAATAATTTTTCACTCGAAAATGGTTGGAGATGCGCAAGAAAAGTGAGAATTTCATTGCCCCAACAGATAGAAGCTAACTTGTCTCGTTTTCAAGTTATTTGAAAATTTTTGAAATTTTCCAAATCAGGCAAGTGGAAATATCTCGGTTGTTTTTGAAGTTATGTGAAAATGGTTTTGACATTCTGCGGGCACTTTTACTTACGTAAAATTTAACTACGATTGGAAAGTTCGTTTCAGTTATAATGCAAACTTGGAATTTTTATTTTTAATATGAAGCATATGTAACTTTGAATAGAATTTTTTCATCCTTTTCAAAAATATATAACATGTGCGCTCGAATCACAATTGTATTAATTCTCTATAAATTCGTCTTCTGATTGAATGTCCATTCATAGAATTTGCACGAAATCATAAATATAGGTTAAATATATCTAGTAATTCAATGTACATTTATAAAATTACACGAAATGATGAATATATCTTAAGTATGTTCCTTGCTCTCATTATGATAGTTAGCAATTAATTCTTGCATCAAGATACAACTATAATGTAAATCTACTATCGTTTATAATAACGAAGTGACCATGACATACGAAAATTTTGGAAAGCTACATGAAATCGTTATTTTGAAATTAAACTTACCAGATATTCTAATATACAGAATATTAGTATTCTACTTTGTATTCCTCAATGGCCACGGGTGAAAAAAGTGATCATCCTGATGACTGGTCTTTTTGGGACTCACCGAGTCGAAGATTCATTCACCTGTTCTACGGTACTTTTTTATGGCTTTTCTTACTGTGGCTCGCGGTAAACCTAAAAATTTTGCAGAATCTCCTTGATATCGAGCATAATCGACGAGGGACGAAATTCTTTCAATTTGTTCATATGTTATCTTCATTTTTCGTTCAAAGGAATTTAAGTTTGGGTCATCATTGGCACATTTGACGTTGTATTTCTATGACAACGACGTCAAAACTTTTGAATCATCTCCGTGGTTCCGTTTCAAAACATCAAAAATGGATGGTTGACTTATCAGCTTTGTATTGTACCATTTCTTCTCAAGAAATTGTTGAAATAAAACAAAACTTAAGGGAAGATAGAATATTCGTTTTTTACTAAAATGAGAAGAATAAAGTCATTGGTGCATTGCGTGGAACAGCGTCTGACTCTATGTTAGGAGCGGCTGATTAAAGACAGGGGAAGGCAACGGAAAACCACCCAAGTGTTTAAACTTCCTAGGATATTGCTATGGAGAGAAAACAAAATACCACGGCCCCTAGAACCGGGCAGCTCTTTAATGAGCAAGGGGTGCCAAGAATCTCCCGGCTCAACATAGCAAAGTCAAAACTACGAATTGCCGCATGGAGACTGAAGGTTGGTGTAATGGGAATTAGTGAACTCTGCTGGCCGAACTCAGGAAAGTGTCAAAACGAACATGGCACGGTATATACTCCCATAACAGACCGAATAATATTAATGCAGATGCAAGGACAACCATTCAAGATTAACATAATTCAAATTTATGCCCCAACATCAGATGGTCCTTATGACCAAGAGGTCGAGAACAAGTAAGAGCTACTCAATAAACTATTAGGAAATTTCAGTAGTGATGACCTGATACTTCAACTCAGCGATTACATCGCAAAGATTGGGCAGGGCCGAAGAACTGACTTGATCGGAAGCTTTGGGCTATGCCGAAGCAATCGACGAGGTGATAGACTGTTTGAATTTTGTCAGGGAAATGACATGGTCATCACGAATATATCGTTGAAACTTTCTAAAAGACGTCTTTATACATGAATATCACCAGCAGAAATCAACGAACAGGAACCCATTAAAAATCAGATAGACTACATTCTGGTTAATAAACATTTTAGGAACAGAGTAAAAACCTACCCTGGAGCAAATGTTGGCTCGGATCATGTACCATTAGTTGCAGACATAAAACTAAAGCTTAAATTAGTGTGCAAAAAGAGACCCTGTAAAGCACTAAATCTGGTGAAACTAGGACAACCGGAATTAAGAGAAACAGTTTAGCAAGAGGTAAATTGAAACACAATGACATGGCAGAAGTTCGACTACTGTGGAGGGACTGAAGAGCACACTGTCCGAGACATGTAAAACTCACCTACAACCATCAAGGAACATCCGGAAAAAAAAAGGTGGATAACCAACGACATCTTGGCGCTGATGGAAAGTAGAAGACAGATTAAAAGTAACAAACAGGAATTAAAAAAACTGCAGAAGATCATCAAGTACGAAGTCAAGCAATCCAAGGGAAGATGAATGAAAGAAATGTGCCGAGAAATGAAGGAACTTGAAAGAGATGATTATTTCCGCATGCATAAAACCTAAAAGATATTTCTGGTATACACATGAAATCACAACCAACTACTCTGTTTGATCCATCAAATCTACCTATAATGGATGAACAGGAAATCAGACACACATGGGAAAACTATATGAATGAATTATTTTATGACGACAGACCCCCCTTGCCAAACAACGAAGCAAATACGAAAGGCCCAGAAATACTTAACGAGAAAGTACTACATGTAATCTCTGTGGCACCTAGCTGAAAATCACCAGACTCGGACCAAATACCGACAGAGATACTGAAATTCATAGACAAGAGTAACATTAAACTATTCAATTCGATATACAACACCGGGTTGATCCCAGATGACTGGCTCAGATCCACATTTGTGATAATCCCCAAGAAACCCAGACCTGAAAAATGCCGTGACTTTCGCTTGATAAGTGTGGTGAGTCATCTTTGAAGACATTTTACGAATTATACATGCCAGAATCCGCCGGAAGTGTGAATTCGATCTTGATGACGCTCAGATGAGTTTCAGGAATGCTTTCGAAACTTTTGAGGCTTTGTTTGGTATTAACGTCCTTCTCCTGAAATGTCAAGATCAGCGTAAATATGTTTGAGCCTGTTTCATAGACTCTGAGAAGGCATTCGATAGAGTGCTTCACTCTAAACTGATATCGGTGCTCCGAGAAATACAACTGGACAGCCGATATATACAAATAATTGAGAACCTATAGTGGGGACAGACGGCGGAGGTGCTTATAGAAGGAAAACTAACATCTGGTCTTCAGATACGACTAGGAGTCCGGCAGGGTTGTATCCTCTCACACCTACTTTTCAATCTCTACGCAGACCGAATATTTAAGTAGGCTTTGGAGGATGTGAATCATCTAGTGAAAATAAATGGCATCCTGCTTAATACTATTAGATACGCAGACGACACAGTTGTCTTATGTGACAAAATTGAGGATCTTCAAGAATTGTTAAATAAAATCAATACAGAGACAGCCAGAAATTGCTTTCAGATCATGAGAACGCTCTTTTGTAATGACACCATTAACCTCAAGCTTCGACAACGAATGGTCAAATGGTACATCTGGCAAGTTATTTTGTACGGTGCAGGGAGCTGGACCCTCAAAGTACGCACGATTAATCGTCTGGAGAGCTTTGAGATGTGGATCCACAGAAGAATTCTGCGTATTCCCTGCACTGATTTAATTACAAACGAAGATGTTCTTGGTCGTACAAGAACAGAAAGACAACTATTCACAACGATAAAATATCTTTTCTGGGTCAGATAATACGAGAAGAAAATACCGCTTGCTTCAGTTGATCATGAAGGGGAAAATAGAAGGAAAACGTTGTGTAGGTTGCAAACAGATGTCATGGCTTTGTAACATAAGAGCGTGGACCAGCATTAGAAATGCAGGTGACCTTTTTAGAATGACAAAAGATAGAGATGCACTCTCCACAGTAATCGCCAAAGTTCGGAGGACCGAACAGGGCACTTGCTGAAGAAGAAGAAGACCAGCTGTAAATAGGCTGACAACAAGCATTGGCAGCTTATGCCTTGCCACATTTGCGCCCATTATGTGGAATAAATGAATGAGAAACAATCCCGTTATTAGAAAATTTCACCCGTAACTTTTTTTGTGATTGTTAGCACAAATGTTTGCAATATAGTATTGAAAATCTTCGTTTGTATTTGATTGAAATTTTTATTTATAAAATCAATTAAAGGAAGAAGAAAATAATGAAAAATTGCAGGACTACCTAGATTATGAAGGAAGCACACTATGTAGAATCTTCTCTTGAAATATCTTCAATGATCGAGATCAATAATTCAATATCCACTCCTTACGATCGGGATGGTTAAAAATGACGAGGTCCGATCTTCCAGGTGATGTCAATTAGATTTAAGTGCAGGAACAGAAACAATTTGTGTCCCAAAATAAGGTGTACCATCTGTATTTGATTAACAAATATCAAACCAAAGATTCATGCAAAATTGGCGATGAAATATCTGACATTGGCAATAGCTCATTAACATATATCAATCAAATAAAATTTTAAGAAAACATTCAATAGGCGCACGACAATAACTGCCGGGCCTCTAGTTACATAATTAATACACATTTCAGTAATTTTAACTGGTCTTGATGATAAAATGATATCAATAAAAGTTTCTTTCCATTAAAAATGAATCTCTAATGGTTTTACATATATAATTCATTTATGATCTTCATCATATTATTCGTTGGACGATATTATTAAACCAAATCTCTAATACATTACCAAAATATCCACTAAATGAACAGTTGTATTCAATGGTTATATTTAAGGTACTATTACTTCATTATTTAATGAATAAGACGGAACTAATTACATTCTGTTCTAGATGGAAGGTTTCTATTTTTTTCATCAAGAATTTTCAAGAATTGCCTTTGTATTTTTTATATACTAGATATCTTTTACGACCAACTAATATCTATCTATTAATCTGTTATAACGAAAATCTGTCACCCATTACAGAAGCTTTCTGAATCATGTTTTGCGCCTGATGTTAAATATGTATGTAGGTATCGAAGGATGAGGTTCACAATAAGATTTTCTCAATTTGTTACAAATCTTCTTTGCAAGTTGAAAATTCGCTATAACAATACTTGTCGCTCAACGAATATGTTTTTATATACAACGTGTTTCCTTTTCCGGAGCTTCTTTTTGACTTTCAGACTTTTTGCAGTACTCCACTGATCAGCTTACAATCAATTTTCTTAATCTTCGTTCAGTGTAGAAACTTTTTTGACACTCATAATTTTTTCGTATCCCCAACCGTTCTCGAGCAGAAATTATTAAACGATTGTATGCGTTCGCTGAATTAAAAGCACTTCTAATTGAAAAAATGACTATAAGGCTTTGATTTTCTTCATTTATTTATTTATTTTGATAGTTGCTAAAGTTGCACCAGTGCCTGCTCGAATTGTTTATTAAATTAACGATTAGTTTTAAGACTTTTGAAGTTATTGCTGTAAGAATAAATGGCTAATTTTACTAACGTCGAATTGGTTGATATCCGTTACATGTATGGTCTGGCTGACGGAAACACAACAGAAGCTAGGCGATTTTATCAGTTGCGCTTTCCAAATCGAGTAACAGCAGACAGGCGAACATTTTTAAATATCCCCAGAAAGTTGAGGGAAACTGATACTTTTACTACAAATAATCATTTAAAAGGTGCAACTCAAAGTATGATAATTCCAGATATTGAGGAAGCAGTTTTGAATTGTGTTGATTTAAATTCCCATGTGAGTACAAGAAAAATTGGGAATCAGTTGAATATTTCACATGTTCTAGTTTGGAGGATTCTTCACGACTATTTATTGCACCCGTTTCATATTCAACGCGTCAAAATTTTACTTCCTCGAGATTTTCCTTCAAGACTGATTTCTGCCGATGTTTCTTGGATAAAATTAGAGAAAATGCTCATTTTGATAGAATATATTGAAATAATGTTCACAGACGAAGCTGACTCTTCGAGAACTGCCAAATCAAATTTTCACGAAAATCATTATTGGGCTGAGGAAAACCCCATTTGATTAAGGTCGCAAATTATTTGATTGGGCCATTTTTTGCCTAACAGACTAAACGGTCTCGCCTATCGGCAATTTTTGAGGAAGAATTACCTTTATTGCTCCAGGATGTGCCACTTTTGTTGAAAAAATTACATACAATTCAAATAATTCAAATTTAATAATTTTTCCTCGAAAACAGTTAGAGATACGAAAAAATTATAAGTTTCGAAAAAGTTTCAAAATTGAACGAAGTTGACAAAAATCGATTGTTCGCCGATCAGTGGCGTACTGCAAACATATTTGAAAGGGCAAAAGGAGACATGGCTTCGGAAAAGAAAACACCTTGTGAATTTCAGTTAAAATCTAGGACGTGTAATGAAGGAGGCTGTAAAAAATAGCTAGCATTCCAAATTTGGGCTGACTATCTCAAAACCTGCAGGAGTTTTGAAGAAAAAACAAAACTTTTGCTGACCTATGTTTATATAAACTTTTTTCTTAAAATTGCACGTAGATTTACTCCCTCCCCAAGTTGTGACATATTATTATGTAACACACTGTAGTAAATCGTAATTCAACAGGAAATTAAAGACGATTTTACTAATTTGGTGGAATAATTTTCTCTTCTATGTGAAACATTGCAGATAGAAAAATTGATCCCTTTCTCGCTCTCGATTTTCGAGAAAACTCAATTAGCGAAAACCAATTTCAATTATCATTTTTCTTCTCGGGTTATTACGGAATTTTCGATTTTCCAGGATTTGAGGAAATGACTATTTCTCGAGTATTGATTAAGTTAGGTTGAAACTATTTCCACAATTTTCAGGCACTTTCTAAATTGAATCCACGAATACATTCGAAAATTGTTTTCACGCAATGGTTATCGAGATGTAAGGTGAAGTTGTGCTTTTTTAACATAAACCATACGAGAAATTGGTCTCTTTCAATAGAGTATTCTATTCTCTTTTCAGCTGACAAAAAGTATTGAACTAAAGGTGAAATACATAAGTTGGCAAAATGATTTCTAACCTAACCTAACCTAGTATTAAAAAATTCAACAAGTTTAACACCTGAATAGAAAAGAAAAAACTCGATTCAATTTACACAAAAACTAAGACAAGTTTTCTAACATCCTAGAAAACGAGTGGCTCCCGTTGGTGTCAGACATCTTTAGCAAATGACACGTTAATTCGGTTGTACAAAATTCATGCTTTTACTCAAGTTGTACCTACAACAGAATTATTTCAAACTCAATATCAAATTTTACGAATAACCTCACGGTCTACTAATGGGATCTCTATACTAGCTGACATTTTCATGACGTATATTGAAGAAGATCATATTCAATTCCTTCAAATCAAAATTAGTACATTTTTGGTAACAATATGTAAACGATACACTAGCATGTTTTATAGCAGGGGTACTCAAACGCGAGTGCATTTTGAGTAGATCTCGAGAAGAAAAGAATTTTTATAAGTAGGTAACTAAACTAAAAAAATTTATTACATTATAAAATATCACTCTGCTAGCGGCAAAAGGCGGCTTTATCAAAGGAACGCGCGGTTCTTATCGAAGAAAAGCTGCGTGTTTAATTCTTGCCGCTTTTCTAGAAATTTCGGGTGGCGCGTCTGACGGAACATTCGAGACTTTCGTTCACGCCGATATAAATGTTGCCCCTACAGGAATTGGGAGAAAGAAATTTTCTTTTGTATGGTGATGGATAAGTGCATTTGTATTATTTGTCCTGCGTCAGTTGCAATACCTAAGCATAGTTACTCAGAGGCATCATAAAAACTATGAAAATAATTTTCCGCCACAGAGTGAATTGATTAAACAAAAAGTACGTGATTTGATATCTTCTTTAAAAAAAGAACAAACCATGTTCAAAGACCAGCCAAACAATCAAATGCTGCTACGATCGATGGATCGGTTGTGAAAGAAGCATTTCTTTGAAGCGGGTGAGTCTTTATTTGAAGATTCTAAAAATAAAACAGGAATCATATCTGCTATTAGAGAACTTCAGTTATCTCGTCCGACTGTCCCAAGGCGTATTGAAGTCCTGACTCAGGACGTGGCAGATGAACTGAAGCATGATATCTTGAAATGTACATACTTCTCTTTACAGTTCGACGAATCCACCGAAATGACAGACACTGCCCAGCTGTGTATTTGTATTCAGATGGTTTTCAATGTTGACTAAGGAAGAATTTTTGACGATCATTCTTCTGAAGGGGAAGAACCGTGGCGAAGATATATATGAAGTATTCTTCAATTTTGTAAAATACTACAAGCTACTACAAAAATTTTGATACGTATGAGGCTGAATTATCAAATATCTTTTGACAATTCGGCAAATATAGCATCATTTATGAGTTATCTTTTTCATGTAAAAACATTGAGGAATTAGCTACTGAAATAGCAAGTCAGTTGCAATAGTTCAACTAATACAGATAAATACATTTCATTGAAATATCAACGAAAATTTTGCAAATGTCATTTCAAAACAACTTTCAAAACCCATCTGGAAATCTTCTGAAAATTTTTCAATGGTAAAGATAAAACAGGTAGATTCGACAATACTGGAGTTTACAAGTTATCCTGTATGGATTGTGAAAGCCTTTATATAGAACCAACTGATCGTTCATTCAAAATTAGACACAAAGAGCATCAATCAGATAACAATAACCAGAGAATCTTATCTTTCAATAATACCTGCTTTTATCACAATTCGTTGATTACTTCTTGTTTGCACCGTATTAATTTTGTATCTAACCGCTTAAGTATTTATGTATTTTTAGTTCATTACCTGTTGTCAGCTGAAGATGGTCGAGAGACCGAAACGGCTATCCTGATTTTCAATAAATCTCTTGTGATAGTATAATACATAGTTTTATCTCTTATTATCTTATTATCATCATGATTAACTATCGCGTAGTTATAGCGGAATCAATTAACTATTTGAAAATGCGGAATAAACGAAAAAATAGCTGGCTTAATCGATATCGAGAATGCTCACGCCGTCGACAAAACATGTTACATAGTTTTTATCGCATATACATACCTCTGTAATGAAGAAGAGTGGGAATTTTTGAATAGAATTGTTAACGAAGCAGAAAGTTGCGTTGATCATTGCAAACCTGAGTTCGAATGAGATTCCATGTTCTGCTAAAAATTTCGGTAGAAGAAGGGCACAGATGAGAAAGAATACCATTATGTAGATTCTCTCAAAAATGTTGAATACCGAATGGTATTGAATCAAAAGATTGGTTTCAGATTTGCAGCCAGTATTTCGAAAATTACAGAAATCATCAACGAAAAAACGAACGTTTTTTGAAACTTGAGCACTCTATATTTCAGAAACGAAGCGTTTGCCAACGTATGGTTATAGGAAGAAAACGTCTTATATCGATTTAAAAGTACTGCTAAAATATATCGACCACGTATAATATAAAAGAACGATTTTAAATTCATGAAAAGAATTTATTTGAGTGCAAAAAAATGAAGCTGATTTAATGTGGAGAAATAATAATAAAGTTAAACTTCGTCAGGCTTTGTCCTTATTAATTAATGAACAGCATTATGTCTTTTTTAACTCAACTGGAAGAAGGATTTTTATAATGTAACTATCCACTTTCAAGTTCTATACAAAATTTGGAGACGAATCTTAAGAATAGTTGCAAAGATCATTTACAATTTCGAACTCTCAAATCCGAGTTAAAAATCTATCATCCTTCGGTCCCTCAATTCGTTTCGAGGTATTTCCAGCAGTGGGAATGAAAAGGTACGGAAATTGGGACGTATTTTACCTTCCAGCCGGCCGTGTTCTCGTCAACAATGTGCAGTCAGAACGTCAACTTCTATAATGATCATTAATAATTCCTGACACTTCAAAAATTATACATCACTGTTTTACCCGAACCTTATTTAAAACCTATTTATAGACGGCAAGCACTAAAGCCGGATAAGAAATTGAGCGGCAGCGCATACCTTTTTCACAATTAACATATTTTAATTCGATTTAGTGACAGAACTTTTTCACTGGCAAGATAGGTGATAAATGGTCTTTAGAGCTTGGAGGAGTTTCGATGCCAATTATTTTCTTGGAAATGAAAAGAAAAATAATAGTCTGGCTAATAACCTGGACTGATATCTCTCAAATTTGAATCATTATCTGAATGTCCTCATTGTATTCCACCATCACATCTATATCATAACAGGGAAAGTCCTGTAAATGGTTACAGTTTCTAATTTATTTCAAGTATGGTTATGGAATGGTTTTATTCCTAGAAATACACTATTGAGTACACTATTAACACCTTAACCGTAGTATTATCTGCAAAATACATCTCTCGGCGTCAATGAGTGTATAAGTACGATCACTAGAATCAAGCAGTTTTGGCTCGCATGGATGACCTCTAGCAATCAAAACGCGAAATATATTTTGATTGTTCTACTAGATATATTATTATCCTCTTCCTCATTCTGCTTCTGATCAACAGAGTTGCATAATATGATGCTTGCGAGATACGCTCTGCTGCTAAGTGCATAAAGATCATTTGCTAAGTGCATGAAGCTCATTCGCATGGCGTTTAATATTAAGCTCGCTACACACTATCAAACATGTTGCAAGTTTGACGTCGTATCTACATGTTCCAACCAATCTTCAAACACACCATCAAGCTTCATTAACGTTCAGTATTCATGTTGCTTTCTTTCTTCAAGAAACATTATTCAATTCGGATGACTATGGATATTAACCATCTAAGTTATTTGTATTATCTCATTTGGAGTGAAGCAGCAAGAACAGCACACAGGAAAAGGAGGAGATCTTTATTGGTGAAAAAATGGCTGTTGGACAGAGTAACTTTCAGCCATGTCAACCTCTTGTGAGAGCTGAGGTGTGATCCTCAATATTGGCATAACTACATGAGGATGGAAGAGGATAACAATTGTAGTTGCTTTTCCTAGTTTCTCCGATAATAAAAAGACAAGACACAGTCATGAGGAATGCCATTTCTCCCCACGAAAGATTGACTACAACACTGCGTTTTCTGGCAAACAGGTAGAAGCTATGGAGATTTCAAGTTCCCAACAGTTATTTGACCCCAGGCGTTGAGCGAAATTATCCCTGACACGTGCCAAGCTATTGTGGAAGTGTTGGAAAGAGAATTTTCCAAGGTTAGTGAAGTTTAAACTATTTCGAATAGTGTATTGAAATTTTGTTGTAGTTACATAGCATTTAGCGGAAGAGAATAATAACATATTTAGTAGAACAATCAAAATATATTTCGCGTTTTGATTGCTAGAGGTCATCCATGCGCGCCAAAGCTGCTTGATTCTAGTGATCTTACTTAAACACTCACTGACGCCGAGAGATGTATTTTGCAGATAATACTACGGTTAAGGTGTTAATAGTGTGCTCATAGTGTATTTCTAGGAATAAAACCATTCTATAAGCATACTTGAAATAAATTAGTAACTGTAACCATTTACAGGACTTTTCCTGTTATGATGTAGATGTGATGGTGGAATGCAATGAGGACATTCAGATAATGAATCAATTTGAGAGATATCAATCCAGGTTATTAGCCAGACTAATATTTTTCTTTTCATTTTCAAGAAAATAATTGGCAATGAAAAAGTTCTGTCACTAACGGTCGGCTGCAATCCACTATATTCCTGACAGATTTCCCGATTGCTATGTGAATGTGTTGGTCCACCTGGGGTATGCAAAAAATCATCGGGTTGATTCATTGGCCAACTAGCTCGTGTTTCAGAAGACAGCTTGATCATAGTTTGCTGCCATGGGTTGCAACGTTGAAGCTCAATCGAAATTAGCAGGGCCGCGTATACAAGTTCTGTGTGGAACAATACGTCTGAAATGAGTTTTTCAGCGATTGATCGATATATATCATCTTTCAGATCCCGTTACTTGCATCCACCGTTGTTAACCAAGTTAAGAAACCTATCCAAAACGACTGGATCCTCAGCCTGCTTTGTGATCTGTTCCTCGATGATCTGAAGAACTTGCCTGTTTTCCGCCTCTCATTTTCTTTCTAGTTGATGGTACACATGATAAATGATAGTTATCATCTGTTGAAACCTTTGAGCCGGGAAGTGAAGAGGCAAGCGACTGAGAGTTATTGTCAATAATTAGTAACTATTCGCCATTCGAGTCTTTTAGTTCTGAATCCTGAAACAAATGAGATAATTATTTGGTTAACTCAATTGAATGTTTTGTTCCATTAAATATGCGGATTACCTACCTATTAACATGATCTTTTTTTACTTTCTTTTTCACAAAACTGAGTCCGATTGGTTGAAAGTCACGAGAACATTCGAAAAATGGAACTTCCAGTATTGTTTTGGAGCCATAGATGGTAAACATGTGAGCATCATCCATCCACCAAACAGCATGGCTCTTTTGTTAATCGCAAACAGAAATTACGAATTCGTCATGTGTGACTCTGGACAAATGGGAGGGTATCTGATGGCGGGGATGTCGTTAATTTACGACCTTTTGAAGAGCGACTCTTTCAACCTGCCAAAACCTACCCACTACAAGAGGGTGGAAGAGAACTACCTGGTGACGAGGTCTTTGCACTGCGCCCCGATTTCATCAAGCCATTTCCCCAAAGAGGGTTGACTAGAGAACGTCGGCTTTTCAACTACCGCTTATCTAAAGGCAAAAATGAAATAGAAAATGTATTTGGAATATTGGTTGCACGATTTCAAGCATTCAAAAAGCCTATCAATCTTAAATTGGTTAGAATAGAAAAAGTCGTCTTACACAACTTTCTCCGATATCTTTCGAGTGTGCTCAACGTTTGCACGTAAGTACAGGATGGCGATATTTACACAGACAACTTTGACGAAGGCCGAACTCAACCAGGATTTCGAGCAACCAATAACAGTGCTTCTGTTGCTGACCTACAAAGGGGTGGAAACGGAAGGACTTCGGCAAATGCAATCACTTCCAGGGATGCATTTCTACACTATTTCAACAACGAAAGGTCAGTCCCGTGGCAAGATTATTTATGAACCTATGGTCTAATTGACCTAACTGATATCCTGAATTCTTTTAGGTCCAAGGAAAAATACGAATACGCGCCCGACATTGCCGCTGTGACCACAAAATCCGACAAAATCAAATCGAAGACAAACGTTATAGCGAAAACTGATGCTGAAGAAGTGAAACACTCTAAAACAACATTTCAAGCTTCTAAAGCAAAACCCCAAATGAAACATAGAAAAAAAATTCCAAGGGCACCAGTAATAAAAGGAAATGGTAATTCTACAGAAACCTTAGCAAGTGCCACTAGAAAAGCATGGTTGCATATCGGTTGTGCTGGTGTGGATGCTACTGTGAACAATGGCAGAACTATCTATTGAAGAAATTTCCTGGCAAGGATTTCGACGTGGAAGCACTTCTCAAACGTGAGGACTCAACAAGTGCTTCTTTCAAGGTAAGGGCAAACCTTACTCTCTTAGAGGAACTCAATAAGCCTGAAACCTGGCCAAGTGGTGTTGTGGTCAAGCCATTTCAGTTTCTTCGAAGAAAAACCCAGTAAACTGGAAAAATGAAAAAAAATATTGAAGATTCTGAATACCAACATCTAATCGTTAGCCAACGAAACCATCATCCTGGGTTACTACCCTAATATACAAGGAGCGGGTATTCTTTGCGTAACTGAGCATTGGTTTGAAAAACCTGAGATGCAGATGATAAACCTATGAAATTATAGATTCATCATGTAGAAACCAGTTCAAACACGGAGGGGTACTCATAACTGCAAAACATTATTTGAAAATGCAACCGATAGAGGGTTTGAAAAATTTCAACTATGGAAAAGATATTGAAGTCGCTGGTGTATACATACCGACCTTGAAACAGGTGGTTTTAGCAGTTTACAGATCACCAAGATAGACAAGGGCGAGAATGTATCAATGCTTAATTTTGATTTGGGAAAAGCTTTCGATAGGTTATCACATGTTACAGATGTTGAGATTTTGTGGTTTCCGTGGAAATGTCCACAACTTTATATGATCATATTTGAGCAGTAGAGAATCTGTTGATATTATAAATGACCGACAATTTGGTCTCAGGCACCAGAAATCCACAGGAGATCTACTTGCGTATGTTACTCACATGTAGAAAAGTTCTATTGAGAAATTTAGGAAGTCTTTGGCTGTGGCCCTCGATGTTGTCCGCATATGGTTTGTTCGAACGGCTAAGCCTATGGATTTCGAGTTTCCTCTTGAAAAGATCCCTCAGTGTGGTCGTGGATGGGGTTACTTCTGACACACTTGGCATTAATGCTGTTGTGCCTCAGTACTTCATCTTGGCACCAACTCAGTTTTTGCTCCATATAAATGATCTCCTTACTGTTACTGGTTGTAAACTCCACAGCTTTGAGGATGACAGTACACTTCATACATCTTCTTGCTTGGTAAAACCCCTGTCATCACGACACGAACGAAATACGAATTCAGCAGTGTAACAAAGTCAATAGCGACTTGAAATCAGTTCTTCTTGATTGGGGATCTGCTAACCTGGTGGAGATCAATGCATGTAAAACTCAAGCCTGTTTATTTTCTAGGAAGATGAATAGAACTGAGCAGCTGTACAAATTGGGGATCAGAAATCAGAGTTTCTTCAGCTGAAATGTGGGGTACCACAGAGCTCAGTTTTGGGCCCTCTCACATTTCTAATCCTTATAAATGACATATACTTACCGGGTGCGTATACATATCTATATTGCGATGATACTTCAGCAGTAACCCAAGCTTCCAGCGAGGAAGAGCTGAAAACTAAGAAGATGGAAATATTAGAAGAAACCAAAACGTGGTTTTCAGATAATAAACTTGAATTATATGAAAGTAAAACAGAGGAACTCAGTTTTGGGCCACAGGAGGTTAGGTTAGGATAAAAATGCCATCAATCAAGTTTTTAGGCATTTTGATCGACACGTTCAAAAGACATGTGAGAAATTGTATAGATGTCTCTTTGCCTTGAGGAGGATTATGACAATCAGTACGCAGGAATCTGCAAAAATTGCTTACTCTGCATATTTTCATGCAACTATGTCCTACGGTGTTCAGGTGTGGTAATTATCCTCTGAAAACCAAAGGATTTTTACATTACAGAAGAAAGCCCTCAGAATAATATGTAATTATATGTAATACCACAAAGTTAGTTCTTATATATCCTCAGTCCTCAGTACGCAATGTATATGAAACCAATAACTTTGGTTTTCACTTCAGAAACAGTAGCTTTTGGTTCGAGTCCTAGCACCTTGGTAAGGGGGGTGTTGAGTGCAGCATTCTTCTCGTCACGGTTACTATATTATTTGCTTTTTACACGATATAGTTCAGGTATCGTTTGATACACCTCAATGAATTCAATCAAAAAGCCTTATTGGTGTTCATTGCTACGGAAGAATATTCAAGAGCTGAATACGACTAACGGCAGAAACCGATAGGCACAGACTGCGAATCACAAAAACATGCTCTGTGATTCACTGAAATGACCCCCACTACCACAGTTTTTCTTGGTGGTTTGAAGGTTTAATGTTTGAAGCGCATACACAAGATAAAACTTGTTTGTTGAACCTCACGTTTGCCAAAAAATTCTCTGACATTGGCAGAAAACATTCAATCGTGTTCTCAAACCTTCAAACATGACCCCACACACGGTCAAATATGTTCGACCGACAAGGTTGGTTGGTCAAACATGTTTGATTGTATGTAGCATCCCTTATAGATGAGCTGTTATCTATTTTGATCTTAAATATCGCTGATCCAAATCAGATTCGTCAACTCTCTGCCACCCCAATATTCTCCGTGTAAAATACCAATGCATTCATCTTTTCGAATGAATTTAGGATACTTTGCACACTAAATGCAGATTATTGCCACTTGTTAAATGAAATTTGTTTGTATTTTTTCAACTTTTGGTTGTTCTTAGAGCAGAAGCCACTATTTGAACATCACGAGTTATAAAATCTCGTTGCTGGGTAAGATTTCTTGATTTATGTGAGCTGAACATTTTTATTCTCTCTCCTTCACTAAAAAAATAACAATCTCATCCTAGCTTCTTACAGAACTTATATTTGGACTTTTCTCTCAATTGTCTCTACTATTACTACTAGTTTTTCAGCTACCTTTTATCAATTGTATCTTAATTTTTTGGTTGTATTTTCATTGTTCTGCTCTTCCCCTCTTCAAGAAAAAATTTTTTCACTCTTCATTTTCCTGATGAGAATAAAATTGTCCGTTTTGAAAGAATTGCCGTATACTTGAAAATGATTAAAGCTCAATAAGTTCAAGCAAATGTGACATAAACTGCATACGGAATGGCTTCGTTATCTCCACGTTGGGTTCTACTCATAAAGAAGAACGCTTCGTACTATATACATAAACACCTCAAAAAAGTCTAGGGAACACTTACCAATATCTTTAAAATATGAATTTGATGATTCGAATTTATAGAAATCTTTCGGTGTTTGTTAGGATGTATTGTATATAATGTATTCTCAAGAAAACAAAATAATATTTGACTTCTCCAAAGCACCTATTATAAAAAAAAATATCAAATTTGAAAATGACGAAATTTGGTAAAACACAAAAAAAAATCCTGAACTCATATTTTCGAAACGATATGGAAGCACTTATATTTTTCAGTACCCAGAGGGTCCACCTCTGTTATTAATGACACTTTGGCATCTACGCGGCATGCTCAATATTAAATTGTCTATTACATTTTGGCCTAAGTCATACCAAGCCCCCTGAACTTCTAATCGAAGCTCCTGTTCATGATGGAATACGTTTTGACGCAAGAGATTTCTTTTTAGGGTGTCCCAAACATGCTCGATGGGATTCAGATCTGGGGAGCAGGATGGCCACGGTAGAAGATCGATATCATTCTCTTCAGGAACGTTCAAGACAACTCTTACACGATGAGGAGGAGCATTATCTTGTTGGAAGAGTGGATTTTGACCCATTGTTTGGAGATACGGTACCACTACAGATAAAACTATCTCATTTGAGTAAGAATTTCCCGTGAGGTTGTTCTGTATGAAAACGAGGTCAGTTCTTCCATCAAGGCGTATACCTCCCCAAAACATCACTGATCCGCCTCTCTGTCTAACGACTTCTCGAGCGTGTTGGAGACGGTTTTGCTTTCCAGGTTCCCTCCATATTCGAATTCTTCCTGAATCGGGATAACAACTAAATCTAGATTCATTACTGAAGAGAACTGTGGCCCACCTCTCTTGATCCCAGTTTACGTGTTCTTGGCACCAAGCTAAACGAGCATCGCGATTTCCATGGGTCAGTTGTGGAACTCTTAAAGGACGTCTGGAGTGGAGTTGACCTTCGTGAAATCGATTTCTCACAGTTTAGTCGGAAATTTGTACATTATGAACTCGTGATAGCTCTTGAGCTAATTGAGATGCTGTGGTAGTACGATCTCTTCTGGCTTGTAAAACCAAAAATCGGTCTTGGGCGACTGTAGTAATCCTGAAACGACCTGTATGGCGATCTTCTACGCTACCTGTTTCATTGAAACGCGACTATAAACGATTTATGACACTTGGGCTACTACCCTGAACCCTGGATATTTCCCGTTGTAAGCTCCCAGCTTGGAGCATGCCAACGGCTCGTAACATTTCTGCTCTAGTCAAATGTCGTCTTTCCATGGTCGAATCACAAAACTTGAATCTTTTATTTGTGCTTACAACAGAAACAAAGTGTCAACTAACTGATTTCAAACACTGAATACATGAAATGATTATGAAGCAGCGTCGCATCTGCTGCATTTTTAGTTTTTATAAAAAAACTGAAATCTGTTGCGGCACTCTACATAATTTGGTAAGAAATTTATGCAGGTGTTCCTTTCTTAAAAAAAATCATCCATATTGATCGTTCTGGATACGATATATCGATATTCAAAAGTGTTCCCTAGACTTTTTCGTGGTGTGTATATTGAATTCACTACACTAATAAGATAATTTGTACTTGTAACTAAGTATGCTGTTGTATGCTCGATAGTGATAGCACGTTACTACAAGCGTGTAATTGGCCCAAAGGCGGAAATAGAGCACGTTAAAAGAATAACGAACAAACGTTACTACAATATTGGTTTGTTGAGATGTTATTGTGCTGAGTGTTGAAGAGGTAATGCCAGTTTTCTCGATCATTCTGTCCGAGATAGGATTTTATGACCTGTTCACATCTGGTTAGGCGATATGAACCGGGGTGAAACCGAAGGTTTTATGGTAACACTTCTTCGTTGCAGTTTTTGCCTTCACTCACAACTACTTGTATTTAAGTGATCAGCATTAGGAATGTCATAATGTGGAGCTTTGTTGAATTCTACAGAAAAACTGCACAATGAGGATCAACAAATAGGATATTTTCTTCACTCATGTTAACTTGGCTATGTCGTTCATTTTTTTTTCGTTTTCGTGAATGAGTTCTTGGGTTTCTGTTACTTAATAATACTGAAATATATTCGATAAAAACTGTCAACTATTTAGCATTCAGATTAACTCACTCTGTGATTTAGTGATAACTTTTTCCTTCTTATTGCACTTCACTAAGTGCGCCAAAGGAATTTCCTCAGAACTATGTTTTGAAGAACGGTCTTTTGTTTTTTTGTCTAGATCAGGGCTGCTCAAACGGTCGATCGAGAGTGCTTTTTGAGTAGATCTCGAAAAGAAAAAAATTTTTAATAAGTAGGTAACTTAACTACAAAGATTTATTACGTAATAAAATTACACTCTGCTAGCGGCAGAAGGCGGCTTTATCAAAGGAACGCCCGGTAGTTGCCAAAGAAGAGCCGCGATTTTTATTCTTGCCGTTTCTCTAGTAATTTCGGCGGCGCGTTTGACGAGAACATTTGAGACTTTCGTTCACGTCGATATATATTTTGTACATGCAGGAATTGGAGTAATTCTTAATTGTAACTTGAAGGCAATATTACGTGGATACAAAGTTTATTATTAAATAGTACAGAATGAGTGCAGCGAAGAAATCTATGTATCATTTCAATAACGATTGGGAGGAACAACTTTTTTTTGTATGGTGAAGGATAAGTGCATTTGTCTTATTTTTCGAACGTCAGTAACTTAGAGAGGCATCATAAAACGGTTCATAAAAACTATGAAAAAGATTTTACGTCACACAGTTTATTAAGAAAACGAAAAGTACGTGATTCGATATCTTGTTTGAAAGAGAACAAACCATGTTCACAAGACCAGCCAAACAGTCAAAAGCTGCTACCATCGCGTCATTTAATATATCTCATATATTGGCGACACACAAGAAACCATTCGAAGATGGATCGGTTGTGAAGGAAGCATTTATTGAAGCGGTTGAGACTTTATTAGGATGTTTTAAAAATGAAACAGAAATCATGTCTGCTATTAGAGAACTTCAGTTATCTCTTCCGACTGTAACAAGGTGTATTGAAGTCATGAGTCAGGACATGGCAGATAAACATGGTATCAGGAAATGAACATAACTTTCTTCACTTTCTGATATATATATATATATATATATATATATATATATATATATATATATATATATATATATATATATATATATATATATATATATATATATATATATATGCGTTTTTTCAATTTTGTAAAAGACTACAAGCTACCAATAAGTAAATTAGTGTGCATTACAGCCGATGGAGCACCAGCAATGACTGGAAACAAAAACGGTTTTGTGGCATTGTGGGTTCTTTCAATTCATTGCATTATACATCAACAAGTTTTGTGTTCAAAAGTTTTGCACAAGGAGGAAATTATGGTCATTGCAGCAAAAAATGTGAATTCCATCCGTGCACGTAGCTTGCAACGGTGGCTCTGTGAGTTGCAGTTGGAAGACAGAGAGTCAGCTGAACACACTGATTTAGTTCTTCACACAGACGTCAGGTGGTTGAGCCGCGGAAAATTGCTACGAAGGTTTCAAGAATTTTTGCCCGAAATAACAGCTTTTCTGGACGAAAGAGGTGATGACACTCAAATTTTGAAAAACAAAAAATGGTTGACTGATTTAGTATTACCAACCAATAAACTCGCATTAACTATGACTTTTTTCATTGATATTGTAGAGAAGAACCTAACTAAACCTAACCTTAACCTTGACTAAATTGATGTATATTGTGCGAAAAGGTAATATCCATATATGCTACGGTACACCCTACCTAGGTAGGTAAATAGGTAGGGTGTGTCATGTATGTACAACCCTGCATCACACATATTTGCAGCCTCTCATCGTAAGTAGTCTAAAAATATTGAGGTAGATTGCCAGCAGTGCAAGTTTGAGCACCTCTAGTCTAGATCTAATAGCAATAACAATTCAAAGATGACTTTCCTGACAAGAAAAGAAGAAAAACGAGAAGAATCAATTAACTTCAATATTAATTGATTTTGCCTTGTAAAAGATCTAGACTAGAGATACTTAAGCTGAACCTGAGTATCCCTGGTATAGATCTTTTACGCTCCCTTCCCAAACCTTTTTTTTAATAGTTTTACAAAACTTCCGATTCGAATTTCTGATTCTTTTTGTTTACTAGCTCTCTAGAATCAGTTACATTTTGTGTTCCATCTTTTCACAACACGAGAACATCCATCTGAACGTATCAATAGGTACGTTTGATGTTAATTCTTCCAAATATTATATCTAAATCACTATCTACCATAAATATTCAAATTGTATAGACTGAGCCCTCATTAATCTTTCACTCGATGTTGTTAAGTAGGGGATTTACAGGAAGAAATTTGCAAACTTGACATACGGCACCTGATCTTACTGTTGGCTGATACATTTTTTCAATTTCACGTACTGATGTAACTAGTCTTATGCCTGTTTGCGGAATTGCATGCTTCATGAATTTGAGGTACGTTGTCAAGTTGACTCCGAAATTAGAAGTAATTGAGTTATGCCACTTTGTGAGTTTGGAAGCAGGTCTTTTCCTGATATATCTCAATTTTGGGATTTACTTCGTCGTCGGTGACGACGGTTTGTGACTTCCTAATTTTCACAGCTTGTCCCAATTTTCCTGATGTTAAAAAAAAATTTCTGGGGCCCAAACCAACAATAGAAGAGTTCTTGTTGTCGGTGGAGGCTCCTATTGATCAAAACTGTAAAAAAATTAAATGATAAGACTTTGTCTGAATAGTTATTTCTCCATGTAATTTTTATGATTTTGTTTTTCAAAATCTTTCATAGGACTATTTTCAGTCAACTTCTAAATTTTTTTGATACAAGATTCTATCAAGAAACAGGAAACGGTCCAGTCGGCCCAGTCTTTTTCACTTGTTGTTTTCACTAACGAATATCACTATATTTTACTCGTATTATACATAAATGAATGCAACGAATATGGGCAAGGTTCTATGATACCACTAGAATCTAGGAACGTTTCTAGGCGTTGACGTCATAAATGATGAATGCTTTGTTTCACGAAAAAATCTAATATTCACCAATCATTAAAGCAAACACAAAATGAGTATTTTCTTTGAGCTTCAAACAACTTGTTAACATACCAATTACATGTGCATTTTTTAAGGAAATCTCACGTTATGAAAACGTGAAGTGTTTATTAATTCCACGTTCAGTGTTTCACCAGCGAAACATGTAATTATTTTGTTGTACCCACTTTGCATAAGCATATATAATTTTCGACTTTCTGATTGATATATGGCATTTTTATATAGGATTCTGTTGGATTTTGTCGTTTGTTCTTGAAACTATTTACGTACCACCGAATGTTATTGACGAGTCCATAAGAAAGAAAAACTGCAGTTAGTATCTTCATGCGAGGACATTCAATTCTACCAGTGGGTCAAATCGGGACAATCTTGGCGCATAGACTCGAAACTCAGGCTTGCATCGAACTTTCTTATCCTCATAATAACTTTGAAATCATGACACAGAGTTTGATTGCCAATTTGCAAAATATGAAAAAGTTCTTCACAAGCATAGATATTTGAGGGTGTTTTACATAAATTCTAAATCATATTTCTTAATAAAACTGATCAATAATATAACGTAATTGAAACGTCGTCAATGCCAATCAAAAGTCTGAAAAACGTAGATCGTAGTTTATGTTAAAAAGTTGAATAGTTTTGGCAATAATTTAGTTTTCGTTTTCACAGTTTTGATAATGTGGACTTGAAGAAAAATTAAATATTGATTGATTTCGATAACTGTTACAATATAACAGAAAGCTTGCTCGTTTAATGATATTGGAAAATATTACATTACGTTCCTCATCATTGAACCATACTCTCTGCAGCACAGTTTTGGAATATTTCATTTTGTTTTGAACACATTCATTGATTACACAATGATTCTCTATCTCCCAGATAGACCACTCAAAATTTCATGGAAATCTAACAGTTTTAATGAAATTTCTTTTTTCTGGTCTGCAATTTTGTGTTTTGAAAATGTTATACTAACTTCATTATCAACATTTTGTAAAGGCTTGACACTATCTGTCCTTGTAGATTAGGGAATTAAATATTGATTGATTTCGAAAATATTACATCACATTCCTTATCATTGTAGTGTACTATCTATAGCATAGTTTTGAAATATCTGACTTTCTTTCAAACAACACAATGATTCTCTATCTTCCAGATAGACCACTTGAAATTTCATGGAAATCTAACATTCTCTATTGAATTTCTTTTTTTTGATGGTCAGCAATTTTGAGTTTGGAAAATTTCGTACTAATTTCATCTTCAACCACTTCTAAATGTTTGACACTATATGTTCTTGTAGATTTGGCAATTCTTCAGTGCTTTATACTCTTCATTTTTATTTCTTTGAATTGAATATTAATTTCGTGACATCGTCATATTGTACATTACAAGTTGGAAAAATGTTCTTAGTGCAGTGTAAAAATTACATGAAAATTTCCATAACGCGTTTTGCAGTTACTGTTTCTTTGGAATTGCGTCTTCATCATATAGTATGAACACACTTTGCAAGTATATAATTTATATAATGAAAAATTTCAACAATAGTGATGGAAATATTCTATTACAGATCAACCATAATATAAAACGCAATACGCGAATATCAATTCTCAGGTGTAAGAATGCAGCATCACATGGTAATCCATTGTTTGAAATTAAGCCCTAGAAGAAGAGAATAATATGAGGATCAAATTTCCCTGGGAAACCCAATGAAAAATACAATTTTTTCTCAAATTTCGAATTTATTCATCAATGAATTTCAACACTTCTCTAACACTTCTATGCCTTTCTTGTAGAACGATTTATCCTTGGCCACAAAATAGGCTTTAGTTTCGGCAATAAATTCTTAATCCAAACCGAATCTTTGTCCCTGGAGCATATTTCGTTCAAATCTGCAAAGAAGCTTTCTTCAGGGTGCAAAATCCGAAGAAAAGGATGGATACGACAGCAATTTCATCCGTAAATCGTCGATATTTGCCGACTTGTGGATTTGTGCATTATCTTGATGAAACCATGTTTCTTTCTTTGCCACATGATATCAATTGTGCTCAATCTCGTCTCTCAATTGGTCGAGTAAGGCTGTGTGATAGTCACTGTTGTTCATCTGGCCTTTCTTTTGATAGTGGACCAACAATATTCTATACCAGTATACCAAAATACGCCATAACCTTGCCTGCCAGATTGCTGGTTTTTTGGGCATTTTGGATGGCTTTCTCCCGCTGCTCTCTATTCAGCAGACGAACAAGATATTTCTTTAAATCCCCTTGTACACGTCCAGTCATCAAGTTGTTCAGAATCGATTAAGTGGAACATTTTGAATAAACAATTCGATGGGGACATTCTGTAATGAAATGCCAACCTGAAAGTAATGCAATAACAATTCAGAGGATTAATCAGCTTTTAGAAGTTATGCTTAGTAACTTTTACAGCTAAAAGACATCTTGGATAATAATTTTACTTTCAAAAATGGAGTATTCGAATAGAGAATTGAATGATCTTTTCAAAAAAGTGCAACTCTACCCATTTTACCCGGAATAATTTTTGATATGGGGAATGCTGAGTGTAAAGCGTTGATTTCACAACCTCCAAGACGGTCTCTCCTCGAGCAAAAATTGACCTGCATCAGCGTTTTTCTCTAGTATCGCTCTTTCCAGAGTTAGAACAGTGGGGTCCAACCATCGTGCATATACAGTGTATTACAGAACCTATTAAGTTTAACATTTTGAATAAACAATTCAATAAGGATGCTCTGTATTGAGAGACAACCGGAAAAGTCATGCAATAATCATTCAGTTAAATGGATTTCAGATAATATAGTACTCAAACTATGACTATAAGTTTTTCCAACCAGATACACTTAGGGGAGACTCGAAAAGTCCAAATTCACATTTAGAGATCTCTATTTGATAAGGACTCCTTATTTGGTAAAGACTTTATCCTATCCTGATATTTTACTGAAATTAATCAGCCTTTAGAAGTAACGAATAATAGTTTTTTCAGCAAGGGACATATAGTATAAAGTTTTTTTTTCAAAAATAGAATATTCGAATAGAGAATTTAATAATCTTTTCAAAACAGTGCAACTCGTCCAAAAACGGGTTCCCTTGAGCAAAAATTGACCTGCTTCAGTATTTTTCTCCAGTGTCACTCTTTCCAGAGTTAGACGGGTGGGATGAAAGTTATCGTTCAAATACAATGAATAACAGAATCAATTAAGTTAAACATTTTGAATAAACTATCCAATAGTAATGAAGCACCAACCTGTAAGTAATGCAATAATGATTTAGGAATTGGATCAACTTTAAGATGATATAATATTGAAACTATTTGAATAACAGAATCAATTAAGTTGAATATTTTGTATAAACTATTCAATAGTAAAGAAGCACCAACCTGTAAGTAATGCAATAATGATTTAGGAATTGAATCAACTTTTAGATGATATAATATTCTATATAACTATGATGATATATTTTTCAAGCCAGATTTCTTTTCAGTTTATCCATTATAAGTTGCAATTTACTTTTGAATGCGTTTACTGCGCTAATCATCTCAATAATAGTTTTTCCTTTACTTTGAAGCTCCAAGTTAATGATATTTAAGTGCATTGTGATGTCAGTCAAAAATTCCAAATCAGTCAGCCATTTTTCGTTTTTTCAACATGTGAGTGTCATCTCCTCTTTCGTCTAGAATAGTTGTTATTTCGGGCAATTATTCTTGAAACGTTTCTAGGAATTTTCTGCGACTCAACCACCTGACGACCGTGTGAAGAACTAAATCAGTGTGTTCAGCTGACTCCCTATCTTCCAAATGCAACTTACAGAGCCACCGTTGCAAGCTACGTGCACAGATGGAATTCACAATTTTTGTTGCAATGCCCATGATTTCCTCCGTGTTTAAAACTTTTGAACACAAAACTTGTTGATGTATAATGCAATGGAATGAAAAAACTGAAGGTAAATCTTCATTAGATCGACACGATGCCACAAAACCGTTTTTGTTTCCAGTCATTGCTGGGGCTCCATCGGTTGCAATGCACCCTAATTTATATATTGGAAGCTCACAGTTTTTTATAATATTGAAGAAAACGACATATATATATCTTTGCCACGGGTCCTCCCCTTCAGAGAAATGATTGTAACAAATTGTTCCTTAGCCAACATGTCATTGAATACCATCCGAATGAAAATATACAGCCGGACAGTGTCTGTCATATCGGTGAATTCGTCGAACTGTAAAACCAGTATGTACATTTGATGATATCATGTTTTAGTTTATCTGCTATGTCCTGACTCACTTCAATACGCCTTGTGACAGTCGGACGAGATAACTGAAGTTCTCTAATAGCAGACATGGTTTCTGTTTTATTTTTAAAATTTCCAAATAAAGTCTCACCCGCTTCAATAAATGATTTCTTCACAACCGATCCATCTTTTCGCCAATATAGGAGATATTTTAAATGACGCGATCGTAGCAACTTTTGAGTGTTTGGCTGGTCTTGTGACCATGGTTTGTTCTCTTTTCAAACAAGATATCAAATCACGTACTTTTCGTTTCCTAATAAACTCTGTGGCGGAAAATCCTTTTCATAGCTTTTATGAACTGTTTTATGATGCCCCTCTAAGTTACCACGCTTAGGTATTGCAACTGACGCACGACAAATAAGACAAATGCACTTATCCTTCACCATATATGTAAAACAAAAATTCTTCCTTCCAATCGTTATTAAAATGATACGTCTTAGATTTCTTCGCTGCACACATTTTGTACTATTTAATAATAAATTTTGTATCAACGTAGTAAGTATTGTCTTCAAGTTACAATTTAGAATGTCTCCAATTTTTGCAGGCATAACATTTATATCGGCGTGTACGAAAGTCTCGAATGTTCCGTTGACAAAGCCGGCTTTTGCCGCTAGCAGAATGTGATTTTATTACGTAATAAATGTCTGTAGTTTAGTTACCTACTTATTGTATTAAATTTTTTTCTTCTCGAGATCTACTGAAAATGTACTCGCGATCGACCGTTTGAGCACCCTGCCGTAGAGTAATAAATCTTTAGGTGACAGGATGCTCGTAGGCGTGCTACTCCGATAAGGGTTAAAGTCTATTATTTAGTATATTTTCCGAAATTTACCCCAAGAAAGATAATTATCACATAGATATATAAAAAAAGTAGTTTTATTATTCATTTGCATCAGTTAGTAGTTGGTGAAAGTGTTTTGTTCATTTCACGAATAATGGAAAAGTTTTCTGATTCTATCCCTATTATACGTGCTGAAATTATACTACTTGAGCACAAAGTAAGAATTCAAATTCATAGAAATTAGATTTATTGTAACATTTGCAAACCAAAGTGGTTTTACTACACATATCCCAAATCGGAATAAGGTATCTAAAGTGAGAGAAAATCTTGATCAATACACAATTTTGTTTTTTCCAAAGATAATTTTATTTTCCTTATAGCACTTAACATTAGTATAACTTTAGAAAAATGGAAACGATACCAAAATACTTTATTTTATGAATTTTTCAATCTATTGGATTAGTTTCTTTTAAGAAAAATATAAATTTAGTTTTGTTTAAATTAATCTTCATCTTATTGTGATTAAACCAAGCTGCAAAGGATTTAAAGTCAGACTTAATTAACATTTCAAGTTCTTCAGTACTATTATCACTGTAAAATAGGGCTGCATGGTCAGTAAAGGTAAAATATCTGCTCTTTAGTTGAACGAATTTTAGGCTATGACCATATAATGAATCCAGAAGAGGTCCGAGCACAGAACCATATGGTACCCCATACTCTTTTGTTTCTAAGTCACTAATATTGTCACCTAACATAACATACTGTATTCTATCTAGTAGATATGATTTTAAAAGGTCATACATTTTGTCCCTAAATTTCATTGTTTCACAATTTTTTAATGATATTTGAACATTCACATTATCATCAAGGGCTTTTCCGAGTACAATTTTTTTATTGATCAAATCAGCTACTATACTCAAGGAATTTCTGCCTTAAATGAACCTTATTGGAATTTATCCAAGTTAGTACATTTATCATTCTTTTTTTATTACTTTCAATATTTTGGAGAAACATCTTTTAAAAGAATTGGTTTATAGTTACTCATATGATCTTCTGTTACTTAAAGTTTTCGTGTGTTCGTGTGGAAATATGCCACAGTTGAACACTTTATTCCCTAACTTTGTCAGAATGGGTATAATGTTCTCCTTTTTATTGTAAACGTCCCTCACAGTTATTTGATCATGACCTATTGCAGCAATCTCTCCTAATTCTGATAAAATAGCTTAAATCTCTTGTGCATCGAAATCAACCCCAAAAACGATCCCACCGAACAAAAATTAACTTGTTTATGCATTTTTCTCTAGTATCACTCTTTCCTGAGTTAGAGAGGTTGGTAACAAATTTTTGTTGAAATCAAGTGAGCTATTTTCAAGAATAGTATTATTAGTTATCCAATTAAAAACGTTTTTTTTGTTTTTATGGTGCGATGGCTTGTTTTTTTTTTTGATTAATCGAGGAAGTAAAAAGTTATTTAATTTATGAGGCATATGTTACGAAAGAACCACGAGATTCATTGTTAAAGCGAATTTTGTATGTGTCATAGGGTTCAAGAAATATTTTAGTCTTAGAGAAACCTTTTTCTGATAAAACATACACTCATTCCATTTTTCGTTATTATAAAAAGCGAATCATGTTAAAAGCGCAACTTGCTTATGACTAATAGTTTTCCAGCATAAGATAATTTCCATTCTCTCTATACTTTAAAGGTTTTGAAAATCTATTTCCAGGAGAAGTCACACGATAAAAGCGCAAAGGACTCTGTTTTCTTCCTCCTTTAGTCCCCACTGAATATTGGAGAAGACTCATGCAAGAAGGTGGGATATAGCTACGCGCAATAAACGGCATCCTATCAGACAGTGGGAGGAGTATAGAACTTGTATCCTGGAGTCCCAATGCTTTTATATAATTTCAAGCACTCAGTTGCTTTGATACTATCGTAGAGAGCGGATATATATCAATATTAATCGTATTATACCATTCGAAACCCGTTATAAAGTGTTTGTAATAATTTTGATTAATTTAATTTAACAAAATCATGAAATATTCTGTGAAACTTGAGAAATTTCAGTGAACAATTGTTATGTGCGCGTAGATTGTTCAATTTTACTAACTGTCATTATATAGAAATCTAAGTATCTACTAGTGTGTATTTTATTACAAAGTTGTAAGTAGATATAATGTATGTATATACAAGTTGGCGTCAGGGATTGCATGCGTATTTCCCCTTCCAATATTTATCGGCGCCAGACGGAACGTCATCCATCATGGTCGATGACGAGCTTTGCCAGGATTGGTCGATTCTGCGTCACGTGCTTAGTTAATTGGGTGCGGAAGGCGTGCCCTTGCTTTATACCGTGAGCAAGTTAAGGACTAGTAGGGGAACTGAAAAAAGGCATAGTATGCTCCGCAAACCCCCCGCGTGTTTGGAACTCTCTACAGGCTATCTTGCATAGACATTCGGCTGGAGCTTAGAATTTCACAGAAAAATTAATGATCATGAGCTCGTTTTTGATGAACCCCGTGTCTGGTGCAACTTTATCAAGTAGTTATCAGCAGACTCAGCATTTATCCGCGGGTGTAGTGGTTGATCCAAAGTTTCCTCCATCTGAAGAATATAGTCAGAATAGTTATATACCGTCCGCGACTAATGATTTTTTCGGAAATCATCATATACCTCAATCTCAACATCATTTACAGTATGGTTACCACAATCATCACCAACCGTCGGCATATGGATCTACTCCAGTTCCGATAACAAATGGAGGGTATGGAAGTTATGGTAATTATTATCACCCTCAATTACATTCGCACCATGGTCCGCCCATACATCCGCACCAAATTCGACCGTCCATTTCTCTGCATGACTCTCAGCAACCTATGGTTGCTTGTGGAAATCATCAACCGCCGGTTACAAGTTCCTCCGGTACAATTTTGCAAAATTTGGCAGACATTGCGCCTAACGTTCCCCAAAATACTAGTGATAATGTGAACACAAGTGTGTGTAGTCCAGTTTCTGTTGGACATGGACAGGATTCAAGAGGTTCTCCTCCTGGATCCCATACTCTCCAAGAGCTTGGGCTCAGATTAGAAGAGAATGTGTCTGATGAACATGAAGATTGTGATGATGGACAAGAAAGTTCAACAAATAACGATGAAGACGAAGAAGATGACGACGGGAGTGATAGGCAAATTTATCCTTGGATGCGGAAAGTCCACGTGGCTGGAGCATGTAAGTCAATATTGTTTAAAATGTATCATATCGATCGCAATATTGAAATAGTTATCACCACATTTTTCCGATATATTCCTAACTTTCTGGTTGAATTTTCATGTCAGGCGTCTACTGTCGTTAAATAATAAAAGTGTGTGATCTTCTCCTTCTTCTTTTTCCACGATTTAGTCAATCTTGTTCCTGTGTTGATCAAGGAAACTTTGGGGTACATTTTGATCTCCTTACGATATGTACAAAAGAATTTGAACTAAATGGTCACAAAATTGTCTTGAAAATAGGAACGAACAAAATTATTACCTATTATATTGTACGATATAATATTAACAAGGATACAATTTAACTATACAGAAAGATTTTTAATTTCTACTGAATTCCGCTTTCAACTGGAAGCAAGAATCTAAGCATATATTATCAATACTAATTTCAGTCTTAATCTAGTAAAATATTTAACACACATTTCGAATGATATATGAACGAAAATTTCATTTACACTCATTATCATGTATTTGCAACTAATTTCGACGACAAACAGATACAAAATGAAAACTATGCGAACAACAACAATTTATAAATGATCTACACATTCGTAATAAAATTGTATAAATATTCTCTAGGCAACCCCAAGGAAATGTCTAGATCACTTAGGTAAAAGAAAAGAGTAATGGGGAATTCTTGTCAAAATCATCATTGTATGAAAATTCATATCAAGTTTTTATTAGATGAAAGGAAAATTTTAAATATTTGGTTAAAATTATCATTTCCTTCAGTGAAAGGATTGGCCTAATTAGAATTAGCTTTTTATTGAAAGAAATATGTTAATGCTCATTGATTTTATTGTGCAATTTTTGCGAGGTCTATTAATATACTTCAAATTATAACTAACTTAGCTAAGTTTGTATATATGAGGTTTGTTTCCTTTATCTATTATAGTTTCATTAATTTTGATATATCATCATTGATTCACAATGAGATCAGTAGTTGGAACGTTTTAGAATTTGATTAACATTCCCAACGTATGTGACGTTACTATATCTGTGTTTATGTTTTGATTTTGAGTACACTAATTCGTTTGTTTTGTGAATGACCTAACAAAAAACGGAAACATGAACATAGATCCAGCAATTACACATCATATATCTACATTAGGAAAGCTAGATAAAATTGAAAACAAATACTGCCAAAGTTCCAATCTATCTCATTCCGAACTAATAATAGTCTATCAAAATACATCAAAATAATGAACGTTTCAGTTGAATCAAAAGAATCTGGTATATACAAACTTAGCTAGCTAGTAAGGTATAACTGTAGTCACAAGATCAATATTAGAATAACTGAACATTATCGTAATTTTATCAATAAGTTTATTCTCATAACGTGAATCATCTGATCTGAAAAATTGAAATTTAGCTCCATTCAATAAAAACTCTTGGAAATTCTTCGAAATCAATAGACATAAACTTTCCAACACTCAAATGAAAAGGTAGATTAGACAATAATTCCTCATTACTTAATTTGTTGTGAGTTAGATAATATTTCTTGGAATTTGTATTTTAATCGGATTGTGTAGATTATATTCAAATTGTTGTATCTTAGTTCAATTTTCGTTTTCTGTCGGCCTGATGAAGTCGTAGTATCGACGAAACGTGTATCAAACATTTGTTAATAAGTCTAAACGAGTTTTTCCTTTTTCCCATTTGTCAATCATGAAATATTGTTAATCTCTTGTAATTACAATTCCTGTGGATAATAATAAATATAATAGACATTGAATAACAAAAGGCGTCTCAAAAGAATTAAGAAATTAAGTTATGGTTCAGTGGTTGGATTTTCTTTAGATTCAAATAATATGATATATTGTGTTAAATAATATGATAATGATAAATTGCCATTAGTATATAAAAAGTTGTAGTTTTTATAATCTAATTAATTAACTTATAGAAACTTATGACGCGTTTCACTACACTGTGGCTTCTTCATATAAGTAGTACATTTTGGTTTATATATCACATTGGTAAAATCAGGTACTTATATCATTGGCTGAAAAATTCAAACAAGGTTGCTTCTTTCGAGAACTGAGAGATTTTGTAATGTGATGAGAGGAGAATGATTTTAAAGTTAGTCTGGGTTTACCAATGCAAGTTAATATATTATATTTTTTATATTACTATTTCCCCAAGAGAGTGTATAATCACCTAATTTTTTCCTATATCAATCTTGAATGTACGATTTGTAATATATCTGCCTAGAGAGTTATCCATTCTGAAAGATATATTCCAAGTATGGGATCGGAAGGATGATAAGCTAGACTAGATTTACCAATGTAAGCTAATATATTGTTTTTCGATTAGTCTCTTGAAAACAAGGAAAAGTCTTATATATTGCATGTTGGAATTATTTATGAAAAGGCATACTATCAATCATACTAGAATAATAACCATTATTGACCACTATTTGTTTTATAATATTGAGCTATTTCAAGAACTAATTTTCTGAAAATAATATCATACTGTTAGAAGTAACTATTTTATGTTGATTTGGATTCGTTGAAGAATTATGAATGGTAACATCTGTATGAGATGGTATGGAGAAATAGAAAACTCATACCTGTGGACAATTTTATTTCAAGTTAAATCTAAAAAGTTGATGGAATTCTCAGTTTCCATTTCTGAAGTGAACTTTAAAGTTCGGTACTTAAGGAATCTTATTGTCTATTTGTTTCTGTGGAACAACCAATAAATGCATTGTTGCGACAGCGGGTAATTACAAAATATGTTCTCAATATCATCCATGAAAATATCAGTTACTAAAGGACTGAGAACATCACGTAAATTTCATCATCGAAGTAAAATATTCTTTATTTCAAAAGATACATAAGATTTGATGGTATAATTCTTCTAATACCATAATTTGATATAGATTTCAGAACGGATAATTCTCTGGGCAGATATATTAGAAACAGTCAAAATTCATAGAGAAAACAAACCAGGTGTTTATAAATTCTCTTGTGGAAGTTGTGATAGAATTAATATGGCTGAAACTTTCCTAAATTTCAATATTAGTCCGTGTATTATCAAAATTATTATTAACATATAAGGTACATCTTCCTTCAAATGTACTACTCATCTGATGATGCCGCAGTGAGTTGAAACCAGTTAGAAGTTTGTGCACAGAGAAAATCATTGTTTTATTTAATAAAAATAAATATATTAGATTTCATCAAGTATCTAACTCCTCAATCAAATTATTTAACTAAATATCCTAAATTCGACACTATTTCATCAAGACGAAGAGTAAACAACATAATACCATACTCAAATTAATTATTTTTCATTTTCAACAGCAGCTAGAAATTAAACATGTTCACAGCTTTCAAATGCCGTTGGGTTTCATGTATTTTGTGAGAAAGATCTTTATAATTTCCTTAATATGAATTACAATGAGTTCAACGCCTCGTAAGATGTTGAAGAAATCTGAATAGAGCGTACAATTTTCCTCATACCAATATCATTAGTAATAAACTTATCTAGACATGTTGAAAATGCGGTTCTATTGCTCTCGCAATCTCACAATACGTATTACTTAATCTATGTTAATCTATACAAATTAATACTGAATACATTTAATAATACTTATATTTTATTATCAAATTTTATTACTGAAAGGGCGAAAGGAGAATGGTGTACGTTAGTTTTAATAACTTTTTCACTTCATATGAGTCTGTTACAAAAGAAATTAATTACGCAAAAACTGTTATCTACATTAGGTAGGGGAGAACAGAATCCGGTATAGAGCCCCTCAAAACCCATATCTTGTCATTAACTAGGAAACGGAGGATATTCGTATTCCCCGATCGTTAGTAGAGTGTTCATTCCGAAGGCGGAAGAAGCAAAGTATCTATAGGTTTTCTTGAATGTAAACTTTAGTAGAATTTGCCACTTGAAAACCAATTACACAAGGCAAGACGTTCCTTATGAGCATGTCAAATGATCTATGGAAATAATGGGGACTTGTCCCAGAGCAATTTCAGTGTTTTTATCTGATAGTGGCGAGACCACGTATCACATATTGCTTTATTGCTTTGTGGGAATGAAGCCTTATTAATCAATCTGAACTCAAGCTGTCTGAACTTAGAGAACTGGGCCTCGCACCACCTCACCTGACGATTAGAAGAGCAGCTAGAATGGCAATCTAAAGATTCCATCACCTTACCCGAAATGGGACAAATATGTTCAGTCTGGTAACGAGGTGCTGAGTATGATTTCTAACATACCAGTTCCCGAAACCAACATGGAGCTGCCTTCGCAGATCATCATTCCTAGCAAACAGGAATTGGCCATGTTCAAGACACCGTCTATGTGAGAGGTTCTGTTAGTTCACAGATGGCTCCAAAATAGTTCAACGTGTAGAAGCTCATGCATATGGTCGAGGTTCCGCCAAGAAACAGCATATGTGTCTTGGTGGACTTGCGATTGTTTTTCAAGCAGAAATATTCCCTATTGACCACTGTGCTAATCTTCTGTTAGCAGGGAGAACAACAAATAGAACTGCACCTCAATTGTTATGCAGGAAAATTATTCAACCCTCACGAAACAGGGAGAAAGAAATGAACTTCGTGTGATGTGTCTTGAGCCTAACAGGACTCAGACACTGTAGGCTTACCATCAGGGGCCTTCCACTGTGAGAGCCTAGGCTCTAGATTAAACTCTCTATGCAAGACCTAAGAGTTCTAATTTCCACATTTATGGAACACTATCGCTTCAGAAATCTTCTAAATAAGTTAGAATTGATCGATTACTCTTCATGCAGACTATGTTAGGTAGAGATAGAATCAATAGAACACGCCATGTGTGAATGCCTAGATGGGAACAGAATTAGACTTGGATCTAACAAACTTGAACTATTTGAGGTTATTGATTCCTCACCCACATAACTTATAGGCTTTACAAAAACTATGGAGCTTGTAGGTGAAATTTAGGACAGAGTAATAGATCACTTGGCCTGAGTGGCAGGGCTGTCAATCGACCCACACTCAATTTTCATATCTATTTCAAGAGGAGAGCTGGGCTCAGTGGATATGTGGGTACAGTGAATACTGGAACATCTCTGTTATGTCATGTATGAATAGAAATGCGCCATTTCGCAATTCACCTTGATGGTTGATAACCACATTTTCAGTTATTGAGAGTGAGTTATCGTTAAAGGTTTGTGCAAACAGCAAAGTATCGTGTTAATATCCTATTCATTTCTAAGATGAGTGTTCACTTTTTTTTCATAATAAATAATATGAAGAGGAGATATGAAAAAATAGTCCATTAAAGTGTGGGTTGCGTTATTTTCTCCAAAATGAAAATGTTACTTTTCTCTCAGTCGAAATAACTCAAAGTTTCTCATTTGATGAGAATTTCAGGTCAGGTATGCTTCGAAACAAGAAAAGAACTACAAATATTGGATTAACTGATCCAAATGTAATAATGAATGCAGTAAAATCTGTTTTGAGAGGTTAGTCGATTGAAGCTTCGTCAATCAGCTAGAAAATTCCCAGAACTACATTAAAGAGTTATACAGGGTGCCGCTCAAGCTCTATGACAAAATGTAAGAAATTATTCTTGAAGGAATTCTAGGATAAATTAGTGAGAATAGTATCGTCCTAATCTTTTTTAATTCAAAGATATTCATCTTCAAATATTTGATCCTGGAATACAATTTTCAAGATAGAGATCGATTGGTGGTAGAAATCTTAATGTACAGAAGGAGATATTCGTGACCATAGTGAAATGATTATCAAGAGTATTGAATTACTTCAGAATATCTTTCATGATAGATAATTATTTTAAAACCTTATGTTCCTCGAATTGAGGACATATTCCTTCAGTAATGAAGAAATTGTAAGTATAATTTATGTTTATGGATATTGCGATAGAAACGTTTTTTCTTCAATATTCAGAAGAAAGACTTAGGGAGATGAGAACACTTGAAGCAAAACATGTACGACCCCGTCAAGTCTACATACTAAATGTGGAGAACATTATAAACTGTGTTGAAGGTAATTTATCGATAAGTATTTAGCACATTACAAATCAGTTTCTAATGCCCTAGGTGTCGTGTGGCGTGTTTTGAAAAGAGAGGAACTGCACCCTTATCATCGAGAGGGAGGTCAGACATTAAATCCAGGAGACGACGAGCAAATACTCACATTTTGCCAGCTGGATTCTGCCTGTCCATGCTCGAGATTCGGATTTGATTTCCAATATTTTATGGTTCATAAGAGATAAGATAAGAGAGATTGTATAAATAATTTCCTTAATGATCATTTATGGGCCCTGCAGGTTCCAAATGCGATTATGCAAAGACGTTTCCAAAAGAGGTTCAGTATCAATTTTTGAGGTGGTCATAACAAATTGTGTGCCACTTCTTATCAAAATTTTCTACACAACACACTGTTAAATTCAATTGATAAAATTCCATTAAATTTTATCCAGAATATGCATTGCACTGGACAAAATAATAGCAGTTTGCATTTGAAGTTTACTACTTCGATACGGATAGTACATATTTGAAAATTACCGTTTAAATGTGACGGACTTCGTAAGTGATATTTACAAAAATTACTTTCGGCATCCGATGGAAATATGTGATGAGCCTTGGATACCTCAAAAGGTTTGTGAAAATTCTGAGCCCTAGAACTTCCCCTGCACCTCAAGCTTGTTTCACAGTTAATTGACACTGAGACAAAAACTGAGTGGTGATAGTGACTTTCAATGTGACCCGAAATCGCCGAAATGATTCAGCTAAGGTGAATCAAACGATCTCATCAGAGATCTGGAACTGTGAACGTCTGCTTCAGAAATTCTGGCTTCTAGGATAAAAGAGAAGTTACAATGGGATTACGAAACTACGATTTCAATGAAAGGCAATTAATTATTCATAGATTTGTCAAAATCGAATCTAAAATGATATCTCATGCACATCATGAATAAATTAGAATCGTTGCCGATTGCACAATCTACTAAAGTATAAGAAGAATATACATCTTTTGCATTGGTTTTAGATAAAATTAAGTATACAGAAAAGAACTGGCTCGTAGGTATCGATTGAGTATCCCAGTTTTCTCTACTTGTAGAATAGAAAAGCTAAAATGCAAAACTGGATTAGAAACAATTGAAAATTAACGCTCATGGAACTATTTGTTAAAGCCCTTAGCAAAAATGGAAATTGTTTCCTTTTCTCGTCACAAAAGTTCTCAAAACTGAGTTCAGAAAAGAAAACGGAGCATCTTTGATGGGCCACTGATCAAAATATTAATAAAAGACACAAGTTTAATAGGAACTTTAGCAGAGATTGAGAAAAAGGCGTGAAATGAGTTTGTTTGGCTTGTTCAGAATTTTTTGGGGATTATGAAAAGTTCTAACTATTCGCAACAAGTTGAAAAACTAACGAGTTACTTTCAAATATTTGGATGTATCATGAGCATTAAGTTACTCTTATCTAGGTGATCTAAGTGAAGAACAGGGAGAGCTATTCCACCAGGACCTTTCAACTGTACAGGAACGCTATCAAAGCTACTGAAACGCACACGTGATGGCTAACTATTATTGGAGCATTTAGAATAGCTCACAGACTACAATATCCGCAAGAAAATCTTACTGAAAAATGTTATTTTCAATTCAAAAATTAAATGAAATAAGATCAATTTTAAAGAATTTGTGTTCTATGTAGAAATGGGCTATATTACATATTTACTTAGCTATAGCTGATACAGAAGTTTAAATCACGGATCGGAAATCATCATTAAAAATTATGCTAATGTGCCACAACTCAAGCATCATAACTGCTGTTGTGCGGTATTACCAACAATATGGAGCACCTCCATATCATTGAAGAATGGGTGGCTGAATGAATATTTTCCAAAATGGTGGATTAGTTGGTCCAACTGCTTGGCCGCCATGGTCACTGAATTTCAACCTGTTAGACTTTTTTGAATGGAGATACACGAAACAACTTGTTCACAGTGTAGGGATAACAATTTTCCACCTATCACAAGAACTGATAAACACTACCGCAGAAGAAATTACATAGTTCATCAAGTTTTCCGCAGTCACTTCTTCGTAGATACTAGGTTAATAATTATGATTGATATGAATTTCATCACCTCAGAATTGCTTTTGAATTTTAGAGAAGTTTATTGTGCGTTTCAATCGTGAAAATCATAAACATTGATCATATCTACATATTCTCTATGAGGGATTGTATTTTCAATTCTTAATTTAAGTTTAGAAAACAATACCTACCTATTTTAAAAGATATCATATGGTGATTTTGGTTTACGTAAAGAATATCACAAAACTAGGTGGTGAATATTTAATTCACAAACGTGATAGTTCTTTCAATATTTCTATCACAATCAGACGTTTACAAATTGTGAGTTAAAACTAAGATACAGTTGAACCATTTGTTTTAAATATATAAACTGTACAACTGTATCTTAGTCTTAACTCACAATTTGAAAAAGTCTGATGATCATAGAAATATCGAAATAGCCATCACGTTTGTCAATTAAATATTTTCCACCTATATTTGTTACAAAGTAAACTAAAATCACCGTATGATGATCAAACATGACGTAGAACGGCTGACCCAATATCATTTTTAGAAAGATGTTCTGACATTTATCTATCAAAAGTTAGTCAACATTCGTGGCAATCATTTTTGCTATGTCATCTTTTGTACAACAAGATTTGTATTTCATTCCATCTATGGTAACACCACACAATCGCCTTCACATGTAGAAAATTGGGATTTCTGAACACGAGACAATCAAATTTTTGAAGCTGAATATCTCCGAATATAAAAAGATTCGGAACATGTTGACTAATTTGTTTGAGAGTTTCTCCAGGAACCACCTGCCGTAGTTTGCCATAGAGCTTGGGGGACTCCCTGTATCACAAAATGCCGAAATATCCAAATTAATTTGAATGAAATGACAATAATAGTCTTCGAAAAATAGTTTTTGCGAAAGGAGAGGTTACATACGCTGAGTAGCAAAAGGTACCATCAGTTGCTTCGAAAAGCAGGAAGTACTCTAGCTTTTGTTTTAGCTGTCGTTATCAATAAAACAGTTCCAAATTCATTTAGATAATTTCTTAAACGAAATTCAAATATCATGACGGCAATCAGAGCTGACATAGTCAGGGCGATAGGTTTTTATAAACCAATCGTCAATAAATTTTTACTTTCAGAGGCTTCTGGATAAGCATAAATTTAGGACCGAAGGAATTTTTAATGTTAACGAAACCGGTCTAAGTACAGTTCAAGAACCTTGTAGGGTTATGGCTGCAAAATAAGAAGATTTGAGGTGTAGACGAAACTCCCAAAAGAACTTGTAAAGAATTTTTGATCGGCAAGGAACGTAAGGAATAAAGCAACCACATGCAATATGAAAACGTTTTATTTTGAGCTCAAATCAAATTATAAATACGACTATTAACAATTCTTCAATGTTTCATTCTGAAATCAGACATTTCCAAGCTGAAATAACTGATATTATTAAAAAAGATTACTCAATAGATAATGTCTTTTTAATGAGGAAATCATGCATTCAGTGGTTCGAAGGAAAGAGAAAAGGGGTTCAGCTTTACAGAACTCTTTGAATAAATAATAAATTACATCATTAAGTAGATATAAATAATTTAGAAACAGTGCAAGTAATTTCTGTTTAAAAATACGGAGTTGCAGTTGTGATATGTGTAGGTTAAATATTGGAGGATTATGAATAATTGACAAGCATTCATTAGGTATGAAATAATGTTGGCGTGCTATAAGCAGTTTCTTTGATTTTTTCAAACGAGATAGAAATTGTATTAACTGAAGTGTTTCATATTAAGGTATAATCGTAATAAAGTGAAATTAAAGACTTGATTTATATGCTTTCATATTCAAACCATTTTATCCCTGAATGTGGTCTTTTTCTTTATCTTGTTTAATTTTCAAGTTAATTTATCAGCGACACGTCAAGATCATTTTTTTCACATAAAGTCCAATATTCATTCTTATGAAGTGGTACCTTTTTGAAATCAGTACTGAAAGGGCAATTCATAAGTAGAAACATATGCAGGGTGTTGTGTGCAAAACAACTTCCGGTCTAACCGCAAATGGCAAACTTCTAATAGGTTATCTAACTTGCTTACCCTCAGTAAAACAGGAGAACAGTATTCATCCTCTCTGGCCGAAGGAGCATCTGATGATGGAGAGCCTATTTTCATGAATTTTTACGAAAAAAAAAATATTGTGACGAAGTACTCACCAAAAAAACTTATTACTTAAAGGCATCATAGCAGAGCTTAGGACGCTCTTGAAACTTCCAGTCTGAAAAAACCTCTCTAGATTTTTTTATAGAAAATTGGGACACCCTGTTTACTTCAGAATAAATTGCTGAAGAAGATTTTTTCTTTCTAAATACAATACCGTTCGAACAAAAATGAAATCTACAAGAGTGTACGAGCTACAGAGCACCGCGCCACTGGTGAATCACCCAGTATATATTTTTCTTCATGCATTCTTGTTGGTTTAGAAGATAATTTGTATTCATTACTTCTCGATTATATCATCTAACTTCTATCGGAATTGAGGATATAGTCTCCTTTATCAATAGCATTATTCTTTGTAAAGAATCAGTGTCAAGTATCCCCTTGAAAAATGAAAAATTACCCCCTGAATAGATTCAATTTTCAATACTCTTTCTGAGCATTCCAATATTTCCTTGCACATTATCACCATCTTCGAATGGCTTTGTATTCCTGCTGTAACATCAAATCGCGTTAAATCTAGGAGGTCTGGAAAATAAATTACAACTCATTTGTCTCTTGCGAACCGACAAACACAGTTACACTGGAGCCGGGTTAAAGCTCATTTTAATTCCCACTAAAAGATACTAAGAGTGCAATTTATAACAAAGTAACAATAGTTTGTGTTTATGTGTTGGGATTGTTTGTTCGTAAACAGTCTGATGTTCTCGAGGCCACAGAGGTAGATTTACAAATCGACGGTCATTTGACAGATAAAAGATTATAAATTGGGGTACTTCATGCTTTTGTGTTGAGATCAAATCGGTTCATGAGATTCACCAACTTTTGGTCCTTTAACCTTGAGTGTTTGAAATGACAAGGATTTGACGTTTGAAGAGGATGTGAAAAATGCAGCCACTTTATCAGATGTCTATCATAACGAGTACATTCTGGAACTCACGAACTGTACTTTATGCGGTTTGGTTTTCGATGGAAGATAATGTAGTATAATGGGTCCAGTTTGAAATTTCAAAAATTTAGATTTGTAGAACCTTAGATCTTCATAGAAAATACTCAGTTGTGGCTAGAAATATTCCTTTTTTTATCTGAAACAAATTTTGCATTTTAATCTTAAGTTGTTGGACTTGTTTCTTAGATATTTATACAGGGTCTTTCCAGAAACAATTTGGTCAGTAGATAGAAGACGCTAGTCAGAAACATAATATAGAAATTAATTACCGGCATTATTTTCTGAGATAAAGGCTGTTTCATGAAGCTGAATTCCAATATTGTTTTCGCCATAACTCCTGAACCATTCGATCGATTTTCGTCAAATTTGTACAAATGTTAACTTCAGATACATCGATCATTCCCGAAGTTGACTGGAATAATTCATACTTGGTTATTTGGTCTGAACTATCACGAAAACTGTTATCAATCAAAAATCTTGTTTTAACTGGCACAGGTAATTGAAGTTGAAGTTATGAAGAATCTAAGTAACGTGTCCCTTCATTCATCTTTCATTCGACCCTGTTAATGACAGTAAAACTGCTAAAACTAAAGAATCGTCATGATATGAATTGAATGAATTTTGTATTTTCATTCAAAAAGACTATTTCTCATAACGAAGTCTATAAAGAATGAATAGAAATGAAAAATAAAATAATCTTGAACAATGAATGAATAAAGAAGAACACATTATAGCTAATGTTGCTCCTTGTACAGTTTTCAGGTCTTAAACTCAAATTTCTTTTAGCCTTACCTATATTATGCTGGTTTTTAGTAAGTTCACAACCCTCATTTATTCTTTGAATAAATTTTTCTCTATCCACAATTTCTTCACTGCATAGAACACATTTTAGACGTCCCCAAAAAAATCATCGGAACACATTGGGTCTGGTAATCTCATAGACCAGTTATGAGGTCCATCTTGGCTAAACCATTGAATACGATGGATTTTATTTAGAAATTCCATAATATTTCTTGTATAGTGGGTTGGTGCTCCGTCATGCTGATTATACACTCCTCCCATTTCAAGATTTGCATCTCATTAATAATGGGTTATCTAACACTTCAAAAAATTATGGTAAGCCTTACTGTTCAGTCAGAAGGTAAAATATAGGTTTTCGGATTGTCTCTGTACCAGAAATGTGAATATTGAACCTCCTGTGTGAATTGCGCTTCATCTGAGGATAGAATTCTGTAGAGCTACGTTGATTTCGTCGTATCCATCTACAGAAATCGGTCGATTCTGTCTACTTCTTCCGAAGACGGCTGTGGGTGACAAAGGTGCAGATTTTCATTTCTTGAAAATCTCTAAACTTGCCAATCATCGATTCTTGCAGCTATTCTACGGCCACTAGCTTTTGGAATTTGTTCTACCATACCAATTACACCATGTTCTCTAATTTTGGTTAATTCAACCCTTTTACAAGAAGAATTCGAAGAAGATTTTCCACTTTCTCTCAAGAATAGGTAGAGATTAGGAAACGTTTGAAGTTTTGGACACTCTGGTCTCGATATCTTCTTCGGTATTCCCCCAACTGCTTCTAGAGAATTGCAGTTTGTGAAACCATACACGAACAACATATCGACATATTCAGCACTGATAAAATTAGGCATCTTCACAATGATTTCAGCAAATTTCATAATTTATTATGGATTCGATGACATGAACAATCATGGATCATCTACAACTATGAAGTACACAATGATCATATAGAAAAACTGCTCTCATGAATCATTGATTTAGAACATCGATACGGCTTATGATGAAAAATCACCCAAAATTATTGAGGACAGGAAAGAGGTGTCTCCGTACATTCGTACAAGACTTAATGTTTAACTGTTTATTATGTATCAATTTTGCTGGTTATTATTTATTTCCATTCCTTTTCTATTGATGTTTTCGTGAATATTAATTTTTCTTTTACTAAAAATGGTAAAAATAAACATATTCTTTCAATTCATATCTCATCTATTCTTCGAGGAAATTGAAAATGATGTACGACACCCCATGAAATTCTTTGATGGGCTAATTTACTCATGACTTCCATTGTTGTACTCTGTACTCAATGAACATTAAGTAAATAACATAAATAGATATAATGTTCCAGAAACGATTAAACAAGGCGAAGCCTCAGTGATATTCTGAAGAGATATACATCTGGGTGAAATAATTTTCTTCAGTGTTGTACAGATTGACCTTATTACACAGTTAAGGTAATTTTATTAGTGGTATCTCACTACGCAAAAATGTATCGTTATATGTCTCACTGTGTGAAAGTAGTCCGAAAGCACTAATGAAGGGTCATCAGACCTGAATCCCATCAAGAACATCCTAAAATTCTCTAAAGACAAATTCTCTTTTTCATGATTCAACTATTTTCATAAACTTGAAATGTTTTTTCCAGAATACATTGATATTTGTAGGTGTTGCCTAGGTTTATTGAGGAGCTTATTGGAATAAATAAGTTTTCAAGTTTCTAAAAGTATCAAAGTGCTACAATGACTTCTTTTTTATCGATAAGAATTTATTCCTAATTAGCCACACTTTAGGTAAGGAAAACTCGCATTGAGTATAATCTGGAGTCGAAAACAATTGAAGGACACTGAGGAAAAAGGCGTAATTTAAAATCACGGGGAAAAATGATATTATAGTGCCATCTAGTAGAGAATAAGAAGATCAAAAATCCTACATTTTCCATTTTGTGGAAGAGAACGACAGGTGCAGAATTTTAGCGTATCGGGAAAGAACATGTAATGTCTCTGGTCATGGAAAGAAGGCGCAATGTCAAATTCCTTTCCCTACATTTCATATTCTTATCATGTTCTCTTCTGTTATTGAAGCATTGACGGAAGTATCTAATCACTTCCAATAATTATGCTATACGATGGAAGATTTCAATGTGAGTAGTAAAAAAGTGAGCAGTGATGAGGGAGAAATGTGGAACGTTCATCAAAAAAAGGAAAAGAATTGGCCATATGACTGGAGTGCTTAAAAAGTTCCGTTTACAAGGGCATACCAGTGGAGCAGATTGTAAGTGTAAACGATTCCGTTGTTTTTATGTAGTTCCTCTGGAAGCTAGACTGTCGATAATCCGCCAGTTCAATCTAAGAAACTGCATGATTCTGCTTATTCATACCGGGTGCGTTTCAAATGAGATAACGCAGTGGCAGATGTTTCAGTATGTTTCAGAGCTTTTTTGTCATTTCATGGGATAGGAAGGAAGAAGTTGGATATTCTTTAACGGTCAATAAAGTTGACATGAGCACAGCACATTTCCCCATTTAAAGGGAGATGGTCGCATTACAGATTGAAAGATTCCTCTAAATTATACTTTTTTGAAGACCTGAATGAGTGAAAGACGCATGAAATGTACAAAAAGAAATTTGAAAACAATCCTGTGTCAAATGAGAGTTACAGATCAATATTCAACACAGATTTGAACATACCTTTCGGGTCCAAGAACGGAAACATGTGATGCATTTTCAGTGAAAATTAAATCCTTGGAAATCTAATATGTTATCACTTGTTGATCAACCTTCAATGATGGCACAAGAAAAAAGGATGAGGGAAATTTTCGACGCCAATAAACTCAATAAGTTGAAAACTAATACTTTTTATAAGGAAAAAAGGGAATACAAGAAGTTGTGCAGAACTGACATTAATGAGCTGTGTGTATGGACTATCAAAAAAATCTACCTATCTCCAATTAAAGTACTAATGACGTCTATTACGAAAGAAAGTTCTCTATGTATGCTCTCAATATTCCCGGCCTCGTCTCCAACAAAAGCATGTTTTATGCATACCCTCAGACTTTTGCGAAAAATGAGAAGATGATGTAACTTTTATGTTACACCATTTCGTTCATAATTATGTGGAAATTGAACACTTATTTATTTTTGACGATTCTACATAGTACTCTACATTGAAACTGACAAAATTATGGGAACAAAAGATAGAGTGAAACTGCCAACCGAATTGTCTGAAGTTTTTCGATACACACGAAAAACCCTTCTCCTTCGAAGTGGTCGAGACCAATCAAGAGTTGTTCAGAGGTTGGACGGAAGATTATAAACCAAAATTTATGAGAAAATGTTCTTTGCAAAACCGTCCCATCAAAGTTTCGAAAGCTTCCTCATATTTCACCGTTTATTATTATGGGCATACTTTTCTGATAAATCATCCTTAAAAAGGAAGGACACCAATGGGTGACAGGTCGCCACATCTTTTCTACAACGAGTTTATACTCATTTCGAAGGAAGCATATGAGGGTATATAGGACCTCAGCAAATTTTGTTAGAATGAGGCTCAACTTTTTGCTCAATTTTCTAACTAGCAATGTTTCCAGGAAAACTAATTGACATTCCTCTTTTATTCAAAAAAATTATTAATAATGATTATCTATAAGTTAGATAGTTAAACATTATTTTATGATCTTTCAGAGGTCCTACAATAGTGGTAACCCTTTTCACAGATAAACTCAAACAAAAAACGCTTTCTGAAAAGGTTGCTCGGAATGGCAGTGCTCTTCTTCCCCTCTGCCCTACAGTTGTCCAAACCGAACAACACTTGCTAGCCAATCTTGGTCCTTTGGTTTTCAGTTCACGAAGGTTTTTTTTCAGCAACTTCTAAACTGCACCCTTTAAATTAATATCGAACGTGAATAAGGCTAAATTTGACTTAGTGTAGATGAAATCATTGATCTTTCTTTTTTAAAGTCAGTTGCAAAGAATGAATGAAAAATTAAGTGTCGAAGAAACATTGAAATATCTTTCAAAATGCATTTTAAAGACGTAACATGAAATTTTATTATGATAAATGAAGTGAAAATTGCTCAATGCGTCGTTCATGGCCGCCAACTATATTTTTTTGCTTTATCTGATAAAAAACACATTAGTACGAAAGGACTAAACATAAATAACAACATCTGAACAATACTCCACTATAGACCATTGTGACAGCTTACTGTAATTTATAATTACTTGAAACATTTATGTTGTATGAATCATTCACATGAATATCAATACATTATCATTTATTTGCTCATTCTCAATTCTATTGGAATAACCTCATAGTTAACCTTCACGAGCTTTCTTATTACCTTATGATTAATTTCATTCAATATATTAATTATTATTTTCATCTTTGCAGTTTCGAATTCGAATGAATTATCTGCTAATTTGAGTAAGTTTTTTACTTTTCTATATTTTGTGCTTTACTATTCGACTTTTCGGTTTTCTGAAGTGACTGATGGAATCACTTGATATCGCTTAATTTCGAGTCAATGGTTAATGTTGCATGTCAACTAACATATCATTAAATCGAGAAATCGATTATCATATTTCTTAATTTCAAGGTGGTAGAAAAAGAATATCAAAGTTTAACCGATCCTGATTAGGATATTCAACAGTTATCTATTCGATAGATCACGTCAGAATTCAGTTTACCTCTGTGGTAAAAACAATATGAATTTTCTAATGAAACACAAACGATATAAGAATTTCCCTTCGATCACAACATGAACGCTTGGCTCAATTTTTGATATAATAGCTATATCTCACTCGTCTTAATACTCTGGCCACGCCGAGTAACGCGGCAACATCGCATTCGTTGTATCGAGTGGTCCGAGTCCAATAGGAGCGATAGACGCACACATACAGATGCCCACATTTATATATATATATATATATATATATATATATATATATATATATATATATATATATATATATATATATATATATATATATAGTCATTTTTAATCTTGATCGATTAGTAGAGGAATGAACTTGCTGCCCATTTTGGCTTTATGAAAAATATCAAAATATCAAAAAGCTTTCAGGTCGCCAACTATCGTACAAGCGTCGGTTAGTAGTCTTTTGGAGAAAGGATTGAAGCTCCTTTCAGTCAATAGAGAAAATAACTTTCAATAAGGTCAACTTCATTGAAAAATAATAAAAATGTTTTTATTCCAAAAATCATAGAATATCCAGAAACAAAACGAAATTATTAAGTGAAAATGACATATTCTTCAATCATATTATATTTCTCACCGATAAAATTTCGGAATCCCTCAATTCTCAAAAATTTTTCCTTCAACTCTTAGCTTATCAATATATACGGAAGACAGTAGGGACGAGATATATATCTTACAAATATTTTGATGGAGTAATGTCCAAGTTTGGCGAGGGATTGGCAGTAATGGAGAAAACTGTTTCTCTAAGGAATCAAACCACAAGGTTCATAGTCTTAAGAGACGTATGAGGTAGACGCAACTTGTTCCCTAGAAGCCCCAATTAAGTCTCCAGCTTGATAGCACGTAACCTTTCTTCCTTTGTTATTTAAAATCAATGTTGGAGCTCCCTAGTGAAATGACTCTTCAAAGATTTAAGAAAAGACTTATATAAGGGTTGTAGGCCATGATGAGTGACTGGAGAGCCAAAAAAGAATAATTTCCTCTGCAGCAGCTGTTGTAAGCATATTTATGTCATTGCAATTGAAAAGCATGGCCATCTAATGATAAGACCACTTTTTCTTGTGGCTTTCTTGGTATGAAATGTTCAGTTTACCATTTCATGAACAACTCCAAATTGATATTTGATTTTTGATTTTTTGTACATATAGACGCCAGACCCAGGAGGCAATTCATTTACAGATGCTGGTCTTCTATTAACATCTTTCATAATCAAAACTGGTGGTAAAACTTTTCTCTCGGCGTTCTTCGATTATTGAAACTGTTTTACCTTTTTTATTCGATGTTACTTGTTGAACAAGTTTCGCACCTTCTCCCGCAATAACTTTTCCTGGTTTCATATTCATCTGAATACCAGTTTCATTGATGTTGAATATTTGGCCTGGTTTTTCAGAAGATCATTTTCTTCAAGGATTTTTAGGTGAAGTTGAAACAATACGTTTATTTCAATCCTTCAGCTTGCTTGATATTTAAAACAGTATGCATTTTTGGAAAAAGATGCAACCATTGCTTTCCAGCAAAACTAGTGGTTTTGTAGAAAGTATTCTCAATTTGAAACTCCTCTTCTTGGTAAGCCAGTTTTCCTATATCTCCTTTAGTGCAGGGAAAAGCTGCTTTGGTCGATGGCATTATATGTTGAACCAACTTGTGTTCATTTTCAAGTCCTTATACGGGGTTTTGGACCAGTCCATGTTTTTTAAAATCATTTTTTTATATGTCGTCAGAGTGTCCGTGATGGACTTCCATATGACCGTACAGCTTAATTTCCATCATAACATTAATTCAAATTCCATTACAAGCTAGCTTATATTGCTGTTCGGTCCATGGTGTCCTTATTGGAACAACGATCTTCCGTATGTAGTTTTAGGCATATTCTGAACGAAAAATGGTTACTATAACAAGGCATCAATCCGTTTCATATATAGAAGCCCACCTTATTCAGCAAAAATCACACCAAAAGTTAGGTTAGGAAGTTTTCCTGATACATCGATTAGTAGAGGAATGAATTGTTACTCGCTAAAAAACATTATTCTGACATAGCAATACGACTTTTTTCTGGTCATCAGTGTGGTTAGCACGTGAGGTAGCTCTTCGCACATTACATTGACTGCGACGACCTGAGTCAGGTCTTCTCCTCGGCATCGTAAATTGTAATTAATCAAAGTAAGAAAATTTCGCGTTAACTTAACAGTAATGTGTCACTTTCACAGAATATCAACAAAAAAAGAGCACATTACTTGGAATCTCACTATGACAAAGGATCACAAAAGTAAAGAAAGTTCTCGCGCACGTAGCGGTAATCTTCACTCACAAAGATAGAAGGATGCACTCATAGATATCGTAATACTTTTTTCCGTATTCTGTGCGACAGGATGGATTGACAATCTAATGTCAAATATTATGGTTGCGTTCAGAAATTTACTTTGTTACAAAACTTAAGATTTATCAATCATTAACAACTGAAGTTAGCTAAAATTAAGTTTCCCGAAGCGGACCAAATTGAAAATCAGTAATACTAATGATATATTACATTTTGTGACTATGCAGTTTTGTCGCGTTAGCGATTCACTTTTGTCTAGTTTCGGAACGCGACACTAGATCATGTAACGCGCACGCGAAGACAACATTGATAGATATGATTGAATTTGAACTTTGTGCACGGGTAATAAATTGCGAATTGACTCTTTAACGTTAGGAATACACCTATATTGCTTAGACAACAGTGAGTGGTTATAATTTAATATGAACTTTATTTAATAGCAATAAAGTTCCAATTAACTCTACGTTTTATTTAGAAAATGTTTGGGAAATAAAAATATGGCTTCGAATTCATTATTCGTATTTTTCTCACCTTTTAAACCTTCCTTAGACCTCCACGAATATTTCAAGACCAAGATAAGATAAATCCGTTCAGACGTTCTCGAGTTTAAGCGAGACTAACGAACAGCAATTGATTTTTATATACAGGGATATCCACCGGGACCGTCCGTTAAAAACTTTTCAAGTTCCAATTACAATATTAAGCTGAAATTTTAACGCGGCCATAACTAGGGATTTCCAATTGGAGTGAAATATTTTCGAAGTGATACCATTTTCGGTTATACCGGAAGTGGGTCATCACTTTGTTATTTCAAATGGCAATCTACCTTTTTTATTATACATCTAGAACCGACATTTGAGCAAGGCATAAAATACCCAAGTTGTTGGCACTTATCTGTCAAAACTTTTGACAGATTTAATTATTTTTGTTATGAACTCGATTTTTGAGGAACATTTAAAAAAATTGTAGCTCGTAGATCTTTTGCACTACAGACACAATTTTTGCTTGGGTGGATAGAAGAAGGATCAAGGAATGAAATGTTTGTTGCGTGCTAAAGTTTCTCTCTTCAGGTATCTTTGTCCATCCATTAAGATTTTCCTCATAAATATGATAAGCTAACAAATCATTCATTAACATTGCAAAAACGTTCACGCTGAATTTATTTTGGAAATCAATAACCTCTAACCTAACCTAACCTCAATGAAATGTGGATTTTCTGTGGCCCAAAAATGTCGATTTCTCCTGTTGGTTATTCCACTTTCATTGAATTTGGCTTCATCAGACCATATAATTTTTTGCAGAATTGTCTGATCTTCTTGAAGCCGAATTAATAAATTTTCACAGGAATTTAGCCGCTTGGGAAGGTCAGTTGGTTTCAATTTTTGTAGTCTGATGAAAAAATACGGGTGCATGTTATGTTTCTTAAGGATCCTTTGAATTGAAATATAACTCAATCCAATATCCCTTGATGCTGACTTAATGGACGCATGTGGATTGGCACGAAAATACGCTACCGTATTAATTTGCTTGTCGTCGTCCTCGAGAATTGGTTTTCTTCTAGTTTGTATGTATTTTGTTCCTCCAAATTGCAGAAAATTGCTTCTAATCCTTCGAAATTTTGTTTTACTCATAGGCGCCAAATTTGGAAATTGGTTATTAAATTGCCTGCAAGTTATATCCACCACTTTTTGACATTCGCCATGAATTAAAAAGAGATTATACATATTCTCGTTCGAATAATCAGCCATTTCATTATCAATCTGGTGTTTTCCGAAAATTTTCACTTCAAATTACCAACAATTCTTGTTGAAATATCAAATTCGAATGAACGACGTGACAAGTACATTGATTTTAGGCACCTGTCAGGTGAGCGTGGCCATTTCAGCTACTCGATTCAAATATTTCAAAGCATTCTCTGTTAGTTCTTGAAAAATCATCAAAATTCAATATATTCCCAAATTATTTCGGAATTATAAGAGATGGGTATAGTACATGCTGATACAATTCCATCTGAAATTTGACGCTTCATCTGATGGAGATATAAAAATTGGCCATTTGAAAAAAATAGTTAAATTATACAAAACAACGCAATAAACATTTGACATGTGTAGATTGCTTGAAAAATTCCTTAATCCTTTTTCTATCCACCCAAGCAGAAATTGTATCTGTAGTGCAAAAGATCTACGAGCTACAATTTTTTTAAATGTTCCTCAAAAATCGAGTTTATAACAAAAATAATTAATTCTGTCAAAAGATTTGACAGATAAGTGCCAACAACTTGGGTATTTTATGCCTTGCTCAAATGTCGGTTCTAGATGTATAGTAAAAAAGGTATATTGCAATTTGAAATAACAAAGTGATGACCCACTTCCGGTATAACCGAAAATGGTATCACTTCGAAAATATTTCCCTTCAATTGGAAATCGCTATTTATGGCCCTTGATATTGTAATTGGAACTCAAAGTTTTTAACGGAGGGTCTCGGTGGATATCCCTGTATATAGATAGATCCAGAAATAGCGAAGTGTGTTATGAAATATTGGTTATTAAAATGTAGTCAAGAAACTGCTGAAGGTATAAAAGGCAAGTTTTCTCGAGAAATAGTACTTACCCACTCATTCTAGGAAATTTAGTATGGGTTTAGCCATTACTATCTCATAGTAAAGCACGATTTAAACACAAATAGATTGTTTCATTATGTTTTTATGAAAAACAAATGTAGCTAATTGCTAGTATTCATATATTGAAAGTTCGACATATTTCATCAAAGGGTAGAAAACTCAATTACTTAGATTCAGTGAAAGTTTTCAAATGACAATCTCAAGATAGTGAATGTCTAGACAGTTCTCTCTAAATCCGAAATTTTCAATGTATTCAAATATTTTTCAATATATCTGGTTTTTCCAAATCAAAATAACGATCTATAGATTTATTTTTCACTCCACCTTGTACTTGGTTGTCCGACGATGAACGAGAGTTTCAATCCCTGATAACCGTGATCTATCAATTTAATTCATTTGTTGGTAGTAAAGAATAGTAAAACATTCCATCTTAATCTTAAGAACTTCATTCATTTTCAGAAAAATCGGGTAGTTACCAACTCTCTTCATCCGTAAAAGAAGAAGTATTTTCATACACGATCAGAGATACACGGCTTGACTTCAAAATCAAGCTGCTTGTCTTAACTTGATTCGAAATTAAGTCAAGCTTTTGTTTTCAGAATTCGAGTCAAGTCAATTCTGTTTATTCGCAAAAGCTCGAGAATTTAAGCTTCATTAACCGCAAAACTGGAAAGCTCGAATTGGAACACAATTGCAATAAAAAATTAAACTTTCTCTTTTATTCAATAAGAGCGAGAATAAAGGATTAAATAATACTGAATATTTCATCCGAAAATATTTACATGAGATTCAACGAAGGAATATGAAAAGAATTCATAATATTGAAGTACACAAATAGAGAATAAGAACAAGTGCAAGTGAAATATATATTTTCAAATAAAACAGCCATGGCATCACAAAAACAAAATGAATACATTTTCTATTTAACAATTGAAACGAACTTTTGTTAGAATAAAAACAACTGAATTAAACTCCTGTTAAAATAAAAGAAACACCTACGTTGAAACTGAGGTCAAAAAGAACAAGAATATGCGAACATACATTCTCACTTCATGAGATAGTTTTTGAGCCTAGATATTTTTTTTATATATTTATGTATTTTTCATATTATATATATATATATATATATATATATATATATATATATATATATATATATATATTTCTAAATACAAGTTTCGGGAAAGTCCCTGGACTCCCCCAATTCTCGGTTCTCGGATAGTCACCGTTCAATCTCGATTCTTTTGGATTTACTCATTCTCAGGAAGTGTTTTGCTGAATGTCACCAAATTTAGGAAACCTTAAGCGATACATTATTATACTTACATTTCTGCCCATTAAGTGACGACACTACATAAATTTTTTTCAGTTTTCTATACAGGGTGTTACATAATAGTATGTCAGAACTTGATGGCGTAAATCTACGTGCAATTTTAAGAAAAAAAGTTCATATAAACATAGGTCTGTAAAAGCTACAGGCTGTTGAAATTTCCGGAAAAATTTTTTCCTCAAAACTCCTGCAGTTTTTGAGATATTCAGCCCAAATTTGGAATACAAGCTATTTTTCATAGCCTCCAACATTATACGTCCTAAATTTCAACTAGAACCAACAAGGTGTTTTCTTTTCCGGAGCCCTTGTCTTCTTTTGCCCTTTCAAACTCTTTTGCAGTAAGCCACTAACCAGCGTACAATTTTCGTCATTTTCGTTCAATTTGGACACTTTTTTAACAATTATGTTGGTATTTCCAACCGTTCTCGAGCATAAAATTATCAAGCGATTGTATACATTCGCTGAATTGAAAGCACTACGAAAAAATGACTAGTAGGCTTTGATTTCTTTCATTTATTCATTTATTTTGACAGTTGCTAAAGTTGATCCAGTTTCTGCTCGAAATGTTTATTAAATTAACGATAAGTTTCAAGACTTTTGAAGTTAATACTGTAAGAAAAATTGGCTGATATCCACATGTGCCAGAACGGTTGACGGAAACACAACAGAAGTTAGGCGATTATATCAGGTGCGCTTTACAAATCGAGTAACACTAGACATGCGAACATTTTCTTGGTTAATGCATTCAATAACCGATGGATAGCTCGGGGTGGGCTAGAACTATGGCCTCCTACGTCCCCAGACTTAAATTGTTTAGAGTATTTCTTATGGGAATATCTCAAAAGTTTAGTTTATATCACTCCAGTGAACACTGTAGAAGAATTGAGCAATCGAATATTAACCTCTTGTGACACGATAAGAAATACCCCAGGAATATTTCAAAGAGTGCGAAGGACAGAGGCCTCTATTCTTGCAGGTGGAGAACACTTCCATCAATTTATTTGGTTTTTAATTGTTCTTTTTTTTAGTTTGATATTTAATACGTTGTATTGAGTCTCAGAAGACGAGCTATCAAAATAAAAGCAAATATTGGACATACCTATCGAATCGAGTATTTCTATTATTTTTATTTATTTAGCGAATAACATATAATTCAAGTAATTCAAATCCAACATTTTCACTAGAAAACGGTTGGAGATATGGAAAAGTTACAATTATCTAAAAAGTTTCTAAATTGAACGAAGAAGATTAAAATTGATTGTACGCTGATCAGTGGCGTACTGCAAAAAAATTTGAAAGGGCAAAAGGAGACATGGCCACGGAAAAGAAAACACCTTGTGAATTTCAGTTGAAATCTAGGACGTGTAATGATGAAGGCTGTAAAAAATAGCTTGCATTCCAAATTTGGGCTGAATATCTCAAAAACTACAGGAGTTTGAAAAAAAAATTTTTTTCCGAAAATGTCAACACCCTGTAGCTCCGTAACGAAGCTTTTTCGGACGTATGTTTTAAAAACTGTTTCTTAAAATTGCACGTATATTCACCCCCTCAAGTTGTGACATACTATTATTTAACACCCTGTATATTTTCACAAAGGATATTGAGTTTTTAACGAATGAAACGAAAAAGAAAAACTTCTGAAATAATCATTTCATTTGAATCTATTCTGTATTATATAAAATTTAATGTAGGTTCTAGGCGAAATCAATATTTTGTTGAGTGGTATTGTTGAACACAGAAATTCTTTACATTTCTGAAGTGACTCCTGGTTGATTTCTTCCCTTTTTCCTTTAAATAAATCAAATTCCCTCGCAGAGCTTTTTGTATTTACTTGTTATGCTACGAAATGAATTGTCTAGATCGAAGTTTTGAAATCCCAGTAAGTCGAAACCAATTAAAGAATTTTATATTACTAAAGATTCTATGTATTTCTATTGAACCTGCCCGGGTACAGCGACAACCAATAATCAAGTGAACCTAACTGTATGCTCTTACAAGTATCAAGCTTTTAAGCAACTTGATAAATCTTGAAGTTATGTCAAACTAATGATACCCTATGCACGATATATCACAAGTGCCGAAGTTAACCCGAATTATGTTAAAGAAACCTGCAATGTGGAAGCAGCAATGTGGCCAATTTTATGGTACTCAATAAAATACAATAAATTTGGGTAGCAGTTGATTTATAAAAGTGACTGAAATAGTTTACAATTGTTCCCAAGAACATTTGAGCATGGAGAACCTTGTTGTTGTTGTTAATGCTTGCAATGCAAGTTTCATCAAAAACTATGATAATATGTTGATTGTATAGGGGAGTTTGATCTTATAATATCAAAATCCCATTGTTTTGTTTCGATTGGCAACTTGGTTCACTATTAAATTCCTGAAAATCATCAATAGTCGAAACTACGAATATCAGCTGCTATGATCGGAATTTGAAATTCTAAAGACCGTTTGGTTTAATAACGAAACTATAATTGAAAGTGAAAGGACGGAATGTTGCTTTGCTCTTGTTGAAAAACATGGTTAGGCAATGATTATAATTTTATTCTGCAATGACGTTGTGGTCGTGATAGCCATGTAACGATCAAGTACTTTTTAAAATTGAATGAAGTATTTGATAGCTGTCAAATTCGATCTCATGACACGTCAAAATCAAGATGTCAAATATTTCTGAATTTCTTACAATTATGGAATGTTTTCTTCGAGATGTTGCGTGTACTTTTCAATCAACGATAACCTATTTTTAAGCAATGAAGGTAATTCCAAGAGATTGCAAATTGTGAATTTATTCTTCAGTTATAATTTCAGTAATCTTAATGACGTAGCGGAAAATTTCCTAAGAGCAACATTCCTCGTTTTCACCAGTTAACTCTTAAGCCCGAATGATTTCCGGAGTGTATTGAACCCATCTCATTATTGTGTTTTTGAACAGGTGGTCACTTCCAGGAGTATTTTATGGATAAAACATCGAACAGTTTTGTACCGAACCAAACTATGTCGCAGGTACTGTAGAACAAATCCCTCACGTTTATTTGACTGAGCTGAAACTGTGTGCCTTAACTCAATCCCGCCGCCGAACTCGAATCATTCCTTTGATCCCTCGTTAACCACTGATAATTATTTGGCGCTTATATTTTCATTTTTTATTTGAAGAAATACTAAAACAACATAAATATGAGCGGCAGTGATACTTATTATGCTGAAGCCTACTCTGATTATTCAGATGTAGAAAATAGCTGAACCAACTATGAATCTGAAATAGAAAAAGATTCTCAGTTTGAGATGAGTCTGTGCCACCAACTGATGCAAGCATTTGATGTGTTATGAATGAGCAGACACCTACCACCCCCTATTTTTGTGGTTGAGCCAAAGTTTAGTTTAATTTTTTGAAGTATTTTTTAACGAATATATCATTGATATTATTACCAGAGGACCGAACGGACTTGCTGAAGATTATATGTTATTACTATTGTTATTGAATTAGGAATTTAACCTAAAAACAAAAGTTTCGGTTAGAAAGATTACACATTATTTCCTCCAAACTAGAACATGTGAAATATTCAACTGATTTTTAATTTTTCTTGTACTCACATGAGGATTCAAATCAATACAATTCAAAACTGTTTCCTCAATATCTGAAGTTCCCATAGTTGGAGATGCACCTTTTAAATGATTATTTGCAGTACAAGTACCAGTTTCCCTCAACCTGTGGATATTTGAAAATGTTCGCCTGTCTGGTGTTACTCGATTTGGAAAGCGCACCTGATATAATCGCCTAGCTTCTGTTGTATTTTCGTCAGCCATACCGTACAAGAAATGGATAACAGCCAATTCAGCGTTAGTAAAAGTAGCCATTTTTTCATACAGCAATAACTTTAAACGTCTTAAAACTAATCGTTACTTCAATAAACAATTCGAGCTGACACTAGTTCAACTTTAGTAACTGTCAAATTAAATAAATGAAAGAATCAAAGCCTACTAGTCATATTTTTTAATTAGAACTGCTTTCAATTTAGAGAATGCATACAATCGTTTAAAAATTTTTCGCTCGAGAACGGTCGTAGATACGAAAAAATTACAGGTGTCAAAAAAGTTTCTAAATTAAACGAAGATGACGAAAATTGATTGTACACTGATCAGTGGAGTACTGCAAAAAAGTTTGAAAGAGCAAGAGAAGACATGGCTCCGGAAAAGAAGACACATTGTAGATTCTAGTTAAAATTTAGGACGTTCAATGATGGAGGCTGTAAAAAATAGCTTGCATTCCTAATTTGAGCTGAATATCTCAAAAACTACAGGATTTTTGAAGAAAAAAACCAAATCGGAAATTTCAACAACCTATTGCTGCGTAACGAAGGTTTTGCGGACCTATGTTTATATGAACTTTTTTTCTTCAAATTGCATGTAGATTTACCCCCTCAAGTTGTGACTACTATTATGTAGCACCCTGTATAAGCCTGAAAATGAAGGCTACATTCAAAAATTACACCGAGATCTCAACAGCAAGGTCCAACTCGTCTACTAGACTCCGTACCAAACAGTATGAGATCACAATTTCGGACCATGTACCTCGACATACTCAAAAATTTTCGACAAATCGGTATTGATAATTTCTGATAATTCTATTAGCCTAAAAATCATCTAACCCTAATCTCGATAAAATATGATCTGTTTATGGCAGACTTATTAATAATTGCAGGAACTTGCAGAAAAAAAACATCACCATTTATGAAAGTTGGCTTTTATACAAAGGCCGTTCATAATGAGAGTTTTTGTATAAAAAATTATTTATCAGTCAAAAAGTGGGAATGTTATTATTTATAGAGGAAGAAGTACTCTTTTAGATTCGGATCATGTACACTTTTCTATATCAACGCAATTGGTTATGACCTTGATTAAAGAGCTTTTTGGTGAAGGCTATTTTCTAACTACCAATTGGCTGATTTGTTAATATGATGTATATGGGACACTAAGAGTGATTCAATAGGAAGTATCAAAATAACTCAAATAAAGAATGAAATAAGGAGAATTTATTGGACACCTTACAGGAAAAGTGGCTATTATGAAAAGGTGAAACAAGAAAGACAATGCATAACCAGGAACAAGTAGTTCGAAAGTAGTGTAAGGGCACCGCAAGATTATTTTTGGATTTAGAAATTCTCGTGTCTCGACATCATGGTCATTGACACGGGAGTTATTTGAGTATTACATTTTGTGTTCAGATAAAATATATGACAATGTTTGTGTATTATAAGACTAGATGCTATTGTATAGTTGTATATCTTTGAGGTAGTCCGGTGTATTCTTCAGTTCTCGGGTGTTGTTGAGTATTGTACCTATCGTTCCTCGGATGTTGTTATGTTCTCTTCTTTCAGAGTACTTCGGGCATTCGGCAATGATATGCTTGACAGTAAGAATTGCGCTAGAACATAATCTGCATTGAGGGGGCGGTTCATTCGTCATTCGTGAGTAGATTTCGTGTAGCCTATCCGCAATCTCCTGATTTTTACTTTATCTTCTCTTGACATGTTGGGTAGTTTGATTGAAGGTAGGGTTGGCTGGATTTCTCTGAGTTTGTTTTTCTTCGTTTTTTGTCATGTTTTCGTGATCATTTTTTTTTTGTTCCTCTTTTCACATCATCAACTATGTGTAAGTCTACGCGGGGTAATTGGGACATAGACGCTTCTTTCACATCCTTGTCTGCTTTCTCGTTACCATTTATTCCGACTTGGGATGGTGTCCAGAAGAGTGTAGTTTTAAAGTTGTGTCTTGCAAGGTCATTGCTCATTTCATGTATAAATTGAAGTAGTAAATGCTTCGTGTGAAAATCTTTTAGAGAGTCGATGGATGCCATTGAGTGGGTGCATATTGCTACATTCTTGGTTTCCGGTGTAACAGTTTTGAGTGTTTGTAGAATTGTAAAAAGCTCGCCCGTGTGCAAGCTGATTATTTCATTCAGCGCACTCATTTTTGGAGACGTTCGTATAAAGCATTCTGTCGGACTTTTTTGGTTGAGTATATCGATAAACTTTTGATGAAGCATGTACGTCGGGACCTTGAAATTGTGAAACTTACAGAGTGTTGTGTTGATGTTAGGTAAGATTTTGATCCATGGTGGCATAACTGAGTGTCTTATGGTGCCAATTTTTGACAGATAGTTCTATGTAAGGATATAATGCTCGAAATACTGATTTGACAGATCTTGGTCTCAGCGTGTCATTATCATCTGGGCGCAATACTGGGGATTTGAAGAATATGTGGACAGGATTATGTACATTAAAAAATACATTGGCTGAGTACGATAGTAGGAGTTGAAACCGCAAATTGTGGTAGATTACAATGATATTATGGGCGGCGATGATAGGATAGATCAACATTTGTCAGAGAACATTGTACCTAGGAAAAGAGGAAATATATACTACATAAAAAATTTTCAACTTGTGTTGATCTGGCTTCATATAATTGTTTTGTGATTTATGGAGAGGAAGTGCTCAAGAAAACAAATGAAAAGTGACGATTGAAAAGTATTATCATCCAGATATTTCAACAAATTATGGAAGATAATCTATAACACCCAATCCAATATGACTGACAGCTAGGCATTTTCTCAATATCTACCAATTTCAGATAAAAAGGCGAATTCTACTTGTTAATGTGTTATATGCAGTTAGGGACGTGATGTAAGAAGTATAAGAATCAAAATACAGAGACGATGCTACTATCCGGACTACGAAGTATTACTTAGGGTAGATCCCTGTTTTAGAATGTACCACACCAAAAATGTGAGAAAGAGAGTTCCAAAGTTGCGCTGTTCTGTGGAAAAAAGCCTACTGGTATAAAGACGTTCTAGGTGTCTTAATTTCAACCACGTAAGGATGGTTGGCATTAGCTTGGCGAGTTGGCCTTGAAACAGAAACGAGCGGAGGAACAAGCGTAGAAATCTTCTCAGAGCATCTTCCATGAAAATACCTGTAAAAAGGGGAGCTCACCCACTTTCCTGCGATGTTCCAGTGGGAAGATAGAATTTGTAAGAGCACAGTCACCAATCAACCGAATCACCCTTTTCTGTATGGAATTCAGGAGTTTCAAGGTGTGTTTAGGGTCAGAACCCCACACGTGGGAACCATACTCTAAAACGGGACGAATTTGAGATTTATAGAGAGTTAGGAGTTGAGTCAGAGTGAAGTACCTTCTGGCACGAGAAAACCCAGTTTTTGAGATGCTGACTTATCAGTGTTCACAACATGGTCGTGCCATGACATACCGTCTCCGATGTTACCCCAAGCATTGTTATGGAGGAAGTGAGTGTAAAAGTATTTGTATTTATACCTAACAATGTGGTTTTTGGTATTTTTGAGATTCGCGAGTTAACTCGGGTTAAGAATGGGAGTTAATTTGGTCATGAAACTTTTCTGGACTTTTGTCATCGTATGCGTTGTGAACTATTAAAAATAACCATGGAAAAGTGCCGAATTTCTGCCATTCCTTGAAACAAAAAGCGATGATTAAGCGGTTTCAATAATTTAAACTCGTGCAATTGTTTTTCCTTCAAGAAAAAGTGGTTTTAATAATTTAACTAGTCAAATTGTTTTCTCTTCAAGAAAGAGTTACCTTGAAATGAAAATAAGCCTCTTTCTTATGTGGTTTGCATGAATTTTGTAGGAATATCAAAGTTCAGCAAGCGTTTTTCATGGATGTATAGCCACTATATACCAAGAACGAATGAATGTTTCAATTTCGACCACCAGTAAAGAATCCCTGGTAAAAAATTTGATCTTCTGAATTTCCCTCAGGCAGAGCGGTCTCAACCACAAAGACAGAATAATAGACTCCTGTTAGCAACAGTCTCATTGCCGAAACGATGATTGTGCACTTTGTTGACATAAACAACCAGTGCACCGTCAGACATAGTCTGGGTTACGGCAAGGTCATGAACAATATTCAGTGATTCAGATTTACGGACTTGGCCAAACGGTTAATTGAAAGACGAAAGCCGGCGGCCTCTTCGTCTAACTGGGCGATGATTTGCTGAATTCAATCGAGCGATGAAAGTCGGTTTTAAATCTTTTCAGTTAGGATTGCTTGGGAGTATCAAGCTTCTTTGTTTACGAGTTAGGGAATCACTTTGGCTTATTACAAAATAAACGAATGTATTAATTCGAGATAGACAATATCCCAAATTTTTAGTTCCAGAAGTATTGAATATATACTTTAGAAAGATCAATTTATGCAGATCTATAGTTTCAAATTTAATTTTTAATTAACAGTTCTGATTCGGATTAGATCAGATTTATAATTATAATATTGAACAACAATTACTTGTCAAGTATATTAATGAAATAAAAATGAAAGCTCTTCCCAGATTATAATTTTTAAGAGTATCCAAAATACAAAGGCGGGAAATTAATAATCAAATAAAGGAACACTACTAAACACATAGAAATTTAACCTTATATGATTGCCCTATACATAACTTTTTGCATAAATTCAAATTGACCAATACTTACACAATTTGCTTACCAGAAAGAACAAACATCTTCTGAATTGAAGTGTTCTTGTGAAAAGCAGAAATGAGTTTCAAACATCCACAAAGTAAATTACATTATGAAGCTTCAAATACAATACAATGATGTTAACTATATATCAGTTTCAGTGAAACTGTTCCTTGTAACACAGTGAATCTCATTCACTTTTACATTTGGATAATTGTAGAATAGAAACGTAATTCCTCTTGAATAAACTGAAGCGAAAATTCAATTTGAAATGGCACGGTCTTATTGACATTAAGTTTGAAATATTTTAATACAGATATAGCCTTTAGTGGATAGCTTGCAACATTCATATGATACATACCCTAAATGACCTAATGAAAACTTTATCGAGTTCCTTTCAGAAAAAATATTATTATACAAAAGAGCCTAATACCTTTTAATAGCTACTCAAAGGATATCCCATCATGTTGTAACATAGTTCCAATTGATTCGTTAAAAAGTCCTAGTAATTCCAGGAAATCTTTCAACACATAGAGTATAGAATAACTATGAAAGAAAATGAAATATTTAAATTCTGAGTACATCTTTTGAGCATGCTGAAAAAAACATACATTAAAATACATAAATAAACCTCAAATTACATTCACTTACCTTTCAAACATTCTTGTTAGTCTCCTTAACTTCTTTTTATTATAACATTTCGTTTAAATCACATTATTTAGGTTAGAATAACCACAAACTGTTAAATTTATGAATTTTGAAAGTTTGTCGTTTCTTTCCTTGAACAAAATAAATACAAAATGGACAGAATAAACATCAAACTACTTTAACTTAACTCTAAAAGTTTATTTCAAGTTTCGTTAAACTTTTCATTGAATTAATTCGGAATTCTTCAATCTGACAGATCTACTATAAAACTAAATGAAATGATTTCTGTAACAGAATCAATCAGAAAAGAGAGATAGCATTATAGATGTTGGTGGTGCCGAAATTATGTTGGTAACGCTGAAAGTAGTAACTATTTCCATATCACTATTTTCATTCAAAAGAGAGAGAGCTTTAAATTTTACACATTGGTAAGGCTGACAATACAAAGTCCGAGGAAATAAGCTGCTGTGCCGGAGACATCGACTTAGGCCCGTTTATGAGATTGACTAAAGACCGAGCTTGAATAGCAATTTAAGGGGCAGTAGGAGAGGTGAATGGCTCCGCCCCGTGTTTGCGGCCTTCTTCTAGAAATTCTAGGTTTCAAAAATAGTCCCAAATTCGAAAACTAAGTCGATGGGTAACAATTTCTCTTCGCGGACCCGATGTCGAGATATGTAGGAATAGTTCGACACCCGAATACTTCCTCCCGGTAACCCCATAAGTAGGATAGATGAAAGAAAACCCCTTATTCTGACAGCTCGACGTTCATTAATTTATTTCATTTCTGGCCGTCAGAGATATTCTGAATGATGAAAACGGAGCAAAATTTTGAAAAAGTCCGCAGATAGCAAATTTTACAGTTTTCCCGAAATTTAACGGGAATGAAACTATTGCGGCTATACATGCGAATCTCGAGGCTTGCTCGTCGTCCAGGTTTTGAAACGGTCGAACGTGATGGAAAAATTTGTATCGACAAAAGTCCGACGAAATTATCCCTCTCACTCGGGGTTTCTTTCGGCGACTTTCAGTTCACCGTCGGCGACTTTTCGGCAAAAATTTTCTAAAACTCCTCAGGGCTGCGTCGTTGGAGCTAGGGGCTCCAAATTTGGCAAAGACCTTCCTCAGACCCTTCTCCTTTGGAAAAAAAATACACGCGGGGGCCTTTGGCACCCGATTTTTCGCCGCGTCACTTCTTCTCCTCCCGGTTCAAACTACCGTTATCCCCTCGGATTATTCCTGAAAAAGGCCTTACGACTTTAATATTATATATAAAGGCAACTCGGAGTAACATGGCGGTTTTGACAAATTTGTTGACCTATCAGTAGCGCAATGTTTGCAATTGATGAAATGAATTCAGTTTCTGTTAAAAATCATTCTAAATTAATAAAGGTTTACTATGAAAATGCTGGATCTATAAGAGATATATTTTGTAAAATTGCAAGTATTGTCGGTCAACATAATCATCTTTCTGAAACAGCTATTGAGAATTTGGCTCGGTATATAAGATGCCAACACCAGCGCGTGCTTGACAGGGTTGATTGAGTGAAATCATCAAAGCCGTGAGCAACAGTGATGAAGAAGATCAGACAATTCCGCAATGTTCTCACTACTTTTAATTATGCATATTGACCACATGGCGAATTTAGCGTAAGGATCCTGCTTTGAAGCTCAACAAGGTGCAACTGGTGCAAGAACTGATCAGCCATTCACATAGCTTCAGATTCGCTCAATTCATTCAATGAGAACATTCTGGTTTCTCTGAGAAAACATTATTATATATCTGGAGACGTCACCTTTTTTTATTTGGTCTTCCGAAAATCTACGAATGATTGCTGAAGAGCCTTCGCATGTGGAATGTGTCATTGTATAGTATTAGGCATGATTGGGGCGTTTCTCTTCGCAAATTTGGCTGCAAATTAAGTTACAGTTAATTTCTTTCGTTATTCAGATATGTGAGCAACCCAATTTTGGCCTATTATTGATGTAATATTCATTGATAACATGTGGTTTCATCAGGATGGTGCCATAAGGCACACATCCACTGTAATAATGAATTGATTGCAAACAAAAGTTCCCGATCGCATAAATTTACAAAATTCAGATGTCAAGTTGTTGGTCCAATCATGTGATTCAACATCACCGAATTATTTTTTGAGGGGCAATAGACAGTAGTCCATATGGAGCCTTAAAGCTAAAAAGCCGTGAAGGGACTAATATATTGAAGACCTTTATTCTGGAAGCAATATTCATACTTCAGTGGAATGTTTACTGTCCCTAATGAATGAAGCTACTCGTTATCGTCAATCAGGACCACAATATTAGTGGTACAATAATGGTCTACAATAATCAAAACTGTTGAAGGAAATCTGATTCTAGATTTTATATTAATCCCAAAAATTAAATTTCATTAAATTCTTTCCCCTTGTAAGTCACCTTTCATAAGCACATGTATTACCACATCTAACCCAAATATAGTGAGCGTTTCTCAAACATAAATATACAGGGTGACCCAAATTCGAAATATACTGAAGCCTTAACGGTAATCGTTGGAGTTAGAAAATTGAGTGGCACATTTCAGGGTAATTTTGGATAAATGCGATAGGTGATAACCTGGTTCAAATTTTTCTTGTTGAAGTGTCAGTCGAAAATTGGAACCCATATCGGCCTTGACGTTGAATATCAATATGACGATGTGGATTAACATCCAACCACCCATGTTCATTTTGACGATTGAATACTTTATCACTACTGACGTGAATCTCATCAATCGAAATTATTTATCGGAAAAACATTTAGCTAAAAACGAGGATAATCAGATTTTAGAAGGTTTATACCAATTTTTCTTCATATTCTCATATCCTTGAACGTTGAATATTCTATAATTCATGAGGTTTTACCTCCATTCATCGAATATACTTTTATGAGTTTGTCGCCTCTTCGGTAAAGGATCCAAATAAGCAACTTCTGGAGCATCATCATCATATTTATGTTTAATATATCAAACTTTTCGAACCTCATGATCGCTTCGTTCTTACAAACGATATTTTGTTCACGCAGATTGATAATTTAATAAGAAGGCATTAAATAATTCATTTTCGAACTATCATAATGAGTGCATAGATTATACTTTTTCAATCATTCGGTATAAATTCGGTGAATGGATATAGATGAAATTAGGAAAAAGTTATACATTTTTCGGTTTGTAATGAAAATACTTCCGGAATGAGAGGAAAGTAAAACTCTGTTCAACAAAATCAAAGTTGCTTTGAAATATTATCCGTGAATTTTCAATTATGAAACGATGGATCACGAAAGCTAAATTATAAAAACAATCCGCTATATTCATGTTTTGATTGAGTATTATTTAACAACTATCTATTCATTCCATTGTGTTTTCTTTAAATACATTAAAATATAATATAAATTCGGTCAAGCGCTGATATTTTCTGGGCTAAAGTATTTGTCTTACCTTTCACATCGATAATTTTCGACAAATTATGATATCCTTGAGTAAACTCTTTGGTTCAAACAATTGGATTAGTGATCTTTAATGATAATTCTTTTTATTCTGTATTTATGCTCTGATAAGCATTACATTGCAACGGAAACATTCGTGTTCCACCCGTTATTATTTCTCACGAGAGATACTGAGTAATATTTGACATGCTTCTAATTTATCACATTTGTTTATCATTCTTTAGATGTGTCGGTATTTCGGAATTCAATAAAATAGAGAGAAAAAATGTATCTATTGCAGAATTTTCGTTGGGTTCATGACACTATTTTTCATATTGACGATGTATCTCGGTAACCTTTGGCACTAGAAAATTAATAGCTCCTTTTTGAGCACTTTTTCAAAGACAACTAGACAAATAAAACAACATCCAATTCAGATTTTGTGATCTGTTGAAATCTTCGATATTATGGCGAAATTGAAGAACAACGGTGTTGAAACATTAAATTGCACGTTTTATGCACTAAAGGTGGAAACATTTGAAAAAATAAAAATAGAACATCAACACAAACTGATGAGAAATATAACACAGTTTTCATAACACAATATTCTTCATTTTTTGGCAAAAATCTGCCTACAGATTTTAGGTAGCTTTCAACGTTTTCGAGTTATCTGGAAATTTTCAAAACTTTCGAAATCAGTCAGTTGTCCAAGAGTTTTTGAGTGTTTTGAATATGATTTCAGAGAATAGTGTTTTATCTTTTAAGAAATGTGCACAAAATTGCTTCTCCCAAGACGTGTTTTCATCGAATACCGAATCCCTAATTTTATCTGAAAGTCCTATGTCCGTTCACAGAATTTACATTTAATGTAATATATTCATCTTCGAAAGGCTAAGAATAGTAATTAATTTTTGTTTTTCAAAAAAACAAAACTGATTTTGTATCATGGCCAGTTATATTCTATGTGTTTTACATTTAAGACAATCTGATGAAAAATGGTAGTTGAACATATTTTATGTGGTTCTTGAGCCTTGCCGGATTTCAAAAAATAAATATTTTCTCAATTGAGTTTGAGCGGTAAGTAATATCAATAATATAATAATAATAATAACCCGAACAACGCACACAAAGTACAATAATCACCATCCGAAATCGTCTGTGATAAGAACAACTTTAAAGCGGAAAGAAGGAGGACGCGGATTGATGGATGTTGTCAACTTACATACCGAACAGATAAAAAAATCTCAGAGAATTCTTCTCTGCTAAAGCTCGCATTTCTGACCTTCACTGAGTAGTATCATTGGCTGATAAGAGATATACACCTCTAAATCTTGCTACCAGTGATGACCTGCTGAATCTATCGTTCCTAACAGATACTGAAAAACAAGATCAATGGTCAAGAAGGGATTTGCATGGACAACATCACCATGAGATTTTAATCAACCACACATCAACAAAGAAGCTTTCAACAAATGGTTGATGAAAGGAGAACTATTCGCGGAAACAGAAGGATTCCTCGTGGCCATTCAAGACCAAGTCATCGCTACAAACAACTACAAAATATTTATAGTTAAGGACAGAACATTACAAACAGATAATTGCAGAAAATGCCATATAAACTTGCTCACATGTAAGGACTTCTGAATACCTCCCAGCCATATTACAAGTATCAACCAGCTCCCGTATAGGAAAATGACTCTATGAGATTATACTACGACAGGCCTGTTATCACTAACAGAATTGTGACAAATAATAGGCCGGACATAGTGGTGTATGATGAAAGAGCCAGAACAGCAATGCTGATGGATGTCGCCATACCGAACAATAACAACGTGCTGAATAAGTTCCAGGAGGAAAAGTCCAAATACATAGACCTTGCTACTGAGATCAAGCAGATGTGGCACCTCGATAAAATAGATAATGTTCCTGTCATCGTATCCTCGACTGGTTTAATACCCAAAACTTTACATGATAGCCTTAAGAAATTTTAATTACATAAGAATACCTATATAGAAATGCAAAAAGCTGTAGTTAGAAAATGTATGCCAAGTATATTGTAATCGAGCCTATTCCCTTTGATTGCTGAATCTGGGAAAGGTAAATTATATGCAGCTAATAGCTGAGATAGTGCATAACTCCATGATAATAATATTTATTTTGGTCCTATGATTACAATAAAATATGCAGGAAAAGTCAGAAAAATTAGTGTACAGAAAGAAAAAAAACACGAAAATCAAAAATTTACCAAAATCATAATTAACTTTAATCGGAATGGGCGAAGACGACGCGAAAGGCATGACTGTGAATCACGAAAAGTTCAGTTCAAAATATTCCTCTGTGCTATAAAGCTCTGAATGGATTAATAAGGCCTTCAACTGTTTTTTGAAGACGGTATCAGATGCATTATTCTGCATGGAAGTGAGCAGGACGTTGAAAAATTTGACACCGCGGACATCCATTTACTTGGAAGTAATATTCAGTTTATATGGGGGATCGAAAAAGGTCTCGGTGTGATAATAATGATTATCGCCAATTCTTCGTTACTGTTTTCGCAAACCATGGATGTACATATAATGAAAAGATATACAGACCCACTACAGTTAAAATTCCGAGTGGAGCGAAAAGACCCCGGCATGAAAAGCGTGGCCCAACAGGGGCCATAACTCTCACTATGCGCTTCTGAGCAACAAAACCCTTCTCCATAGAAGAGCTAGACCCCCAAAGACATATCGCATATGATAAGCGTGATTCGATTTTGGCGAAATGAAAGAGCTTTTGCTGTTTGCTAGTGAGGTTAGGTTTCAAAATCCTAACCTGGTAGCAGATGCAACACAGCCTCTTTGTTAAACTATCACAATGATCAGCCCAACTTGGATGCTCATCAATATGAACAACCAAAAAGCGGATATTCTGACTACGATTTATGGGTTCATCATTTACGCTGGCATCTATTGATTATGGTCCCCCATTCTGATGAGAATGAAAATAGACGTATGACGTATTTTCAACATTCAAATACAGCTAGTTTTTTCGAAACCACTCAGCCAAATCGCGGAGCAGATCATTAGCAGCTTTTTCTTCAGGTACCACGGCTGCTATGTCATCTGCGTAAATTATTAGAAAGAACAAATGCGTTGGCAAAGCGTTGACTTACAGGATGAACAACACAGGGCCCAAAACCGAGCCCTGTGGTACTCCAAACGACACATCAACCACCCCCGATTCAGAATTCAAGATAGAACCACTAGGGCACACACCCTTGACCTCGACATATTGAGATCTTCTACCCAAATAGGACCTGAACCAACCATAAGCACACCCCTAATACCAAAACTGTAAAGTTTTGCTGTGATGGTTGCAGTCAAACGCCTGGCAGAGATCATAAAAGATCCCCGCAGGTCGGATGCCATCCTCCATCATTTTTACTATCTTATTATAAAATACTTCCAGTGCCATTTGGGTCGATCGCCGCTCCCGGAAACCGTAGTGGCTATCGGCAAGAATATTTTTAGCAATAGATCAACACTTCACCAACAAGAATATTCACATCAATTGCATTGAATTGATTCATTATAGTTTCTATACTGAGTACATCAGCGTCATGGTCAGCTTGCTGGATTAAAGTTCTGCGCTAAATTTTTCTCTTAGCATTGTATCTTACCGAGACTTATCATGGATGTTTGACAAATATACAAAATTATTAATGTATTAGTCATGCAGTCTAATAGTCCAATGATGTATGTATACAGCGTAGTCATGCTTTTATGGAGAATACAACTGAAGTAAATTTTAGAATCGCTCTTTCCCAGAAATGGTGATCTTTATGAAAAAAAGTATAACTGGCATTGATAATTGCATGATCTACATCTTTATGTCTGAAATTTTTTCGAACTCTGACCTTGATCAAAATTTTCCATACGATGGAGATTCTACATGATTTCATTACATTGGTATCCCTAACGTTCATGCAAAATTTCAACTTTTTGGGAATTAATGCAAGGATACCTCTATTTTTTCGGTTAAATTGACCAGGCTGGGTTGCGAAACTATTGAGATTGGTCCAGGAATTCTTGAAAGGATTCTTTCTCCTAAGAAGCTGTAAAGCATGTATTGATGCTGAAGCGAACATTTTCAAGACTCAGTCACAAAAGTAGTATAATATTTGAATAAATAGTGAAGATAATGATGAACAGTATTAGGATCTATTTATATGGCTACCAACTAACAGAAAATTAACAATTGCTAGTAAACCGTTTCTCAAAATACAGGAATGCAGAATATTTTAATTCTAGAATAAAATATGTTTCAAGGAGAATTTATTTCGAAAGTAATTCATCTATCTTTATGATGCATTGAATAATATCTATAAAATAAACCGGATTGAAATTATTTTCAATGTCAAATGTAGCTGAATCAGAGAATGCCATGGTTAGTTATGTTATAAGTGTATATACAGTTATGTGGGTATAAAATTATTCAAGCGAAAGAGAATATAATTCTCGGATGCAAATTGTTGTTTTATTAAGGAATTTATGTGTTATTTTGATATGTGTATATAATACTTGAATATTAATGACAGATTTTCTGCGATTCTATGAAAACTACAGCGTGTCTGCTCTGAAGGGCCAATGAGAAGTGTCCGGGAACGGGTTTATGGATCAATTTCTGAATTTGGCATTAATTCTTTCATTGAAAGGCATCCTGTTTCATGCATTTTTTGTTAAGATTAGTCCTTTCTGAAATACCACCAATGAACTATGATTTCTTTCCATCAAAATTTTCGGAATTATAGTGTCACCTGCTTAGCCCAAAATGATTGACTCAAATTTGTGTAGTATTATAACACTTTTTTTAGTTGAACGAGAAAAGTGTTATTTATGAGGGCAACTTACTTTCCAATGCGTTTTATGTACATCATATCCCATAATATCAGCGCTCAGTCATCCACTGCTGAATGTAAGCCTCTCCCAACATTCTTCCCTGTCCTGTGCGCGGTGTTACCAGCCTGCGTATTGTCTGAGGTCATCTACCCATCGTTTTTGTGGTCTTCCAATGCTCTTCTTGCTTGTTACAGGTCTCGAGTGCACTAGTCTATTTGGCCATGCATCTTCTGTTTACCTGACTACGTACCCTGCCCAACTCCATTTCAATTTTCTAGTTCTTTCCATTATATCTGTAACACAGGTTTTTCTCCTTATCTCTACGTTCTGGATTCTGTCTTTCAGAGTCACTCCTAGCATGCTACTTTCCATATGTCTTCGGGCAACTCTCAGCATTTCTGCGCTCTTCGCTGTTAGTGATGAGCAAGCAGGTTTTATTTACTAGTACAGCTATCTTCACATACAAGCCGGCAACTTTTCAAGTCATCCTCGTATCAATCGGTAAAACTATCTAATTGAATAAATCGATCCAATGAATTTAGATTACTCTCTGATGAAATCAACAATATATAATCTGCTTGAAGTGTCTATTGACTACCAAATGTATATTGTAATCGCATCAACAAAGATATCTCCCGTTCGAAGATTTAATTTGGTATTTATAAATACACAGTATAGTTGTATTTGCAATGGTCTGCGATTGCAAATACTATTATCAAGAAGTTAAATTATTTACTTCATATTCCTAATTCCAACGCTACTTGGACGTTCTCATTGTTTGCAACCTTTTCTTGTTATATTTTCTTGGAAGTGTTCAAGGTATTCTATACAATATCTTCGGTGAAATCCCTTCAATTATCTATTAAAATAATTTCTTGTCTTCATTTAGACAGACTTGGGTCTAGAGGGCAGATCAACGTAGGAACATACTTGGGATGCGATATGGATTCGGATGTTGTATAGTATGAAACTCTGATGAGTCTAAGACAAAGTCAAAGTAGTGATCTATTGTTCCACGCTAAGGCATCTTACGATATCCTTGCATCTCCTTCATAGTTTTCCGTCCACAATTTCCGTTATTAAGCTCGTCAACAAGTCACCTCTGCAATACTATTGAATACATTTCTCGATGAAGTCTTCATTTCTAGATATGAGTTTGGAGGTTACTACTACATCAGTAGTAAATCTAATGAGGATATCGAAATTCTTCTGGAAAATCAGTTGGATGAATATACAAAAATAATATACATGATTGAATAACAAAATAGATGTAAGTCTTCAAGTCAACTCGACTTCTAATTGAATTTATCCATTTGCTTATAAGGAATATTCAAGTTGTAACTAACCATGACCAACTCTGCATAATAGAGTATTTGTTCATATGTCTGGTTACAATTTTATTCCTAACTGAACACAATGAAGTCACGATATTGATAAATATTTTGTGATAGATTCATTAAGAGATCACAGCATTCAATTTTATTTATCTGTTCAACATACTAGTTATTTCAAATTAATTTGTTTTTGGTACACATGTATTGCTATAGATGAATAAGGTTTTGACGTTATACAACCTGGTATCTAATTTTGAACATTATCAAGAAAGGATCTACTTGTCGAAACTCTATTGAAGGGGTTTTACATCAATAATCAATTGTGGGTCGATTTGAATGATTTAGTATAACGTACTGGTTAAAAGTTCTTGTACGACCTTCAGCTAGAAGGAATAACCATCATGTTTAAATAACTTCTCGTTTCTTAGATTCTATGATTTATAACTTCCTCTTGATGGTAGTCTCTTATTTTCACGGCTGTTATATTTATCCCGTTTCTGCACATACCTTACAAGGTGACTACGTGTGTTTTCAGAAAAATTATAAAAATTGTAGTTATCAAGCAAAAAGACTGGTGCTAAGGGGGGCAATTCAACGGTAAGCTCGACACCGACTAGTCAGCTGCCTTGATTTCTTAGTATGGCATTCTTGGAGAAAAACTTCAAGCCGAAAGCTGCCAAGATATTCAATCGAATAAATGAGCTCGAAGAGTCAATAAATCTTCTCACAAAATATGATTACAGAGTTCCAATCATCCATGGAGCAGGACTTTTGCCAAAAGGATCATCTGGATACAGGAATACCGCAGGATCACAAGAAAATGTGAAAACGGATGACCACAGTAGTAGCTATAGTCTACACACGGATCAATGATTTTTTTCGATTATTTTTTCGAATGAAGGAAAATTAATAAATTGTGTATGAAGGTAATAGGCTTCTAACAGATCAAAACCTTCAGTGACCCAGGAGCTGGACGACCTGCTTAGCAGGTTTGCTGCAGCAAGGCAATGAGGAAGTTAAAACATTGGGAATTCTAAGATATATCAAGCTCAACACATGAAGAGTTGTGAATGTAAGATTCTGCCGAATATGAGAAAAACTCTCCTGGAATTTCTCTTATAGAGGAACCTCAATTTTCAAGATGTTTCTATCCTTCTGGAGCCAAGCTTTCAGATAGTCCACAGCAAGGTCGAAGGGAGCTTTCCTAACTTCTTTAATAATAATAATCATATAAAAACCGTGCCAAGTGGGGTTGGTTTCCGTTAATACACTGTTCCAGCCGTAGAGGGAGCTATTCTCATTACAAGCGGAGCAACTTGACATATGAGAAAGGTTTCTCCCACTCTGTCGACGTTCTCTAGCGTGCAAAATTTATTTTGAGGTTATGCAGTTGATTTTTATCAAGGAGCCAGCAGTTCGGAGATTAATAACCATCACATATTTTTCTATTACAAGTTGGGGCTAATTTATTTCGATGGATCATTATTGAAACTCCCTTCGCAAAATTGATAGTTGAACGCCTACAGTGTCATAATACCGAGTAAACGAAAGTGTGAACTACGATGGAATGTTATCTTTTAAAAGTGTTTCAAGAAGGATACTCATCGGGAACGAACGTTTCTATATGACACGAATACTTCCGAACTACACTGCGCCAAAAAATTAAAGCACAAAATCGAAAATTCAAATTTATTCAGAAGAAGTCTATATATGTTGAGGAGTTATTTTCCAGTAATTCATCAGAACTAAGGCATGCTTGAGAAACTTAATCATTTCTTTCATTTTATTTCTCATGAAACAGACGAAAAAGCGAATTTTGTTGACATTTGTCAATTCCAAAAAAAACGTGTTAACAATTACAATTCGAAGTGTTGAAATTGTGGGTTAATTTCTTGATGCAGTGTAGTTTCGTTCGCTTCAAGGATGATGAACGAAGAACGACATTCAATACTATCGAAAACATTAAGAGAGCGAAAGAACTGCTGACTAGAATCGCTGAATGAACTATCATAGAGCTAGAAAAAGAAATCAACATCTCATTTGTGATTTCTTTAACATCAGGACTAGTTAACGATCTCGAGATCTGTCACTTGTGCCAAATGACTCGAATTTGAAGCAAGAAACCTTGTTGACATCGTGAACGACATTATTTTCGAGGCTGAATCCGACACAACTTTCATCAAATGCATCATTATTGGGTTTAAGACTATATTACTAAAACCAGACATCTGTGAATGAGTCGAAAAAAACTAGGTCGTTTCTAATATACATTAAAGCGACGTCCGAGTTTCTTATAGATTAAAATAATGTTCGATCAGCCAACAAACAATAGTATAAAGACGCTTTGAACATTCAAACAAAGAAAACATGAATTGTTTTTGTTCCACTTCAGAACAAAGATAGCGATTATTTGATCAAAAACTTGAAAGAATACAATACAACAGCCACCGATTTTTACTGATTCAGCTACTAGTGCCTTTTGTCTATTTCATTCTTTGAAGAATCCTCTTCGTGTGCATTGCAGAAGTCGAGAGGAGAAAATGGAGAAATTTAAGATAGCTTCGTTAGCCGTTTCTAGAATTTATCGTCTTTAGCTATAGTCATTGACAATTATTTACTAATATTATTATTTGAGAATTTTTCGTTGAAAACGGTTCGATAGTACATGACATCATCAAATGCAGCTTTGTCATAACACTGAATTGCAAATTAGGGTCCCCGAGCTCTAAAATGAGCCATGTCAATCATTCTTTAGGGTTCAATATCGATTATCAGTATTGAACCACTTAAATGTAGAAAACAAAATTCTAAGATAGCTTTCCAGCAATACTCGAATTTCGGGCGTGTTATATTTTGTGTGCGACACAAAACAGTTCAATGATAGAAAAGATATATACGACAACCATTAAAGAACTGAACTGATCTATTGTATCCCAAACTGCCAGGTAAAGGGAGATACCATAGACGGCGGTGAAACTAGTTGCAAAAATAGGTTTTATATATTTGTTCATCCCATTCACGATTATTTGGTCTACCTTGATATCTAGGTACTTAGTTGAAGATCATTAAAATGCTATTAATTTAACAATACCTAAATCCAAATTCTCAATCCTATTTATTATTAACGAAATAAAAGTTTATAGATTTTAAGACCTGCTAACCTGCATGGAAATAATTATTGAATCATTGAGATGAATAACTTCCTCAAAATAATAAGAAAAAATTTCATTTAACTATGAAACTAAATATAAATCAATGGTAGATATTTGTCTATTTTGGTGATTGGAAATAATTAAAATATTTAAGGTTCCTTATTAGTGATTAAATTGAAAAAAATAATCATCGCCGTCATCGCTGTCCTCATCATCACTGTGCTCATAACAGCTATCTTCCCTTAATTACATATTATAGGATCCACCTCATCACCATCTGCTATATGTTCTTTTTTAAATATTGTTCTTTAATTTTTCAACTTCTTAACATGTTGACTTGGCCAAAGTTTGCTGATCAGCAAATTTTGAATTTCTTAACATGTTCTACCTTGAAAGTGACATTTTTCAAGCAAAACAGTATTTAACATTTGCCCATATATTTTCTGTTGGGATTAATTCAGCCTTATATAGGGGTGAGCGGAGAACCGAATGCCTATAAGAAGCTAGTGGGGAATCGATAGCATATATACTAATCCTGGGGTGCTCAAACTTGAACTGCTGGCGATCTACCTCAATATTTTTAGACTACTTACGATCGACTCTGAGAGGCTGCAAGTATGTGTAACGCAGGGTTGTCGTACATAAACGATACACCCCACCTACCTACCTACCTAGGTAGGGTGTACCGTAGCATATACAGGGTGCTTCAACGAAAACTAAACAGAGGCTTTATCTACCAAGATATTCATTTCTGATCAGAACGTAAAAACAGAACATTTTTGCTCCAAGGGGGACATCTTTTGGGGTACAAAACTTGCCAGAAATATTAACCTCCTAAGCGGGGGTTGCAATCCTTGAACATTTTGAATAAAGGAGATGGGTCGAGTGATAACTCAAAAGAAAGGTGGTATCTTTGTCTACATTGTCTTGAACGAATTTCCATTCTTAATTGAAAACTGTAAAACATACAGAGTGAGCAACTGAAAGATAAAGAAGACTATTTCTCTGAGACTATTCAAGTTTCAGTCATCATCAAGTACCATCCTCATCTCGAATTTCAACCCCTAGAGCAGGGGTGACCGCCCTTGAAATTTTGGAAGAGGGTAGATGGGTCGAGCGATACCTCGAAAGAAAGGTATTATTGTTGTCTGCATCCCCATGAACGAATTTTCACTTTTGATTGAAAACTGTAGAAGATACAGAGTGAGCTTCTGAAAAATAGAGAGACTATCTATCGCCCTGAGCTATTCAAGTATTAGTGCAAAAATGGAACAGATCAAAGGCTGTCATCTTTGATCTAAATGAATCTATTCAGTTTTCGCACTAATACTCCAATAATCTTGGGGCGATAGTCTTCTATTTTTCAGTGGCTCACTCTGTGTATCTTCCACAGTTTTCAATCAAAATGAAAATTCTTTCACGGAATGCAGACAAAGATAATACCTTTCTTTCGAGTTATCACTCGACCCATCTACCCTCTTCCAAATTTTCAAGGCTGTCACCCCTGCTTTAGGGGTTGAAATTCGAGATGGGGATGACACTTGATGATGACTACCATTGATCAGCATGGATCTATTCCATTTTACCTCACTGAAACTTGAATAATCTCAGGAAATAGTCTTCCTATCTTTCAGTTGCTCACTGTTTTTGCGTTTTGATCAAAAATGAATATCTTGGTAGATATAGCCTCTGTTAAGTTTTCGTTGAAGCACCCTGTATAAATATTACCTTTCCGCACAATATACATTATTTTAGTCAGGGTTTGGGTTAGGCTTAGTTCGGTTCTTCTCTATAGTATCAACGAAAAATCTCATAGTGGTTCAAAATTGCGAGTTAATTGGTTGTTACAAAACTAAAGAATTATATATGGTGTTAAACTTAACTAAGGAGTAACTTTGGATGTTCAAGCGTGGTACTGCATGTCCTCAGCATACCTTTCATAATATGGTGCGTAACCACTGAGTGCTAATCGCAAGCATGATAACATATGATCGTCAGTTAGTCGATTGCGATATTTTTACTCAATTATATTCATTTCAAAAAATGCAGTAAGTTGACCCAAACATTTCCGTCAGTTGAAGGAAGATTTGCCTTAGATTTGGATATCAATCTTCAGATATAAAACACTAGAAATTTGTATCAGATGCTGTAGCTCTGAGATGTATATCTGATGTAATCTGCACCTACTCATTTTCAAGAGATTATGAGTTCATATTAAACTGACTTGCTATTTCAGTAGCTAATTCCTCAATGTTTTTACATGAAAAAGGATAACTAATAAATGATTCTATATTTGCCAATTTACTGCAATCATAGAAACGCATTTCGTATATTTGATAATGTTTCAGATCCTTTCTTTTCAGTTCATATATCATAAGTTGCAATTTACGTTTGAATGAATTTACTGCGCTAATTATCTCAATGATAGTTTTTCCTTTACCTTGAAGCTCCAAGTCAATGGTGTTTAAGTGTATTGTGATGTCAATCAAGAATGCCAAATCAGTCAGCCATTTTTCGTTTTTCAACATCTGAGTGTCATCGTCTCTTTCTTCTAGAAAAGCTGTTATTTCGGGCAATAATTCTTAAATCCTTTCTAGGAATTTTCCGCGACTCAACCACCTGAAGTCCGTGTGAAGAACTAAATCAGCTGACTCCTATCTTCCTACTGCAACTTAAAAGCCGCCGTTGCAAGCTACGTGCACGGATGGAATTTACAATTTTTGTTGCAATGCTCATAATTTCCTTCGTGTTAAAACTTTTTGAATACAAAACTTGTTGATGTATAATGTAATGGAATGAAAAAATTAAGGGAAATCTTCATTAGCTGGACACAATGCCACAAAACCTTTTCTGTTTCCAGTCTTTGGTGGTGCTCTATTGGTTGTATTGCACACTATTTTATATATTAGTAGCTTGTAGTTTTTCACAAAATTGAAGAAAACTTCATATATATCTTCGCCACGGATCTTCCCTTCAGAGAAATGATTGTCAAAAATTCTTCCTTAGCTTACATGCGATTGAATACCATCCGAATAAAATTACACAGCTAGGCAGTCTTTCGTAGCGGTGGATTCGTCGAACTATAAAGGAAAGTATAAACATTTCATGATCTCATGTTTTAGTTCATCTACCATATCCTGACCCATGATTTCAATACAGTTGCAGACGGACGAGATAATTGAAGTTCTCTAATAGCAGACATGATTTACATTTTATTTTTAAAAGCTCCAAATAAAGTCTCACCCGCTTCGATAAATGCTTTCTTCACAACCGATCCATCTTCGAATGGTTTCTTGTGTTTCGCCAATATATTCGATATTTGAAATGACGCGATACTAGATGCTTTTGATTGTTTGGCATGGTTTGTTCTTTTTTCAAACAAGATATCAAGTCACGTACTTTTCGTTTCTTAATTCACTCTGTGGCGGAAAATCTGCTTCATAGTTTCTATGAACAGTTTTATGATGCCTCTCTAAGTTACCACGCTTAGGTATTGCAACTGACTCACGACAAATAAATACACCACCATACAAAATACATCACCATACAAAAGAAAAATTCTTGATCCCAATCATTATTAAAAGATACGTTTTAGATTTCTTCGCTGCACTCATTTTGTTCTATATAATAATAAACTTTGTATCGACGTAGTAGTAATAGTATTCAAGTTACAATTCAGAATGACTCCAATTCCTGCAGACGCAACAATTATATCGGCGTGAACGAAAGTCTCGAATGTTCCCGTCAAACGCAGCTTTTCTTTGACAAGTTCCGCGCATTCCTTTGATAGAGCTGCCCTTTTCCGCTAGCAGAGTGTTATTTTATTACGTTATAAATTTTTGTAGTATAGTTACCTACTTATTAAAATTTTTTTTTCTCGCGATTTACTGTAAAAGCATCGACCAGTCGATCGCGATCGACCATTTGTGCACCCCTGCTATACCTACACATGTTCCTCAGAAAGGAATCACGACAGGCAAAATGATTCTACATCAGTTCCGTTTTTCCTCGTGTTATATGGAACACCTAATACAAAAAAAAATGAATTGCAAAGTATTTCGAATGGGAATAATCTTTATAATGATAGTGAACGAATCCAAGTATCAAACGTCTAGGTTACGTCCGGTGAGTTATTCAATTGAGGAGGCACAATTATTTTTCATTGAATTTAAATACACAAATTTTTATTTTCTAATTGTCCAAACGAATTATAACATAACATCTGAACATACGGTATTGGTATTTCCATAAATATTTACATCTTTATTACTCGAACAGTATTTAGAAGAATCATATTCTTGAGTAGGTAGTAATCCAGAAAGAACTTACCAAAATTTATATTTAGGTTCTCAGAGAATTTTGCGTGGGAATGAAGATTAATTTCGTATAAAAGCACTTCAAATTATCAAGGAAACCTCAGGGCTGAAAGCATTTAGTGGGAAAGATGAATAATTACATTTCGAGTAGAATGGTATTATCAGAAACTGAATATTGTTTAGTTTTTAGGCAGAAAATCACAATATTTTTCAATTTGAAAATAATATTTTTATATTTTACAGGGTGTTCTATCTCAAGATGGACACCTAAGTCGAAATTCCTTATAGGGAGGTGGATCGACTGACTTTTAATACTCTATTCAAAAATAGAATTTTTATGAACATCAGATATAAAGACAGTCCAAACACAACGAAAATTTGTATTCCAACGAATATCTGACAATTTCAAAAATCAACTTAAATGCTCAAAATTACCTTCTATCGCAATACATTGATACAAACTTCTCTCAAGATTTTCTTCTAAAATTTTAAAGAACTTCTGCTGTCAAAAGTTTGCATTTGGTGACGATTCTTGTCCGCAGCTTTTCGTACATTCAGGTTGTGTATCATAAACTCTCGATTCAAGATGATTTCATAAGAAGAAATCTAAAGGACCTGGCTGGCCACTCAACTGCTCTTCTACCAATCCCTCGACGTGGGAAATGTGCAGCAGCACCAGCTTGCTGGAAACGTATCTCGTTCTCTAAAAGCGTTCATCATTTTCCAAAGGTCCTACAATATGATTCACATAAATGCAATCGATTTCAGAGCCATCTGTGTGTATGCATGTGTGAACCAATGAAGAATCCGGATATTCCAATATCAACAGTTATGCCTATTCACTTCATCATTGAGAGTAAAGGTATTGTCGTAAGTAATACCACAAGAGCTCAGATTTGGCCGGATGACTCGTTTTCGAATACTTACGTGCAGGCAATGCAACGAGAACTGGGCGACTAAATGTCGAGCAAGTCGAGTTGAATTACCGAAGAGTAAGTATGAGAAAACGAGCTTAGAAAAATATCTTGACAAATCTGAGCTCGTGTGGTATTTGCTGAGAAAATTCCGCGAATGACAAAACGTACAAAATGAACTTTATTGAGAAATGCACACAAACTGAACGAGTAAATCATAAAGCATTCATTACAAACATGTTTAGTTATTATTGGAATGAGCAGTTAATTGAAAATACAATTACTTTATACAATTTTTTCACTCCGGGTCAATTCTATATGGGACGATGCCTGAGGAGTTATGGAAGATTCAGCATTCGCAGAAGTTGTTCGAAGATTTGAAACAAGATTCAAATGATGCTCATTGTACAGTTGTAGGTAGGACTTAATAGAGCTTGCCGTAGAGTGTCGGGTTAGTTTGTTCACTGACACCTGCCTCAGATAGGTTCGAAACACTGGATCTGTGGGAATGGTTTGTGATTTTTTATTTTTCGTATCCAGTCCAACTTTCTCTGATGAAATTTTTGTCCATTTGAATATTTCATTCATTCCCAGAGGCATATTTTTGTACCAACCGTTAGAAGTACTGTTCTTCCAAAATTGATTGGGAGCCAGAAATAATCTATCACTTGTAATATGATCGGGTCTTTTCCATAATATCTCATGAAACAACCTCGAACCTCATGACGATACAGTCATAATGGCAGACAGGCACTGATGGATAAGAAAGTCGCAACGACGGATGAGTTTCGTCTTAAAATAAACGTCAAAAAACACAAACGTCATGGTGATAACAAAAGGACGCATGGCAACACAAACAAACCTCAAAATTTATGAACGACTCATTCAGCAAGTTAATAAGTTCAAATACCTAGGATGCTGGATCACAAATGATCGAGACCCAAAAACTGGAGAGCGTTCAAGAATAAAACAATCCAGATCAGGATTCCAAAAATTAAGAACTCTACTATGTAATCCACGCCTTAAAATCGACATTCGATATAGGATGGTAAAGTGCTACATACATTCGATTTTGTTATACGGAATGGAACACTGAGACGTATAGAGACTTTCGAGATGTGTATCTTTAGGCGGATGCTGAAAATAACCTGGACCTCTAGAACAACCAACGAAAAAGTTCTGAGAAGATTGAATAGAGATCGCGAATTGCTCATCTGCATCAAAAAACGAAAAAGTTACCTCAACTCATTATAAAAGGTAAAATACAGGGGAAAAGAAGACCAGGGAGACTCCAGATATCATGGATGAGGAATATAAGGGAATGGACAGGGATGGACCTACAAACCTTAATTAGAACTGCAGAAGATCGAGAATCTTATGACTTGGTTTAGCTAACCTCCAGTGAAAGGAGATGCACCAAAAGAAGAAGATGCCCATAATGTTAACCATACGAAAATAATCATCATAATGATTATGAAGTTTCCGTCAAGTCATCGGTCTGTTTTTAAGTTAAGGGCGGAACTTTTTCCATTTGACCATTGTCGCAAAAAGACACCACAATTTTGGCATACAGTTTAAGGCACTCATGTCTTCTGTAGATTGCAAATATTAACACCAATGTAGTTAAAGTACTCAGATTCAACAAAGCCCGTGAACGATTTACGATAACTTGTGAAGCTATATTCGTCTCAACTAACAAATAAACTGTCTGAAACTCGTAGCTATTGTTTCAATTTTTCATTCAAATATTCTGATGTACTAGTTGAAACAGATCTAATATGCACCGTCACTTTGAATGTAGTAGATTGAAAAATCTTGAAACTACTACTCACATAAAATATGATAATTTCATTATTTGACTTCAAATTCTTACTGTAATAATTTGTTCAAGACATCATTACTCAGTTACGTTAACTTTGTTTGAACGTTTCCTATTGAAACACAAATTATAAAATAGCGTGAAGAGAAATATCCGAATATTTCAAACATTGTCAAAGATACATTGTAAAACTTCATTTCCACCTGCTATCAGAGAATAAATGAATATGATGAAGGCCAATATCTATGAAATATAAAATAATCGCAACGAATTCAAAATATTGAGTGTTCTGCGTTCATATGAAAGAAACTTCTGAACTGAAACATAGGGGTTTCATGAGGGCGCGTGGGGGCTTGCCATTGTGAACTGTATTTTTCCATTACTGTAATGAAGCTCCGTCAATCATAGGGTCGACTATACCGATACATGTCCCTCATATGATGTTTGGAGCGGTTTCCAATATTAATTTATTAATGTCACTTGATGATGGCTCGGATATGGTGAGTTACGGTATAGTATATTTGTCAATAATTCATGTGTTTTCTTTTGAATTCAGAAATTCCTGTTCAAAATTTCCAATTAATACGAAGTTATATCTCTTTCAGAAATTCATACATCTAAATATCCTAGGTTTTCCACTCTAAGGATTGCTAGTTATCAACATAAGATCATAAGATCTGTCATTTTTTGACAGATTACAAATGAAAATAACATAATCAATAAGATTGTAACGATAGACGCTTCAAGAACGGATCGAAATTATTAAAAAAAAAATATATATATATATATATATATATATATATATATATATATATATATATATATATATATATATATATATATATATATATATATATATATATATATATATATATATATATATATATATATATATATATATATATATATATATATACCATAATGTTCTGTGCGAAAATATTTGCATAACATTTTGTGCCTACATATTTATGATGCTAAATAAACAATATATCTATAGCAGAGGCTAGACAGTCAAAATGAGAGTTTCGCTTTTACGGTCTTATTGAACTCAAAAATATACTCTTTTTATACCTTAATTAAATGAAACAATTCATTTAAATGGCTGCAAAATTGTCACTTCAATGTAAACAACCAATCAGTTCCACTTCAGTCACATCCGGGTGAAAAAAAAATGTCACTATCAGGAAAAAGTCACAAAATACACAATTCGGGTTAATTTTCACTCATAGCAAGGTTTTTAGTTTCTATTTTTCAACACTCTTTCTCAGTTTGATACTCGGTTTACTAATTTTTCGAAATATTCTCGAACAGTGCCAATAGTCCAAGCTATTACTTCATTTTTGAAAACCAAATATGCACTATTTCTCTGTCCTATTTTTTTCTGTCTTGTATTCCCAATCCATAATTCTCGTCGAGTATGTGTGATCTATCGGATGAATGGTGATTTTTTTCCTATACACATATTCGACTACTTTTATGTAATAAAATTGTCGTACGCTAAGGATGTTATATAAAGTGAACAATCGATCACTGGAATATGTCCTCTTCTTTCCATGGATAATTTTCAGAATCCATTTCTGGACAATTTCAAGCTTCCTCAGACGATGTTCGTAAGCAACTCCCCAACCAAGATTTCCATATGATAAAAGTGAGTGGACTGAGGCATAATACATAATTTTCAAATGTTTGGTGTCCATTTGTCCTTTGAAATATTTAAACTTATACAATAAACCACGCAGTCTCCTTGTCAGATATTCAATATGAATGTTCCACTTCCATATATATATTAGCGCATGAGCAAAATGGATGTAGGTACGGATCGAGGGACTGTAAGGAACTGCTGGTCATCGATAGAATAATTGCTAAGCAGGCTAAGAAGAAGAAGCGAAATTTATCACTCGCCTGGATTGATTACAAAAAGGCTTACGACTCGGTCCCAGATTCTTGGCTCATCAGAGTTCTCGAAATATATGGCATATCCAAACCCGTAATCAATCTCCTGAAACACCTCATGGCCACATGGAGAACCTCACTCAAGATTCGTACTGAACAAGGCGAGGTAACTACGCCGGAGATGAACATCAAACGGGGGATATTTCAGGGGGACACACTGAGCCCTATGTGGTTCTGTCTTGCTATCAATCCTCTCAGCACAATAGTCAATGATTACAACCTGAACAGCTAAATCATAAATAAAGAAAGCAAAATCCGCATTACTCATCAACTATATATGGATGATCTGAAGCTTTACGCTGGAAGCCCTGACCAACTGAAAAGACAGCTTGAAACGGTAACAGCCTTTAGTGAGGCAATCCACATGGAGTTAGGCATCGACAAATGTGCGGTGGT